>JAWXYG010000008.1:45769666-46369666 GCA_034222035.1 Acacia crassicarpa | reverse complement strand
AAACTATAGAGAGCTAATAGCTCCAAAGACAAACAACGAGTTCCCACCGCGTTCAAAGCATCATCTGTGACATTGATACATTGCAGTTTCAGAACTTTCAAATGGGGACACCCTTCAGCCACAGCAAGCACCCCTTTATTGTTGATATACTCAGAGTCCAATGACAATGTCTCAAGGGATCTGCAGTGTGTTCCTACTGCTTCCATTGAGATGTCAGTTATTTTGGCACAAGCTGCCACACCAAGAGATTTTAAGGAATTTTTCACGCCCAGGGCTAATTCAACCAAACCCTTGTCAGTCAAACCTTCACAGAACCGCAGATTCAAGTCTTCAAGATGCTTGCAACACCGCCCAACAGTAGCCAGACCTTGATCTCCAACATAACAACCCTAGAGGAAACTCAACGTTTATAATTCCACTTAAAAGTATGCATTATTTAGAGCATTAAACATGTGACTAATTAAATATTGAGAGAGGGATCAGGAGAACATTGCATCGATAGGGAAAATTAGCATTGGCACCCAAGCTAGAGGAGATATATATTTAGTGTAAGTGGCAGTTCAACTTCTTGTTTTTTTTTTTTTTTTTTTTTTTGACATAAGTAGTTCAACTTCAATAGCAATGTCCACTATGGTGCAATAGAAATCATGGGAAGAAGCCAAATACATGGCATGTGCCCCCGCAAACAAATTAGCCAATCTATCGACTCGCAGGTCCAATAACCTCAAAGAATACCTGTAAATCCAACGCTTTCAAGCAACTGCACTTCTGAGCTAGGGATATTAATCCCTCGCTGGAGACGTTAGAACACCAGATTAAGCTCAGCTTTTCCAGCTTCGGAAAGCCTTTACCGAGAGCGGCCAATCCAGCATCTGATAAACATATCGAATCAAAATCGCCATCCTCAGGTCCATTTTTTTCAGTCACACAACGCAGCTTAAGCGATGAAACCATAGAATTATCGGTTGCCCGTCTCCTCCCCTACTCAAACCAAAGGAAAGAAATCAAACAAATTTACAGATAAATTTGACGAATCAAATTTCCAGAACTCCAAAAATCCATGTAATCTCGTCAAATCAAAAGTATATTGTATTTGTAATAGCAAGAGCCAACAATTAAAATCCAGAATCATGGATGAAAATACAGTTGATATCAGAATCAGGTGACTCACGAGTTGAACAGGCAGCGAAATCGACAAGCGTTCATCAATGTGGATATTCTTGACATCGGAGAAACGACTTGCCAGAAGGTTGACGAATAAGTCGGGGGAACCGGTAGCTCCGATCCGGATAGTTGCTCGGCTGAGGCGCTCGAGGCGGAGCCAGCGCTTGCAGGCAAGCGAGCAGGCATCGCGGGAGGACTTGGAATCAAGACGGCGGAAGATCTCAACGATGAGCTCGTCCGGAAGGCAGGTGTTAATCCTATCATGGCCTCGCATCACAAGTAAAGCAAAATAGAAAGGGAATTGAAAACAGATCCTGTAAATGGATGGAAGAAACAAGGAAGAGATGAACAAGACAAGAGAGAGAGAGAGGGGAAACGCAAATCGGTGGGAGAGGCCGAGTCGGCGAGTAAGTGAGATCCCGTGCCGTGTTCGGAAAATGGGGGACGCATTACCAGCAATACCCCTGGTTTTCTTCTTTGTAACGTTTTTTTTTTTTTTTTGCTACCCCTGGTTTTTTTTGTAACGTAACCACCCATGCACTGGCCAATGAAAAGTATAACACCGGTACTGTACACCATTCTTAAACATATGATCTTAAAAAGAACATATAATTAAAAGTTGAGTTAAGTTCAACAAATAAAAATATAAATTATAATCTTATTTTTAAAATATAATATTACTATTAGTGAATTGTATTACGATAAAGATTTTTTATTCTTAAATAGTGTAATTTATGTATAACAAGTCATTTACAGTGCTATATGCGACTATTTTTTTTTTTAATGATAATAACATTAGAGGTGGATGGTTTATAAAAATATTTATATTTTAGTTAAATTTTTACTTAAAATCTCATGTGGTTAATGCATATTCCTTGCTTCTTCTTAAAACATTCTTTGCTTACTTACAATTTTATTATGATTCGATAAAATTTTACATAATAACATAGACCCTGGTTTTGCACAAAAACAAGAAGCTAATGACGAAAGTTCAAGCGGTGATAGGGTGATAAGTTCGTGTAACCAAACTGTATCCTACTTTTTCCCTTTATTTTAGAAGTTCAGAGTAGTATTAATGATTAGTATTCTCTCTGGTCTTAAATATAGGACAAAGTTTATAATATAAATTGTATATTGCACTTCAAACCAAATTTTATATTAAGGATTATAGATAGTTTATTCTAAAACGACCCATGTGAGTTTTTGGGTAACAATCAAAAACTGTGATTTTAGAAGTTTTTTTCACAAGTCGAGATAAAAAAATTTTCACAAGTTTATCTTATAAATTATAAAAATTATTCTCCAAAAGCTGACAAGTTAAGAATATAAATGATATTTTATGTTTAAAATTACATTTTCATTTTCTTAACCTTGATTCAACATACGTAAGCCCTCTAAATGACTCGTCTTGAAGTGTGATGTGAAGGTCAAAATCAGCCAAAGAAAAATTATGTGAATTGACACAGGATAAGGGAAGGACTAAGGACGACTTAAGTCAAATCTGGCACTTGATGATGTCTCCCCTTCAGTCTCGATCGTGATGAATGGGACTGATTTTAGTAGCCCTGTTTATGTTTTTAATTTTCCCAAACTGGTTGATTATTTGTATCAGGTTATTAGTCTGTTTAATAGTAATGCATGATCCTTTTCGAGAAAAACAAAAAAAACAAGGTGTGCTTTTTTGTAAGATGGTGTGGGTCCATTTGATTTTGCATATAATTGAGGAAAATATACTTCTCCGCTGTAAATTGCTTAGTTGCTGGGGAAAAAAAGAGAGAGAGAGAGAGAGAAGAAGAAGAAGAAGTTGCGTTTGCGTGTGCCTTGTAATGGCGGGAGAAGAACTACATTTTGTTTATAAAAGGAAAAAAAATATACCACTCTCTCACTGATCTTATTTATAAGTATTTTTTAATTAAATATCACATTTAAAAGAGGAGATAGTTAATTGAATGATGGGAAAATAATTTCTCCTGTCACTAGAGATAGAGTTATCTCAAGTGAACCCAAAACTACGTCGTTTTGGACTAATAAAAGGTGTGTTTGTAATTTTAGGTGAATTAATGAAGGGTGTTTCGGTAAAATTCATATGATAAAAAGATAAATAAAATTACGGAAACAACCTTCATTAATTCACCTAAAATTACAAACACACCCTTCATTAATCCAAAACGACGTAGTTTTGAGCTCACTGAAGATAACTTTATCTCCAGTGACAGGAGAAATCCTTTTCCCATGAATGATTATGTGGTAAATTTATAACTTTACTTTTATTATTATTTTTATCAAAAACTTTACTTTTATTAATGAATGGGTATTTTTCAACTATTTCTTCCCTCTATCTTTAAAATTTATTGTTATTGATACAACTAATATGGGTAAAAACGTCACAATCTCATGTATTACTTTGAAAATTAACTTATAAAGAGGGTCAAATTTTTTTAATTAAAAAAGAACTTATAAATAGGACAGGATGATAACTCAACCAATAATTTAGGTTGTTTTGAGATTTTAATTTTAACCGAATAAAAAATATTATAAAAAATATTGTTTTATTTGTAATTTTAATACGTACAAACTAATAAAATGTAGAATAAAATAAATTATCGTTTATATTTTTAGTATTTATCAGAGTAATGAATTATAAAATGTAATATGTATAAATATGTTACGAATTAAAACAAGGCATTCATGAAGTCAGTTTAAGAGTCATTGATTTTCATGGTCTTTATTGCTAATGCTTGCCCTATTATTGATGGGGAGCACATTGTCTCAATATCTGCTCCCTCCTCATTTCTCACTATCATTCATCTCAGCTGTCCAATATTTGATCTAATGTTTAGGGAGGAACACATTATTCATTTCAAAATATCGCATATGGTAAAAATGAAAATTTTAAAAGTAGATGACGTGTATCTTTCTGGACGCTTAAATCAAATATTGGACGGCTGAAATGGAGAGATACTGAAAGATGAGGAGGGAGCAAATACTGTGATAATCTGCTCCCATTCTTGAAGTGCTTAATATAAGTTCCTATGTGTAGTATTAATACTACAAATGAGATCTTAAATTGAGTACAAGCGGTAGTATCACGTCTTCTATTTAATACTATCGCCTTCTATTTAATACTCCTTTGGTCTTTAATATAAAGAATAATTGACTTTTTTGGAAAAAATAAAAAAGCAAAATAAGTTAGTTAATCATAACATATATTATGTATAATTTGATTTTATATCAGTTCATAAGTAAAACAAGGTAATTTGATATAAAAGATAAATATCAATATTTTAAATAATTTATTTAACCTTCTTAATCTTTTGAAAAAAGTCAGCTATGTTTTATGTTAAAGACTAGAAAAATATAAAATTTAATTGACTAATTTAAAGAGATTAAAAAGGTTAAATACACCACTTTAAAGTTTCTATGTTGATTTTTCTTCTTTAAGTTAGTTTTCTAACTTATAAAGTGATTATAATATAGTAATTGTTGTATTGTTGTAGAGAAATTAGAGGATTCAGAGAAAGAAGAGAATTCAGAGGAGTTGAGAAGAGAAACAAGAGAGGGGAGGGAGATGAACCGCTGTTCTTTCATTCATTCATACACAATTTGATTTTGTCTGGCCTCATACATACATACACAGAGGCTTAAACTCTCAAAAGCAAAATAATCATTGCACCAAAACAGATGCACAAATAGACATTCCTAACTAACTACCCACGGCCTTATAGAATTAGTGTTATGTGATACTGTCCTTTACTAATTAGTTTTATGATTAATTAGTCCTAAGGCCTCGTAGAATTAATATTGTGCCAATAATTCTCAATTACTAAGCCCTAACTAATTATTTATGACTTATTTATCAATACCTCTTAAGGTCCCTTGTCCTCAAAGGTCAGCAATAGGAAATCTGGGAAATTGCCTTTGAAACTGGTATAACAGCACCCAAGATGCTTCCTTCTTAGGTAGTTGTTTCCATTTGACTAATATTTCAGTGACAATCCTCCCCTTTCTGCGTCCCATCTTGCGCTGCAAAATCTGATCAGGTTCTTTGCAATTTGGCCAATTTTCAGGCGGATGCCCAACCTTGACTGAAGGATCAAGACACAACTTCAATAGTGAAATGTGGAATGTATCATGAATATGTGTCTCCACTAGCAAATCTATAGGGAGATAGAGATGAACATTGAGCAATTAGTAGTGAGGGTTTTCCTGCATTGGGTGTGTTCTTTTGCATATTATTTTTATAGTGTGTATCTATTTATTATTTGTACATGAATTTTGTGATGTGATTCCCATTCATAGTGAACTATTATTCACTTAACCGCTTTCATTGTCACCAACGTCATTATATTATTTGAAGAGTTAGACCAGAAAAAACGTAGATAAAAATGTTGCTACATGTTAGTGAATTCAAAAGAATCTCTAATATAATGTAAAATGTGAACCATAAGAACAAGAGGAAGATTTTTTATGGGGTGTATGGATTCGTCATCTAATTCAAAATTATGCCAAGTTCTTGACATTTTGTTAACCATGAGTTTTGTGAGGCGGGATGTAATATAGGTCCTAGCTAGTTATCTTAGGTTTCTCTTTTTCACAATTAAAGTTATACATTACAAAACTAAGTTTTATTTACTGCGATACTGTTTTTTTGGTCCTGAGAATCACATCGACACCTATAGTTGCAGCCTAGAGGCAAACTTGACGCGAAGCTGATTTGCATTTGACCCCTCATTGACTCATGAGGCCTAACCAAGTTCGTTGTCGATTAACATGCATTGACATTATTTTCGAGTTTGCAGTTAAATTCTTAATCATTTTTTTGCCACAGGCATTTATAAATTTAATGAATTTAGTTTTTTTTTTTAAGGACAAGATTGATTATAAAATTTTAATAGAAAAAAAATATCAAAGAAACAGTAAAAAAATTAATAAAAATTTCAACCACGTTTTTTTAGATTTTTTTAAAATTGAAGTCATTAATTTTTTCGATGAGAAGCGATAGAGTCTAGAACAATATATGAACTAAGGTTTTTACGAATGATTTTACAGAAAATAATAGTGTCTATTTATATTCAAATATAAACACCAGTTTATTTTAGCAACGATACAAGTTAAAAATCTATAACATATGTTTTGTTTTGGAATGTCTCTTTCATGCCCCATAAACTTGTTTTGTTTCAAAATGTTATCCCATACATATTAAGTTAAGAATATATATATATATATATATATATATATATATTTATTTATTTATTTATTTATTTATTTCAGTCTGACATAAATTATTTTAGAATGTAAACAATAGTTTAATGTTAATGTGTTATCGTGTATATATTAAAATTTAAAATAAAAAACAATACGATATAACAATTTATTAAAGAATATAAACAATAGTTTCATTTATTCTCAATCATTTTATTTTATACTACCTCCGGTCCTAATTATAAGACATAGTTGACTTTCTTTGGAGATATTAAGGAAGCTAAATAAGTTACTTAATCATTTCATATGTTATGCATTTTTAGATTATATATTAGTTTATTAGTTAAACTAATTAGTTTGAAGAAAAAAATAAAAATAAAAATAGTCTAAAGTAATTTAATTAGCTTCCTTAATTTTTCCAAAAAAGTCAACTATGTCTTATTATTAGGACCGGAAGGAGTAATTCGTTATCCTGTATATATTAAAATTTAAAGAAAAAAAATATTTTGAAACATGGGATCCCACATTTGTCAGCCTATGCAAACAAGTGTCCGAATAAAATATTTCGATACAAAAAATAAAACAAAAATCGAATGCCTTTCCTACGGCCTAGAAAATATAATCAATATAAACTTAATAACAATAGCAAATAAGCCGTGCACTGTTCATCCTCTCACAGATCACTATTCAATTTAGGGTTAAGGAGCATAATCGCCAACAAACTATGGGGTCAAGAGCAACCAGCACAACAAACTATTTTTTGGTCCAAAAATGTAAATGAACTAATGAAAATATTAAATAGGCACAATACCGTTTCTTTCTATCTAACGTCCGTTTGCCATTTACAATTTGGGGAAATTGATTTTACTACTATTATTATGTTCTTGTTTCCCCCTTCACAATCAGATTCGGTGCATTAGTGGAGGAGAAGCCCAATTTGAAGATTCTAATTTAAAGGGTTAAAAAAAAGAGGGATAGTCACTATTCATCGTCTTCCTTGTAGATCTAAACCAGATTGAGCGAAAAACCAGAGGAATAGAGAGAGAGGTATTCAGTTCTAGCCTTTATATGACAATCCCAAACATTAAACAGGTGTTTTGGACTTTTCACTCTTCTTCTTCGTTGAGAACCAGCGACGTGGAAAGGTTGTTCTAGACTTTCACTCTTCTTCTTCGTTGAGAACCAGAGGGGATGTCGCAAAAATTAGAACCTCATCGAGCAAGGGATAGAGGAGCTGAAGGGTGAGAAGAACTAGGGAAAAGGGAGAGGTAGATGTGAGTTGTGGTCAGAACAAAAAAGGTCGACGGCGGTCTCTCTCGGCTGTATCCCTCATCGGAGGTTCATAGTCCTCCTCGCGACTCGGTTGTCGAAGCAACACCACTCTCCGCCTGCATCTTCCACTCGACGATGAAGCCGATGATGCCATTCAAGACCGCTTTCCCGTCGACGGTGATTGGGTTGCAGTGACGATGCTTTCCCCTTCGAATGTCCTGTTTTCCCCCAAATATTCTGAGAGCCCTAATTGATGCTTGCTCGATTGCTCCCTTCATTCTCCCGATGTCGCGTTTTTCTTCCACTTCAGCTGAGTCAAGGCACACGTGACATTTTGTTTTAAATTCAATTTCCCCAAAATGTAAATGCCAAACAGACGTTAGGGAGAAAGTGATGGTTCTGTGCGTATTTAATCTTTTCAATAGTTCATTTGCATTTTTAGACTAAAAAATAGTTTGTTGTGCTGGTTGCTCCTGACCCCATAATTTGTTGGCGACAATGCTCCTTAACCCTTCAATTTAATAGTGGCGGCTCAACAGTGTAGCGTGTTCGGCTCAACACTATTCAATCACATGTTGGTTTTCAATTTTGAAATTCCCTCCGTCCATGTTTTCTCTCTTTCAATTTAAGTCTGCATCCCTGTCCTTTCATTTCTCATCTCTCTCCGAGCATGTTAGATTGCATCCCTCAGCGAAGTCGAAGATGAGAATGTCTATCTTAGCAAGGTCGAAGATCGAGCCATCTGAGCGAAGTTGATGATGCGAACGTGATGAGAAGATAGAGGGGCTCTGGAGGTGCTGCAAATCTAGCATAATTGATTCTGGATTTCATCGTTTCGGTATTTATGTTTTTTCCGTCTCTACTCCCTTTAGTTCATTCACCCTAATTAAACCTCTCTTCTTCCTACTACTCCCATTTTCATTTACAAAATTAAGCGACGACACGAGTGCATTTAGGCACGCAAAAAAAAATGCAGGGAACGAGGCTTCTCATAGACGAGGGTGATCGGACTCTCTGGAAGATCGGACTCTCTGGAAGATCGGACTCTTTGCGTCCTTGATGTTTGCTTTCCCCAGTGTTTGATTATTCACCTCTGAGGCGTGAATAATCATTTTCCTTTAAGGAGTGATCGATCAGTGGGATCACCAATAGTGGTCTCTCAACATAACAAAACCTCCTGGAAACTGGAATTTATACTTTGAAAGATACCTGCAGCTTCAGGAATTAGGGTGAATAAACCGAAATAATCAATGCTTTCATGGCTTCAGGTATAACTGCAGCTTCAGGAATTGCAGCAAACCTGGGGATTCCATTGACTCACCGTGGCATTTCAACGAGTGTGTGATTTCTCACAGGACATTCAAGGAAAGGTGGAATAGATCCTCTCTTTGTAGCAGAAAATGCAGTTGATCCTGATTCAACCTTGGTTGTTTATATGGGCCTATCAACCCTCCCTGCACTGGCCAAGAAGTTAATGGATCATGGTCTATTCCCTCAGACCCCAGCTGCAGCAGTTGAGAGAGGGACCACTCCTCAACAACGCTCAGTGAGTATAATCAATATTCTTGTCTCATTCATTTCCCGTACCTTCTTTCTTCCTTCTACTTTAGCTGCATGATCACTTATTGATTCAACTCTGTAGTGAGGAGTTTACTCCAGCTGATCAATTTGTTTCTATATCAACTTTTATGCATAATGGACGCTTTAAGCCTCAGTTTTAACAACTGATTCTACTATTTGCAATAATGCAGGATTTTTTCAGAACTGAAGGACCTTGCTGATGAAATTTCATCGGCTCAATTAGTGTCGCCAACACTGATCATAATTGGAAAAGTTGTGGCACTATCACCATCTTGGTCAATTTCTCTTTCAAAAGAAGAGTCATGCTTGCTGGAAGCATGATGGGCATTATTGATGCAATCTGAGCAACTTGTGAGAAGCCGACTCCTTATTTCGAAGATGATATGTTCATGGAAAGTGGAAAAGCAGGCAAGCAAATACTCTGGTATTTTTATTTTTATTTTTGAAATGCAGAGCTTCCAGGGGAAAACTTCAGTGATGATATTTATTGGTGTAATTGCTGCTTCCTTTTTGAGCAGAAGTGGATCAGAACGGCAAAATCTGGTATTACAAGTTGGAGCTTGGGATGGATTTTTTTTTCTTTCTTAAAGTCTCAAGCTCTGAGGAGAAATTTTTTGTGTCATTCTAATTATGACAAATGACAAAAGAAGAATCAAACAAATTTTTGTCTCATTCTCATTCATGACAAATTACAACAAAAGAATCAAACAGGTTCCATGGTCAATAAATTGTGTCATGACTGTATAGAAACCTGGTGAATTTAATTGGATATTGTACAGAAAAAGGTCAGCATATGCTGATTTATGTCTACATGAGTAAAGGCAGCTTGGCTTCTCACTTGTATAGTAAGTTTCCTCTCTTTCGTTTTACATAAATAAATTTCAAGTATTTAGGAACCTAGGTTTGTAATTAGGGTTTTGTTAGCCCATATCTAGATTTAATGTAGGATTACGAAACTGATTGTCATTAAAAAGCCTATTCCCAATGGAGCTTCTACTGATTGTGTATAGGGGCACGCTATCCCTTTTTGTACTTCTCTTTTATTTCTGTATCTCACTGACTACATTTATGACTGCAGAGAATATGGGATTCAATTACAGATGAAATTAAAATCAACCTTCTTGTCTCTATATTCAGGTGAAGAGAACAAGGCACTGAGCTGGGATTTGAGGGTTCATATAGCCTTGGATGTAGCAAGAGGTTTGGAATATCTTCATGATGGGGTAACTGTATTTTCAAATCATCAGCACCATTCTATTTCGGTGATGTTTGTTTGCTGCTTAGTTACAAAAAGAATTGAATGCTCTAAGTTGAAACTCAATGCTTAAAGGAAGAAGAGTCATGTAAGAAGCTTGAAAGGAAGGTAATAAATTTGTTGAGTTGCTAGCTTGAAATTGTTTACTCGGTTAGGATGTAATGTTGATCAAGGTTGTTGATATTGTTAATTGTCAAAATAAAGTTTTGCTCATTCTTCTAATAGGTTTCTTCAGTGGTAATTGTTTTAGTTCGTTTTAAATTGTGATACAAGCAGCCCTCTAACCTTCTCTGCCTTTTGATCCGGGAATTCTTTGTGTTGTCATGCTTGTATTAACCCTCTTGATTAGTCTACCCTCCACTCAAAACCGTTTTTATAAATTGGTGTATGTAAGTATGTGAATAGATCCATGTGTGTGCCTAATTGAATGTGTGAATAGTGTATTTGTAAATGTCAATTAATTATTGATGGAGATGGACCAGCAGGGTTATTTTTTTGTTGTGCGTGCGCGCGTTCTTAGTTATTTTCTTTTGAAACTCATTCATCAAACTTTTCATGTTAGACTGACATGTTTTTGCATTAGACTTCATCCTTTTTGCACCCTTTTTCTTTTTCTGATGAAGTCTGATGCCTTGAGTTACTTGACTTAAAACTCTGGGATGTTGTCACCAAGGGTACTAGAACAAGGTATTATCATTCTCACGTATATTATCCACTATAATTCTTCTCATGCCGTTTTAGTAGATAGCTATTTATTTATAATTTGGAGTACCTTATATAACATAAACTTGTAGATTAACATGACCAATTTTAGCATAGATAGGTCTGCTTAAATGAGTCAAAGTAGATTTGGTAATGTCTTTTAATTACTTATCCTGCATGGCAATAAATGGTCAAATCAGTTCTGTTATCTTCATGGTGTTTAGGCCATTGAGTTTGTACTACGTCATCCATCATTGATTGAACTCATAGTTACCTCAAGAAACAAACGCGCAGCAACTATGCTTTCTGTTTTGAATTGTTCAAGGAATATTACCACTAAAACTTTTTTTAAATGAGATATTAAAGCTTACTATATGCAGAAGAATAATCATTTAATTTCATTTAGTTGGGTGGTTTTTATCATACTACTATTTTTAGCCATCTTATTATTGTCTTTTCGGTGTAATTAAGCAATTTTTTCCCCTTTGAGTTTATGATTCAACATGCAACGATATGAGGAAGTGGATGCTGAAATTTCATCCAAAACCTTATTCAATGGTTCCATGCAACATGAAATTAAATAATCATTTAATTTCATTATTTAGTGCTGAAATTAGTCATGATTTCATCCAAAACCTTATTCAATTGGATATTTTAGTGCTGCAAGATAGTCTGCAAGAAGGTGCTGCAGGTTAAACCATTATTTCCTAAAAAAACTGTGATAGGTTCAAAACTTCTATATTAATTAGGGAAGAGTTGTGCAGGTAGCTACTCGTGTTGGTGGTTTCTCAGCTATTGTTGTTGTTGGTATGGCTGTAATTGGTATAGCAATCCTTTATGCCACACTTTATGTTTGGTTGGGAGTGGACACACCTGGTGGAATGAAGGTAACCAATTGTACGTATCAACTCCTTTTCAGCTTACTGAATAAATTTTTTATTTTTAAATGAACTTGGATGAACATGTGTTACTTGTCCTTTTTCAACACTACTTGGAAATTGTCTACAATTGGGAAACCATATTCCACAGACCTTGCTATTATGTCTCTTTTGTTGTACATAAGTTCAAATAGCAGATTAGATACTATACTTATTTATTTGAATTGCATAGGACATGACTACATTATTAATCATCTCAAGTTATATTTGACTATATTATAATTATCCAGGCACAAGATGTACAATTGTGTGAGCTTGCCATTAGATTTGATGAGGGTGTTGATAGAAGGTTGGTTAGTTGAGTGAATAATGAATTTTTGCTATAAGTTTGGTGTCTCTATCAAATCCTCCCAATATTAGGGGATATTATGCAAGAAGTCTAATATTTGCACTGTGCCTCCTAATTTAATCAGTCGACTTGCGGTCGAGTTTAGGTATGTTTATTCCTTCATTTGTGTCCAATGCAGCACGACCTATAATATCTATTATTTTGGTGTACCTTCTCAGCATTATGGTTATGGAGGCTGCTGTCCTATAATATCTATCCTTTTTGTTGGTAGAGGATTGTATTAAGTATTTAAATGATGAAGGTTGTTGTCCTATCACTCAAGTAGTGACGAGGCTATAGCAATTTCCTAATAAACCTAATTCTCTGGCTGAAGCTTGCCTCTGTGTGCTTAGTCGTAGCATGGATTACCGTGTCCATAGGCATCATATAACTACTTCCATAGGTACTTCTTCAGTTTTGTTAAGTCTGATTGCCCCATGTAATTTAGTGCCAAAACTATGGTTTTTGTAATTTAACCTGTTTTTCACCTTCATATTGAATCTGTGTAGTATAGCTTTTATTGAATCTTATCATTTCTACGTGACACGGGATCATTTTTCTGATTTGATTTGGAAACAATGGGCTTAAAGAAGTTCTTGCTTTATATCTGAAAGGTTTTTTTCCCAGCTATTATATTCATTGTATAATGTATAATATATCAAATGATATTTTCAGAACAATCCCGTGGAGTTTTATGCCAATGCAATTCTATTTCTTGATTTGAGCAAAAGAAGGCTAAAAGTATTGGTTAATTATGTTTGCCCTTGCGTATAGCTGGACATTTAAGGAAGTAGTGACAGGATCTTTATGAGAGTTTTTTTAATGTCTGCATAATTTATATAGGTGGATCAATGGTCTTTTATAGAAAATAAATAAATGAATGAAAATTATGTTAATTTTTTCTTCACTTTTGGTTAGTAATTATGTTGTCACATTAATGAAATGCTTTCACAATGTTAAAGATAAGTTATTTCATATTGGTCATTGTCTTGCTTTTTTACCTGTGAAGTTGACGAGGCTTTATAGCTATTGTATAGGTTTTTTCACCTACTGCAATTTCTGTAGATTTATGGCTTAGCTGAATGGTTTCCCATTTTCTTTTTCTTTTTCAATTCTATTCTAATTTTTAGGGGATTGGCTTCTTTAATGTTTGCCTATATAGTTTTAATGCATTATCAGTATGCTTTGGTTAATTATTTTTGCAGGACAATAAAAGAAAGAAAGAGGACAATGTTGAAAGGAGGAGAGAAGTGAAAAGTTGCCCCTTGAAATTTTTCCTGCTTTTTGATGACAAGTGTTTTGATAAAATCAAGATAATGAAGTATAGGAATTGGGTCCAGATATGGAAGCAACGATTGTGGGATAATTTAAATTACTTTGATTATTGTATAATAATCGCATATTCCCTACATTTTATCCTCTATCTAAATTAATTTGATTATGATATATTGCGCATATTTAAATTTTAGGAATTAATAACAATACATCCTAATTTATAGGATTTGGATGTAGATATAGGGGATTATTTTTTTTATTTAACTATTATACATTAATGGGATTTTGAAAATTATGCGCAACCCATTAGTAAACCTAATTTTTCAAGTTGTCTCATCAAGTTACAAGTTGTAGTTGCCGTCCTGCT
This sequence comes from Acacia crassicarpa, assembly GCA_034222035.1. NCBI lineage: Eukaryota > Viridiplantae > Streptophyta > Magnoliopsida > Fabales > Fabaceae > Acacia > Acacia crassicarpa. The sequence continues at coordinate 46,355,582 of JAWXYG010000008.1, read as the reverse complement.
GTATCTCTCTGTGTGTTACTTTTTCTTGGCTAATTGACTATAGCGTACTTTTGTGGATGATATATATATGGAAAAATGGAGGGAGGCTTTTAAGCTATCTGTGGTTTCTACAATAATGGGTTGGTAGTCAATGTCAAATATTAATAAGGGATTTACAAATGCAAATTCCTAAACGGAAGACCAATTCATGATAAAGTATTACCACCATAGAAATTAATTTGAGCTAATTGATTGATGACCATGTGACTCATGCTTCCATATGATAATGCTGAACATGTAATTATGGAGCTAATAAATATCCCACAATAAGCATTGATCATCATACTTGATCGTTATTTACTTATAATGTTGTGATGTTTTTAAGTCTATTAAAATGAAATGAAACTATTAGTTTTTTTGCCAAAAAAAAAAAAGCTATTGTGCATACCAGAACACCTTGCTAATTAGTTTTGTTCTAAGAATTTCAATATTATATTCTGCACAAGGTATTTTTTTCCTTTCTTTGTCAAAAAAGTCATTTTATTTATTTAAGTAGAAAATTTTTGGAAGATGGGGATTGATAATTGAATTTAATTTAACTGTAGTATTCTTGGCTTCATTCTTTTGTACTTTGCAAAACAACACAGAGGATGAGTTGGTACAAGAAGTGAACTGCTCCAACCAATTGGAAATAGAAATGTTGATGCATCAGCAGGTGTGGTATAGGGCCTAAACTATTTGTGTCATTTTCCTAAGATATAGCTTGAGATCTACATATTGTGGTTACTTTATTTTTCCCCTAAGATAAAACCTAGGGTCCAATGCCTTCAAAGATAAAAAATTACAAAGTGCATAATCTCTCTCTCTCTCTTCCCTCCTTTATGTGTTTAGTTTTGGTGGAAAGCTGTGTTGCAGAAACAATGGCCGAAGAAATGTAGCTTTTGGCAAGTACAGCTATTCGAACTTGAGCATTCACATTTAACTATCCTGTGTGGGAGATTCTGTCGCAATATCTTGTGAAACATGCTGGGTTTTTTTTGGGGGGGGGGTTCGTGCTTGACATATTCAAAAGAATTTTAGTTGCATGATCGTATGTAAAAACAAACTATTTGACTGGTAACATATATTGATGTAAGTTTACATGAGACCACCTCTTGCATTAGTAGACATTATTTTCAATTAAAGGCTAATAATATGTATTAACTACTTGGCACTGATGAATTAAATCATGATTTTTTTAGTATAACCAATTATATATCAAATTATGTCAGATCACGAAATACCAAAGAGTAAGGCTTTGTTTTACGAAACCATACAAGAATATGATTTGAAAGCCCCAAGAGGCCAAGCTGCATATTTACTGTCATTTAAAACGCATATTTGGAGAAGGTGAAGAGAACTACAATGAAATATGAAATGAAGTAAATGCATCCTACGGAATGCATGGGGAAGTGCATGGTTAAATGCTTTTGAGGGAGGCCATGCTTTTGAATGCGTTGGGGGTGGCAAGGAAAAACCTAATTGATAAGATCTTAAAAAAATGTTTAGCAATATATATGAGATGTTGTCAATTGAAGTTACATATAGGAATGTTTATGTACTATGATGGGTAGCATTTTGATGTAATTACTTTTTTTTTTTGTTTTTGAGCTGAGGCAGAAGTTGCTAAACATATAAGAGTATAACTACCAATGTGGTTGTAGTTTATATTGTGTTTTTGGGTAGTCGCTATTTTTTAAGTGGTTGATTTGAAATCCAAATATATCCTTTATTTTCCTTTGTATTTTATTCATTTTCTTAATAATTTGGATGAGTGGAAGGTTAATATGTACTTTCATGTGATGAAACTGTTGCACCCGCGCGATGCGCGGGGGGAGTTTGTGCTTGTTAGATTAAATAATAAATCAACCCTCAAACCTCTTAAATAATCCGAAGAAAAATGTCTAAACAATGAAAATTCAATAAAAAATGGACTCAAGCCAATCAGAAGTCAAAATTTTTTTTTTTTGGTACAAGGCGAGGGGAGGAGGGATTCGAACACGGGACCTGAAGGAAGATATAAGGTATCTCAATACCACCAGCTGTGCCACTACATTAATGTCCTCAATGGTCAATCAGAAGTCAATTCATGAGCGACAAATGTGAATGTGATGGCCCCTGCCGGAGTAGCTTTGATCGTTGATGGGACTATCCCTTTGTAAAAAGCAAAAAGCAGCCCAACCCTCAGAGTCAAAGTGCAATATCCTCTCCATATCTTGGATGCCTTTTAACCCCTTCAATCTGCAGCCATGTCCGGAGATCAATAAAAACTCTTCCACATCCGCACTAGTATAACTTACGTCTAGATATATTAAAATTTTTTTTGGGGGAAAACAACAATTTTGCCTCGCAAGGTATTATGACTAGATACTTTAAAAAAAGATAGCAAATAAAAAATAAAATAAAATAGAATATAAAAAAATAGTTACCCAGCAAGGTACTTAAAAAAATTTAAAAAATCAATAAAATATAAATATAAATAAAAAATACAATATTACCTCGCGAGGTACTTTAAAAAAAATCGAAAAAATAAAATAAAAATCCACTTTTACCTCGCTAGGTAATTTTTAAAAAATTGGAAAAAATAAAAAATGCAATATTACTTCGTGAGGTAGTTGACTACCTCGCAAGGTTATTTTTTAAAAAAATATATATAAAATAAATAAAAGTCGAATAAAATAATTAAAAATAAAAAATCCATAGTTACCTCGTGAGGTATTTTATTTTTAATGGAATTTTATTTATAATTATGTCATTGTTTTTTTTATTTTCTTAACAAATATTTGGATTAAATAATAGTTATGTATTATAATTTTTTAACAACTGTTTGGATAAAATAATTATATCATTGCACTAATTTTTCATTTTCTAACAAATATTTTATTAATATTATCTATTTTGCCAATTTTCACATGAACCGTCATTAATTTTCACAACAAAAATAATCTTGTTTTATTTTTAATTTTAATAAATTTTCTTTATAGTTATGTCATGGTATTTTTCATTTTTTAACAAATATTTGGATTAAGTAATAATTATGTCACTGTATTTTACTTGATTAAATAATAATTATGTAATAAAAAAATAAAAATAATACATATGTATTATAATTTTAAACAAATATTTGGAAAAAAGAATTATGTCATTCTATTAATTTTTTTATTTGGATCAAGTATTTGATCAATATTATCTATTTTACCAATATCTCCCGTGGTAACCATAACTCGCGAGGAGTCTGTAACAAAATAATAATTATTATTATTTAAAAAAACTACATTATCTGACCAGGTAAACATGAATTTTTTAATATTGTTATTTTTTTAGAGTTACCTCGCGAGGTAAAATAATTTTTATTTTTTTTTTTGGTAAAGGATTTCTCCTGTCACTGGAGATAGAGTTATCTCCAGTGACCCCAAAACTACGTCGTTTTGGATTAATGAAGGGTTTGTTAATAATTTCAGGTAAATTAATGAAGGGTGATTCTGTAATTCTGTTTATTTTTTAATCATATACATTTTACCAAAACATCTTTCATTAATTCACTTGAAATTACTAACAAACCCTTCATTAATCCAAAACGACGTAGTTTTGGGGTCACTGGAGATAACTCTATCTCCAGTGACAGGAGAAATCTTTTTCCCTTTTTTATTATCAGGAATTCTATTAAATTTTTTTAAGCATTTTTTTCTTCTAATTTTTTTCTTCTTTTTTTTTTTTGGAGGTACCTCGTGAGGTAAACATGATTTTTGTTTTCTTTTTTTTTTTTTGCCATTTTTCTTTCTAATTTTTTGATTTTTAAATGTTTATTATTTTTTTTTGGGTAACCTCGCGATATATCTGGAGTACCTCGGGAGGTAAACAGGAATTTTTTTAATTTCTTTTTTGACATTTTTTTTAATTTTTTTTTTCCTAATTTTTAATTATTTTTGTTTAGATTTATCTCATGAGGTATCTCCAATACCTCCCACAATAAATAGGAATTTTTTAAAAAAAATTTTGAAATTTTTAATTTTAATTTTTTATTATTTTATTTTGGAATTACCTCTAAAACTTTTTTTTTCCTATTACCATCAAGAATTTTTTAAAAATATTTTTGGTGCATTTATTTAAATTTTTTTTAAGTCCCCTCGCGAGGTATCTCCAACACAAGATACCTCGCGAGGTTAAATAATTTTTATTTTTTAATTATAAGGAATTTTAATAAATTTTTCTTGTGCATTTTTTCTTATTTTTTAATTCTTAAGTTTTTAATTTTTTTCGTGTACCTCGCGAGGTCTCTCCAGTACCTCGCGAGCTAGACATCTATTTTTAAATTTTTATTTTTTTCAGAATTTTTTAAATTTTTAATTGTTTATTTTATAGTTTTTATTTTTTTTAACTTTATAATTTTTTAAATTTATTTTGGAGTTATCTCACGAGGTATCTCAAATACCTTGAAAGGTCAGATAATTTTTATTTTTTTCTTATCGGCAATTTTATTAATTATTTTGTGCCTTTTCTTAATTTTAATTTTTTTATTATTTTTTTTAGTGTACCTCGCGAGGTTTCTCCAATACCTCGCGAGGTTAACATATATTTTTTAAATTTTTTTGTGTGTGGATTCTTTTCCTAATTATTAAATCTTTAATTTTTATTATTATATTTTTGAGTTACCTCATGAGGTATCGAAATACCTCGCGAGGTAAACAGGATTTTTGGAAAAAAAAAATTGTGCATTTTTTTTTCCTAATTTTTAATTCTGAATTATCTTTTCTGGAGTTACCTTGCGAGGTAAGATAGTTTTTATTTTTTTTATTGTCAAGAATTCTTTTAAATTTTTCGAGGCTTTTTTCAATTTTTATTATTTTTTTGGAGTTACCTTGCGATGTAAACAGGATATTTTTAAAATTTTTTTGTGCATTTTCCTTTTTCTAATTTTCTAATTTTTAATTCTCAATTATTTTTTCTGGAGTTACCTCGTGAGGTATCCCAGTACCTCGCGAGATAAGATAATTTTTTTTTTTGTCAAGAATTTTTTAAATTTATTTTTGTGAATTTTTTTACTATTTTTATTTTTTTAGAGAAAAAAAATATTGCTCTGTTTTGATACTTCAAGGGCAACATTGCTCTGCCGAAAACTTAAGGGGCAAAATTACTGCTGGGAGGTCTTATTCGAGACACAACTGGGAAATTCCTTAAGAGTTTCATTCACCCTCTTGAGGATGGAGACGAGCTTTCAGCAGAATTTTGGGCATGCTTTATTGGCCTGATGACCGCAAGGACATTAGGGGTACAACAAGTATGGCTGGAGACAGATTCGACAGAATGCTTAGATTTGCTCCAAATGGAACAAGGTGGTAACCATAGGGATGCTTGAATCATAACCGAAGTCCAAAAGTTGCTCCAAATGGATTGGCGTACAAAGTTTACATATATCCCTCGTTCGGGTAACTCAGCCACAGATTTCTTAGCAAAGAAGGGCCTTGAAAAGGGATTTGGGCATTATGAGATTTATGAACCGTCTACGGAGTTGAGGATTATTTTATGTAGTGATTGTAATGGAAAATATCCCATAGGTAATAACTGAGGTGTCTTATTTGTATCCAAAAAAAAAAATTACTGCTAGGCGCATACTTTAAGAGCAAAAATGGTATTTAACCCTTTAAATTATATTTAAAAAATGACTTCATGAGGAATTGGGAGTACCTCACGAGGTACTTTAGTTTTTTAAAAATTAATATTATAAATTTTTTTTTTGTTTTGTATTTTTTTTATTATTATTTTCCTTTGCACAGCTACCTCGCTAGGTAACTGTTCTAACTCGCGAGGTATTGGGATTTTTAATTTATTTATTTTATAGTTCTTATTTTTTATTAATGGCATTTTATTTATTTATTATTATTATTACTGTATTTCTTTGTTTTGTATATTTTTATTATTTTCTTTTTCACAGCTACCTAAGGTAGTTGGATTTTTATCTTTTTTACTCTTATTTTTTTTTTTATAATTTTGTCTTTTAATTATATTTAAATATGTACCTCGTGATGTACTGTGAGTACCTCCCGAGGTACGATCGTGTTTATTATTATTATTATTATTATTATTAATTGTTTTTTATTTGTATTTTTTGCTTTTATTATCCTTTTTAATCCTATCTCGTGAGATAATTGGATTTTTATTTTTATTCATACTCATTGATAGTTTCGTTTTTTTATAATTATATTTAAAAAAGACCTCACTAGGTAGTTTTGAAAAAAAAATAACAAAAAAATACAGAAGAAAAAAATAATAACAATAATTTAAAGAACAAAAAAAATAACAATAATTTAAAAATAAAACAATACTACCTCGCGAGGTACACAATTAAATATAATTAAAAAAACAAATTTAATTATAAAACAGAATAATAAAATCAATAAAAATCAAACTAGATAGATCAGATATAAGTAGGTCTAAAAAACGATACTACTAGGTCTTAATTATAAAATATAATTGACTTTCTTTGGAAATATTAAGAAAGTTAAATAAGTTACTTAATCATTTTATATGTTGTGCATCTTTAGATTATGTATTAGTTTATTAGTTAAACTAATTAGTTTGAATAAAAAAATAAGAATAAAAATAGTCTAAAGTAATATAATTAGCTTCCTTAATTTCTCCAAAAAAGTCAACTATGTCTTATAATTAGGACCGGAGGGAGTAATAACAAAATATAAAATAATATTAATAACAATAAATTTAAAATAAACGATCGTACCTCGCGTAGTACATATTAAAATATAATTAAAAACATGAAATTAATAATTAATAAGTATAACAAAAGAAATACAAATAAAAATCCGAGGTAGATTAGATACCTCCTGAAGTATTTGTAAGATTTGTTTAAAATTTTTAATTTGTAATTCTTAATTATTTTTTCTGGAGTAACCTAACGAGGCATCTCAGTACCTCGTAATGTAAGATAATTTTATTTTTATCATAAGAATTTTTTGGAATTGTTTTTGCGAATTTTTTTTTAATCTTATTTTGGGGTTGCCTCGCGAGGTATCCCCAATGCCTCCATACCTCCCGAGGTAAAATAATTTTTATTTTTTTTCTTATCAGGAATTTTATTAGATTATTTTTGCACATTTTTTTAATTCTTATTTTTTATCATTTTTTTGGGTGTACCTCACGAGGTCTCTCCAACACCTCGCTAGGTAAACACATATTTTATTTTTATTTTTTGTTGATTTTTTTCTCTAATTTTTGTATTTTTAATTATTCAACATTTTCTTTTTTGGAGTTCCCTCGCGAGGTACTGAAGTTACCTCGCGTTCAGTACCTTGTGGGGGTAAAGAGGATATTTTATTTTTATTTTTATTTTTATTTTTATTTTTAATTTTTAATTTTTAATCTCTAATTATTTTTTCTTGAGTTACCTTGTCAAGTAGGATAATTTTTTTTATCATCAAGAACTTGTTGAATCTTGATCATCCAGATTTGATTTTTTAATAGGTAGAGATTTAATTTTTTTTAACTGTCATTTTTAAAATAAAAAAAATCATTTTTGATATTTTAGGGGCAACATTGCTCCGCCGAAAACTTAAGGGACAAAATTGCTTCTATGCGCATACTTCAGGAATAAAAATGGTACTTAACCCTTTAAACTATATTTAAAAAAATGACCTCACGAGTAACTGGAAGTACCTCACAAGGTACTTTGGTTTTTGAAAAAATTAATATTATAAAATCTTTTTTTGTTTTATATTTTATTATTATTATTTTTCTTTTCACAACTACCTCGCTAGGTAACTGATCTACCTTGTGAGGTATTGGGATTTTTAATTTATTTATTTTATAGTTCTTAATTTTTATGAAGGGCATTTTGCTAATTATATTTAAATATGTACCTTGTGAGGGAGTACCTCGTGAGGTACATAGACTTTTTTTAATTATTATTACTGATTTTTTTTGTTTTGTATTTTTTTTTTATTATTTTCCTTTTGGCAGCTACCTCTCGAGGTATTTGGGCTACCTCGCGAGGTAGTTCGATTTTTATCTTTTCTATTTTTATCTTTTATTAATTTTGTCTTTTAATTATTTTTAAATGTATTGTGAGTACCTCCTGAGGTACGATCGTGTTATTATTATTATTATTATTAATTTTGTTTTTTATTTGTATTTTTTGATATTATTTTCCTTTTTACTCCTATTTCGTGAGATAGTTGGATTTTTATTTGTATTCATACTTATTGATAATTTCGTTTTTTAAAATTATATTTAAAAAAAGACGTCACTAGGTAGTTCTGAAAAAAATAACAAAAAAACACAGAAGAAAAAAAATAATAACAATAATTTAAAGAACAAAAAATAACAATACTTTAAAAATAAAACAATACCACCTCGCGAGGTACTGCCAGTACCGAGGTACACAATTAAATATAATTAAAAAAACATATTTAATTATAAAAGAGAATAATAAAATCAATAAAAATCAAACTAGATAGATCAGATACCTCGCTGAGGTAGGTCTAAAAAAAAAGATACTAATAACAAATTATAGAATAATAATAATAATAGTAATAATAATAATAATTTTAAAAGAAACGATCATACCTCGCGAGGTTCATATTTAAATATAATTGAAAAATGAAACTAATAATAAATAAGAACAACAAAATAAATAAAAATAAAAATTCGACTACCTCGCGAGGTAGTTCTAAAAAATAAAACAATAATAAAGATCCAAAACAAAAAAATAATATTAGTATCTTTTTTTTAAAAAAAATAGGATCCGACGTCGCTGGTACATAATTTAAAAAAGAAAAAAGTTTTTTAAATTAGGGTTAAATACCATTTTTGCCCTTGAAATATACGCTCATGAGCAATTTTGCCCCTTAGGTTTTCGGCGGAGCAATGTTGCCCGTGAAGTATCAAAAGGAGCAATGTTGACCCTCCACTAGAAACCTTAACGGCCAACTAACAGTCAACTAACGTTAACTGTTAGGGTTTCTAACAGAAACTTTTCACATTTTCAAGGTGAATTCTCACTGTCCTAGTATTAGAATCACTTGATAAGTTTTCCTGTGGTTTTTTTGAAAATTCTTACTCATATTTCAGATAATCAAATTATGTGATTGCAATCTGAATAACTTCTTCCTAAGTATGGGATCCTTGGATAACTCTTTATGATGTACCCGTGTTTTGGTTCAGTTCATTCAAAATGGACAATCTAAACCAAATGGTCAAGGGTTTGGTCTTTGTGACCATCTTATTTTTTCTCATGGTTATTTATATTTTTTCCCTAAAGGCTGTCATATTAAATTAAGTTGTACATTAATTCAGACAAAATACATTCACATCCTTTTGAGTGCATGAAGAAAGTTCCTGAAGACTGCTTTTTCATGCACTTGTTTTGAAATATTAATTACTGGCCATCTAATCTTTTAGATCCCCTGTTCTGTTTTTCAAGATAAAAAGCCATAGGGAATTTGTGTTATGATATATTTTTTTTCCTCCTCTTGGTTATGCAGGTTTTTGTTGCTAATCCTAATAAGCCGCGAGATGTAAAAATTATCCTGGCAAAGAACCAAGAGAAGCTGCTAGAGTTACTTCATAATCTGTCTCCTGCAAAAGGTTATAATAGTATCCGCAGTATATTTTAATTGAGAGCCACACTTGTTTAGATGAATTGTTCTCAATTTGCATTCTTTGTTCCGGCTGTAGGAGACCTCTAGATTCACATCTCTTAGCTCTTGCACTAATTTCAGGTTCAGAAGATGATCAATTTGAGGAGGAAAAAGAGCTTATCATCCAGGAAATCGAGGGCATCAGGTTAAATTAATTCCTGTGCTTGCATTGTTTGCTCTTGTGAAATTGCAACGAGTTTTTGGTCCTGTATATTCCTGTGTGATCTGATGTATAATACCTTCAAGTTGCTGTTTACCAGAAACTGAACTAATAGCACGTATCAATGAATCAAATGAAGCACCAGTTATGAGGTATTGAAAGCATAATAACGTGGTCAACAAAGAACCCAAATGCCAGCGGACTGAAAGAAACTTTCTTCTCTTGTAAGTAGGTTTTGATCCAATTGCGACCTCAAGTATAAGGATCTGTCCCACTAAATTCAAAAGGCAAAGAAACCAACTGAGAAATATACAAGTTTCCTAGAAATAATTCAATTTTGAAACATGATTGTGTATGGTTTTCTAACAGATTCAAGTTGTTTACAAACAACCCATTGTTTTCCTCCAAACGAATCGCTAGGTTCTATTTTTGTTTAGTTGAAAATATTTGTTAGGCAATTTTTTAATCATTTTAAGTTAATTAATAATATCCATTTAGCCATTATGCGAGGGCGGAGAAAACTCTCAGTTGCTGGTTCTATTCACCACTACAGCTAACGCCACTGTTTGTTGACATTTCTCACTGCCAAATTATAGGATCACGACCACTAAGGTTGATGCAACGGAAACGAATTAATTCTTGTATATTCTTTAATATATTATAGTGAACTAAAACAAATTAACACTAAAAGGCATATGTGAAATTTAAATAAACACAATAAAACATGATTTATAAATGGCGTTATTTTTTAAATATTAGTAATATATAATAATATAAAAATGTTAACACATCATATTATTATTATTGATGATTAACACGATTTACAATAATTATTTATGAGTGTTTGTATTAACAGAAAGAGAAAAACTTCCGGAGAGGTGTGAGTCAGATTTGAATGGATTAATCACCGACGAAACGCATAAACCACTTCAATAAAGTAACGCATCATCGTAAACAAACGTCTTTGGCAAAGCAACCTTCCCATTTACTCAAATGGATTTCTTCAAGGCCGTGTTCTCCGACGATCCGCCGCCGCCTCCGCCTCCGCCTCCCCTATCCTCGTCCTCTTCCGTTTCTCATGGATCCGGAGAACATGACCCTGACGAATCCGATCCCGATCCGATTCAGAGTTCCAACTCTAACAACGCCTGGAACTTCGGAGGTCTCTTCCAGACCCTTGCTTCTAAATCCGAGTCCGTTATTGGCAACTATCGCCGCGATCTTGAGGAATTCAGTTCTGGATTGAAGAAAGAGACCGCGATTATTCGAGAAGCTGCTTCACGCGCTGTGAAGGATCTCCCTGTTTCGCTTGATGTTGGCGCGTCGGTGGCTCAGGAGTCGCTTGAGTCGGTTGGACAAGCCATAGACGATATCGGCAGCTCGGTGTGGAAATCGACGACCAAGATTATCTCTCAGGGTAGGGACTCCCTTTTAGCCGCTGATTCTGATTTCGATCCTTCTGATTACAATGATAATGGTAGGAACGTTATTGGCAAGCAGCGATTGAGTACTAGCAGTAATCAGAGTTCGGATGCCAAGCGGTACAGTAGGTTTGATGCACTTGTGCGTGCCCTTCAGAATGATGTCACCACTTATGTGGAGGAACCAGAAGATGTGGAAAATTACAATGAGTGGAAATCAGGGTTTGAGTTGGATAAGAAGGGGCAGGAGATTCAGGACTTGTTTGCGGAGAATGAGGTGATTAAGGAGATATATGGGGAGGTTGTCCCCAGTAGGACCGACCATGAAAGCTTCTGGAGCAGGTATTTTTATAGGATGCATAAACTGAAGCTGGTGGAGGATGCCAGAGCTAAGCTTGTTAAGCGTGCAATTTCTGGGGAAGAAGAGGAGGATTTGAGTTGGGATTTTGATGATGATGATGATGATGGGTATGAGCCCAAAGGTGATTCCAGCGGCGTGAAGTTGGCAAAGGAGGAATTTTCCGCTGTAGTTGCCGCTAATGATGGTACGTCTGAGAGTGTTGAAACTAAGGTGGATTCGGAGACAGAAAATGATGCGAAGGGTGTTGCTTCTGAATCTGGAACTGATGGCGGGTATGAGTCGGAAGTTAAGGATCATGAACATGTGGCATCAACTGCTCCTGGAAGTGCCAGTGGAAGTGGGGATAAGTTGGACGATAAAGATCATGACCAAGCAGCATCAGAAGTTAAAACAGATAACAGTGAGTCTTGCAAAGATAGTGATATTTCAGTTGTTTCGAGCCAGCCATCGATGCCTGAGGAAGAAGACATTGGTTGGGATGAGATTGAAGATATGGGAAGCAATGATGACAATAAAGGAGAAGCAGCCGGAACTACCAGTAGAATTGATTTGCAAAAGAGGTTGAGCTCAGCTGAACAAGAGGAGGACCTCAGTTGGGATATTGAAGATGATGATGAGGCTGTCAAATCATGAGAAAATTCTATGTTCAGTATTGTTGTCATTAGTATTTTTACTGCTTTAATCCAATGCCACAAATTCTTCGTCGATCGCGTTTATATTGCAAATTCTTAACAAGGGCATATTTTTTTTCCCCTGTAGCATAACATTGTAATCAAACTCTATCATGTCTTACACAAGTTCACGTGATTTATAATATTAAAAAAAATAAGTTAAATTAATCTGCAATTTGGAGGTCCATGTGAAGTTTATATCCCGTTTGAGGGTGTTTTGTTCAAGTGTATCATATTATATTGGAAGAAAAGCTCTGTTCTCATTTTTACTTTATTTGGGAATGACAATATCGTGTTTTCCAGATCACGATTTAACCAAAATCTCGAATGCATGCAGCTGGTTAATCACTGATGTGGAAGCTGAACTTCCACTAAATTTCAGTTTACTTTGCCGTAGTGGAGGCTTATATTTCTGCCATCCTTTCCTTGTACTTGTTTTTCTTTTAGGCATAGTTTTACTGGTTCTTCCTGCTCCTTAACTTTCCTCTCCACTAGTTCAAGCAATAGGTGAACAAAAGATTGCTGTTGACTTGGTAGCAGCGGAAGCTTGTAAGGAGTGTACCCTTTGGGAGGTTGGGGTGGGCCTCTTCACCATCACTCTCTTTATCTTCTCTTCTGACTTCAGATGTTTTGGAGACTCCACAACATTCTGCGTATCCTTCCATACTCCGTAGTCTTTTACTAGTATTTGCTTTGTTTTCATGCCTTTCAGTTATGTAGTTGTCCCTCTTTACTTTGGACGATTTTAGTTTTCGCATTTTGTCCTGTAATCCTGTTTTGGCATGGTATTTATTGAAGCATCTTCCAACCAAAAGAAAAAAGAAACAGGTTAGTAAAAAATTAGGGTTAATTTCTATCCTTTTTCCTCCCCCCCCCCCCCCCCCCCCCCAAAAAGTCCAGTTAGATTTTAAGGTACATCCAAGAGTTATTTTTCATATTAGCACCTTAAAATATTTTTTAATACATCCAGCACCCCAAATTGTCAAAGAATAAAAAATACTTCGGGTTTTAAAAAATATCTTAGATGCATAACAAAATGGAAAATACTTTAAGATACTGAATGCAGCTTTAAAAAAAAAAAAAACTCTAGAATGTTGTAGGTTATCATTTTTAACATTATTATTTAGATTATTATATGCTTAAATAACTAAATTTAAGTAGTTAAAATGTGATCTATACTAAGATTGTCAAGCTCATGAGTTTAAGCAAATTTATGACAGTGACGTAAACTCAAATCATAAACTCGTAAAAGTTTAATTTTATTATTAAATTGGTATTATTAGTGTATAATTAAATCATTAAAATATAAAAATGACAATAATTTGATTTAAATATATTTTAAATCTAAATAATTGAAATTAAATCAGCATTCATCATTTATCATATTTAATAAAGAAATTTCTATATAAAGCCACCGAGCATGATCAAATTAAAAAAGTTAATATGAATTTAAGAATAAGTTACTACGGTTTTATAAGCTAGAAATTTAAAAACGGTAAACTCGGCGTATAAACTCGTGAATTTAATCGAGTTTACAACTAACATGAGTTCACCACTGACTCGACTCGTTTTTGTAAGTTAGAAGCGTAAAAACGGTAAATTCAGAGAGTCAACTTGCGAGTTTGATAACAATGATCTATACTATTTATAAGCTCAATATGGACAACTGAAAAAAAAAATTTATAGAGTATCAAATAATAATTTGTTACAGCGGAGATGCGACAGTAAAGAGGAGTAAAAAGCAAGTAATAACGAGCAATAAGCATGCTTAGGAATTAGGATCCTGATAGCAGAAATAACAGCCCCAGTTCAGCTTCTGTGGTAAAAATCAATTGATGAGGGAACAGAGATCTTATGAAATGGAAATACTTTAACAAATAAGTACCTTCCTTAAGGAGATCAGTGAAAAGATTTAAACGATGGTCGTTTGGGACTGGAGGAAACTTGATTCAAAAGAGCTCATATATATGTCAACTTGTAATTTTAGCTTTGGATCCTACACACTTGATGAAGAGAAGCATTGTAAAAGTTGACATGCAATGAAGCGTGTGAGAAGTGTTCAAACCAGAATTTGTACGATTGCATTCATATCATTCCTATATATGTTCAGTCTCATCACCACAGAAAAAATGAAAACGAATTCAATAATAACCAAAAACGTATAAAGAGCCTGCGAGAGAAGTAAAGAGCAAGACCTACCTTGTGGCAAGTTATTATGAAAGCAAGTCGACAGAGCTGTATAATCTGATGACTAGAAAACAGAAGTGTGTGGTTGGCAGTGTGTAGATCTGGTTAATGAACTTCTGGACTTGGAGTACTCATATTCAACAAGAGGTATAGGGTTTTCCTTGGTGTATCTCAAGGTAATACAACTGCTAACTTTTTGGCAGGGTGCTAAGTGACTATTTGTTTTAACTTTTGTGAAGTGCGTTTATAATTTACAAGGTAAATATGTGAAATAAGTTTTATCTCAACTTACGTACAAATAGTTTTTAAAACTATAGTTTGAGGGTTTCTTAGAAAGGGATGTGTTCTAAGGGATCGGTTCACAAAACATTATATCCTTTGTCTAATATTTTGCTTGCAAATGTTTCTAGTTCCAGAAGTTGTTGGGCTGATCTTAACGGGGATGCTGGCTAAAGAAGAAGTATATTGACTTAACTTTGTAGGATTATTGTTAGGAGTGTTTTTCTATGCAGGTTATTGTTGTACGTTTTCTTTTAATTTGAATTGTTCTTATATCTTGCATGTTTTTTTTTTTTTTTTTTTGGTTACCGTGTATCGGTAGGTAATTTTTAGTGTTCCTTTTGGCTTCGACCATGTGTATGCAAGATATATCAAATAGGGATCCCTTAGTGGTAGAACTGTGGGCATGTCATAGGCCTTAAAAGAACACGAGAACTATAAAAGTTTGTTTGAGAAGTGATTTTGTCATATGAAATTAACCTTAAAGTAATGAGCTTCAACGATAACTGAAATTTAATTCCAAAAAGCAACATGATGTTAAAATGTACTACTTTCGGTCTTAAATATAAGAATATTTTTATAGTGTAATACACTATAAAATTGTTCTTAATACACTACAAAAATATTCCTATAATTAGGAGGGGAGAAATACTACTCTAGTCATGTTTATATTTATGAGTGGTTTCCTCTCAAACACGCGTCTAGAAATGTCACCTAGATGTTACTTGGCGCCTTTAAATAACTTTCATTTATTATTTTGTCTTGATGTAGAATGATATTTACTGCTTTCCTTACTTATAAAAGGAAAAGTAGGGAACCATTTTTGGAAAAGGTTATTTTTAGATTTCAACTGATTCAGAGTGCTCGATTTTATTTTATTTTATTTTATTTTTCCTTACACTAAAATAATCAGCTCATTAATTTTATAATATATTTGTCACCATTAAATTTAAGATAAATTAACACCATTAAATAGCACTAATTTCAACCTTAATAAGAGATGAAGACTAAAAATGGGTGACACTTGAAGCAATAAAAGTGGTATTATCCTTAGGGGAAAAAAAAAAAAACTACTTTTGCAGGATATATTCAGAATCACGGGTAAGATGGTAAGAACGATTTGGGTTTGAATAGTGAGAGAGAACGCAGCGCCAGCGCATGAGCTATCTTTGCTCAAAGATAGCGTGAGGGAGTAGACTGTCAGAACTCAGAAGCAGATCAGAGAATCATCGCTCAAGAACCCTATTCCCAGGTCCCCAATAATGGAGTCAGATCCCAACAACAATTGTGAGTTCTCCAACATAGTCTCACTTTTTTCTAAGCGATTCTCTGAACCAGAACCCTCTTCCATTCCCAAGAAGCACCGAATTTCTTCCCCTTCATCCCTCACTTCTCCCTCCTCCTCCTCCCACAACCGCCGCATGGGTACTCATGCCGATCGACCTTCTCCACCGTCACCGATCCTTCCTCCCGAACTCATTGAGAATATTCTCTCCAGGCTTCCTGTCGGATTTCTTCTGCAACTCAGGTGCGTTTGTAAGTCTTGGAAGTCCTTAATCTCCGATCCCCAATTTGCTCGATTGCACCTTCGTATGTCAGCCACGGACCCTAACTTCACCCACCACAACATCGTGCTTTGCTCCCTGGGAAGTAAGCGCACTGTTAAATCTTGTCCTGTTGCAACCATACGTGACGGCCTGCCCATTAATGCCGTGAAACTCGCATATCCTTTGAAGAAATCAAACCGATATGATTTCATTGTGGGCTCTTGCAACGGCTTGCTTTGTTTTTCCATTCGACCTAGTCATATCCTTGTATGGAACCCAACTATTAGAAGATGCAAGAAATCTCCTAGTTTAGGTTATGAAAAACGAGCCGGGAGTTATATAGTATATGGGTTTGGTTATGATCAATCAATTGATAACTACAAGGTTGTCTCAATTTTCTGCTATGATACTGATGGTAGAGGTCATTATAAAACAGAAGTCATGGTTTATACTCTGGGTGCTGATTCTTGGAGAAGGATTCAGGAGTTCCCTTTAGGTATCCCATATGATGAAATGGGGAAATTTGTGAGCGGAACTCTGAATTGGGTGGCATTGGAAATTACTCATCCACATTGTTCGCTGGCTGTCATTTCTCTTGATTTAAGGAAGGAGTCATATGTAGAACTTTCACAGCCTGATTATGGAGAAGGTATGCTAACATTGACTTTGGGAGTGTTAGGAGACTGCTTGTCCATCCTTTATAGCTATGGCACGCGTTCAGATGTGTGGATTATGAAGGATTTTGGAGTTAAAGAGTCCTGGACTAAACTGTTCACCTGTCCGGCCCTGGAAAATCCTGTTCTTCTGTGTCCAAAGGATCGCAGTATCTCAGAGAGTAGTGAAATTCTGTTGCAGGACAGGTGGCTATATTGGTATAACCCAAAAAATTCCTCATTTGTAAGGCCTGAGATCCAAAACACCAATGGTTGGATTGAGGCACAGATCTATGTTGAGAGTCTGATCTCGCCTTGCTTTTAAGAACAAGTCACCCTTGAAAGATTATCTAAGCTGAATATTGTTGAGTTTGTGGTCAATGATGGGATCTGTAGCCAGAGAATTTTAACGTTTGATGCTAGTTATGAGAAGATATTCTACATGGAATTAGTGTTATTGTTGATAGCGGCTCTCAGATGTTCAGGTTAAAATGAATAGTTCAGACTTCATATTCATGTACTGCCTTGTATTGTTACTATATTAGAATAGGATTAGTTGCTATGCCAAACCGATAGTATGGAAGTCCCATAAAGAATCTGATGACTGTTGTACAAATGGTTTAACTCTGCTTTATGCTGCTGATGCTTGTTTTAAATTTACGGTTCATGAGGATAACCTACTGTCATTCAGCTCTTTGATTGTTGTTAAAGTAAGAAGGGATGGGATTAACTTCTTGAAATCTCGTTTTGTTTTTTGTTTTGTTCTGTCTTAGAATTGATTTGGAAGATGATTCAGGAGGAAGAGTTGATAACTGAAAAGGGTGCAGGTGTTCACAATTTTCCCTCCTTTTTTTTGAAAATCCGGGAGCATCATTATAATTTCATTTTGTCGGATTTAGCTCTTTATGGTTGTGGTATTTATGTTTCAAGATGCTCACGGCTTGGATTCAAGAAAATGAAGTCATAAAGTACATTCTTTTATATTTTATAGAATAGCAGTGTGTTTTATTAGATGCTCTACGTCCAATGATGTGTCTTAACCAGCAAAGATGACACTGAAAAAGAATCAAGAAAATCTCACTTTCGAAAGTATTGGATAGTGGAATAATCCCATTAGGAACTTTCACTCAACTTGGGCGCAAGTGATGTTCCATAAATAAGCACTAAGATGTTTTAAACTTATAAGAGTGGGAGTTGTGGGTTAATTTGACTAACAGAAGGTCAATAAGTCATCCAATGATGGCTCAATGAAGCAATATCCCGCAAAAAAAACGTCATATGAAATTGTCCTTTTACGCCATGATGTGAATTACAGCACTAAAGTTTTAAATTTTGGAAATTAAAATGAAAACCAACAAATAATATGATATTCTTAAAATTATATAAGTAGATTAATCTAAAATCTACTAGAAGAAGGGGATATTAGACAAGAAACCCACCGGCCTTTTTTTTTTTTTTTCGGGGTCAACAAAAAAGCCACCGGCTTGAGCTTAATGTGAATGTGAATAAATGGTCCCTTCATCAGCAAGCAACCTTTTTGGGTCTTCCACAAAGGAACAAAGTCGTGCATATTTTAGCTTCAGTCCGTAGTTTGCTGAGAACATTGCAGCCTCTTTACACAACAGCTTCTTGCCGTCTTATTCACCAAAAACAAATTTTTTTCATATTGCCTGTTACTTTAGTTACATCAATCACCTAAAATGTTTCCTGAAAATCAAGTAGTGATAGACTTTTCTCCAAACATTTGTCCTATTGCACTTCAATGAGAGACCTCTTGTAAATAGCGTATGCCATATGGTCTAGTGAATTTAGATTGTTTCAACTTTATAATTTTATACGTGAGTCCTGTATTATGGGATCAAATAAAAAAATTATTATTTGAGCACACCCATGATTTTTTTTTTTGAAAAAAAAAACTTACTGATTTAAAGATTAATATATTCTACAGCATTTATATTTTCTTAAACCCATGAATTTCTTAACGACTTGCCCAATAGAGAGGATAGAGCGAGTCATTCTGCGGTAGAACCACGATCTCATGTAGTATCATTATCCGAATCAGAAATTAAAACAGGAAAAATGACGTAATAAAATGCTAACGTGGGTCGTGGCGATGGCAAGCAATCATGGTAATCTATTAATCTTCATAAAATGAAGCTCTCAAGCTCTCAGCCTCTCACTTCCCACTCCATAAAATTTGAAGAAACAGAGGAACCAGAACCTCCACTGTCCTCTCTCTCTCTGTGACATGTCTTCGGACAGTGACACTGATCAGCACCGCCGTTCCCACGGCACCGCCGGTTCAGATTCCACCCTAAAGGGGGAGCAACCCATGAATTCCCAAGACCCAACTACCTTGACAGTTTCAAGTTCCTCGATTGTGCAACAACAAAAGCAGAGTCAGAGTCCAGTCCTCTCTATTTCAAATCCTTTCCTTGTTCAATTACCCTTCATTCCCTATGAACTCATCGAAGAAATCCTCTCAAGGCTTCCTGTGAGGTCTGTTTTGCAACTTAGGTGCGTTTGTAAATCATGGAAATCCTTAATTTCTGATCCTTATTTCGTTAAAAAACACCTTTTGAGTTCAACTCAAGACCCCAGCCTCAACCACCAAAGGATCATATTAAGCTCCACAGCCGCTGAGTTCACACTCAAATCTTGCCCTGTGCGCTCATTGTTCAATAACCTGTCAATCACTTCTGAAGAGCTCAACTACCCAGTGAAGAACAAGTTCCGCCATGATCGGATCGTAGGCTCTTGTAATGGGTTGCTCTGTTTTGCCATAAAAGCAGAGTGTGTCCTTCTTTGGAACCCATCAATCAGAGTCTCCAAAAAGTCTCCATCTTTGGATAATAATTGGAGACCTGGGTGTTATACTACATTTGGTCTTGGATATGATCACATATCTGACGACTATAAAGTGGTGGCTGTGTTTTGTGACCCTGGAGAACATTCTATCAGTGAAACGAAAGTGAAGCTTTATAGTCTAGCCACCAATTCTTGGAGAAAGATTCAAGACTTCCCTTGTGGGTTCAAACCATATCACGATTTTGGGAAATTTGTGAGTGGAACTCTCAATTGGCCAGCAAGTTGCTTTTTGAGTTCTGGGACTGTAAATTCAACTTCAAATCCTTCGTGGGTTATTATATCTTTTGATCTGCAGAAGGAAACATACAGGCAAATTCTGCCACCTGCATATGAAAAGGAAGGAAGTTCTAGGCCTAGTGTGGGCGTCTTAGGGGGCTGCCTTTCTATGAGCTGTGATTACAAAGGAACCCATTTTGTTGTGTGGGTGATGAAGGACTATGGATTCAGAGAGTCTTGGGTGAAATTGGTGACCATCCCTTATTTGCCTAACCCTGAATACTTTTCCTACTCAGTGCCATTTTGTGTTTCAGAGAATGGTCAAATTCTACTGATGTTTGAGTTTGACTTGGTCCTCTATGACCTAAGAGACAAGTCTTTTAAGTATCCCAGGATTAAAGGTGGGAAGGGTTGGTTTGATGCTGAGGTATACATTGAGAGTCTTGTATCACCAATAAAGAGTTAAGCTAATGGCTTCTGTATTTAAGTCGTGCTCTTTTATGGTTTCAGAGTTAAGCTAATGGCTTCTGTATTTAAGTCATGCTCTTTTATGGTTTCTATTTGATAGAAAAGGCTGTAAATTTTAGAATCATATAATATTCTGACTAATTTTGCTCATATAACGTGAGTTTAGTTTATATGATAAGCTAGTCTGAACTAAGTCTATCTTGCTTATATATAATAGTCCCTTGGATCTTTAATATAAAACATATTACCTAATTTAATTAGATTAAGAAAGTTATTTAAGGTAATTAATATGACATACTGATGATTTAAGGTTACAAAAGTGACTGAACATGCAGCTTCCCCTTATACAAGAGTTTGTGTCAAAATTTCCAGCTGCAACTCTGTCTTTTCATCTGTTGTTCACTATTATTTCGAGAAGGAATCCTTCCACTTTGCAAAGAAGTTCAATGCTTTAGCAATACAAGCGTATGGTTAGTGACTCATTTTTTTATTTACTGGCGTTCCACTAATAAGAATCAATACTTTTATCAGGAATAGAACCTTACCCATGAACTAAAATTCGCAGTTTAAACCATGTTATTCCGCTTTAAAAAATGTAAAATTTGAATTGGAATTTTTCCATCCGACCATGATATTCTACAACCAAATAATGCAAATGATCCCATAGTCCGTTGCCCCACAATTCAAACAGATTATGAAGTTGGTGCTTTCATTGGTTCCGCGTCAACCGTAGGTGGTATGTTTGGTTTGGGGGAGGGGAGGGGAGAGAAAATTGAGAGAGAGAAAAGAGGTTTGTGGTGGGGCCCACAAAAGTTTTCTCTCCTTTTAATATTTTTCCTCCATTTTCTTTTTCCTCCCCTCCTCTTCCCTTTCCCCCAACCAAACACACCCTTAATGTATTTGGTTTGAGGAGAAGGGAGGGGATAAAAACTTTTACCAAATTGTCATTAATGAAGAAAAAAAAGTTTTTTTTTGTTGAGAATGCAGCTATAAATATTTTTTTAAAAAAATTCATGGACAATTTGGTTAAAAGGAGGTAAAAATTTCTCCCTTCCCCATCCCTCAAATTAAACACACTCTAAAAGATAATTCATGGTCATCATGATATCAATTAATTGGTAATGATGAGGATTAAACGGAAGCTATGTCCTTTGATTATATACTACCTTTTATTTTGCCGTGTAACGCATGCCATTGCATTGTACCTTCCTCCTGCACCCCTGATGCTTAAAGACTTGATCATTAAAAAGCATAATATAATATGACATTAAGTTATCTTCTAAGAGAAACTTATGTGTGTCACATATTTTGTTTGTTTTCTATTGCCCTAAAAGCCAGCTTTGTTTGTTATATCTCTATTCGCATCTGATGGTGAAAAGAGAAAGTGAGCTTGTAATAAAATACTACCTGGGTTAGTGGGTTCGACCACGAACCAGTCACCCTAATGGTCAGATCAAGAATTTTGGACGGTTCTACCTCATCCTCATGTGGTCCTAAGTTGTTTCTCACAGAGGGTAAAATGGTCAGACACCAGTTCCATGAGAAGTGGAACTTGGTTGGTACAATTTTGATGGAACTGGATTCCACAAAAGAGTGAGTTCCAGCCTACCAAACACACACATGTCCCGGTTTCAATTCCACCTGCCTGCGTGTTTTCCAACCTTTTTCTGGAAGAGAAAACAGAGAGAGGAAAAGAAAAAGAAATTAGAGAAGCCCCGTGAAGAGATGCTGTCCAAGTCCGAGAGCTTCAATGCTTCGACGGCGAAGGGCTCCCCATAGTCTACCCATCGTAGACTCAACGGCGGAGGATAAGAGGGAACCGACGATCGAATCTTGCCGTCCTTACCGGCGGCATTGCCACCACTGGGTCTGTCGAGATTGCGCGGAGCTCCATAGGTTTCAAACCCGCAGTCAGGAATTTGTTGTTATTGATTTTATTTTCTGGCAGTCAGCGTTTAGGTTGAGGCACCGAACCTCAGAATGGTGAGAACTCCTTCCTCTATCATAAGCTTCATCCGCCATAGCTCTGCTGGTGCTCGTTTTGACCCAGCTGGCCAATTGCGAAATCTCACCACTGAGAGCAAAGATGGGGATTGTGGCGGGAATTATAGAGACGTCATCAATGAGATTTGTTTGATTACTCGAAGAAGGCCCAGGTGGGAGCATACTCTCCTCTCCGAATTCCCTTCTTTAAATTTCTCTGATCCCCTTCTTTTCCATGCATATTTAAAACACCAGAATAATGCTTTTCTCTCCCTGCGTTTCTTTAACTGGCTTTGTTCTTATTGTGGTTTCTCGCCTGATCAGTCATCTTGTAATGCCCTTTTTGACGTCCTTGTGGACGCTAAGGCCTGCAACGCAGCAAAATCTTTACTTGACTGCGCTGGATTTACTCCCGAGCCTTCATCTTTGGAGTGTTACATTCGATGTCTCAGCCATGGTGGAATGGTCGAGGAGGCAGTTAACGTGTTCGGTAAGTTGAAAAATGTTGGATTTTGCCCATCCCTTGCAACTTGGAATGCATCTCTGTCTGCTTGTTTGAAGACCGGGAGGACTAATTTAGTGTGGACATTGTATGAACTGATGATGGCATCCGATGTTATAGCAAACATTGATGTTGAAACTATAGGCTATCTCATTCAAGCCTATTGCAATGATAACAAAGTTTCTAATGGCTATGGACTTCTACGACATATTCTGGAAGATGGTTTGTGTCCTGACAATACTGTTTTCAACTCACTTATATCTGCGTTCAGTAGGGAGGAGGAGTATGCCCGAGCATCTGAACTTTTACACGTTATGATTGCAAAAGGGCTTGCTCCTGATATCTTTACATATCAGGAAATCATAAATGGGCTGTTTAAGAGAAGGAAGAACCTTGAAGGTTTCCGGATCTTTAATGATCTTAAGGACAGAGGGTACTTGCCTGACAGGGTCATGTACACAACAATAATTAAAGGCCTTTGTGACATGGAATGGCACGGAGAGGCTAGGAAGCTGTGGTTTGAGATGATTCGAAAGGGACTTCTTCCAAACGAATACACCTACACTGTAATGATAAATAGGTACTGTCGAATTGGTGATTTTGATAACGCCAGGAAGCTCTACAATGAGATGTGTGATAAAGGGTATGAAGAAACCACAGTCACCTGCAACGCAATGATTTCAGGCTTGTGTTTTCATGGAATGACAGATGAAGCTCAGAGATTGTTTGAAGAAATGTCTCAGAGGGGCATTGTTTGTGATATTATCACGTACAACTCTCTAATTCGAGGCCTTATCAAGAAAGGGAACCTAATCGAGGCTAAAAAACTATTTAACGAACTCCTGGTACAGGGCTTAGAGCCATCCACCTCCTCTGTTACCATCCTAATTAAACGACTTTGTGAAGATGGAGACACCCAGGAAGCAATAAGGTTGTGGAAAGATATGGTCAGCAGAAACTGGGAACCCATGGTCAGTACATATGGTTATATTGTAACTGGATTATGTGAACAAGGATCTTTTACAGAAGCTATGGAATGGTTGTTTGAGATGCTGAATAAAAAGTTGAAGCCACGGAAGCGGACTTTTGAGACCCTGATTCAATGTCTATTAAAGAACGATAAGTTAGATGACATCTTAGTTGCTTTAGATCTAATGCTTACAATAGGATATACACTACAGAAAAACACGATAGAATCTTTAGTGAAGAAATTTGACGAGAAAAGCTTCAATTTTGCTGGAACATGTTTGGAGAGGATCTCAGAAAGAAATTGATAGATCTGGCTTTTTGTGTTGTTTGTATCTTCCCTTATATTAGAGACCATGAAGAAGCATGTTTAGGGGTTTGAATAACATTTGTGAAATCATAATCATCTTGAAACTTCCCATTGTATCGTGAAGGAGTGATTAATTATGAAGATAATCTGTTCCTGTTGGAAGGAGAAATTTCCTTTGTAATAAGAATTAGTCCTACTTGCAAAATTTCTTTCTGTCCCCCGGGGGGCCTTTAGCTATTTTTATCTCTTTAATTCTGTGTTCAAAATGCTGAGCAGAAGCCTCGGTCTTATGGATATCATGAGTTCTTTTCTTGATTTCCTATAATAAATTGCTTTCCAAGAGCATTGAATTTCATGTGTATTTGAACTAAAACACTCTACTGCCATGCTGGACATTAGTCTGATGTGTATCTAGCAACACATTGAGATTTTTGAATTTTCGGTTTTGTTTACTTTTGTCCATTTTCTCTAACTGAGCATATGGCCTTGGAAAGTTTGTGAATTTTCAGTTTAGGCAAACTATTGATTCTAAATCTTATTGCCTGTGAAAACAATTATGCAAATTATGAAAGATTTTTTGGTAGTTTCTGTGCTATAACTCATTTATGTGCTACATTCGAAAGATTATGCATCAGAATTGATACCATAACATTTTTGTTTCTCAGGACATAATAATTTTATTAGGTATGGCAGTTTCGTTGTATGGCACTACTGAATACTCAATGGAAAAATGACTTTTGAGGTCCCTTTCTACTCTTTCCCTTCATTTGCCTACAACTTCATGTGCATATTTGGGGAAACATAGAGTTGATGAATGATACATAGGTAGGATTCAGCAACATTAGTATGGTCAAGAATGTAACTACTTTTTGGTAGCTCTCTAGAGATTTTAAGACCAGATATTTCTTTACCAAGAGCTGGTTTGAAGTCATTCGTTCAACGGCTAGTACTCAGCATCCAAACTCAGATTCCGAGATATAATTTCCTGATTTTATGGATTGATTTCAGTTCGTATGGTATTTGGTACCAACTATTTGTGATGAAACTGAAATGGATGAGTTGATAGTGGGATTATGATGAGGTTCTTACCAACTTTTTATTGTCATGCTTGTACTCTGGTCAATGTGAAAGTAATGTAAGATTGGCTGTGCTTGTGATAAGGGCTGTTTCGTAGATAAGTTGCTGGAGATTGCAGTAAACAGGCAGATTCTTCACCTTCCCCTGCTGCCCTTCAATCATGAATCTAGAGAAGTGAGAATTGAAGAATATGCCTTCCTTTTTCTTTTCTTTTCTTTTCTTTTTTTTTTTTTAAATTCAAAACTTTGCATTAATGTTGATGAAAGCATTTCAGATTCATACGATGTTATCAGATTAAATGAAAGGGATGTATCAATTAAGTTTTCAACTTGCACTTCCTCTAAGTTCAAGGGGCCTAGCTTAAGGAATTTGAAAGTTGCCAGATCAGACGAGAGTTGATAGTTGGATTATATTGTTTGTTGTTCATATATAATGTTATCAGATCAGATGTTTGCGTGGTCCGCATGAGTCTGGGTATACCAGACTCCTATTGTGGATAGGACGAATATGAATTAGTATAAACAAATAAATATAAGGTGTCATATTTTGATAAATAAATTAAATTGAAGACAACGAGGTAATTTAAAATTTATATTTGGGTGAATTTTGTGTATTTGTACCGAATTGAAGATGATTTATAATTGAGAAAATCACACTCGGATCTCAAAAGAATAGAAAAAATATCACAAAAGATCCCAAGGTAGATTCCCAATCTTAAAATTGGACTCCAGTGATATAAATTTCAAATGTGAAATTACCTTCTTGCTTTTAATAATTGATAGTTCAAGTTAGTTTGCCCTTAGACTGACAAATGTATGTGTCTATTTTAATAAGTTTGTGCCTATATTGGTAAGTTATACATTTAAAAGTTTATGTGCCTTTTTTAACAAATTTATATACTTATATTGGCAAGTCTATGTATCTCTTTTGACAAGTTTATGTGCATATACTAACAAGTTATATGTTGATAAGTGTATATCCCTCTTTTGAAAAGTCTATCTATGTTAACTAATTGTACCCTTTTTCCAATTTAATTTAAAACAGCTCACATTAACAAATGTATTTGCTTATATTGATAAGTTATATAGCGACCATTGATAAACTCATCTATGTTTTTTCTAATATAATTTAAAATTGATAAATCTATGTTCTTATATTGACAGGTCATAGATTGATCATTGATAAATCCATCTATGTTAATTAATCTTATTTTTCTAATACTATTTAAAACAGCTTCCGTTGACAAGTATATGTGCTTATTTTGATAAGTTATAGAATGATCATTAACAAACCCTTCTGCTTCTCTTTTCCTTTTTTTAATCAATGGGATAATAAGGTAATTTCACCTTTAAAATCTATATCACTGCAGTCTTTAAGAAGTGTTTAGATAAGAAAATCCTTTCTGGAAATTTTGTTGGACCTGAGTATGATTTTCTGTTTATAATTTTTGTACATCGGGTAACACAATCTATAATTTTGTGTATTTGTGCCGTATTGAAGATGAATTTTTCTGAATGATTGAACGATATTGATCCCGAACAAAGCAGGTCTTTTGTCGTCATCGATGGACTATAGATAACAGCTAATGGAGAATTAAATAGAATTAAATGTTCACCATTTGTGGTCTGCAGCCTAGAGCAAAAGCCGATGAATGTGGATTGACGTTGTTATAATAAAGTCTAATAATTAACTTTTGTGGCGGATAACCTGGGAGGTGGGAGATGGGGAAGTAATTAACTTTTGGGAGGATAAGTGGGTAGGCGATGGAAGGAAAATTATTGAGAAGTGCCTTGTGCAACCTCCAGTGGAGGTTAGAGAGGTTCGGGTAAGGGAGATGGTCAATATGCAAGGCGAATGGGATATGGAGAGAATAGTTAGATGGGTGAGTGATGAAGGGCTGAATCTCATAAGGGCTATTCTTCCTCCTAGTCCTGGAAATGGAGTAGATGCTATAAAATGGGGGAAGAATCTGAACAGCTCGTTTAGTGTAGCTGAGATGTACCACCATATAAAAGAGGAGGAAAATACTAACGGGGAGGTTTGGAAGACTTTATGGAGGTGGAAAGGGCCAAGGAGGATACAAATTTTCCTGTGGTTGGCTCTGCATAATAGACTCTTAACTGCAGTAAGAAGGAGTCGCATATTGGGGGGAGGTGATAGCTGTTATGGCTGCAATAATCAAGAGGACCTGATGCATGTCCTACGTGATTGTGGGATAGCTGGAGCATTGTGGCAAGTCCTAAAACCTCATGGTGTAGGCTCTGAGTTTAATAGTCTACAGGGGTGTGATTGGCTGAACTGGAACTTAGCATATACTAAAGATGATTGGAATCTAATATTTGGGGTCGCATGCTGGTTTTTGTGGGATTGGCGCAATAGGGGCTGTTTTGAGGAGAATTACATCATGCCTACTGATCGGGCAGGTATCGTGCTTCGGTATGTTGCTGATATAAAAGGCGCAAGGCAGGAGTTTGGAGTACGGAAGGGGATCAAGAAGGAAGTAGCTGTCAGATGGACAGCTCCTATAGGGGGCTGGGCAAAATTAAACATTGATGGTGTCTCCAAAGGGGCAGGAAGAACTGCTGGGTGTGGAGGCTTGATACGTGATTGTAGAGGTCTTTGGAAATGTGGTTTTGTCAGGAAGTTGGGGAGTTGTTCTGCGTTGAAGAGTGAGTTGTGGGCTGTCCTTACAGGCCTAGAATTAGC
Organism: Acacia crassicarpa; assembly: GCA_034222035.1. Lineage (NCBI taxonomy): Eukaryota > Viridiplantae > Streptophyta > Magnoliopsida > Fabales > Fabaceae > Acacia > Acacia crassicarpa. The sequence goes on along the minus strand of JAWXYG010000008.1, from coordinate 46,327,539 downwards.
TTATAGATATAGACTAAATAATATAATTGTTGAGTCTGATTCCTCTGTTGTTGTGAGTATGTTGAAAAATATGCAGGTTGATATTAGGACAGAGTCCTTTGGGCAAAAAAAAAAAAAAAAGATATTAGGACAGAGTCCCAACTGATGCAGAGAATTGTAAAGCTTGCTATGCAATTTTCTAATATTGAGTATGTACATGTTTTTAGGGAGGGTAATTCTTGCGCTGACATGCTTGCAAGTTATAGTCTCATGCAAGTGGAGGATTTAGTGTTTTTTGATAGTCTTCCATTAGTTGTAACAGAGTATCTGAACAGGGATTGCTTGGGTATTGCTTACCCGAGGTGTATTTTGTTGAAGGAATAATATAGGGCTGTTGCCCCGCTTCTTACCAAAAAAAAAAAAAGTCTAATAATTTAAAGTTGAGTCGGTCTTGTATCGAAATCGGCCTATGAGAGAAAGGTATAAAAACCAAATTAAAAAAAAAAAAGTTGGCAAAATAAAATAGGAAAAACTTTAGAAAAATATTCAAAATTTAAAAATCTCAAATAAGTTAAAATAAGTTGTGAATTTCCCAATAAAGTATTTGAGATTTTGACATTATAGACATATTTTTTATATAGAAATTTTCCAATAAAATAAGACTTTCGACCTGTGCATTTCACAAATATATTAAATTGTAAATGGGCTAAAATAATCAACATATGCCACATTGTTATTATTCAACCAATTCATTAAATCATAATCATGATACATTATACATAATCCTATGGTGATAAAGGAAGATTATCTTCATGTTATTATTGCAATAACAGGTTTTGAAACACTTCTCTATAAGCTACATTTATTGTAATACCACAACATTTATTGAACTCATCTAATATAAATAATTTCAATCGATTGAAACTCTTAACTCTCAATAGGGCAATATATAGTTGCCCATGTAAAAAAACTAGGCTCGATTGGTATAGACCTACATCGGACATTAATTGACTTGGCTTTTGTTTATCATCATTGCAAATGAAATTATAATAGAAAATTGTCTCATTGTCATATTGAAAGGCAATTTAAATTTAGATGGGTTCACATCTATTTTGTATATTAAAATCTCTTCGTCAATGCTTATGTTATTCAAGGCCTTTGCCTTAATTACCCACGCGTTGCGCAGATAGAGAGCATCTTTATTACTGTTAATACAATAAAGTATAAGGCAAAAAAAAAAAATCTAAACCAATAGCCTCAAAATGATATTTTAGTATAATTGGTGGTGTAAATCATGTGTGACTTACTTATTACCGCTCTAATTCTATTTATAAGTCATTTTTTACCAAAAAATTTGGTCCTATTTATAAGTTCTTTTTGACCAAATAAATGAGATTGTGACAATTTTGCCCATATTATTATACCAATGAAAATAGAGAGAGAATAAAAAGTTGGAAAGTACCCAATCATAAATGAGGGTAAAGTTGAAAATTTACCTCATAGTCATTATGCTACATACCTCTTCTTGGTAGATGTGATTTAGTCAAAAGTGATTTATAAATAGGATTAGAATGGTATATAAACTAGAAAATGACCAACTAACCTAAATCAACTATTCAAATGGCAAAATATTGTTGAACTCTTGAAAAATTATTCAAACATTAAAAGTATAACAATTGTTACACGACCATTTATTTGGTTACATTTAATATTTTGGATGCTTTAATTCCAAAATTTAAAAATTCAAATCACTTCAACATCAGCACCCTACTACCATTCAAATCATTTTAAGTTATACACCACGTCTTAAAATATATTAAGTTTTAAATCATTATTAGTTAGATTATTGTAATTTGAATTGAGTTGTAACACTTGGGTTTTGATTTTATATATTTTCGTTCGCATTGATTGAATTGTTTATTGAAAACATTGTTAGATATGATAATTGATCTATGTTGCTATTCAGTGTCTTTGTGAGCATTCTTCATTAAGGAAGCAAGTTTTACTAACTCAATTTAAATTGCACATAAAGCGATTTTCAAAAGTGTCTTAATAAGTTGTTGTTTAGAGTTTAGGACAATTATTTGTCAAAAATCACTTGACTCAAACGATGTTTGGAGATTTTAATTAGACTTAGTACATTAATTAACTCACATGACATTAGAGAGGCTAATATAGCCATAGGTTCACTTTCAAAGAGTATTTCATCATATCATTCCTTAAATCTAATTTCATACTTTTATTCATCATTTTATCAAAAATTCAAAAAAAAAAAGTAGTTTAGGACAATTATTTGTCAAAAATCACTTGACTCAAACGATGTTTGGAGATTTTAATTAGACTTGGTAAATTAATTAACTCACATGACATTAGAGAGGCTAATATAGCCATAAGTTCACTTTCAAAGAGTATTTCATCATATCATTCCTTAAATCTAATTTCATACTTTTATTCATCATTTTATCAAAAATTCAAAAAAAAAAAGTAGTTTAGGTTGTTATCCATCATTGATTTTTTTTTTAAAAAAAATCAATTTCAAATCACCTTTTAATATTTTTGTCACTAAGTTTAGTCAATAAATCAAAGAAAAACCTCTTTAAGAGAACATGACTTGAGTTCTACCTTTCACAACATAATTTTATTTATTTTGATTCAATTTGAGGCAACAGTCAGTGGTATACTCATTGCTCTCTTGCCTTTAATTTAATTTAATATTTCTAATATTATATTAAAAATATGTATTATTTGATCTATCAAGACAAACCACTATACAAACCACCATACGTGTTGTACGGTCAGGTGAAATAGAAATCATCAATATGCAGATTATTATTTTTAGAAAAACTATAGTTAAACACTTAAAATCAGCAATATCATATGCTGTGGGGTGTGTGATGCGCAAGATTCTTTCAATTTCATAACCTACTGATATCATAATATATGATATGATTAAATAACTTGTTTAATTTATTTAATCTCAATACAAAAAAGTCGATTGTATCTCATATTTTTAAAAAGATGGCAAAATAAAATAGCAAAATTTCTAGAAAAATATCTTCAAATATAAATATTTTAAAGGAATTTAATTAGTCCGCTTAATATCTCCAAAAGAAGTCAACTATGTCTTATATTTAGAATTATGATAAGTATTTATCAATAAGGATTTAAAAAACTGTAATTATTTTTAAGGACAAAAAATTTAAATATAAATTTTCAATTGCGAAAATTAACCTTAACCAAACTTCCTATATTTGCTCTAATATGACCTCAACTATTCCACATTTTAATTATGATGATATCTCTTGTATATTTTGAAAAAACATCGGTATAAAACTCAATATTTTTAGGGAAAATGACATCCAGGTCCCAAAAAGATACAAAATATAAAAAAAGTCCCAACTCAAAATCATATATATGGAATTTTTTGATATTATTTGTATTGACAACAGGAAGTACTATATTCAAAGCAGAATTTAAAAACCAGGTTATTTACAACAGAAAAAGTTATATTCACAACTGGAAGTGCTATATTCAAAACAAAATTTAAAACACCTGAATTTTATTTCAAACTTAGGTCTCTAAACGCACAGAGGCCATTCACAACAGAAAAAACTAGATTCACAATAGAGAAGTGCTATATTCATAACAAAATTTAAAACTTGGTCATTTACAATAGAAAAAACTATATTCACAACAAGAAATGTTGTGCTTACAACAAAATTTAAACACTTAGATTTTGTTTCAATACAAATAGGTTTTTTTTTTAAAAAAATATGATTTTACGTTAAGACTTTTTTTGATATTTTGTATGTTCCTTAGTACCTGACTGTCATTTTCCCATATTTTTATGATATTCTCTATTCCAAATAATTTTATGATAATCTCTACCATGCATATCAAATTACCATTAAAATTTATCCAAATTAAAATAGCATCTAAAATCTAAAATAATTAGAAATCTATCTCTTTCTAGATTTTGATTATTTTAAAAAACTTTAAAAAAATCACAAAAGAATTCTATTTTTGCACCTTTATCTTGGGAAATTGTGATTTACAACAGTTTCTCAGCTTCTCAATTATTACTAATCTAAAATCCTAATGAATAAATTTCAATACAATAATAATGAATGAGTTCCAAAACCATAAAAACTAGTAACCAATATTCTCGGAGTGATACGACTAGGCTCTCTAAAAGAAAAGGTATCAATATAGGGCAATTCAGCCGATAATCAATATAGGACATTTTTGTTTTTGAACATAGGAAGAAAAATACTGGCTGATTGAGGGTCTTATTGGTGGACGATCTGTAGGTACTTTTGTAAGTATTTTTGAGCTTGGAGGTATGTCTGACTTTAGTGGAATACCGGTGCCTACCCCACCTAAACTTTTTTTATAAAAAAAAAACATATGAAAACGATAAATAAATTACTTAATCATTGTATATATTTTATATCATTAAATTACAAATTAATTTAAAGAAGAAAAATAAATATAAATATTTTAATGTAATTTAATTAGTTTTCTTAATCTAAAAAAATGTAAGTAGCTTAGTTCGGGTTAATTTTATAGTTAAAAATGAATATTTTTATTTTTATTCTCTATTAAAATATACAATTTTTTAGATTTTTATTAATAATAAAGCTTTCTTTTTGGTCCTTCATCCGAAACTTCCCCACAAAAATGAGTCGGCAAGGAGGAAAATGGGAGAATTACACACAGGTTCCAAGAAGCAGACATAATTACGCACAGGTCCCTTCAAATGACAAAATTATACAGAAGTCTCTAGGGACTTTTGTGTAATTATTTCATATGAGTAAAAGACCTTATTGCCCATTCTCCTTCTTCCTTCTCCTCTCTCCCTTTTTATCTCTCACTTCTAGAAACTATTTACAACAACAAATGCATGTAATAACAACAGAAAATGCATATATTAACAACAACTTTTCAAAACCTGGATTTTTTCATCTCTTACTTCCAAAGGCTATTTACAACAACAAATGCATGTAATAATAACAGAAAATGCATATAATAACAACAACTTTTCAAAACCTGGATTTTTTCGCCTATCACTTTAGGAGACTATTTACAACAACAAATGCATGTAATAACAACAGAAGATGCATATAATAACAACAACTTTTCAAAACCTGGATTTTTTCGCCAATCACTTCAAGAGGCTATTTATAACAACAAATGCATGTAATAACAACAGAAAATGCATATAATAACAACAACTTTTTAAAACCTAGATTTTTTCATCTATCACTTCCAGAGGCTATTTACAACAACAAATGCATGTAATAACAACAGAAAATGAATATAATAACAACAACTTTTTAAAACCTGGATTTTTTTGCCTATCACTTCTAGAGGTTATTTACAACAACAAATGCATGTAATAACAACAGAAAATGCATATAATAACAATAACTTTTCAAAAGGAGCTCAGCCACACATGAATTTAAATTCTTCTCCAACTAGCTTCAATCCAACGACCATGAAACAATGAATAGAGAAAGATTTAATGATGAAGAAAATAGAGTGTCGGTGACAATGGGATTACAAACAAAGGAGACTAGGAATGAGGTGGTTGAAGGTCGAAGAAGGTCTGGAGGTGTAGAGAGAGAGTGAGAAACAGGAAGACCGATGGTGGTTGATGGTGTGGAAGGCATTAGAGTGTGAGAGACTGAAGGGTGGATGGGAAGGTTGGAAACCGATGGTTGAAGGAGGGAGGTTCTACGCGTTCCAAATCAGGTCCAGGTGTTGGTTCTCACCACCGGTGAAAGTGATAGTGGCTGACGGTAGAGGTGAAGGGAAGCTCGCCGGCGGCAGTGGTGTAGGAGGAAATCGCCGGCGAGTGGGAGCTGAAACGTGAGAAGGAAAGATCAAAGGCCCAGAGATGAGAGAGAGAGGAGAAGGAAGAAGGAGAATGAGCAATAAGGTCTTTTACTCATATGAAATAATTACACAGAAGTCCCTAGGGACTTCTGTGTAATTTTGTCATTTGAAGGGACCTGTGCGTAGTTACATTTGTTCTTTGGGATCTGTGTGTAATTCTCCGAGGAAAATTGGAATTATGAAAAACAAATATATATTTCATTCATTCCGGTTGTTGCTGACTCAGAAATCTGCTCCGAGTTCCATAGGCCATAGGGGTTGAGAGAGAGACTCAGAGAAGAGAGGGAAAACGATGCAGGCATACACGAGCGTGAGCGGCAAGGTCGATTACGACCTCGAGTCAGGGGAGGTTCTGTACCCAGGTCTCAGCCCTGCCGAGAATCAGCTTCGTTGGGGCTTCATCCGCAAGGTCTATGGCATCCTCTCTTTCCAGCTCCTCCTCACCACCCTCGTCTCCTTCGTCACCGTCTTTTATGCCCCCATCAATGATCTTCTCAGGGGCAATTCCGGCCTTCTCCTCTTCGTCATCTTCCTCCCCTTTCTCTGTACGTTACCTTCCCGATCTGATTTTTTCTGTTCTAATTTCCCATGGGATTGTTGCCTGTATTCTTTATTTTGTCGAGGGTTTCTCGTTTTTTCTTGTTTACTTTCGATTTCTCTCTGATCTACTGGAATTTCTAAATTTTCTTTCCCTTTTCATTGCATCTGACTTTTTCTATAATAAAACTTGTTCCATGTTCTCGTTTTCTTTCTGATCTGCCAAGATTTTCTGACGTGTTCATGGGTTTGGACGAATTCTCTTTAATACAATTTACCAATATTTTTACGCCTTTCTCTGTTTTGTATTTGTGCTGTTGTGAATTTAACTTGTTTGCGATCGAATTGTCATTGCTGCTTATTCTTGTCTTTCTTGCTGTATGTTGAAATTTCCGAGGATAAAGGTTTTTCTTTGCTGTTCTGATACGTTGAAATTTACACGGGCTTAATTCTTCTCGAGACCACTCAATTTGTGCACCTTAATTACAATTTCACGTGTTGACGTCATTTTTTTTTTTTTACTATTCCTCTTTTTAGAGGATGCAATTTGTATTTGTATTGTTATAATTTGCAAAGAATTAGCCAAAAAAGAGGTTATTATCGTTCATATATTCATTGGTGCCAATTACTTGAATTTAGTTAAATTCATTTCCTCGAGTTTTTGTTTGGTAATTGCTGTAATTTTACTCTTTGAAATGAGCTAATATGCTTACACATACAAATGAATCTGAATTCTCTTGCAGTTTTGTTTCCTTTACTCAAGTACCAGCAGAAACATCCTCACAACTACATCCTGCTTGGACTTTTCACCGTATCTATAAGCTTGACTGTTGGAATAGCCTGCGCGAACACCAGCGGTTTGTATCATTGTCCTCAATTGTCTGATATAATCCCCCCCCCCCCCCCCCCCCAAAAAAAAAAAAAAGAAAGAAAAAAAAAAGGGATGACATTCTTAATCTATGTTTCCTGTCTCACACCAAATTCGTTTCTACATTATCCTCTTCCTGTTTGGGGGGTAATGAAGAAGGCTATTGTGATTAGATTAACTTTTATCTGATTACATCTCGCAGGAAAAATTGTCCTTGAAGCATTGATTTTGACCTCGGGTGTGGTTGCCTCTCTAACTGGCTATACCTTCTGGGCTTCGAAGAGGGGCAAGGATTTCAGCTACCTTGGTCCTATATTGTTCGCCTGTCTCTTTACACTCTTCCTCACTAGCATGATGCAGGTTTGATATTTTTTTCACATTTCATAATAGCTATTCATTTCGAATCAGACATTTGTATGTGCATTTGTTTTTTTTAAAAAAGATTTATGCAGTTAGGTTAAAGATGTTATCCAGCTTTCTCATGGCCCCTGCACTCTGCAAATTTGCATATACAGAATTCTATCTACATTGGCTTGACATGAGACTTAATGTCTTTCTTTCTTTGTAGATGTTCTTCCCTCTTGGACCAACTGCAAATGCTATTTATGGTGGAATCGGTGCCATGATTTTCAGCGGGTACATTGTCTATGATACAGACAACCTGATCAAGCGCTTTACATATGATGAGTACATTGGGGCCTCTGTGACCCTTTATCTTGACATTCTGAACCTCTTCCTTACCATCATGAGGATGCTGAGGGAGGGTAACAATTAGATATTTGTCGTACTGTAAAAACGGGTTTTGATTAAAATAAATGAAATACTGACTTATTGGTTGGACATGTGTATCATGTATTCATGAGGAAAGCAGTTCATACTCTATTCCATCTTTAGAATCCCCTTGCAGTTGACTGTGCTGTAATATCTTGTTGAATTTCAAGTTTCCAGTTGCCTGGATTTAACTGTGACATATTTCCTATGTGAATCTAGTCATTTACCTCCTCTTTTTCCTGGTCCCAATACCTTTCTGGTTGAATTATCTGAGTAATTTGTGGTGCATAGAACACCATTTTAGCTCAAATGTTTTATGGCATGCATAACTACTATATAAGACATTTTGTCAAGGTGGTGAATTCTGCAATTGTGTGGGTAGTTCATCACTGTTTTTCAATCCTTTCGTCGTCACTAATAACTGAATATTGCATGATCCGCGATTTTCTGCTTGAGATTGAGTAAATGACATCCAAGAGAATTCTCAAGCAGAATTAAAACCAAAAGTTACTACCTAAAGGTAAATAGCTAAAATCTGGGCGAGTTTGTTATTTCAAATAATAAAATATTGAGTAGGATACATACAAGATAATCTCGTGAATGATGGATTCCTTCATTTAAAAGAAAAGAATTATATAAATATATTTTTATCTTTTATTTTGTTTTAAATATTTATTTCTGGTTTGTATCCGAGTCTTAAATTTTTCTTAAAAATTTATTGTTGTTTTTTAATTTCACTTGGCATCATTTCATTCCTTTTAATTTTTTAACCCAATTCATAATTTTAACTTAGGGTTAAGGTGCAATTTTGTCCTTAAAGTATGCGCCCAGGAGCAATTTTGCCCCTAAAGTTTTTGGCGTAGCAATGTTGTCCCTGAAGTTTCAAAACAGAGCAATGTTGCCCCTCCGTTAAAAACCCTAACGGTCAACTAACGTTGATCGTTAGTCGACGGTTAGGGTTTTTAACAGAGGGGCAACATTGCTCCATTTTGAAACTTTAGGGGCAAAATTGCTACTTTTTTTGGGAGCAATGTTGCCCCTAAAGTTTTAAAATGGAGCAATGTTGCCCTTCCGTTAAAAACCCTAACGTTGACTATTAGTTGACCGTTAGGGTTTTTAACAGAGGTGCAACATTGCTCTGTTTTGAAACTTTAGGGGTAACATTACTACGCTTGAAACTTCAGGGGCAAAATTGCTCCTGGGCACATACTTTAAGGGCAAAAATGCACCTTAACCCTTTAACTTATCCACAAGTTAGACGGAAATGTCTGATACTTCAGCATCGGTTTATGTTAGTTTGGTTATAAAATTTCTTGCTAGAATAATTTCTCAGGTGGGCATTTGGTCTAGTGGTATGATTCTCGCTTTGGGTGCGAGAGGTCCCGAGTTCGATTCTCGGAATGCCCCACTGGTTCTTTTTACCATAAAATGAAAAGCTTATTATTACTGGAAATGGAAACAAACAAATGACTTTACATGAACAAGCCTCAATTTTGAGTTCCATAGAAAAACAGATACCAGATTTGGTGACCACGTATTCCATACTCAAGTCGACGCCAGAAAATGTAAAACAACAAACGATTGAATTTTTTTTCCAGACATACATGAAATAAGAACGAAAAGAAAATCCCCAAATAGAAAATACAAAGTCCAGAAGCATTGGATTGATGTGAAAATGAAGCTCAGTATGTGATTCGGGGAGCCTCCGAAACTCCAACGTGGATAACACCCGTGCATAACATTTGGGTCGCTGTTACAATTATTGTGATTATTTCTAAGGTTCGCTGCCAAACCAAACAGAATGAAACAATGGTCAGACTGGTTGATGGTTATTACAGATAAATACCTTTTCCTCAAGACAGAATTGAAGCAACCCAACAACTTACCAGATTTGAGTCTGTCCAACCAAGCTCAATCTCCTTACAGGCAAATCTGCACCAGATAGAACCTTAAAAACCATACGACTTCATAAATAATCCTCTAAGTTGAACATGAAAAAGAAACATGACAAGACTCACCCCATGGCTAGTACAGTGAGTCCCCAAGTTGTGAATGAAGATACAGCTGCTGCGTTTAAATTTGGGGCATTCCATTGAGAAAGGTTGTGTAATCCAGTAAGTGAGGTCATGATTCCCACAACCCCAGCTATTAGACTGAATATTATGAAGAACCCTGTTGCCATATTCCCTATTGGAAAATATATTGGGAATATCCGAGCTGGAATTGGCAACCGAGATGCTGCAAAATCCATATTCGCATTACACTCCAAAACATGACATGTCTACCACGTTACAGCAAAAGAGAACAACAAGAAATAAATGCCCTTTACCTGCTTCAAGAGAACGTTCAATCCCATGATTCACTGCCCATAAAGCAATTATAGTAACAAGCACATAGAGAACTAAATTTAGTACTAAGAGGATGCTGGCTACGGGTTTGGATCCTCCTGAAGCCATGGTATTAGAAGCTCAAAAACAATGATGACCCTGCCCGAGCTGCGATGTGTCCATATATAAGCAAAGCCATCACGTTCTTGGTATTTACCAGGAAATATAATATACAAAGGTAGGCCAGTTGCGAGGTTCTTTGTTGCTGTCACCATTGAAATGATTTTCTTCCAGAGAAAGAAACGGCTTATATTCCTTTCCATGCATATCTATATCTGGCCTTCCTCAAGAAGAAGGGAAGGAATCTTTTTTACATCCTGGTTTATCTTCTTTTATCCTATGATAATAATAATAATAATCAGGCCGCCCCTTTTTCTGGAATGGTTCCACCATCGGTTGTAGATCAAACAAAAAGAAACACGACTCTGCGTATTACGCATTTGATTTAAAACTTGATAGAAAAAGAAAAGCACCACAAAATCAGTACTAATCACAGCAGAATGAAAAGGGGTAATAACATGGCTGCTTATTGATGATGTCTTAGGCTTGAATACAAGCATCAACGAAAATTTAACAAGAAACTAGTACAGGCATTGATGTTTCTGATCTATAATAGAGATCTCGTCTGATGACAAACTCATAAACTAGAACTTTAGCCCCTCAATTCTTAACTTTTGTCTACACAAGATCTTTTCTTTAGAGTCTGAAATGTCTAAAGATGAAAGTTGGAAGAGCCTTCCAGCAGCCACCCGAACTAATACCAAGTGGCTCTCTCAACCCCAGAATATCACCAGTCAAACAAACTAGACCTTTAATGCCAACTTTTGAGCTGCAAGAGCTTTAGCCTCCAGTGTTGGTTCCCACAATATTGAAGTTTCTGCCAGTAATGAGGTCACAACATATGGGTCCATGTTTGAAGCTGGACGCCGGTCTTCCAAGTAACCTACAACCAAAAAGATGGACAAGTTAAAGTAAAAAAGCATGTATATCATTGAGAAGAGGACCGCAGTGACATGGCAAGACAGTGTCAGTCCAAAAGCTCTCTGAGCTAGCTAGTCTAGAAGAGAAATCCTGTGAATAGTTATTAAAGCTTCAAATTGAACTTAGTCTATGCTTATTTTCTGAGTTCTTGATTTCAGATAAAGTAATGAATCTTAATGTTTCTTTCTATTGTTCAAGAAGACTTAAGCATAACTACCACAAAGCTTAGTTGAGAATGTTACCTTTTCCTTTGTTCTTTGTCTCTCTACCCACACGTATAGAGCAGCCACTCCCTGCAAATTTTATTTCATGAGAATATTTCAAAAGAAATTTGAATTGTTTCTCCTTTATCACTTTAGTCTTTGCACCAGTAAAGGTATTGGTAGTGTCAAGCATACCCAAGAAAATGTGTCAATGCTGGCCGTCTCATGCTTTCCTGTTAACCTTCTCTCGTTCCCTTCTCCATATGCTCTTATGTGTTCCTGGTGGCGAAGTGAGAGGTTTAAAATTGCCTTCTTTATTACCTCATAGCCTCCATCTTCCCTCATGCTCTTGGTACTACGAAGTCAATGACAATTTAACACTTCAGTAATTTATGAAGTTACTAAGACTTGAAATATATTGTGAACGGATTAGTTTCAAAGTTCAGAAACCTGTAATTTGTGTGGCATCCAGCTCCATTCCAGTCACCCTATCACCAAGAAAGAAAAACACTTTAACATAACTATCAGTGAAGGACACTGACTTTCATCTGTGCATTAAAGTACCTCAATTGGTTTTGGATCAAGTGAGAGAACAACACCAGCTTGTTCAGTAATTCTCTGTCAGAAAAGAAAAAATGCAACATACTCAATAAAAATAAACAAAAAGTTGGGGAAGTGACAATAAAAAGTTCTTTTTTGAATGGTCTAGAGGTACTTATTTGTGTAGCTAGAATTAGGTAGAATATTCACCTCAAGGATGTACCTCGAACACCAGATATGATCACCAGCTTCAATACCTACGCTAGGACCAACTTGATACTCCCACTGCAATAGTAATGAAAAACGCAATAGTGAGAAAAGCAAAGTTCTTGGACTCGTCATCCTTAAAAAATTGGAATGGTGAGAAGAGAACCTGCCCAGGCATAACTTCACCATTGGTTCCACTGATGTTAATTCCAGCATATAGGCAAGCCTTGTAGTGAGCATCTGATATATCACGGCCAAAAGACTTGTCTGCCCCAGCACCACAGTAATAAGGACCCTAATAAATGAAAATATACTAAAATTAAATTCATGTCATGATATCACGAATTATTGTAACATATAATGAAATTGACCGGAGAATACAATGATTGACATTACCTGAGGACCAGGATAAGCTCCAACTGGCCAACCCAAAGGCCATTTCACATTTGTTCGGAGTAAGTTGTATTCTTGTTCTATTCCATACCTTGGAACAAACAATGTAGTAATAAGCCAATAGTTCAGTTGTCAGAGATTCTGGTTGGGGATCAAAGGAGGAGGATACTTCTTGTGTTTAAATATCAGCAATCACCACCAAACAAGAAATACTAAAAATATCAGGATATTTGTCGGCAATATCAATCTTTATGATCATACTAAAATGGTGATTTTTCTGAGAAATTGCCTCTATATTTGTGCATGCTAGAGTGAAATACCAAGTAGCAACGTTGTTTAGCCAAAAAAATATTTTGAAACTCTTACTAGATGGTTTTTTCCTGTGAATATCAAATGGAAATTAAAAATATTTAGGAGAATGCATACCATGGAACTTCGGCTACTACTTTTGGGTTACTAAAGATTTCAGCAGCTCTGTGTCGTTTGTTTGTTGGGATAGGCTCTCCAGCTGGGGTATAAGAATCACAAATCACCTTTACAAAAGCAATGCGTTATAAAATAGCCTCATGATATCTGCATCTCGATTTCAATCAAAATATCATCAGATCCAATTAAAAATTATAGCTCTTACCAAAATGTTGTTTCCACCACGGAAGGGGTCTTTAAAAATTGCTTGAGGGCTGAAACAAAAAAGAAAATTTAAAATCAACCAGTAATAAATATAAATATAAAGTGTACATAAAAAACAAGTGCAAGTTGCCAAACTTCTTACTATAGGATTACTTCACTGTCTTCACCCGGTGCTTGTCCAGTGCTAGATCCATCATAGTTCCACTTAGGAAGCTCAGAGGGATGTTCAACAGGCTTTGGTATTGTCTGAAAGTTTTCAAAAAGAATACTCATAAACCATCAAATAACATCTTCTACAAGCCTATTTACAGTTCAGAAATAAAATACCCTTGATTTGCTGCGCACATCAATTCCTGTCCCTCCAACCCTGTTTCAAAATAATATCCATAGTTGTGCTCATTAAGGACAAGGATAAAGAAAATATCATATCATAATTGAACCCTGTGAAGGTTTTATGACCAATACAACCATCTTTTATGGTTATAAATCCAGGCACGTACCTAAGAGGGCAGGAGTAAGAGAGAAAGAAAAAGAGAAGAGAGAGTGGTATAAATACCAAATGTACTCAGCAATTATCTTATCAGTGTATGGAGTGACGTCCATATTAAGTAGCTTCTCTATCCTATTAACAACGCCACTTTCAGACTTGATCACTAGAGCTCTAAACTTAGCGGAGCTGGCTGGTGCACCTTTCTTGTCATGTCTCAACAGTAAAGAACGCCACATGTTTGATGTAATGGGACTTGCTTTGTGAGAGCTTTTTGTGATCTTCATCTGCCATTGTGTAGACGGTGCCAGAATCTGTGCCATGTTTGCTTCTCACTGAACATGATCCCCCAAAAATGAAGTCAATTTTGATGACACAATAGACAATGCCGGAATCAGAATCAAGCACATAAATAATGCAACATGATGGTCTAAACTCTAAAGTATCGTTATGATCTAGAACTTGAATGTTCGTCATACTAAAGAGCGCACATTCTCTTCAACTTGAAAATCCCTTTTCAACTGAAGACACGGAAATGGTTTTTGCAATTGGCCAGATTCAAGAAGTTGGAGAACAAAACCCAGAACCAGAAGAGAAAAGCTCTTAAACGAATCGTCACAAGAGAAGGAGCTTCAAATACAAAATGGCAAAAGAAAATCACCTCAAGACAGGGACGGACCCAGGAATTTTAGTTATGGGGGGCGAAAATAAAAAATGCTAAATCATAAATAATAGTCTTTAAAATACGATAAAGACTTAACACACAAAAAATTAGAATAAATCTATTATATAAATTAAGTTTATTTCACTTGACTCTTACTCTACATGTTTCTATATTATTAAACTTATCTATAAGTGAATCCATTAAAAAAAAAAAGTAATTTTGAATACCCTATTGATTCTCAAAATTTATAGTTAAGCAATTGAAAAAATGCTGAACGAGCCGCTAGTAAAAGCAAACATGTTTTCCATAAATATAAATGAAAGCCACGGTCCATGAAACAGTGAAAGCAAACCTGGGCCAGCATATATATATTTTTTATGGTATACTTGTGAGCTAACAAGGTGGAGTTTCAAACCCACGCTTTATTGCTTCGTGCTATCACCCTAGTCCAGCGTGTGTGTAACTATATATTTAAAAAAAAAATTAGGGGGGGCGGGGGCCACCCCTAGCCCCCTCTGTCCGTCCCTGCCTGAAAAAGGACCAAGGCTGTGTGCGAGTGAGTCAGAGGCAGAGAGGTTGGAGAAGGCTAAAAACAAGAAGAAAGAGAGAGAGAGGGATGTGAAATATAATGATCTCTTAGCTTTTCCAAAACAGATAGGGATGCACTATGAGTGAGTGTTAGAATATAATTAAATCTTGTAATATATTTGCTGTAACTGTAAGATTCCTTCTGTATATTCACTGTTATACGTGTCACACTGTGATAGGTTCTGTTATGATTGGCAGCTGTACGTATTATTCTAGAATTGTGTATTGAGACTAATATAAATAGAGAACGAGCCAGAGCATTTTCTCTGCGCCTCCAGATATATTTCATCTGTGGATTTAGTGTATTTCATCTGTGTTTTTCTCTGCGCCTCCAAATGTTTTTCTCTCTGATGATCTTGCTCTTGCTGGCTCACTGATCGGCACAGATGATCTCATTCTCCACACGTTAAATGGTCTGGATATGGACTACAATGCGATTGTAGTGAAGCTGATGGACCAACCTGACCTCACTTGGATCGAAACACAGGCGGCCCTTCTCTCTTTTGAATCACGCCCCAACCAATATCAACAGTTCTCTAGCTTGAGCCTCTCACCGTCAGCAAACCAAGCTCAACGCCATGAACCCACTCACGACTCCGATGCGAATCGCACCTGGCGCAACACCAATAGCACCTATCGCGGTGGTGGTGGACGATCACGTGGCGGCAGACGTGGCGGTGGTCGGCCATTCTGCTTCCACTGCCAGCGCCCCGGGCACACAGTGGCCACCTGTTACTACCGAACTGAACCAGCTGGGTACAATCATTCTGTCTCTGCTCCACCTTATTATGCTAATTCCTACTCTGTTGCAGATCCCTCTTGGTTTATGGATAGTGGTGCGAACTACCACATAACTCCAACCTCTGAGCACCTCGACGATGTCAACCCAATTGGTAAGTCTCATCTCACCACATGCACCGGTGAAGAGCCCAATTTTGGGCATAGGCTCTGCTAGTATACCTTGCAATAACTCTTAAGTTACTTCTTAAGGAAGTGCTATATGTTCCAACAGCCACTAAACACCTTCTGAGTGTTAATAAATTGATTCGTGATAATCCTGTATGTGTGAACTTTATTGATAAAGGATGTGATGTGAAGGACAAGAGGACAGGAGGGCTGATTCTACAGGGAGTACCAAAGGACGGCATGTACCAACTGAAGGGGAAAAGGCCTGACAATCCACCCAGAGCGTTAATGGCAGTACATGAAGACCCTCATGCTCGCACTGAATTTCTCAAGTGGCATCATACTTTTGGTCATCCTGGTGCTAGGATTTTGAAATCAATTCTTGCTAAGTGTAATAAGAAAATATCCATGAATGTTTCCAATGATAGCCATGTATGTGAAGCTTGTCAGATAGACAAATCTAAGCTACTTCCATTTTCAGTTTCCGTTACACAGTCATCTTCTCCACTTGAATTAATTTACTCCGACTTATGGGGCCCTGCCCCTGTGATTTCCACTGGTGATCACCGTTTTTACATTCACTTCATTGACGACTACAGCCGATTCACATGGTTGTACCCCCTGAAACACTAAGGGGAGGCAGTACATGCCTTGAAGCACTTCAAAGCATTTGTGGAGAGGCAATTTGATGGCTTTTTGACCAAAATAAGAAAAGAAAAAAAACCAGATTAGAGCAGTTCTAAAACTTTTTTCCAATCTAATGCAGTCAACACCAATGGTGTCAGTATGACTGATGCCTCTGTGCAGTGGCGTCATTTTGATTTAAATATTGATTAATTGAAGTGGCATGGAGCCACTTCAATTAATATATATTGAAGTGGCGTTAGTCAAACTGACGCCACTTCAATCATTTATTAAAAAAAAATTACAAAGTGGCGTCAATCACTGCACAGTGGCGTCAGTCAAACTGACACCACTGGTGTTGGCTATATTAGATTGGGAAAAAGTTTTGAAACTACTCTAATCTATTTTTTTTCCTTATTTTGGTCAAAAAGCCGCAATTTGATTCAAAAATTAAGGCAATTTAGTGTGATAACGGAACTGAATACAAGCCTGTAACAAGAGGATGGAATCAAAATTCGGCTCACATGCCCACACACTTCAGCCCAAAATAGTCAGGCAAAACGCAAACACTGCCATAAAGTAGAAATGGGCTTGACTTTGCTCTCATACTCTGGAATGCCATTGAAGTTCTGGGTTGACGCATTCCAACAGGCAGTATTTCTTATCAATCAAACGCCAACGCCACTCCTGAATAATGAGACACCTTTGTTTAAATTAATGAAAACAGACTAGAATATAATAGCTTTCAGCCTTTCGGGTGTGCGTGCTTTCCATGTCTCAGGCCCTACAATGTGCATAAATTTCAGTTCCACAGTCAGAGGTGCACTTATCTCGGACCAGCGTCACAACAAAAGGGATACAAATGCTTAAATGAATGAGGTAGAATGTTCATATCCAGGCATGTAGTATTTGGTCCGAATGTTTTTCCATTCAAAACAGGTTTCATGGAGCACGGGATCAATGCGACTAATGTTGACATAAAAGACAAAAATCCTAGCTCTGTTTCATTCATCATTCAAGCACAAAACGAAGATGGAGCAATGAATTATGTTGATGCAATGAACAACCCTTTATCTGATGAATCAGAGTCACCATCGCCTCAGTCATCAAGCTTTGTTCCTGTGACAAGCCCAGTTGCTCCAGCGAGTTCACAATCCACTAGTCAAGCTTCTGAGTCCAGCGAGTCCAATAACAGGCCCAACAATTTGCATCCCATGACTACCAGGGCTAAAGATGGAATAGTCAGGCTCAAATATCCATTTGTTGGCCTGACTCACGCTACATTACAAACCATCTCTGAACCCTCGACAACTCACGATGCCCTGTCTTCTCCGCTGTGGCGCGCTGCAATGGAAGCTCTGTTGCGAAATCAGACATGGGTACTTGTCCCTCGCGAAAATCATAAGCTCGTCGACAAGAAATTGGTGTTCCGAACAAAGTTTCGAGCGGATGGATCAATTCTAAAACACAAAGTGCGGCTTGTTGCAAAGGGATTTCAACAAATCCCTGGAGTTGACTTCGGTGAAACCTTCAGCCCAGTAGTAAAGTCCACAACGATACGAGTCATTCTTTCAATAGTCGTCACCTTCAAGTGGCCAATCCATCAATTAGACGTAAACAATGCGTTTTTGAACGGCTATCTGCAAGAGGAAGTGTACATGCCTCAACCAGAAGGGTTCGTCGATAAGGGAAAACCGAATCATGTCTGCAAGTTGGTCAAGGCCATTTACGGCTTGCGTCAGGCTCCACGAGCTTGGTTTGATCGACTACGTCTCACGCTGATTGGTTGGGGATTTCAGAATCTAAGAAGCGACACCTCGCTATTCATGCTGCAAACACATGGTTTGACTGTTTTTATCCTTATTTACGTAGATGATATTCTGGTAATTGGAAACAACCCAGACTATGTTGATAATTTTGTCAAAAAAATTGAACATGACCTTCTCTCTAAAAGACTTAGGACCTCTGTACTATTTCCTGGGTCTAGAGGTATATCGTGATAACCATGGCATCTACCTAAATCAAACAAAATATGTTGTGGATTTGTTGAAGAAATTTAAAATGGATGATTGTGCACCAGTTCCTACTCCAACGGTAATTGGTCGAATCATATCTGCTGATGATAGTGAATTGATGAAAAATCCTACAGAGTATAGAAAAGCAATAGGGTCCCTACAGTATCTGACTACAACCTGTCCTAATATTTCCTTTGCTGTCAGTAAACTTACCCAATTTTTATCTCAACCTAGGGACACCCACTTCCAAGCAGTGAAAAGAATTTTCCGGTACATCAAAGGAACATACAACCTGGGTCTACATATTAAGCCCTTTAGTAATCCTCAACTAATTGCATATACTGATGCAGATTGGGCTTGTGATCTAGAGGATGATAGGCGTTTAATGGCAGGGATGTGTGTATTTCTGGGTAATAACCTTGTTTCTTGGTCTTCTAGAAAGCAAAAGGTTGTCTCAAAATCCAGTACTGAATCTGAGTATAGGTCCTTGTCTGACGGGTCTGCAGAAATCAAATGGTTAAAGTCACTATTATCAGAAATAGGATTATTCATTAAGAATCCTACAGTGATGTGGTGTGATAATCTTAGTACAAGGTCACTGGCAGCAAATCCCATGCAACATGCTAGGAGCAAGCATATTGAGGTTGATGTACATTTTATTAGAGATTTAGTCTCAGCTGGGTTGATTGAAATTAGATATATTCCCTCATCTTTACATCGCTTCACCAAGCCCCTCTCTCAGTCACAATTTGAATTTTTAGAGACAAACTCGGGCTGCTTGTTAGACCCTCTCGTTTGAGGGATGTTAGAATATAATTAAATCTTGTAATATATTTGCTGTAACTATAAGATTCCTTCTGTATATTCTCTGTTATACGTGCCACACTGTGATAGGTTCTGTTATGATTGGCAGCTGTACGTATTATTCTAGAGTTGTGTATTGAGACTGATATAAATAGAGAACAAGCCAGAGCATTTTCTCTGCGCCTCCAGATATATTTCATCTGTGGATTTAGTATTTTTCTCACTGTGAGCGTAAATAGTTTTCGCTGCTTCAATAGCTGCCAAGAGAACCTGGGTTCATAACATCTGTTTTTTTTTAAAAAAAAATTTAAAGATTTTTTCTCCAAAGATATATAGATAAGATTCTGACATCATTTTCTGTAACCTCAATCATGTTATGAACATGGCTTACTCTGTCATTTTTTCTGCTGATCCAAAATGCTGAAAATTTGAGGAGGAGATTATTGGTCTCTGGTGGCTCACATTTACTTTAGGAATCATGCATTACAAATTCTTCACAACTCTGAATAGCACAGTTCATTGTATTCAGCAAGGTGTACAGTTCTCAAGCCTGTGATCTTAGATTGTAGCGTAAAAAAATCATTGCAAAAGGTGTGGTTGAGTCAAGCGAAAAATAAGAAAAGGAAAACTTTAGTTCAAAGTTGAGTTATCAAAGTGAACCATCTGCCATTAAAGGGAGAAAGATTTTTTTTAAAAAAATCATTTGATTTTCAAAATCTAAAATTAGTCTTGTTGCTTAAAAGAGTATAGATATTGACTATAAGAATATAAGTGTCTAACAATTAACAATTCATTTTAATAGGAAATTACTGATTTAAAAAGTTGAAGTTCAAATGACATTTTTTTCCCCTTAGAACAATTACTTCAAATATTTATGACAAAAGAGTAGGCATATTCATTTACCCAAACTCATAAATACATTGACTTCCAATTAATTAATTAATTATGTTAAATAGTCATGGGGATGTTAATAGATAATGTTGGAAGTTTCATATTTATGTAGCATGTGTTAGGCTTGTGTTTAAATTAAAATAAAATGAGCCATTTAATATGAATCCTTGTTGCAATTATATGCTTGTAATCACTTTTTTAATTATTTAATGCGGGACATCTTCATATATATTTTAATAAAGAATTCTTCTTTTACATGATGGAACTAGAGAGAGGGTGATTTTTAGTTTGCATTTTCTTGTTTATCTAACATTTTAAAAATAAAAGTGAAAAACATAAGAATGAAATAAAACTAAATATCCCTCAATTTCAGTTTGGATTTGGAGAGCAGAGATTGAAGGAAGAGGAGGTGATGAGTTGGCCAGGTGGCTTCATATACAATACAATACATACACGGCTTTTTGACTAAAATAAGAAGAAATTTTTATTTTTATTTTACCAGATCAAAGCTGATTGGAAACATTTTACTAAAGTAATGCAGTTGGTGGCGCAAGGGCAGGTCACGCCACTAGTGGCGCAAATAAGGTTCATGCCACTGACAGAAAAGCGTACTTTTACGTCAGAAAAGTGTACTTTTTGTGTCAGTGGCGTAAAGAGTGGCGTGAACCTTTTTCACGCCACTAGCGGCGTGAATCTTCTTTACGCCACTGACACAAAAAGTACACTTTTCTGACGCAAAAGTACGCTTTTCTGTCAGTGGCGTGGGACCCTCTCACGCCACTATTGACACAAGTCTGTTTGACGTTTTCAACAGTATTAGTCCAGTAAATAGTTTCAAAAGTGCATCAATTTAGTAAATTTTTTTTAAAAAATAATTATTTTGGTCAATCCCCCATACATACACATCCCACGTCCCTTTCAAATATTTGAGGAGGGATAGTGACGTGATATCTGGACCATCCCACGTCTTGCCACCTCATCCTTCTTCCCTTATATGCATGTGTGTATGCATGTATACTGTGGGGAATGGTATAAAAATAAGGTTAAGGTGCGTCCAGCACAATAAACTATTGGCTCAGGAGCGTCCAGCACAATTAACTATTAAGTGGACCGCCTAGCACAACAAACTTTTAAAAAGGAGCGCCCAGCACAACGCCGTTAGCAAAAAGTTAACGTCCGTTATCTAAGGAACGCCCAGCACAACAAACTATTATTCCAAGAGCGCCTAGCACAAAATTCTAAATTTTACTAAATTAAATAATTTTTTTCTCGATTGTCATTATTCAAAACTACTTGTATAAATATTTATGAACATAAATTACTCATTCTTCAATTTTCTCTAAATTATAATTTGCTAAAATAAACAAAATTTTTAATTAAAAATATAATTATACTATTTAAATAAAACTCAAGATGTTTTATAGTTTATGATATATGTTAAGCAAAAAAAATTATTTATTTTTATTTTAGAAGAAATTTATGTGAGTTAAAAAATTCATTTAAATGTTAATAAAATTTAAAAAATCTAAAAAATTTAAAAATTTAACATAGATTTTTTTTAGAAATCTAAACATTAAATGAATTTAATAAAATTTCTAAAACATATAAAATAATCTATGTTAAATTTTTAGATTTTTTCAATTTTATTAACATTAAATGAATTTTTTAACTCACATAAATTTCTTTTAAAATAAAAATAAACCATTTTTTTGTTTAACATATATCATAAACTATAAAACACCTTGAGTTTTATTTAAATCATATAATTATATTTTTAATCAAAACTTTTGTTTATTTTAGCAAATTATAATTTTGAGAAAATTGAAGAATGAGTAATTTTTGTCCATAGATATTTATATAAGTAGTTTTGAATAATGACAATTGAGAAAAAAATTATTTACTTTAGTAAAATTTAGAATTTTGTGCTGGACGCTCTTGGAATAATAGTTTGTTGTGATGGGCGCTCTTAGAATAATAGTTTGTTGTGCTGGGTACTCCTTAGACAACGGACGTTAACTTTTTTACTAACGGCGTTAACTTTTTGTTAACAGCGTTGTGTTGGGCGCTCCTTTTCAAAAGTTTGTTGTGCTGGGCGCTCCTTTTTAAAAGTTTGTTGTGCTGGACGATTCACTTAATAGTTAATTGTGTTGTACGCTCCTGAGTCAATAGTTTAATGTGCTAGACGCACCTTAACCCTAAAAATAAGGACGGGAGGTACGGAAGCAGCTTTCCTCAGAAGCAAGTGCCTCAGTATCCTTCAGAAACAAATCTGAATAGTCCAAAAATGAATTTAACAGTCAGAGAGGGGTTTTTAAAATTTTTATAAAAACCGCGCGCGGTTTTTGACATAATGATTCTGGACCCCTAGATCAACTTTTGGACAGCCCAGATGGAACGATACTGAGGAATACTGAAGGATCCGATATTGAGACAATCCGGATCTCGGGAGGTAGTACCACATTTTATTGCATTGTGCATTATTCCTATAAAGTAGATTTTATTTTCATGACAGTTGTGCACTGTTAAAATCAATTTTAAGAGTTTAAATTTATTTACATATTTTATAAGTGAATTTATACAAATATTATTTATAAAATATTAAATCAAAATCACTTAAACTTTTAACCCAATGGTTATAAAGAAAACAGGAGGTGAAGGAGAGGCAATGATAGAAGGGAGTAAAGGAGTGAAGCTAAACCGATGATGATGATAATAATAATAATAATAAATACTAGTTGCTCCTACTGTTGTTAGCTACGTACTCCATCCGGTCCTAATTATAGGACATATTTAACCAATTTTGAACAGATTAAGGAGAGAAGTTAAATTAGTTAATTTTCCTAAAATGCCTTTATATACATTTAAAACGACAAAAGTAAAAGTAAATAACAACTCATATCATATACCTTTTTGATCTAAAATTTTCTTTTCCACACGTTTTCTAATTGAAATAATGGTATTGTTATATACACATATATGTGTGTGTATATGTATAGGTACACACACATATCTAAACATATATATATATATATATATATATATATATATGTATGTATGTATGTATGTATGTATGTATGTATGTATAGGTACACACATATCTAAACATATATATATATATATATATATGAATACACAAACACATATATGTATATATATGTGTGTGTGTTTATATATGTACACATACATATATATATTGACAACACACACACACTTACTGGTCTGTGTGTAGACACACATATAAAAACACACACACACACATACCCACACATATGTACACACACTCTCATATATATATATGAATACACACTGGCGGACCCACACTGGTGCTTGTGTGGGCAGGTTGTAACGTCACAATTTTAATACCCAAAAACTCAGTCAAAATATTGAAAATACCTTCAAAAGAGTTCAACAATATCCAAATCCTTTTACAATGTTACCATTTCGAATAAAACCCGTAATACATAATCAGAATAAATTCCAGAAAATATTTCAGAGTTTAATACAAAACAGAAGTCTTAGGTTCATGGCAAATAAAATGACATAACATAATCTATTGGAGATCAAAAGAGCTTCCAGAGCTCACTCCATAGGTGCCTTCCCTTGCTCTCTACTAGAATAATCACCTGAAAAATGTTAATATGGGATGAGATTCCACGTCTCAGTAACTACTGAATACTTCTACCTTACCCGAGCAAATTACATATGACATAAATAGTAGATAGTAAAAAAAAAATGAATATAATATACAGAGATATTTTTTATAGATATACAGTAGTTCACATCAAATATCTTTATAAAATACTCATCATTCTTTATTGAATAATTCAGAATGCACTATGCAGTATGCAGCCTCCCTTATATCCCCTTCCAACCGTATACCGCTGACTGGAACCATAGGCTAACATATAGTCCAATAGAAACTCATTCATTTGACTGGATGGTTTCAAGCTCACCAAAACTTAAGATACACCCGGCCAAAGGTATAGAGCTTAAATCTGGACTATGGCTCCCCTCCTTTAAAATAACAACTAAGGAGGTGTCACATGTCCCACATCTCCAATGAAATCCCGGCCAGAGGAAAACATGGAAGATGAGGCCCTGAAAAGTACCATCCACTGTGCACCGAGTGGTGGCATAAACAATTCTTATCATTCAATTCCCTCCTTACTCCACCCATCACAATACAACCGCCATGATGAATGTATTTACTCAAAAATAATGCATTATTATACCATTATATACATTGATATGCGTATTTATGAATAGTAAAATACTATGCGTATCTGTGAATAGTAAAATACTATGCGTATCTGTGAATAGTAAAATACGGTATATACATGAATAGTAAAATGAGTAGTAAATACGGTATACGTGAATAGTAACATGAATAGTAAATACGGTATATATGAATAGTAACATGAATAGTAAATACGGTATACGTGAATAGTAAAATGAATAGTAAATACGGTATATGTGAATAGTAAATACGGTATATGAATAGTAAAATGAATAGTAAATACGGTATATGTGAACAGTAAAATGAATAGTAAATATGGTATATGTGAATAGTAAATATGGTATAAATAGTACCTCTACAGATTTGCAAGTCAAAGTTCCCACACCAGATCTTAAAACCATAAATATTTTCTAAATATTCTTGCCAAAATAGTAAACAAACAAATTTATAATCATACATAATTCACAAGTATAAGGAAGAATATTCAGAGTTACCTGTTACTTGCTAATACCCGAATCACCAACCAGCTATTATAACTCTCAAGCAAATATCTCTACTCTCTCTCTCTCTCTACCTCTCTCTATGGCTCTTAGAAGTTGTGAAGAATGAAATGAAATGGAAGGTCTATTTATAGTTGGAAAATGGGTCTTTAAGTGTAATTTTCGTCTCTGGGTCATTTTACGTAATTTTCCTAAAAACTAAAAAAAAAACTTTCCCGTGACATTCCAGCCGCCCCCGTGAACGTTCTTTTTAAAAAAATTTAATAATATTTTAATATATATTATTTTATTATTATAATATAATATTATTTAAATAATAAATTATTATTGAGTGGGTCCCGCGGCCATTTTTTTCAAAGTTCACGAGAATTGTGTTGGGAGGAAGAATTATTTTGGTTGTGGGTCCCGCAAAATACTGATTTCAAATTTATCACTTTCTGAAAATAGAGCCTACTAGTCTTTCCAAAATAGGTTTATGTTCAAGATATTAGATTCAAAATTCAGGATGTTACATTTCTCCCCTCCTAAAAGAAAATTTTGTCCTCAAAATTTCGCTATAATAAGAATTCTAACCTATTTAAATAAATGAGGATAGGTTTGTCGCATGCTCTCCTCCGTTTCCCAAGTAGCATCTCCGGGAACCATTCCTTTCCACTCGACCTTTACAAGTCTAATGGTCTTGTTTCTTAATTTCTTGTCCCTTGCATCAACAATCCGCTCCGGCTCGGCTTTATACGTCATGTTATCCTTGAGTTCTACCTCTTCTACTTCTATAATGTGGGAAGGATCCGGTTGGTATTTCTTCAGTTGTGATACATGAAAGACATCGTGAAGATTCGCAAGCTGTGGAGGTAATGCAATTCTGTAAGCTACCGGTCCAATTTTCTCCAAAATCTCATAAGGACCCATAAAACGAGGTGAAAGCTTCTTTGCTCGTATTGCTCTACCAATGCCAGTCATTGGTGTGACTCTTAAGAATACATGTTCGCCCACCATGAACTCCAACGGTCGTCTTCTCTTGTCAGCATAACTCTTCTGTCGACTCTGAGCAGTGAGAAGTTTCTGTTGAATCACCTTAATCTTTTGAGTCGTCTCGTCCACAAGTTCTGGACCTATTAAAATTCGCTCATTTAATTCCGTCCAGCAAATAGGAGATCTACATTTTCTTCCATACAAAGCCTCATAAGGTGCCATCTCAATGCTGGAGTGATAACTATTGTTATATGCAAACTCCGCAAGATGAAGATGATCGTCCCAACTTCCTTTTAGTTCGATTGCACAAGCCCGCAACATGTCTTCCAGAGTTTGAATAGTCCTCTCAGTCTGCCCGTCAGTTTGAGGATGATAAGCGGTACTATAACTCATCCGAGTTCCCATAGCATTCTGCAATGCTTTCCAAAATCGTGAAGTGAATCGTGGATCACGATCAGATACGATGCTATTCGGTATCCCATGCAATCTGACAATCTCCTTCATGTAGATCTTTGCTAGTCTCTCCAATGAGTATTCTGCTGCAATTGCTAGAAAATGAGCTGACTTAGTTAACCTATCGACAATTACCCAAATGGCATTATGTCCGGATGTCGTTAGAGGAAGCCCCATGATGAAATCCATAGAGATGCTGTCCCATTTCCACTCTGGGATATCCAAATTCTTTAATAATCCAGGAGGTTTCCGATGTTCGATCTTGACTTTCTGACAAGTCAAACAACAAGTGACAAAGTCAGTCACATCTTTCTTCATGCCCCGCCACCACCAATTCCGCTTGAGATCATGATACATCTTGGTTGCTCCGGGATGGATAGTGTATTTACTCCGATGAGCCTCCTCTAGTATGAGCCTTTTTATTTCTCCATCATTAGGTATGCACACTTTTCCTTTACACCTTAATATCCCATCTCCATCGATCCCAAATTTCGATTCTTTTCCTTCTTCAATATCTTCCCTCACGTTTAATAGATACTCATCTTCGAGCTGAGCGAATTTAATCTCTTTCCAAATTGTGCTTTCAATAGTTAATGCTTCCATGGTAGCGACCAAACCTGACATTACATCAATAGATGTACTTGGTATCTCCTCGAGCAATTTATGTTCTCTGATCATCATCTGGGCTACATGGATTGTCTTTCTACTTAAGGCATCTGCTACAACGTTCGCCTTTCCTGGATGATACTTCAATTCGAAGTCGTAGTCCTTGATAAACTCCATCCATCTCCTCTGTCGCATGTTGAGCTCCTTTTGGTCGAACAGGTACTTCAGACTTTTGTGGTCACTATAAACCTCGAACTTTGAACCGTAGAGGTGATGCCTCCAAATCCTCAGAGCAAACACTACTGCTGCCAGTTCTAAGTCGTGAGTAGGATAATTCCCTTCATGTGGCCTTAACTGTCGAGAAGCATAAGCTACTACCCTACCATTTTGCATTAATACACACCCAAGACCTTTCTTGGAAGCATCTGTGTACAAAGTAAAGGTCTGAGCAGGATCTGGAATTATAAGTACTGGTGCCGTAGTCAACTTAGTCTTCAAATTTTGGAAAGCTGCTTCACACTTTTCGTCCCATACAAATGGTTGATCCTTCCTTGTTAACTTAGTCAAAGGCATAGCTATTTGCGAAAAGCCCTTGATAAATCTCCTATAATAGCCAGCTAGACCTAGAAAACTCCTGATCTCAGTCACGGACTTTGGTCGTTCCCATTGGAGAACTGCTTCAACTTTAGTATGGTCCACTGCAACACCTTCAGCCGATACGACATGGCCTAGGAATTTTACTTCCTTCAACCAAAATTCGCACTTAGACAGTTTCGCATAGAGCTTGTGCTCCTTCAACACTTGTAGCACGATTCTAAGGTGCTCTTTATGCTCTTCTTCATCCTTAGAGTAGATAAGGATGTCGTCAATGAAAACCACTACAAATTTATCTAGATATGGTCGGAAAATTCTATTCATGTAATCCATGAATACTGCTGGAGCATTTGTTAGCCCAAATGGCATAACAAGAAATTCATAATGGCCATATCTAGTTCTGAATGCAGTTTTTTGAGACATCTTCAGCTTTGACTCTAAGTTGGTGATAACCTGATCTGAGGTCGATCTTGGAGAATATGGATGCTCCCTTCAACTGATCAAGTAGATCGTCGATCCTGGGTAAAGGATATTTATTCTTTATAGTCACTTTATTCAACTGGCGATAGTCAATGCATAGTCTCAGGCTCCCATCTTTCTTCTTCACAAAGAGTACGGGCGATCCCCAAGGAGATACACTGGGTCTGATAAAACCCTTTTCTAACAATTCTTCGATCTGCTTCTTCAATTCTGCTAGTTCCGATGGAGACATTCGGTAAGGAGCTTTAGATATAGGTTCTGTTCCAGGTACGAGATCAATAGAAAATTCTACTTCTCTCTCTGGGGGTAAACCTGTCATTTCTTTCGGAAATACTTCCGGAAATTCTTTCACCACTTCAATGTTCTCTATCCCTTCCTCCACTTCTGCTTGAATGGAGAAAAACACCATGTACACAAGACAACTCTGATGAACAGGCTTTTCATCTTGTGCTATAGACGACGTTTGTAGTCTACTATGATTCATAGAGTCATCCGCAAGAGAGATAGTCTTCCTCTTGCAGTCAAGGATGATGTCATTAGCTGACAACCAATCCATTCCTATTATTACATCGATACCCTTCGTGGGTAAACAAACAAGGTCTATATTTGAGATCCTATTATCAATCTCAATCGTACAATTTAAGCAAGCCCTAGAAGTTTTTACTGAAGCTCCCGCCGGTGTAGAAATAATCATATAATAAGGCAATTCACTCACTCTTAAATTCAATCGAGGCACACAGTCGTATGATATAAAAGAGTGTGTGGCACCAGAATCAAATAAGGCTTCTACTTCAAGACCTTGGAGTTTGAGGATACCTTTAATCAGATTTGGTGAAGCACTTGCCTCCTGATG
The DNA here is from genome assembly GCA_034222035.1 of Acacia crassicarpa. NCBI lineage: Eukaryota > Viridiplantae > Streptophyta > Magnoliopsida > Fabales > Fabaceae > Acacia > Acacia crassicarpa. The sequence goes on along the minus strand of JAWXYG010000008.1, from coordinate 46,298,471 downwards.
TGATAGTGCAAACACTTTCCCTGGCACTGCAGTTCTAGCATCCTTGGCCCCTCGAGGCTCCTCCTCACAAAATCTGGAAATGTGTCCTGGCTTTCCACAGTTGAAACACGTCACACATGGTCCTTGGTGTATTCTTCCACACTTGGCACACATCTGATTGTTGGCGGTGCTTGCAACAGGAGCTGTGGATCCCCTATATGAACTCTGACCTCCACTGAAGTGACTCCTTTGAGGTCCTTTGAATTGACTCCTCGGTGGTCTACTGAAATGACTTCTTTGGGGTCCAGTAAAATAACTCCTCGATGGTCCACCAAAGTGATTTCTGGATGGTTGGCTAAACCGCGTATTCACATTACTGAAGTTGTGACTCTGCTTCTTAGTAACTCCTCCCGTTGGTCTCATGAGGTGTGTAGATCTGGCCTGAAAACCCTTCATCTTCTCAGCTTCCTCTTCTCGTTTGTTCCTTGCTATCGTGCGCAGTTTGTCGCATATTTCTTCAAAATCCCTTGTTTCATCAAGGAACGGTGATAGAGCTGTTTTTAGGTCTGGTCTAGCTTTTTCAACCAATCGAGCACTTAACCATTTAGAGTTGTTCTGTGAATATCCGCAGAATTTAGACAACTCTAAAAAGCGAGTAATAAATTCGTCTTCATGTAATTCCCCTTGCCTGAATGTGAGGAATTCAGTTTCTTTCTCTATTCTGATTGAAGGGGAAAAGTAATAATTTTCGAACTTTTCCTTAAACTCTTCCCACGTCATCTCAGCATTTCCTTTTGTTTTGGTGCTTTCCCACCATTCTTCAGCTGCTTTCTGCAACAATTGTTCAGCAACCATCACCTTTTGTTGTGAGCTAATCTCGATAACTCTGAAAATCTTTTCTACACGCTTCAGCCACTCCAGTGCTGCAATCGGATCTAGCTTCCCCTCGAACATCGGTGGAGTAAACTTCCGAAATTTTTCCCAAACCTCAGTAATAGGTAAGGGATGATACTGAGAATGAGAACCGCTACTACCTCCATCTTCAGTGCGAGAATGACTTCCTCCCCTTGATTGATGGTCAGAAGGTGTGACTTCCAGAGCCTTCTCCTTTCCTTCCTTACCACCTTGGCCTCTTCCTTTTGCTAGTTCATCCTCGTGTCTATTCACTTTCTCTCTCATCTCCAAGATGACGTCTCGTAACTCTGCCAAAAGGGCATTGTTATCCTGAGGATAGGGACCATCTTGATGCGGAGGGAGACCTCTTTGGGACGGAGCAGGGGTTGAATTAGTTCTTCGAGTTCTTGCCATTATCTCCTCCTATGATTAATACTATAAGGACACTAAACAAATAAAAATAGCTAAATAAATTCTAAATCTAACAAAGGGAAGTGCTCATGTTATGATATTTAATTTGCCACGAACTTTTAATTTTTTTTTTTTTAAGAAATCACTTTAGAAAATAAACAAAATTGCCATGGAACCTTTAGCTCTGATACCAAAAATGTAACGTCACAATTTTAATACCCAAAAACTCAGTCAAAATATTGAAAATACCTTCAAAAGAGTTCAACAATATCCAAATCCTTTTACAATGTTACCATTTCGAATAAAACCCGTAATACATAATCAGAATAAATTCCAGAAAATATTTCAGAGTTTAATACAAAACAGAAGTCTTAGGTTCATGGCAAATAAAATGACATAACATAATCTATTGGAGATCAAAAGAGCTTCCAGAGCTCACTCCATAGGTGCCTTCCCTTGCTCTCTACTAGAATAATCACCTGAAAAATGTTAATATGGGATGAGATTCCACGTCTCAGTAACTACTGAATACTTCTACCTTACCCGAGCAAATTACATATGACATAAATAGTAGATAGTAAAAAAAAAATGAATATAATATACAGAGATATTTTTTATAGATATACAGTAGTTCACATCAAATATCTTTATAAAATACTCATCATTCTTTATTGAATAATTCAGAATGCACTATGCAGTATGCAGCCTCCCTTATATCCCCTTCCAACCGTATACCGCTGACTGGAACCATAGGCTAACATATAGTCCAATAGAAACTCATTCATTTGACTGGATGGTTTCAAGCTCACCAAAACTTAAGATACACCCGGCCAAAGGTATAGAGCTTAAATCTGGACTATGGCTCCCCTCCTTTAAAATAACAACTAAGGAGGTGTCACATGTCCCACATCTCCAATGAAATCCCGGCCAGAGGAAAACATGGAAGATGAGGCCCTGAAAAGTACCATCCACTGTGCACCGAGTGGTGGCATAAACAATTCTTATCATTCAATTCCCTCCTTACTCCACCCATCACAATACAACCGCCATGATGAATGTATTTACTCAAAAATAATGCATTATTATACCATTATATACATTGATATGCGTATTTATGAATAGTAAAATACTATGTGTATCTGTGAATAGTAAAATACTATGCGTATCTGTGAATAGTAAAATACGGTATATACATGAATAGTAAAATGAGTAGTAAATACGGTATACGTGAATAGTAACATGAATAGTAAATACGGTATATATGAATAGTAACATGAATAGTAAATACGGTATACGTGAATAGTAAAATGAATAGTAAATACGGTATATGTGAATAGTAAATACGGTATATGAATAGTAAAATGAATAGTAAATACGGTATATGTGAACAGTAAAATGAATAGTAAATATGGTATATGTGAATAGTAAATATGGTATAAATAGTACCTCTACAGATTTGCAAGTCAAAGTTCCCACACCAGATCTTAAAACCATAAATATTTTCTAAATATTCTTGCCAAAATAGTAAACAAACAAATTTATAATCATACATAATTCACAAGTATAAGGAAGAATATTCAGAGTTACCTGTTACTTGCTAATACCCGAATCACCAACCAGCTATTATAACTCTCAAGCAAATATCTCTACTCTCTCTCTCTCTCTACCTCTCTCTATGGCTCTTAGAAGTTGTGAAGAATGAAATGAAATGGAAGGTCTATTTATAGTTGGAAAATGGGTCTTTAAGTGTAATTTTCGTCTCTGGGTCATTTTACGTAATTTTCCTAAAAACTAAAAAAAAAACTTTCCCGTGACATTCCAGCCGCCCCCGTGAACGTTCTTTTTAAAAAAATTTAATAATATTTTAATATATATTATTTTATTATTATAATATAATATTATTTAAATAATAAATTATTATTGAGTGGGTCCCGCGGCCATTTTTTTCAAAGTTCACGAGAATTGTGTTGGGAGGAAGAATTATTTTGGTTGTGGGTCCCGCAAAATACTGATTTCAAATTTATCACTTTCTGAAAATAGAGCCTACTAGTCTTTCCAAAATAGGTTTATGTTCAAGATATTAGATTCAAAATTCAGGATGTTACACAGGTGCAGACAGAAAAGTTGAAAAAATATATATAGTGTGAAGGAAACATATGACAAATTGTCTGATTGGAGTAGATGGTTATGACATTACACATTTACACCGAGGTCCGGGGTTCGAACTTCCGCTCTTCCATCCATTTATCCTCTTTTTTGCTCCCTTCAAATCGTGTTTTTCTCTCTGCCCTCCAAATCCCTTTTGCTCATCGTGTTTTTCTTTTCTCCTTGCTCTCCAAATTCTTCCAAATTGACAAATCGATCCCTGTGAAGCCACGCCGCTGCTCTCCAAATCTCTCCAGCTCCTCCGTCATTGCTGTTCGCTGTCCAGCTTCATGGCCAAGTATTTGTCTCATTCCTTCATCTCTATTGCTATTCTGTTCTGTCTCTGCATTTTTGACAATAACAAGTAGATTCATTTTGTTCTACTTGATTTTATTGTGGGTTTTGTAGGATTGCGACTGGAAATTTCTGAAGAAACCCGTATAATGTGACTAGGGTTTGCAACCGAAGCTTGTGCCCTTTGGCCAATAGTCGCTATGCCACCATTCAAGATGAGAATGGTATCATGTTTCTTTTCTTTATTCCTTACTCTATGTGTTTTATCTGCACTTAGGTCTTTAGATTTCATTGATACTGTTAGTTTTGGGGAGAAATTGGTGGCCATGGGGTAGAAGGAAATCGAGAAAAAGCTTCTTGATTTGCACCAGGTTTACCTGCACAGAGATCTTAATTTCACATTTCAATAATCTAGATGATGGTGATGATAAACAGTTTGTCTAATGTTGTATATGTTACTTCTCAGATTCACCTTGACGTGGCAGTCTTGGTTGATGCTCAGGGAGAAATTTTAGATAACATTGAAAGTCAGGTTTGCCTGTGTTCTCGCTCCCCTGGTCTTAGCTTATGATTCAGTGAATTAAAGATTAGGAGCCCATCCTATTGCTGAAGCAATCTTGAAATTCTTAAATCTACTGGTTGTATATGGCTTCTTGGTACAACACAGAGAATTGTTAATTACATATTGAGAGTGGAAGCTTGAAGGCTAGCTGGAGCTCATAATGGCCTTTCATGGTGGGAGAAGCCATTTGAGAAACTCTGATAATATGATATCTAATAAAGAATAAGCAGGTAGACTAATGTATCATTAAAATGGACTCAAAAATATGGTGTACTATTAATGTTATATATAATTAAGTTGATGGTTCCTGTGTTCAATCTCCAAGATCTTTTTCCTTGTATGTTGCTTTGCAATTTGATTGTATAATATTTGAGTATATGTATGCTATAGGATTAGAATATATTGTTCTGTTTAAATTAATTTCCTTGAAAGTACTTTTCAATTGAGCCCCATTTATGGTTCTAAACTTTACGAAGGAATGAGTTGCCTTTTATCCTTCGTAAAAAAAAAAAAAAAAATCGGGGGCAGAACCTCTGAATTTCACTACTAATTGTGCACCCACAAACTTTAAACCCTGGGTCCGCCACTGTACACACACATATATGAGTGTGTGTTTATATATGTACACATACACATATATATTGACAACACACACACACTCATATATATATGTGTGTGTGTGTGTGTTTTTATATGTGTGTCTACACACAAATATACATACATAGACACATATATAAACCCCCACACACACACACATATCTCTATGTGTATGAATATGTATATGTGTGTGTTTATATATATATATATATATATATATATATTGGCAAATTAATGACAATTGATCGATAAATAGATTAAAATCTAACAATTTAAAAGTTTCAATGATTGGAAGAGTCTACTCATCCACATACATAAAATTATATTCACAAAAAAACCAAACACAGAGAGAATAAAATAGGGGTATTTTAGGAAAAAAAAATTGACAAAATTTAGAATGTTGTCCTATAATTAGGACCAAAACCAACTTCTAAATGTTGTCTTATAATTAGGACCGAAGGGAGTATTATACTTGTTTTATTTCATGAATGCAATAAAATATGCTCCATCCTATCCTTGATATAAGAAATTTTTATTAAGGAAGTTAGTTAATATGACATGTATTTCTTAAAATATTCTAATTATTTCCCTTAATTTTCTCATTGATTATTATTGAGGAAATATTAATATAAGTAAATTAGGAAATGAATAACAAATACGAAAACTTTATCTTATATTTATAACTAAAATCAACCCCTCAACCAAATATGTGTGTCATATTATTAAAGACAATGGAAGTACTGTTTTCCAACCAATGGCGGAACTTGGAGAAAAAGTTTGGGGGGGCCAAATAGTAGTAGAGGGATTTGGGGGTTCGGGGGCAGCGCCCCCGATTTTTTTTAAAAAAAAAGAGTTTTAAATTCATTAAAAATGAAAATAATGAAAAAAATTATTCATAAAATCAAGTTAATTAACTTCATCTACAAGTATAGTGTAGAATGGGTAAAAGCATAGTAAGGGATAGACCACAAAAGTTTATTTCACTGATAAGCTAAAAGTTTTAGGTAATTTGAATGAAATATGGAAAAGAATGACAAGATTAACATAAATCGTATAAAACCCCACATAGAACAAAGATTGAATTATAAGCCTAAAATATAAAAAGAGGGAAAAATGTAAAAAAGAAAGAAGAAGAAGAAGAAGAAGTTGAGGGGCCAAAGTTATATTCACTACTTTAGGGGGCCAAAATTATATTATTACATCAAAAAAGAAAAATTTCCACTAAGAATATTTAAACTTTTTTTTTTTGGGGGGGCCATGGCCCCCCTATGTCCCTTAGAAGTTCCATCGTTGTTTCCAACTACAACATCTTCAACTGGAACAAAGTTGTCATTTCTTTTTCTGATATATCCTTATTGGTGCTTCATTAATAATAACCGTGAAAATGAGAGATTAAGAGGATTAATGAATAAGATCAAGGTATATTAAAAAATACATGTCATATTAACCAACCTAATTAATTTTTTGAATATTGTCAAATTAGATAAATATATATTATATTAAGGTTATAATAAAGAATACTATTTTCCAGCTACAACAACTTCAACTGGAACCAATTTGCAAACGAGCTTATCATTTTGGTGATCAATTGAGAATCATCGTCATGAATTGCATACACTTGGATTGCTGTGAGTGGAACTCCCGCAAATTGGTTTCTTCTGTCACGCCTGATCAAACCATGTGCTTTCATCTGGACAATCACTCATTGTTCCCTTTTTCAATTTCTACAGCTACTACCCCGTTCAACCCTTTTTTAAAAAAATTACAGACAAAATTTACTAATGTAATGATATGGAGCAAGGTTGTCAAACTCATGAGTCTATACAAACTCGTGACAATGATGTAAACTCGAAATGGTAAACTCGCAAGAGTTTACTTTTATCATTAAACATGTATTAATAGTGTATAATTACATAATTATAATATAAAAATAACAACAATTTGATTTAAAATATTTTAAATCCAAATAATTAAAATTAAATATATCAACATCCATAATTTATTATACCTAATAAAGAAATTTTTATAAAATTCATATGTAAAGTTGTTGAGGATGACAAAATTTAAAAAAAATTAACAAAATTTTGTAAGCTACAAACGTAAAAACGGTAAATTCGGTCTGTAAACTCGTGAGTTTATATGAGTTTATAGTTAACACGAGTTTACTAGAAACCTGACTCAATTTAGTAAGGTAGAAATGTAAAGACGGTAAACTCAGAGAGTCAACTCACGAGTTTGACAACAATGATATGGAGTTATAAACAGAGTTAAATAGGTGATTTCTCACTTACCTTATCTAAGAGCTTTTACGTCCCCATACTATAAAACCAATAATCAATTTCATTAGATTTGGGTTCGCTCAAAAGTTCAAGTGGGTTTTTGTCACATGCATCAAATCTTGATGCAAATCAACACATGCCAATTTTCAGTTGCTACACATATACATCTAATTGATCTCCCAATTGCCTAAAAATTAGTCAGAATGTGCATGCAACGGCAAACACGCTTCACTTGAGCTTGACACACACACATGTACGTACAGAGTTCCTCGAGTTGCATGATCTAGCATTTTGTAGTGGGCACGTGTGGTGGAAACAGATAAACAAATGGCATATGGAGTGAGGAATCGGAATAAAGTAAGTGGAAGACAGTGGTAAATGTTTGAAACCAAACCATAATCATGGTAAGCTCATGCTTTTGATATTCTCTCCGGGGCCATGTTTGTTCCTTCTTCAAAATCTTAATTATATATGATCATGTTTTGTGATTCCTCTCAGACATCCGACACTCATAATTTGTGATGATTTGACATTTTCCCACACATAAAAGGATTTGCCATTATGCATTATTAAATTGGAGATATATAATGGGGCGGGTAACACTTCTCAATCACTACCATTTCCAGATTGTGAGGGAAGGCTTTTGGACCTCCAATCTTATATTATTTGACTATGACATCTTCTCCTCACTTAAACAAGGGTTATGCAAAAAATAAAGCAACTTTCATGAGTAATAATAATGATAATTAATTATATTATTATTATTTCTTTAAATTTTATATTAAGGGATTTAAATTATAACTAAATGAAACTTTAAGATTAAACAAGTTTGTTGAAAAAATCAATCTTTTTGGGTCCGAAGATATGAAATTCAAATTTTAAAATTTCCATCGTAATTTTTTAAACAAATTATGTAGTTCTATAATTTTATTCAATCTCAATTCAAAACATTTGACAGAAAAAATAAGATCTTGGTGCATAACTGTAACACCTCCAAATTTTTAACAATTATAATAACATAAAATTTGCTATAATTTTTTTATGAATAAATACTGAAATTCAAAATAACCAAATTTGGGAAGTGTTACTGCCGCATTTGTATCGAGACAAGTGCAAGGCTACCTTATTACAACAACATAAACCCGCACTTAAATAAAAAGGCTTATTCAAAGCGTAAAATAAAATAAGAGAAACTAGCATATGTAATAAATGGATTTCTCAATAAAAAATAAATAAATAATATATATGTATATACATAGTTCCATGATATTCAAAAAGAAGAATCTTAATTTATACGTATCTAAGTTAATAACTTGGGTTTGTGATAATTTTAAAAAAATTCATATGCTTGTGACAAAGAGAATACTTCATAAAAATTATGTGAATATATATGTACTCACACACACACACACACATATATGTATGAGAAAGCAGTGAGGTATGTATATTCAATGGTAATTCATCAATATATATATATATATATGTTTCAATTTCAAAAAAACCAAAACCCTCAAAACTACCATGTACAGGTAGGTATATGCAATCATAAATGATTTTGTAAAAAGCTTCTTCACGCAATCTAAGAATGAAAGGGTGTATACAAATAATTCAATCACTCATGCATCTACATTCAAAGTGATATTCAAAGGTTGAATGGTTTTAAAGAAGGTTATTAATATGAAATTAACCTAAGACTCATGGGATTATGATTACATATAATGTATTTCATATATCACAACCCTATCAAAACTTATATAAAAATAAGTTAAGACTCATGGAAAAATAGGATGTAGAGAAGAAGAAGATGTAAAGTTGTTCTGGGAATTAGGATTATCTGGTCTCTGTTTTGCCAAGAATAATTGGCACAGAGAAAAAGTAGAGAAAGTAGTAGAAGAGAATAGTAGAAGAGAAGAAGAATATTTAGGGTTAGGCTGGACCTTTATTTATAACTTAAAATTAGGGTTTAGCTTTGGGCTCTTTTACTCTTACCAACTCATTAATAGGGTATATTAAATTAAATCAATCAACCATAATGTGAATTTAATATGATAGGGTATATGAGATTCAATCAATCAATCATGGTGTAAATTTAATATGATAGAGTATATTAAATTCAATCAATCAATCATGGTATGAATTAATGTGATTTAGTTGGCAGTAATGGACTTATTACCTAAAAACAATCATGGTCATCAATCAATCATAGTGTGAATTTAATGTGATACGGTATATCTCATTAATTCAATCAATTATGATTTGAATTAATGTGACTTGGTTTTTCTTAATGCATAAGCAGAAAATTCCTAAGGTAATTAAGACTAGGAATATTTAGCTCACCAAGACTATATAAAATAAATGGATTATTATTAACAAAAACTATTAGGTTATTATTATTAATTAAAAAAAAACTGGGTAATACAACAACATCATGGGATAAAGTAGTAAAGAGTAAAGACAGCGAAACGGTTCATGAGCAAAAAAAAAAAAAAAAAAAAAGACAGGGAAACGGTTCAGAGTGGGAAATGACTAATGAGAAGATTCATCGATTCGAATCGAAAAGAAACTAGAATGGGACCCTTGAACAGAAGAGACGAAATGAGAATATGCCACGTGTTAGAGGGGCCCGCAATCCATACCGTACTATGCTACTCCTCAGAAGGAAGTAGGCACTTAGCACGTATAAAGAGCCAGGAAGGCAGCGAGCCAGGCTGATGAAGAGACATCTTTTTTTATCTTTTGATATTTTCAAGGAAGAAAGAGAAATCCACAATTGGAAAACACAGCAGCAAGAAAACATAAACAAAAGCCGCTTCTTCTCTTTCCGTTTCTTTCTTTACTCTCTCTTCTTTGTTACTTTCTGTATTTCAAGAAAACGGTCGTCACTCATCAGGAACATCCCCAATCTCTCTTTTTTCCTTCTTGAGCTGCTTCGATTTTTCTCTCTCTCTTTTTTTTTCTGGTCAATATATATGATTTATTTATTTTGAAGATACATATTGTCTCGTAGAGCTGAAAGGCATCATCTTGACCATTTGAATCTATGGAACAGCTTGTGAACTTCATCATCCGGCCGCCAAGGTATCGAATCTTCACGTTTATTTTTTATGATATATATATTGCCAAGATATGTTATTTTTCAAAATCCCAGATGGGTTCTTGCATTTGCCTGGTATTGTTGAGTTGCAATATGATGGAATTCGAACATTTGATTGAGTCCTTGCAAAGCCCCAACTTGGGTGACCGCAATTGAATTGTGAAGAATTGGCCTCTCTGTGAATCAACCAACCCCTCACTTGGGAAGGAAATCACTACAATAGACCAAGTAGATTCAACATCTACGTGTCTTATGCTTCTTCGTCAAGAACCTGGAATGATTTTAATACTGTGGATGGTGTGTTGTCGCATCTTTTTAACTTGGTTTCAGCTCCCTGAGGGTTCGCTATTCCAGATCAATTTTTAGGCTATCTGAAGGTTTCTCTTGGTTTTCTGCTGTTAGTTTTCACATGGACCATTTGATAGCCCCTGCTTTATTCCTTTTTCTGAAAGTTAACAATTCTCCCCTGGACCAAAAGATATCTTACCTAAGCTGTGTCATTTAAAGTTCATATTGGATTTTACCCCCTTCTTGGATCTTCCTATAAATATTGCTTATGTGATGCATCTTGCCACTCACATGGTAGCACAGGTCAAGCAGTGCACTGCTAGGCAGATGTAGCTATATTGCGCTGCATATAACTGAAATTCAGTGGCTGCTTATTCTAATCATATGAGTTCTTATTGTTTTGTGTTCCAAAAGTGGGATCTATCAAATAAAGTCTTGTAAGAATCAGCGGCTGAATCTTGATTACCCCATTTTCTTAAAGAAAACATTACTCTTTTGACAGTTCTAGGTCTACAGTTGGGTGTTAGGATAAAATGTTAAAATATACTGTATCTTCCATTCAAGCGGAGCAATTTCAGGTGGATGAAAAAATAGTTTCCTGGAAAATGAAAGGAAAAGAAAAGGAGTTATTGCATCACATACATTGAGCAGAGGGGTAGCTTTTCAAGACAATCAGGAAAGGAAAATACTTCTGACTCTGAGGAAATCATAAGATTCTAAGTTCCATGTTAGGCTTTGATTTAGAAATTATGCATGTTCTGGACTTGTCTACCTATCACACAATGATGATATCTACTCTTCTTGGTTTCTCTCTGCAACTTTGGTGAAATATGGCTTGGCTTCCGTTGCCAACATGCCTTACCATTCTCTCTTAGGCATATGATCTTTTTAAAAGTGGCGTCATTTTAAATTATTACGATGCTATGAGTGTATAATTTATTGGAATGCAGAGCGGAATATGAACCAAAAAGTGATTTATTGGAACAAGAGTTCATGCTGAGAGGAAAATGGTATCAACGGAAGGATGTAGAGGTAAGCTTCAAAATATTCAATCCAGTGTGGTGGTACAATTTTAGCCTTCGATTTTTGTTTAAATGTATTAAAAGGTTGTAGTCATAAAAACCGCACCCCCCCCCCCCCCAAAAAAAAAAAAAAGCATTGGAGAAATGTGCATCTATGTATAAATATAAGTGATAATAACTAGGGCAGTAATTGGCATAATGGAGATTCATTAGTCTGGTCATGGTTGACTTCGTAGTGGATTTGATGTTGACATTCACCTTGCACATGTCTAGGATACTAATATGCTAAATTCAATATTCTGCAGATAAAAAATAGCCGGGGTGATATTCTTCAATGCAGTCATTACATGCCCATTGTCAGTCCTGAAGAAAAGCCTCTGCCATGCGTAATATATTGCCACGGGAACAGGTGACTATTTTAGATTTGGCATGCAAGTTAATGCCCAATACACTTCCATTTTATCTTTTACAGTCATATTCTGGACATTTCTGACTCTACTGCTTTGAAGATTCTGATCATTACAGTTTTGACAAGAGTATATCATCACTGTGTCTATCATTTCAAGAAGTGATTTTAACAAGGATACGGCCTTTTTTTTAACCAAATGATATGGCATTATGAAAGAAGTGAGCTTAGTGATTTCTCCTTGGACTTTGGTCAATTTCAAAATCTGTTAATTCTTACTGGTTGTAACCTAGAAAAGCTGTATTGTCAATGTTATCATGCTAATTTTAAAAATGAAGAAGTTTTAAATGGGGTACTTCAGTATAATCTGCCAATTTCTTTTCTTTCAAATGGTTGGTGCTAAACCAAAACTTATATTTTTCATTTTGTGTCATGAAAATTATGGATTAATAATTCTGATTTCCATGAATGCAGCTTTTATCTAGTGGATGTTCTGTATTTCCTAGTCTTAGTTTGATAGGTTTGTGTTGACTGGGTGCTATATTTGTGATAGTGGATGCAGGGCAGATGGCAGTGAAGCTGCTATAATTCTGCTTCCTTCAAACATTACAGTTTTTACTCTGGATTTCTCGGGATCTGGACTTTCTGGAGGGGAGCATGTTACTCTAGGCTGGAATGAAGTGAGTCGTATGGCTATTTCAATATCACATGTGGCTATTAATTGAGATACGGGACTAAATTAGGAGATCAATAGATAGATGGGACATTTTTTCCTATCTATGGTATCCTCTTGGGGATAACTGGTATATTATATAGATATTTGATGTTCTTTTTTTTCTCATACCTGAATCTGTGACATCTATAATTAAACCTCTTGATATAACCAAGAGAAATTTGAGCTCTGAGTGCAAGCTAATCCATAAGAAAAAATATGTATTTAAATACAATTATCTTCCATTAAAAGTTTGAGACTTGTCATTTACCTGAGCCTGCTGAGTTATCCTTTGTCTGTCTTATTCTAATTGTTTCCATCCCAACAGAATCTAAACTATTCTCTACTGTGAATTTGCTTGACGATCTTCTCTAGTTCTTGCTTTGCTCCTATTCTTCAAGATATTTATCTAACATTCTTGACTGTTTTCAGAAAGATGATCTGAAGGCTGTGGTTAATTATCTACGGGCCGATGGAAGTGTCTCTTTGATTGGCTTATGGGGCCGCTCCATGGGTGCTGTCACTAGGTTTTCTTCTCTCATTTACTTGAGCTTGCATTTTGAACAAGGTTAAAGAAGAGCTTATTGGTCATACATGAGGTTCTAGCTGAAAGGATTGTAGTCATAGGTTCCCTTGTGGTCCTCATAGAATGAGAGCTAGAGTGACTTGAGAATAAGATATATGCTGGGAATTCATTGAATTTTTGATAATGATCATATGGAATGATTACAAAGGAATTATGGTCTCGGATGGTGACTGAAATTGCTTGAAAGGAGTTATATCTACCAATGATGCTCATGAAAGTTAATAACCATCTTAAACAGCAGTCCTTTACCTAGAGACGAAGCATTTGGGGCTTAAAAGATCTTCTCTTCGTTTACATATTTTGAGAGTTTCATACATTGGTTGATCAAACATGTTTCTCTTGTTGGAAGTTTTCTAGTACTGCTCATTAATCTTATATTCAGCAACTCAAAAGTTACAATTCATTGTTGTCTGGAACTTAAATTTTCTGTTTTGGCTAAATTATTTTTCTTTGCCATTAATAATAATGTTATTCCTTGAAGCCTTATGTATGGAGCTGAGGATCCTTCAATTGCTGGGATGGTCTTAGACAGTCCCTTCTCTGATTTGGTTGATTTGATGATGGAACTGGTTGATACATACAAAGTCCGTCTGCCAAAGTTCACTGTGGGTATATTTTTTCTTTTCACGTGGCATGAAATTCCATTATCTAAAATTCTGATTATAGGTATTTGTAAATCTAGTTCATTAACAGAGAATAAAATAATGAAGGATCACAAAATCTGGGATCAAAGGAAAAAGAGCGTTAGTTCAAAAAAAGCAAATGAATCCATTTGCACGATAGATCTAGGAACTCTTTTAACCAAAAATGTTGGTATCTGTTTCTTGATTGGTAGATAGGTAGTAGACCACCTTTTGTTGCTGTCATGAGATATTAGAACTTAGTGTATAAAGCTCCATAACACAGCAAAAATCCTTGAAACTTTTTGTGGAGAGGTTATCCTTCCTCTCTAAACTAACTTGTGGCACAGTGTAGCATCTTTTACAAAAAATATTCGTAAGTTCTGCTTCTGGGTTGCACATATATGATGCTTACTGTATTTGAGTGTGTTTAATACTTTGCATTGATTAGGTTTGTTTGTGTCCGGAGATTAGATTTTCATTTCCGTGAAGACTCATTTTTTTATTAGTAATTTGTTTTTATAGTGAAATGTATTTGCTTAAAGTTAGATTCAGGCTATAAATTCATGGGGGAAAACTTGATTTTAAGCTCTATTTCTCTTACTGCAGGTGAAATTTGCAATCCAATACATGAGAAAAGCAATCCAAAAGAAGGCAAAATTTGACATAACAGACTTGAACACCATTAAGGTGGTCCTTTCAAAATTTGCTCTGGCTTATTTTTTATCCTTGGGAAATATCCAATACTCCTTTTTATCATTATTCTCTCTTTTGGCGTTTTCTTTGTTTATCTAGAAAAGTTATTCTCTATTGTAGGTGGCAAAGTGTTGTTTTGTTCCTGCTCTACTAGGGCATGCCATTGATGATGATTTTATACGTCCTCATCATTCAGATCGTATATTTGAGGCTTACATGGTATGTGCGTCTATAGGAAACTCTTAACTTATCATTGAAAAGTGATTAACTTGACTGAACTTACTAGTCACTTAGCTCAAGTTTCCATGTCATTTAGGAAGCCTTTAATTTACTTTAGTCTATGAGTATATGCTTGAGCCTACAAGGTGCTTAGAATGTCTTGATATCTTTTAAATTTGCTAAGGTTCTTAGAGCTGATGTTTTTTTGTTCTCCTGGCTTCTGAAATTTTTTAGATACCACTTGTTGCGGCCTCAGTTTCCTCCTCTTACATTTTTTAATTTAAACACTCTACCTTTAGGTTTTTTGACTCGGTCGTCTATACTTTGTAGGGAGACAAAAACATAATTAAATTTGAGGGAGATCACAACTCTCCACGTCCTCAGTTTTACTTTGACTCCATAAACATCTTTTTTCACAATGTTTTGCAACCTCCAGAGGATGAGGTTGGGGGATCATTTTTTGACCCAGTGAATGATTACTTTGGTAAGGTAAATGAACTGCGCTAAATCTCAATGGATCTGTTTTTGTTAAATTATGAAGCTCCTACCTACTACATCTTGCCATTGTTGACTGGCTGTTACAATATTCAGGGGGGTTGGAGATCTCTGAATGAAGTAGGATATGATAAGTCCTCATCGTCAGAACACAAAGGCATGACTGGGATCTTGGAACTATTTTTACTTCTCTGTTTCAACCAGGATCTGTATTTTGTAATGTCTATTCTATTTCTCAATTATTTCTTTGTTAGTTGCAGAACTTTCAGCAAGCAGTACAGCAGATGCCATTAAACAAGTCCGTTCAAAAAGACCAATGAGCAGGATGGAGGTTTGTATCTGTTCTATTCTTAATAGACTAATTTATAGTGGCTTCTAAAGAAAATACTCTTGTATTGGGTATGTATGTGTAAATGATAAATGTTAGGAAATAAATCAGTGTAGATATATTATAATTAATTAGTATCGCACACAATCAGTGATTATAGGAATTATGAGTGATTAGGGAATCAATCATCATAATGAGTCATTACTCTCTTGTCTTCTCTCTTATATATAAATACCTTATTGAGCATATGAATAAACACATTCATTTGAGAGTATATTTTCTCTATCTTTCTCTCTATTATTTCACTACATGGTATCAGAGCTTGGTTAGTTCTTGGCCAATTTGAGCTTTTCTTTTTCAGTGGCCGCTGTTTCTGTAGCGTGAATAGTAACAGTGGCCATCCAGAGTGTGTTCTTTGGGTGTTCTGTCTTTTTTGGTTCTGAGATAGCAACCACAATGGCCAGACAGAGTGTGTGTGTGTTGGTGAGGTTGCTTTTCTGTGAGGTTTCCACTTCCGGTAAGATTTTCAGTTTCCGGCGCACATTTCTAGTTTCCAACACTCTTGTGAATTTCCAGTGTATGTGTTCGTGTCATCTTTGTTTGTGGTTTGGCTCCTTAGCCGATGTCGGATCTTCTTTTCCAGTAAGACTAGGCCGATTTCGTGTTTAGAAGACTGTGTTTGACGATTGAGTTTCGTTGTTTTGCTGGGTTTCGGTGTTTTGCACTTCCTCAATTTATGTTGATTTGCTGTTTTTTGGTTCTATCTGTGTTGTTGGTTCGTGAACAATGACGTTCCTCGTCACTGTTCACAGGGGGAGAGAGAAAGTGTTTGTCGATTCCTCTGCTGTTTGATTGCTGCATTTTCTGGTGTTCTAAGACGTCGAGCCTTCATTCCCAGGGTGTGTAGGCCAGTTCTTTGCTTCAAAGGTTTGCGTTGTGAAACTCAGATCAGTTGTTTGAGCACAGACGGCATTTTGTATCACGCACGTTCACTTGTCTCTAGTGGCTGGGTTCTTCGTTTGTTACGTTTTCTAGCACGTTCGTGAAGTGCTATTTTGTCTTGAATGCCGTGCTTGTGGTTGGGTAATTCCGTTGGCATCTGCTATGCTTTGTGTCCTTTGGTGAGGAGTTTGGTGGTTCTTGTGTGACCCATTTGTTCTTTGCCTTTGGTGAAGTGTTTCTTTGGTGTTTGTCTCTGTTGAGACGTTTGGAGTATTGTTTGGTCCCTGGTGAGACCGTTTGGTGTTCGTCTCTGATGAAACGTTCATTGTTGCTTTGTCTTTGGTGAGACGTTTGGAGTATTGTTTGGTCTCTTATGAGACCGTTTGCTGCAGCTTCTACTTTGATTTGGTACTCTTTGTTATTCAAACTCTTGGTGAAGGTGTTTGGATCGTTTCTTTTGAATATCCTCAGTGTGACATTTGGTTGAACTATTCTTGGATGTGGACGAACTTGTTGGTGGATTCAAGATCTCATGAAGAAGAAAATTATTTTTGTTTGGATTTATTTATATTATGTTTTTTTTTAATAAGTTAGGTATGATCAACATTTATGCTCCAACTTGAGGGGGAGTGTTAGGAAATAAATCAGTGTAGATATATTATAATTAATTAGTATCGCACACAATCAATGATTATAGGAATTATGAGTGATTAGGGAATCAATCATCATAATGAGTCATTACTCTCTTGTCTTCTCTCTTATATATAAATACCTTATTGAGCATATGAATAAACACATTCATTTGAGAGTATATTTTCTCTATCTTTCTCTCTATTATTTCACTACAATAAACATAAAGAAGTGAGGGCAACTGGAAAGTGAAAATCAAATGCCAAAAGAAAAGTACGTGTTTCGACTATCTGACTCTCAACTGAGCAAAGCTTGCCATTTCTACTGTGTTGCAGAATGAAATACCCCTATGAAAACACCATCCAAGCCACCACAAGAAATCTGATTAGATAATGCCATTTCAAAACAGTTACAATGGAAAGGAAAAAAAAAAAACTTTGAAAGTCCTGGCATTTCTCTCCAATCGTACTCCTCAGCTTGCACTAAAAACCTTGTCTTCCTTTTCTTTTCCCCTGAAACCCTAAAAAATATTTAGCAGAAAACGCTCCAAGCTTTTTTATTCAATCCAACAGTCCTAAAATTGCAAGAAAGTTTGTAACTAGGAGGCTGGCGAAGGAGTGTATGCCCTTTCGTTTTTTTGTTTTGTTTTGTTTTGTTTTTTTTTTTGTGTTGTTTTTTGGAAAGGGGGGGCTGGAGATTAAGGAGTCCTCCTTTAGACCAGGTACCAACAATGTCCCCTAAAGATCTTATGTGGCTGCTTGTACGGTCATTAACTTGATATTTGTTCTAAATGCTATTGGCATGATTTTTTAATTTCTGTTGTTTTGTTCTAAGAAATATTGCATGGCTTCCTGCAGGTTCCATCTGATATTTCTTCAAAAGATGAACATTGTGAACGTGAGGTACCTTCTTCTACCCTTTTTTTGGGGTCACATTCTCTGACCTCACTAGTGTGATAAAAATATAGAAGCCAGAAAATAATTTCTCTTCTCTGTCTCAATACAACTCGTGATGTGCATGAAATTCCATCCTTTTTGACGAAACATGACATAGCCATAACTAATTGTGCACTGCAGGGTGATAAATGCAATGATCTTTCTTCATCGTCTTCCAACATGATTAGCTTTGAACTGTCGAATGGGAATCCCTATGGACCCCAGGTTCCAACCACATGGGAAGATGATCAATATGTGGAATATGAACTTGATGACCTTACTGGTTTTCCATCTTGTCCAGAGGAAGAAGAAAGAGTGAGTAAATTATTTGGCTCTTCACATAAATCTAAATCTGCAATGAAATTTTCTTTTAAAAAAACTTTCTCTCGTGTTATTTGTTTGATTTGTTCATATTATTCAGATGTTCATGGAAGCCGTGATTGAATCACTCAAAGACATGGAAATAAGAAATCCCCAGGTAGAGCTATCACCACCACCTGGCGTTAGTACTGTGCCTGCAGGGCCATCAGAAAAAGATCAACAGGCTTCTTCACATGAGCTTTCCAGGCCCATAGACATCTCTTCATCTTCAATCAAATCGAAAGCTGAATCAATTTCTAGTGTGGCCAGTGAAATGTCTGGACTTCCGGAGGCTAAGTCTCAAAACTTGGCATCTGTACCAAGTTTGTCATCTGAGGGAGCACAGGTTGATAGTTCACCAGCCAAAGACTCATCCGTGAACACAAGCGTTTCTTCTTTTAGTAGTGATAGTGTTGCTAGTGTACCAAGTTCATCTGACACTGACGTATCACACAACACTAAAGCCTCATTAACAGTTGAAAAGAATAATCAAGCAGGTCATGTTAAAGATGGCTTGGTGCGTCGTTGGGATTTCAATTTTTTCCGGAACAGTAAATAGTAAATGTGCTGAGATGCTCTCTTCTCAATGGCTGATTTTACATTGTTACTGTAACTACAAAACGTTCGGGTTTGTAAAATTGATGGCCAAAGAAATAGGTTGCTTGTGTGCAAAGTTAGTTGCTTAGATTCTTTTCATCGAACAAGACATGAAAAATTGTAGATCTCATGATTTTGTTTTTCCTTGTTACTATTGTTTCACTCACTTCATATGCTAAATGGGTCTCCAAAAGAGTGTAATTTATCATAGGTTATGTATATTCATGTCTGAAAAAATGATAAAAAATTGAACATTCCCGTATTATCACAGAATTGAGGAGAGTTTATGGCCACTTGTACAATTACTTATGTGCTAAAATAAAAATGTGTGTTCCATTGTTTCACCTATCTTCCATCAGCTTCAATGCTGTCTCAACCAGTGAATGCATTGTTGTATTGTGCCTGTTCACTCCAACTGTACCGGAGAAGACATTGAAGCTTTCAATTTCTGACGTAGTATCTGATACACACTCCAAAACCTCCTTCATCCCCAGAATCTTGAAAGTATTTTTGTTTTCTGGGTTGTCTTCCATCATCCAAATTGCTAACTCAATCACAAACCTTCTTATCCTCGGTACCTTCGTCATTGGATATCGGTGTTTCTGCATAATCTGGATCAGTTTATATGCTATTTCAACCTCTGTAGTTTCAGCTTCTTCATACACAGTTCTTGATTCTTGACAACTCAGGAACTTGAAAGCATTTGCTGCCAGTCCAATCATCACTTCTTGCGGCTTGTTCTCTTCCAACAAGATTGCTCGAAGTATCTGCACGAAAGTAAGATTAGACCAAAATAATCAAGATACTATGATAGAGAGAAAGGTGCAAATTGTAAATTACAATACGTACTGTTGGTGTTGCATTTGTTACTTCCTTTAGCTGGCTCAAGTATTCTGATCCAGTGTAGATACATAAATTTCTCAGAATTCTAGCAGCACTGACGCGAAGCAATGGATCTTTTAACGATTCCACAAGCCTTCCCAATACTTTGAGCTTTAGAACACGATGACAGTTACTTTTGCTTTCTAATACCAGCATTGCCAGGGCCTCACCAGCAACAGTTGTCACGCGTTTCTGCGGTTGCTTGAAGAATAAGTTGAACAGTTCCTTAAGCACTCCACCAGTACCTCCAATTCTCTCTGTTGCATCATCTTCCAATGCAAGACTGGTTAAAATCTCAATCCCAAGTTCCTGTAACTCGGGATGTTTCTCTCCATGAATTAGAATATCTCTGATGTTGCTGACTGTGAAAACTATCTCAGAGATCTCTTTTCTAAGATGCTTCCCATTAGTGCCTGCTGTGTTGGCTAGCATCTTCATCAGCTGTAGAGATCTCTTCACCGTCTTTATTTGGGAATCAAGAAAATTTTCATTCTTCAATGTCCTTTCTTCAATATGTGTGAAATCTATGATCTTTGGAAGGAGGCCTCTTGTGTTTCCAATCTTTCCACAGTTATCATGATCACGAGCGAGTTTTTTCAGAATTGCAAGTCCCAGAAGGTTGAATGTCCAAAACCCATAACTTGGATGATCAAACATTAGTTTCTTCTCTCCAATCTCATCAGCTGCAGGAATATGGTTCCTGTTAGTGTAGAGAAGCGAAGATATAGATTCCATTGCTCCTGGAATTCCTGCTATTCTTGGAGAATTCTGCTTCTTGCCAGCAAGTCCTGACAAAATTTCTGCAGCTGATTGTCTTATTTCTTCTTCATCATAGCCTGTCAAATTCAACATCTCAACCAATCTTTCAATTATTGTTACGGAAATCCCAATCTTTTGTAGTGTATCATCAGAAAACTTCTGGCTTTTCACAAACTGGCGAAGAATCCTCACCCCAATGAGCTGCTCATCGGGGGATTCTGAGGACAGAAGTTCCATAGCAAAACTAACCATGTCCATTTTCAAGCCATCAAATATGCTTCCATTGATGCATCTTGAATAAGAATCATAAAAGAATCTTCTAATTGAAGCCATTCCTGATTGCCCCAATTCACACTCAGCGTTCACCTCTTCCAAAAGCTTACAATAGGTAACTTTCCATTCCCAGTAAGCTTTTTCCATCAGAAACAACAAAGCCTCAGCCAGAGCTAATGAATAGAAGATATTCAGAGCAGATGCTCTATTTCTTTTATCAGTGTCTCCCTTTTCTATATCTCCATAGTTATGCTTTACAAGTTTTATCAATGAAAGAACAGAACAAGCCAAAGCAGAGAGAAGCTGAAGCCAATAAAGAATCTTACTGATATGTGCCGCAGCAAAAACCCAATTGGCATATGGCAAAAACGGAACCTCTGAGCTTGTCCAAGTCCTAGTTGTTGTCCTAGGATTGTCCCACTTCTTAGGTGTAGCCCTATTAACCTCCTCGTCCTTTATTTCTCTCTGGTTCTGCTTTTTCTTCTTCATTGGCTTGAAAAGACTCTTTATCCTTTGAAAGAAGGATCTTGAACTAGACCTCAGAAGTTTGAAACTGTACATTCCAGCACCAGCCAGAGACCATGTGGCTTGGTGCTGCCACTCAAGCTCGTGGCTTCTGCTGAAAATCCTAGTCCCTTCGATTAACAAAATGATTGTGATGAACCAGAAATCGGTTTTGCTCAAGGTAATAGCAAAACCACCAAGAAGAACCACAGTGGCCCATATGAACCCAAGCGTTCCTAGCCCTGTTGCTGATTTTTCAAGCACTGCGAGCCTCAGAGCAAAGAGAGTCAGCTTCTTCTCTGGCGCTTTAATGGCGGAGGCTGTTGGAGAAGGTTGATTTTCAATGTTGCCAAGTTCTAGAGGCTCGGTCGGTGTGGGGGTGTATGAACTGCTTATTCCACTCGACAATTTGACTTTTGGAACTTCAATATGAACGCTACTGCTTCCCTCTCCTTCTCCTGAATGCATTTGATCCATATGGTGAACTGAAACTCGTATCTATCTATCTATATGTATCTATCAGGGATCACATAAAGGTAAGTGCTGAAGATAGAAAAATGACGAATTGAAAAGTGGATTATGCACTTATGTTTGTATCTATCAAAGATCACAAAAGGGTGATAGTTATATGAAAAAGGCAAAGAGAAAAGGTGGGTTGTGATTGAATCTCAGAGAAAGGTATCTGTTGAAGAGAATGGAAGAGCATATAGGTGGACTTATGTACGAGAAAGAAATTGTCAAGCACGTTAATGTGACAGTGATATTTCGAGGAAAGAGAAACGTTAAGGTTCTTTTTTCTGTTAATGTTGGATGAAGTTACTTAGTATCTTGGGCTGAAAACAACACCCATCAACTTGGAAAATGGTTTACTTTTCTATAAAGTTGCATTGTCTTATGAAAAATATATTAATTAAACTTGTCAAAATTGAAACCGGTAAATCTAATACACAACACATGTTGAGGTATGAAAAGGGTTAACTTGTTTCTTTATCATGTGGTGTTATTCTTATTATATAGAAAGTTGGGTTGCCACATATATTAAATTCGAAAAATGGGTTTACTTCGTGCAAGAAAACTATATGATTAAGACAATCATTGACTTGGCCTCAATACAGAGATCAATACAAGTTGGTACACCATTTTCGTAGTCAGGGTGGAACGTCTTAAGGATAGCTTTTAGGACTTTGATCAGTTACAACCAGACATTGTACGTACAAGTAATTTAATCTGATGGATATGATTATTTTATTATAACAAAAACACATCCCTTGCCTTGGAGTTGGTGGAAGCACATTTTATGTACATCAAAATGTGCTTTTCATCTATCTTTATTATTAGATTGATTTTGAATAGTTTAGATTTGATTTGAATTAATTTTTTCATTTCATTATATGCAAAATTAAAAATAAAGGTAATTTTTTAACTATTGTTTGTCATAAAAATGAATTTATCATTTAAAAAATCACAAATTAAAAATTTTCAATTTAGACCCGTTCATATCAAAGTTTAAATAGTTGATATCTTATCACAATAATAAAAAAAATTAGTTGTTCATCACTATAATGAGCACGGAATGCCAACCACCAAGGTTGGATTAGCATTTGATATTCTTGTTCTTTTTACCCTTTTAACAATTTCTTACTGTTCTGTCCTAAGAACACAGAAAGATTGGACTTGACTGGGTTGTCAAGCCTAGAGCCTACGTACCCTTTAAGGGATCAAAGTCCACGTAGTTCGTAGTATACGTAAAGGCGTGAAGCCAGGGGGTGGTGTGTGTGCTCTGTGTGACAGGAAGTAAAGAGAGCATAGATTAGAATGTGTGCACCTGTTTAGGGTTTCCTTGTATTTATAGAGGAGTCTGGTGCGAATATCCCTGGATTAACGAGCGATATCCGGGATCGAGATATCAGGGGCTGATATCTTGTGATCACGATTGGGGGAGATCCTTGATTGATGAGATCCTAAATTGGTGGGATACTGGGATCCCATATCCTTGCCCATTATGGTGCTGATTCTGCCATAGGCATGGTTGGGCCGTGGCCTGGATATGGGCCTTTTGGGCCGGTCCGTAACAGTTGCCCCCCAGCTCGGTTGTTAGGGCTTCCGGACGGCCGAGGTGTGCATTGCCTTCGGTTATTGTCCAGGCCGAGGCCTTCTCTTTTTGCCAGACCGGCTTATGGATGCCACGGTCCTTAGGTCGGCTTGTGGTGCCCTTGCCGGGGTGACCTGCCGAGGGTGCCGGGCCCATTATGCTGGGGAGGTGATCCAATTTGTCCCGGTCCCAACGTGCCTCCTTCTACTTCGGCCCTGCCTTTTATGCCTTTTGACATTCTTTCCGCGCTTCGGGATTCTCCCCCACGCGCCATCATTACGGGTTTACAGGTGTCAGGCCTTGAGTGGCGGTGGTCTGCAACCGTCGCGTCCTTTCGTGCCCTGATGTTCGTGCGCATTCAATGCGCTGACGTCGTGCTATACCAATCGCCTTGCCCCCAGGTGTGGATAGACCGTTTAGCCCTTGGCGCTTCGCGGCTTGGTTTAAATACCTTTCTCCCTCCTTCTCTTTCACTTTTCACCATTACTCGCTCATTTTCCAGCTTCTTTTTCTGGTTTCTAGAGTTTGCAGAGAGGATTCTTCCTTGTTCGAAACCCTTGCCGTTTTCCAGTATCCCAGTTTTCTTCCATTTTCCAAGTACAGGTATTCCGTCCTCTTCTTGGCACTTTTGTTCGGTATTGTTCTTCGCTTATTTTCTTGAATTTGAGGTCTGTGCTATCGCTCTTCTGTGTTTCTGGGCTTTTCTGGGTTTCTCTAGTGTCAACATACCCAAAATTCGTCCCAAAATTCCCTTAAACATAGGCTTTTAGCGCCTTAGGCTTCTGACCATGGTGAGAGACAGAAATGTTCCTAGACCAAGGGCGTCGTTAGCGCCGGAGGAGGAAATGTTCCTCCGTACGCGTCTTCTACGGGCCACTTATTGGGTTCTTGGGGGTGAACCACCCGCTACGGGGGTTCTGGCTCCTTTGCGTCGAGGTGGCACCGTTCGTCCGGGACGAGCCAGGGCTCGCCCGGCTTCGGCTAGGGTTTCGGTTTCACTTTCTTACCGTCCTTTCCTGCCGCTAGTGCGCGCTCTTCCTCTCAAGTCGCCCGGTGGGGCTGTGGTAGGCTCCTCTGCCGGTTCCGGACCCCCTGTGGTGATGGCTCAACCCCTCAATTTCTATGAGGGCCCTTCTGCGGTTCGCTAGACATCTGCCCCAGGAGGGTATCTCGGCCCTTGCTGGGATTGTCTTGCGGAGGCTTCTGCGTTGATGGCTTGCGATGGAGATGTCGGGGCTTCTTCCATACTTGGTTCTTGCCGGCATTGGTTCGCCTCGGCTGTCCCTTCTAGCGCCCCTGTTCGTCTGAGTCCGCAGTCCTTTTCGCCTGCTACTGTATCTGTGCCAGGTATTTCTGCTCTTCACTGATACTAGCTTTATTTATTTTCGTATAGGAATAATGGCTCCCAAACCCCGGCCTTCCAAGCGGCGTTCTGAGATTGAGGGTTCGGATTCTTCTAGTCCGTCGGAGGCCCTATGCCGGCGGTATAACTGGGTATCGCACGAGGTGCTGAGGACCCAGTCTCTGATGTCGGATGCCGACCTTGCTCGGCTGAAGGTCCCGGATATGCCGGGGTATGTCCTTAGGTGCCCGTCGGCTGATGAGCCCATTTGCGTGACGCGGGAGGCTGGTCGGCCCAACTTCTTCTTTTTCTATCGGGATTGCCTGGCTCGAGTCCAGGTTCCCTTGCCCTTTACCAATTTCCAGATGGAAGCCTTGCTCCATCTAAGGCTTGCCCCTTCCCAACTTCATCCGAACGGGTGGACTTACTTGGTCGCTTTTGAGCGGCTATGTAATTCTTTCCCGGTCCCCATTGCGTGTACAACCAACCTCTTTTTCTATTACTTTGGCCCTTTTACCCCTAGTTCGCCTAAGGAGAGCGAGAAGCTGAAAGGGTTGGTGTCGTTGCGTATCAACCCAGAGCGGAGGCTTATGGTGCCTTTTTCGGACTCCTTCAAGCGGTTTAAGGGGGACTTTTTCAAGGTTGAGGCCGAGTCCGGGAAGCAGCCTTGGTTTTTGGAGGGTCCTGAGGGTGTCGACGTGGGCTGGCGCTTTCCCTTGTACTGGACGGAGAGCCACCATGACGTCAAGGCTACCTCCTTCCATGTACCGCGTAAGGACCTGTGGCCGGAGTCGGCCTCTGCCGTGCCTCGACTGGAGGCGTTCATAGTGGAGTACAGGGTGAAGTCGGCGAGTTATTTTATAGCTGGGGATGGCGCCGAGCCGTTGCCTCCTACCAGTAGGGTTTCTAGTAATGTATTGTCTATGTTTTTGTCTTGGTTTCTTGGATTCATGAATCTGACCTGGTATCTTTTTGCTTTTTCAGGTCGAGATATGAATTCGCTTCCGCTTTATGTTCGTGCGGCGAATCCAACTGCTGCCGTGCCCAGTCGCCCAAAGAAGCAGGGTGCCTCTGAGGGTGCCAGTGCTGCAGAGGCCCCGAAGAAAGCGAAGGGCTCGGCTGGTCAGGGTCCTTCTGCTGCTGACGCTGTCCAGTCTGCCCCGGTGGTGGGAACCTCAGCTTTGGAGAGGCGAGAGGCTGTTGCCGAGTCCCCGGTTTCTAGGGGGAAAGAAGTCGTGGTCAGTGACGAGGAGGACAAAGCCGTACTCCTGTCTGAGGTGCCCTCCGACTCGCCATCGAGTCCGCCCTCGTCCCTGCCGCCTCCCCCTCCTCCTCCTCCTCGGCCTACGAGGCCGTCTTCGGTTGTCCCTCGTGGCTTTTTGTGGGAAGAGGGGGTAGCTCCGGAGGTGGATGTTGCCTTCCTTCCTCCCCGGCGTTTCATGGATACCCGGGCATTGTCTCCCCCGGCCTTAGACCAGCTACACTTGGCCCAGCGGGAACTGTGCTGGTCGGTGGGGTATGTCTAGGCGTTGATTCTGGTGCGGGAGCAGTACACCCGGGTTAGCGCTGAGTGCCAAAGGCTGAGGGCAGCCGAGGCTGAGCTGAAGAAGGGTCTGGCTGCGGCGGAGGCTAAGGCCGCGTCCGTCGGGGACCTTAGGGAGGAGCTGGACGTGGCTGAGGCGAAAGCCAGGTTTGCTGAGGAGGAGCTCGTCAAAGCTTGGGACGAGCGAGATGCGGTCCGAGCGGAGCGGGATGCTGCGGCGGTGAAGGCCGATCAGGAGCTCCAGCTCTCCCAGGCGGATGCCGACAAGGTGGCCGCGGAGTGTGTCCGGGCTCAAAAGGGGATGTCGGAGGGCCTGGCCGCGATGAAGGTCCTCCAGCAGCAGCGCACCTCCTTGGCGGATGAGAAGGATGAGTTTCAGATGGCCCTTGCCGCAGAGAAGGCGGCTCGACAGGAGGCCTTGGACACGCTGGTGCTGACTGCTGCGGAGTGCTTCAAGCAGGCTCTGGCGCAGATCCGGCACTTCAACCCCAGCGTTGAGCTGAATGTGGACGGGTACGATTACCGTGCCTTCGTTCAGGAGGACGGGACTCTGATCCCCTATCAATCTCCTGCCGCCGCGGGTTCTTTCAATGCGTCTCCTGCCGCCGAGGGGCCTGCTGACGTTGAGGCCGAGCATCCCGAGGCTAAAGATCCTGAGGCCGGGCCTTCCAGCTAGTTTTAGCTTTTTGTTTTTCTTTTTGTATTTGGGGCGTCTGTGCCCTTGTAACTTGTAAGAACAACTTTGGCCTTTGCGCCATTTTGTATAAACTTTTCTGAGTAATGAATGACCTACATTTTCATCATCCTTTTACTGCAGTTCTAAGCTTGGTCAGATACCTTAGGCAACGAATGGTTTACTTTTCGTCATCATCCTTTTGCCTCGGTTTGGGTGTGTGCCGGCTGCACGTGTACAGGCTGTTTTGGTAAACTGGACGATGAATTATCATCCTTTTGTCTAGTTTTCGGTGTTCGTCAGCTGTGTGAGTGCAGGCCGTTTAGATGCTTTAGACAATGAATGATTTATAATTCTGTCATCCTTTTGTCTGTGCTTAAATGTTAGTCGGCTGTATGTGTACAGGCCGTTTTCACTCTACCACACTTAGCGTATGGGAGGTTGGGGCAGGGTTGTTTTGTTTCAACCTCGTCAGGTGTAACTAACTGCACTGCCTCGGTCCGACTTTCTAACAGTCGGACTCCAACTTTTTACTTAGTCGAATTTTGTTTTACCGACGTAAGGGCTAGACTACCATATGTCTAACCGAGGTTTCGCTTGCCTCTAATCGGACATTTTGACCTGATCAGGGTCGGTATGGTAGCCTGCTTGCTTAGTCGGGCGAGCGTTGACGCGTCAATTTCACGAAAGGCCATGTATGGCGCCTTCGCCGAGCTCTAACCAATGCCTGTCGAAGTACAACGGCCGGTTTTCGTACTTCTAGATGTTTTAAATTTTCTGGCCGGGTACGCGACCTCTGAGCCGTTTACCGGTGCCGGGCTTATAGGCCTCGGCTTTCGGTTTCTTGGCCGGGCTTAACTGCCTCGGCCTTCATGATTTTGTCTGGGCTTCATTGCCTCAGCTTCATGCTTAAGCGAATAATTGTGCACATTCATAAATCTCCTCAGTGGGGTCTTTTATTGATGGAAAACAGCCCTAAGGGGCGTTACAAAGAAAGAACATTAGAAAATAACATAACTTGAACTTTGACTTAACTGAAAATAAAGCAAAGACAAACGAGACTAAATCTAGCTATAGTAGATTTTCAGCTTGTCGGCGTTCCATGTTCTTTTGACCGGCTTCCGTGCCAAGGTCTCGAGGATGTATGCCCCTTCGTCGAGCTTCTCTTTAATCCGGTAGGGGCCTTCCCAGTTTGCCGCCAGCTTCCCGTCCTTGGCATTCTTGTTGCCTATGTCGGCCCGTCGGAGTACCAGGTTTCCTCGGTTAAATGACCGGGGTCTAACCTTTCTGTTGTACTTAGCCGCGAGTAACTGCTTGGCGGCCAATTCTCGGCAGTGCGCCGTGACTCGGATTTCGTCTATGAGGTCCAAATCGGTCTTCAAGGCGTCGTCGTTCGACTCCTGCCCTTCTTGTTTGGCTCTGACCTTTCTCCAGGATGGCTGTCCGATTTCAACTGGGATCATTGCCTCGCATCCATAGGTTAGCCTGTAGGGGGTTTCCTGGGTCGAAGACTGTACGCTTGTCCGGTATCCCCAAAGAACGCTGTAGAGCTGCTTGGTCCAGTTGGTGTCGGCTTGCAACATCCGCCTCTTGAGTCCGTCCAAGACGACTTTGTTGGCGGCTTCGGCCTAGCCATTCGACTGCGGGTGTTCTACAGACGAGAAGTGCTGCTTGATGTCCAGGTTGGACATTAGCGCTTGGAATCGATGGTCCGTGAACTGGGTGCCGTTGTCCGTGACGACCTCGGCTGGTATCCCGAAGCGGGAGACGATGTTGTGTCGGCTTTATCACTCTAGCCGAGGTTATTGTGGCGAGTGGCTCTGCTTCGATCCACTTGGTGAAGTAGTCTACTGTGACTATAAGCCATCTACATTGCCCCTACGCCGGTTAGAATGGTCCAAGGATGTCCATGCCCCATTTGTAAAAGGGCCAGGGGGCTGGCATCCCTTTCAATTCTGAGGGCAGCGGCCATATGATCCTGGCGTGTTTCTGGCAACTGTCGCACGTCTTGGCTTTTTCCATGGCGTCGTGCTTCATAGTGGGCCAATAATAGCCGGCGCGTGATGCTTTTCTGGCGAGGGCCTTGCCTCCTATGTGGTGGCCGTTGCTGCCTTCGTGTAGCTCGGCCAGCACGTATTTTTCCTCGGATTCGCCGAGGCATCGCATCATCGGGTAGTGGAGTCCTTTTCTGTATAGCTGATCATCAACCATTGCGTAGAGAGCGGCTTCTCTGATCAGCTTCTTGGCCTCGGTCGAATCGGTAGGGACAATTCCCTTTTTGAGGTAGTCTTCTATCGGCTCCCTCCAGTCAAAGCCTGCCGAGATGGCCATGACACAGCTCAGCTCGGTCAGGTTCTGTTGGATCACGGTCCTGTGACTGTCCGGCCCGTTTGTGCTTGCCAGCTTTGAGAGGATGTCGGCTCGAGCGTTCTCCTCTCTTGGGATATGGGAGACGATCACTTCTTCGAACTCGGCCATGAGCTCTTTGGCATGGTTTAAGTACTTAGCCATAAGAGGGCCTTTTGCTTGATAGCTGTCGTCAATCTGCGTGGCGACTAGCTGCGTGTCGGTTAAAACCTTTACTCGGTGTGCACCATTCTCTTTTGCCTGGAGAAGTCCGGCCAGCAGAGCCTCATACTCGGCTTGGTTATTGGAGGTCGGGAACTTTAATTGGAGAGAGTGTTCGGTAGCGACTCCTTGTAGGCTCTCCACAATAACTCCCGCACCGCTGCCCTTAGCGTTGGAGGATCCGTCCACGTAGACTTTCCAAGTTCCGTCATTCGTTACTGCCGGGGTGAGTTCCCTTATGAAGTCCACCAGTGCCTGGGACTTGATCGCCTGTCGGGCTTCAAAAGTGATGTCAAACTCAGATAGTTCTATGGCCTAGTTGGTCATTCTTCCAGCCAGGTCGGGCTTATGGAGGATCTGTCGGATCGGCTGGCTGGTACGTACCACTATCCGATGTCCTTGGAAGTAAGGCCGGAGCCTTCTGGCCGCGGTGAGCAGGGCAAAAGCTACCTTCTCGAGTTTCTGGTACCGTAGTTCAGAACTTTGCAGGGCTTTGCTGATGAAGTATATCGGCTTCTGCCCAGCCTCGGTCTCTTTTACTAAGGCGGCGCTGACGGCTTCGTTACCGATTGACAAGTAAAGAAATAGGGTCTCTCCTGGATCCAGCTTAGTCAGCACCAGTAGGGTTGCCAGACACCGTTTAATTTCCATGAAGGCGGCGTCGCATTCGGGATTCCAACCGCCTTGGGTTTCCTTCTTTAATAACCTGACAACGAGTTTCCCGACGTGGATTTCCAATGCAACGTCGTCAGCGGAGGATTCGGAGGTGGCGAAGACACTGTAAGCCAGTGGAAGAAATATCTCTGCGAGGTACTAACCGTCTAAGACCTCCCCAAGTTTAAGGAGGACCCCAAGAAACCGAGGCCGCCTACCCTGACCTTCACCAACGAAGAACTAAAAGACGTCATACCTGGCCATCTAGATGGACTGGTAATCACTGGTACCTTGGTTAATTGCCGAGTTAAGAGGATCTTTGTTGATGCAGGGAGCTCGGCCGATATCATAAGCTGGGACGCCTATAAGCGGATGCACCTTGATCCGGAGGATCTCAAGCCATGCAAAACCACCTTGATTGGATTTAATGGCAAACAATCCTTTCCAAAAGGCTGTATCGACCTCAGGTTAACCCTCGGGACCAAAGATGCCTTCAAATCTGAACGCGTAAGATTCATAGTTGCTGATTTCCGGTCCCCATACAACATCATCCTGGGCAGATCGACGATCCACAACTGGGACATACTGGTGTCCACCAAACACCAGAAACTGAAGATGGTCAATGACAAGAACCAGATAGTCGTGGTATCCGGAGATCAAAAGGAATCACGGTAATGCTACTTTGAAGCTCTACGGGTCGAGGAAGGAGGACCCTTATCTCCACCTCGGCTCGGACCCAACGAGCAAGCGGCCGAGGTTGAAAACGACAAGCGCCCACGGCAGCCGGTCAACATGGTGGAACTCGACCTCCGTGAACAGGAAAATCAGAGGCCCGAGCCGGAAGGAGAGCTCGAGGAGGTAACTTTAGGGACAGACCCATCCAAGACCGCCAAAATCGGCCGAGATATGAGGGACGACCTCAAAACTTAGATGATCTATTTCCTCAGGCAAAACCAAGACGTCTTCGCTTGGACCTCGGCCGAGATACCCTGCATTGACCCCCACTTCTGCTGCCACAAACTCGGCATATGGCCGGGATCAAGACCAGTGGCGCAGAAGAAGCGGAACATTGCGGACAACAGACAGAAGGCCCTCGAGAGCCATGTCGAGGAACTCTTAGCGGCCGGATTTATCCGAGAGGTGCAGTACACCACCTGGCTCTCCAACGTAGTCATGGTCCTCAAACCCAGCGGCAAATGGAGAGTATGTGTCGACTACACCAACCTCAACAAGGCGTGCCCAAAGGACTCCTACCCGATGCCCAATATCGACAAGTTCGTGGACAACTCGGCTGGATACCAACTCCTCTCCTTCATGGACGCCTACTCCGGGTACAATCAGATTGCAATGATCCAGACGACCAAGAGAGGACCGCCTTCATGACAGATAAGGCGAACTACTGCTACAACGTCATGCCGTTCGAACTGAAGAATGTTGGAGTCACCTATCAAAGGATGATGAACCGGGTTTTCGAAGACCAGATCGGCCGCAACATAGAAATCTACATTGACGACATGATCGTCAAGTCAAAGCTTCCAGAAGACCACATCCGGGACCTTGAACAGACGTTTGAAAAACTAAGAAGACATCGAATCAGGTTGAACCCAGCCAAATGTGCTTTTGGAGTTCCGGCTGGGAAGTTCTTGGGCTTCATGTTGACCAACCGAGGGATCGAAGCCAACCTGGACAAATGCAAGGCCGTGCTAGACATGCACCCCCCGAGGGCCAAGAAGGAAGTACAGCAGCTGACCGGCCGACTCACCGCCCTGACAAGGTTTCTCCCGAAGTCGGCCGAGAAAGCCCTACCTTTCTTCGAGGGGGGTGCATGCCTAGCACGGCCTTGCATTTGTCCGGGTTGGCTTCGATCCCGCGGTTAATGCCCTTGCCGCCCGTCCTTCCCTGAGTCTTGATGACATACTGACGTAGCTTTCCTTCTCTCACGAACTTTTCAATAGCGTCGCGGAGGTCGTAGCACTCGTCGGTGGTATGTCCGTGGCAGTCGTGGAACGTGCAGAACTTGGAACGATCCGTGTTGGAGCGGCCCCTAATCGACCTCGGCTTGTCGAACCGCCTCATCTCGGCCTGGGCTACCTCCTTCCATACCTGGGACTGAGGAACATTCAAAGGGGTGTAGCTATCGTACTTGGCCTTCTAGTCGGCTCGGTCAGGTTTGGATCGACTCTCGCTGGTTCGCCTTCTTGTCTCGGACCTCGGCCTTCTCGACCTTTCTTCGTCTCTGGGCGGAGTGTTCCTCGCCCGTTCGGGTTCATCCGCGTTGGCCGCCTCCATTTGCTCTACTTCCAAGTACTTCTTCGCCTAAGTGTAGAATTTGGTTAATGTGTACACTGGGTTCTTACATAAGTTTCGGGCCAGTCGTGATGACGGGTCCAGCCCGTTGACCAGGCAGTGTACGTGGACCTCTTCGGGCAGTGACCGCACTTGCATGGCTAAGTCGCGGAACCGATCCAAGTACTTCTGTAGGGCCTCGCCTTTCTTCTGTCGCACTTTGCTCAGCGTGAATTCGGTCTTTGGCTGCTTTTTGCTGGTGGCAAAATGCAACTCGAACTTGCGTCCAAGGTCTTCGAAGCTCCGGATGGAGTTGTCCGGGAGAGAGCTCAGCCATCTGTGCGCCGGTCCGGTCAGAGTAGCCGCGAAGAGACGCTGGATAACCGGGCCTCTAATTTGTTGGACCCACATGAGCTTTTCGAAACGTCAAGGTGGTTACGTGGATCTTGGGTTCCGTCGTACTTCGGAAGGTCGACCAGATCGAAATGCTTTGGGTAACGGGCCATCGCCACCTCCCTCGAGAATGGGGATCTGCCGGAGTCTGACAGATATGTCACTCGGTATTCCCGTGGGGATCCGTGGCGAGGTGATCTGCAAGCTCGGGGAGTTCTGTCCTCCACGCGGTGCTCTTCTCAGTCTCGGCCCTCACTGGCAGCCCGATCAGTGCAGTTAAGACCGTCGCCGTGGTTTCCGACATTCTCTGAGGGCTGTTGTTGGCCCTGCTCCATATTCGTCCTCCGCTCCGGCTCGCCGTTGTCTCGGCGTGGGTTCCTCGGCTCTGAGCTGCTCGAGGAACTGCTGTCATCCACGGGGGCCCTCCTTCCTCTCCTATGATTCCTCCGGCGGTTTCCCTGTCGACGATCGTTCTCGAGCGCGTCTTGAATCATTCGGCCAAAGGCTTCAAAGTCAGCCTGTCTCTGTAGGTCGTCTCGTTTCTCCTTGTTTTCCAGCCTCTGGAGGAATGACTCCTGCGTCCTTCGGAGGATGCGGACGTCGGCTTCGACTGCTTGGACGTCTCGCGCCGGGGGTTCTGTGTGTGCTTCTTGCAGTGGTTACTCTTCTGCGGAAGGGGAGGTTGCCGTGTCAGTGACATGCCCTTCTGGGGTGTTTTCTCGCCGCGGTTGCTCCAGGGACTGATCTAGTGGAGGCCGGCTTGGCTGGGGGTCTCCGCCCACCGGCGGGGGATTTCTGCTGTGGCTTCTGGTGTTTGCCATCAGTGGTCACGGGGATTGAAGTTTACGGTTCCCCACGGTCGGCGCCAATGTTCTGTCCTAAGAACACAGAAAGATTGGACTTGACTAGGTTGTCAAGCCTAGAGCCTACGTACCCTTTGAAGGGATCAAAGTCCACGTAGTTCGTAGTATACGTAAAGGCGTGAAGCCAGGGGGTGGTGTGTGTGCTCTGTGTGACAGGAAGTAAAGAGAGCATAGATTAGAACGTGTGCACCTGTTTAGGGTTTCCTTGTATTTATAGAGGAGTCTGGTGCGAATATCCCTGGATTAACAAGCGATATCCGGGATCGAGATATTAGGGGCTGATATCTTGTGATCACGATTGGGGGAGATCCTTGATTGATGAGATCCTAAATTGGTGGGATACTGGGATCCCATATCCTTGCCCATTATGGTGCTGATTCTGCCTTAGACATGGTCGGGCCGTGGCCTGGATATGGGCCTTTTGGGCCAGTCCGTAACACTTACCTTTTTTCTTTTATTCTCCTTTTTACCAAAAACGAAGTTTGAGGTTGTTAATATATCATTACATCTTATATTAATATTCAGTATATTTTTATGTTGATGATATCATTTGATTAGATTTATTCACATTAAATTAGATTATATTCTTGGATTAATTTATTTCATCCAATAAAGATTGTTTCTCACTTATTTATACTAAAAATTAAGTATTAAATATTCAATGACTCTTATTTTGTTTATACTATTTAACATAGCCTTTTAAAGGCTAACCTTGTGTTGGAAATTATGCCCTAGGGGCAATTCATTGTACTTTGGATATTTAAGTTATTTAAAATATTCTCTTTTGTTATCATTTTCGTTTGCATGTTCGTATTGATAACTGCATCCCTAGATAATCTTATAGATTATCCTAAATGTCTCTGGTCGGTCATCTACACAGGAGTGAAGATGAAATAAGACCAGTATGACTTTGATGAGGTATGGAGATACGAATCAAAGTCATGGGCACTTGTAAGAGTACAAGGTGCTGGACCGACCTACTATGAGAAAGCTGCATGGTATAAGTCATAAGCTTATCTCATGTATAACCGCGTCATAACGCCCTATGACCTGAGATCATCATGGATTCCTACATGATGAGTCACTGACCTTTGACCTAGTCAAAAGTCACCTTTGACCGGGTGATGATAAAGGCTGGGATCGGGATCAGTGGTTTTCATGCGGAGGAATGTGAATGGTTAAGATGGAATTTGTCCCTCACATTTGTAGAGAGCTAATATTGGGCCCCTCGATGAGTGAGTCTAAGAAATGTATGGTCATACTGTGATGTAAAAGAGTTTCCATTTCACCTTTTAGACTACTCGAGAATCGAGAAAGTAGTGGTCAAGAACAGGAAGTTGACATTATCCATGCCTCATCCTTGACCAAATTATCCCGTGACAAAAGAGACGTGACATGGTTGTACGATAGGTTGTATCGTGTGATCGATCCCCATGTGAATTGGGTAGTCGCAATGTCTTGCTAGAGGCCGCTTGCGACTTGTGGGCTGATACAGTCTTGGCCCACTGCCAATCTCATATGGGCCTACAGGGTCGCACACAAGAATAACCCAACACGAGCAAATGCGTCCAGATTCATTGAATCTTAGATTAATCTAAGATTCAATGGATGTTGAATTTAATCTGGGGTAAATATATATATGTGGGTAAAAGATTTCTCCAGTTACTGGAGATAAAGTTATCTCCAGTAAGCCCAAAACTACGTCGTTTTGGATTAATGAAGGGTGTGTTTGTAATTTTAGGTGAATTAATGAAGGGTGTTTTGGTAAAATTCATATAATAAAAAATAAACAAAATTACGGAAACAACCTTCATTAATTCACCTAAAATTACAAACACACCCTTCATTAATCCAAAACGACGTAGTTTTGGGGTTACTGGAGATAACTTTATCTCCAGTGACTGGAGAAATACTTTTCCCTATATATATATATATATATATATATATATATATATATATATTAAATTTGAAAATGATATAATAATATTATTTAATGGAGATTATAATAATATTATATGATATTTGTTTTATATTTAATTTATCGGATAAATTAAATATCTAAAACAAATAGAGATATTATATCTCATTTGATTTTCGAATAAAGATATCATATATCTGTTTAATTTAAATTGAGATATAGTATCTCAGATTTAATTAAATAGATAGATATCATTTCTCGGATTTAATTTATAAGAGATAAATTAAATCAGAAGGCTTTTAATTTAGATTCAAATTTCAGATATGGTTTTAATTCGGATTAAATAAATATATTAGATTAGATCTATTAGATAGATTTAATTGATATATTATCCAGATTCAAAATTCGAATTTCAAAATTAATGAGGATTAATTTTGATTATATAATACGCCTATTGGGTTTAGAAAAACCTACGGAACTTTTAGTCGAGCGTATTAGAAAGCCGCGAGAAACCCTAGAGTGTAAAAGAGAGAGACGCACAACTCGAGGCGCTAGCACGCTGCCGTAACCGTGTTCGGGGATTGTTCGTGTGGATACCGGTAGAGGAAGCCAATTCTAAGAAGTCGTCTTTCTGCTGATCGAGAAAGTAGTCCACCTGTTCAAAGAGAACGAGACGCGGACGAGTTCAATAGAGGTATGATATGGGTTCCCTAATCTTGATTTAAATGTACCTGAGTGATCCTCGGGATGGGATTCGTAGAAATTTTAAATCCGCTGCGTGTACGGATCCCAACACCTTGAAGTTGGACCCTTATCGGTTTTATTCCCAAATGCGTTGACCCACCCACCAAAGGTGTTAAATTGGATCATTAATATATTCTCGTGTGTATAAGTTGTGCATATATCTATATATACAGTGACGGATCCAGGATTTTAGGTTTGTGGGTGCACAATTAATGATGGGATGTGGGGGTGCTGCCCCCGAAAATTTTTTTTAAAGGAAAGTTTTAAACGCTTTAAAAAACAAAAGAATATAAACAATAAAAGAAAAGAAAGCTTAACATAGAAAAATAATAATCAACAATCAACTAACCTTTACATTAGAAAGAATTCTTCATTCCTTGATGGTACAGCCGCATAGAGAACAAAGATAGAGGCAAAATTCAGTACGCCCCTTCTAAGAAACAAAAAGGGGAAAGAATAAAGAGGCAAACGACAATCTGATAATCAATTGCAACAAACTACCATATTCATTTAACTCTTGAGGTGGAACTGTTTTGTTAAGGCACAATTCAACAATGTAGACAACTTGCTTCAGGACCCAGCAAGACGTAGCATGAAAATGTGAAGCGAACAACCACAAGTTTGGAACTTAGGCATCTCAAAGAAAAGGCGATTTTAAATATAAGCAGAGGATTAGGCGTTGGATGAGGCAGACATTTCAATGGGAGAACCATTTCAACTCAGATAGTCCAAATTCCTTTTATGAATCATATTTCTCTTTAAGTAATCTTGTTGATGCTCAACCAAGATTCAATTTTAATAAATTCTTTCTGTAAGATCCAATTATCCTAATCTCGCAAGCCATTGCCCAGAAGAGGTTGAACATAAAAGCTCCACTCATTGACTGTAAATTTATTTGTTTAAAATCCACGTGAATCGCTAAAAACAGCTTAAGTTTATCAAATAAATCCAGATTCTTGTCAAATCAAAAAGAAATTGAGACTACAATTTGAGACAGAAAAATTAGAAGGAAAATCGCACAGCTCCAGAAATAACGGCTAGGGTTAGAATTTTAGAGGGGAATAGGATTTGAGGATTAGGGTTTTTAATGAGATGCAAAGAGAGTGGTGAAACATACCAAAGCCAGCGATGAGGCAGGAAGCTGCGACCACGGGTTCCTGAATGACGAACATCTTCAATCTCTCCATGACAACCATTTTTGTCTCCCGTGCCTCTCTCTGTGTGCGAGACCAAAAGCTTATTACGGTAATCACTTTGCAAATCATAATAGCTGAAATTGGATCATCCCGTCAAGTCTCGTGCATTCCTCCGGCTTCCAAAATAATAAATAAAAGCTGGCAAAATAAATAAATAAAAGGGGTCATCTTTGCTGTTTTCACCTTCTGATAAATTTTTTGCCAGAAGGGATTTCAGATTCAAAAGGGAGAAACGCGAAGAGGGATGACGCACCTACAATTAGGTCTTTTAGGGGACAGAGAGAGGGCGAATGGGCAATGGGAAAAAAAAAGAGAGAGAAAAGGAAAGCTAGTGTTCGAACCGTGGACCTAAGGGAAGATAATGAGAGCCTTGACCATCTGTTCCACCTATACATACACTTAAAAATTTCTTGCAAATTATATATATTTTGTGTCTGCACCTGCCCACAGTAGCACAAGTGTAGGTCCGTCCCTGTATATATATATATATATATATATATATATATATTGCTGTTAATCAATGGAGAGATATGTTCGTCAATGTGTGACTCTTCCTCTTTCGTCAAAGCTTTCTTAGTTGAATCTTGAGGAGCAAGAAATGAGACCGAGGACGAAAGGACAGAATAAAAAGTAAATAAGAGATTAATTAATTAACAAATTGGTTTGGGATATTCGATGCCAACCACAGATTCTGCTGCTGCTGCTGATATCATCTGCATGACCGCGCCCAAAGCAACATGATCCTAATTCATTAGAAAATAAAAATGGAATATCACTACCAATTTTATCTTACTATCAAGTCATTATCATTTTTTCATCGTGAAATCAGAATATCATTACCTTTATCGTTTCTCTCTCCTATTGAGATTCTGATCTAACGGTGAAAAAGTGGTAGTGACAATATCCTATCCCAATAAAAATTATTGCCGAATTCATTAAATAGGTTATAAATTAATTTTATTAGAAAATGTGTAATTACTAATTAATATGTTATAAATTGATTTTTTTTCCTTTTTTTACCCTTAAATCTAATGAGCAGGTAAAATAATAAAAATAAGCATTAATTGCACAAACAAAATTAAAAAATAAGCATTAATTATTTTACTAGCGACTTATATTTTAATCAAACTATCCTTCTAAAAGCGCTCTATATTGTGAAGCCGAGGGAGTATATTACCATCTTCAGTGCACAAATATAAGACTCAATTAACCTTTTTAAAGAAATTTAAAAAACTAAATAAGTTACTTTAAAATTTAAAGCATTTATACTATTTTTTCCTTTAAATTAATTTATCCGACTTATGAACTAATATATAATCTAATGATATACAACACACACTATATTAAATAACTTATTTACATTCTTTATTTACATTTTTTACGCTCTTCAAAAAAATCAACTGAAAATTATATTACGCAGCAGAGGGAATGTTTGCAATTCAGGCTTAGTTTAAAATTAAAACCTTAATACATCAGGATTTTGAGGTATCAATTTAATCAACAAGCAAGTTAATATATTCACTAATGACAGAAATTATCTGCACAGAGGAAACTCTTTTTATCAGAGTCTGGATATCCCCAAACAGAAAATATTTGCATATGACAGAGCAAAGAGATTGGCTCAATTTAAAATCACAGATTTTGATTAAGCAACAGAAGCCCTGAAGAGAAGAGTGCTATAGTCACAGTCTACAGAAATAAGACTCACAGAACAAGGTGTGTACCATGAAGATTAAAAAAGAACACAGATCCAACCACAGTGATCTGTTTCTGCAACACCTTCTAATCCATTTATGTAGTTAACTAGACCTAAAACGGTTATCCCTATAATCTGGAGGCAAAAATAGCAGACGAATAACAGACTAGAGTTGCCAGGGCTGCTTAGTACAGCAAAAAAGAGAGCAATGCAAGCTTAATCCTGCAAAAGACCTCAAGCTATCTTACACCATTCATGGCCGCACCTTGGCTTTCTCTGCATCAATAATGGATTCCACTTGTTTGACTGCATTCTCAAGCTTCCCTTTTGCATTCACAACTACGTAATCAAACCATTTAACATGCTTAACCTCTTCCCTAGCAGAGGCAACCCTTACAAGTAACGATTCTGCAGTTTCCGTCTTTCTATCCACCAACCTCTCGGCCATTGTCATTTCATTTTCCGCCACAAGGAATATGAAAATCGCCGATTTACCAAGAATCCTCCTCAATGTTTGAGCCCCCTGAATATCAACCCTCAACACAATGTCATGCCCTTTACCCACATAATCTCGAATTTGCTGCTTTGGTACACCCTTGTAATCCCCATATACAAGTGCGTATTCCATAAGCTGGTCTCGTTCAACCATGGAAAGAAACTCCTCCTTGGTCACGAAGTAATAGTCTTTCCCATCAATTTCACCGGGTCGTTTCGCTCGGCTCGTTGCAGTAACCACGAAGTGAAGATCCTCTCGAGTTTCCTTTAGCTTCTTGATCACAGTGTATTTACCAACCCCACTGGGTCCGCTAATGACTATAATCAATGGGTTAGGATTTGGGAGGAGCGAGTTTGAGCTAAACGAAGAACCTAGAGATGACTCGAGAGAACGAAGCAGCTCAGACCGACCGGCTCTGTTAACCGCCGGAATGGAAACCGATGGGTGCCTCCGGGAATGAGCCTTTTGAGAGTACAGAGAAGAAAATCGCCGGAAAATTTGGATATCCTGAAATCTTTCAACGGAGCAAGTTTCGCTGGGCGAAATGAGTGTAGGAACCGGGAGAGCGCAAGTGTTCTGAAAGTGTCTGTAAGAAATTGAAAGAAGGTAACGCTGGTGAAGATCGGGGCGGGAGAGAGAAGTACGGAATAGCCGACGAAACATGAAGAAAGGGACACTACTGGAAGCTTATCAGCGTGTGGTGTGAATTTTGTTTCTACCACCATCAACCACAAATTCTCAAGCACTTGCCCAATCTTGACGACAAATTGACGTTTCTCGGATCGTGTAGATCATTAAGGCCAATTCGAGGGAGCTTTATTTTTGCGAATCCCTTGACCAGATGGGGAGAGAAGTTAATAGAAATGGTGAAGCAAACCTTTTAGCAGCTACCATTACAGGTCTCAGAAGATCGTGGGGTCATAGCGCGTATATGAATGAGCAAAGGGACATGGAAGTAGAACAAGCTCAGTAATTTGCCACTGTCAGATGACCCTTTAATCTCTAGGGTTAAATTGGATCCACATCCTTTCAATTTTTTTATTTTTTATTTTAAATTGATTGCCGTCAGTTGTCAATTTGTTATCCTTGATAGAACATCTATCTTCTTTTATATCACTTGATCCGTAAACTTTGCGAAATTAAAAGAGGGCACAATTAAGTACTCAAATGTGTAGAACTATAGAGTTACAGCAATAGTTGTATCGAATTTGCTTCTTTGCCACCAACA
The DNA here is from genome assembly GCA_034222035.1 of Acacia crassicarpa. Classification (NCBI taxonomy): domain Eukaryota; kingdom Viridiplantae; phylum Streptophyta; class Magnoliopsida; order Fabales; family Fabaceae; genus Acacia; species Acacia crassicarpa. The sequence continues at coordinate 46,257,270 of JAWXYG010000008.1, read as the reverse complement.
GAGCCAGTTTCTAAGAAGTCAAGGTACACTTTCAAAGGAAAGATTTACTTATTAGAACTACAAGCAAATATGTGGAATAAAAGAAAAAATTACAGTATCACTACGTTGTTATGGCCCAAAGGTTTTGGATCAACGTCAATTCTGCAATGAAGAGAACAGCTCGATTTTGCAGACAGCAGCAGATCTGCCTCCATTTCTTGGATTTCGTATCTTTCATGTCCTGTGTTATGAATGGATCGAAAATGCTAGAAAATCGTCAAAAAACCACATGAACCCCTTGAAAAATTTATATTGGGGGTGCAGATTGCAAGGTGTAAGAAAATGTCAGCCAGAATCTTCTGAGACTTCAGTCTCCTCAGCTCTAGAGTCGATACTAGTATTCAGGTTTAACGTTATTCCACCTGAATTTGAGTTCAGATGATCAATCTTGGATATGGTGTAGGACATGAATCCAGACATCAGAGTTGCTTGGCACAAGGCAAAGGTCGGCCACATATTAAAAATACCCAGAATCAGTACCAATTTTGAGCAGCAGCAACTTTTCTTGCCATATATTGAGGCTTTGGCTGCATTCCGTTAGAAGTTTCAATTCCATCATCTTCTGCCCCCTCATTTTTACAGCTCGGGTTTCTTCTAGGATATGAACAACTTGAAGCAGCATAGTGGGCCGGAACAGAGGGGTTTCTAATTATCCTCCGCTGTTCAAAAGCCTCCGTTGTTGCTACAGCCGCACAATTGTTGTATCGCAATGCAGAACCAACAACTTTCCCAGGCCTTGCAGCAACACCTGAAGCAAGTAGTTGCAACAACATGAACCAGGGGAAAAAACAAGTCCAAGAAGCAGAACAAAAGAAAAGCAAGGAGCATCTGCGCAAATACAAGGATCTCCATATACATTTATATCCAAAGATATATGATGAGAGGGATCAGGGACGATGTATGCATAGAATGTAGCAATATTTGTGGCTCGAGTTCTATTTTAAAAAAATTGTGATGTTACCATTGACTGATCTTGCAATCTCATTTTAAGTCGGGGCGTGTGACTCTGTGTGTGTCTGTGTTTTGTGCGCCTCTAGCACATACAGTATAATCACAAAAATGTAAGCCATAAGTAGAACCAGAAAGGCACATGCACACAACTGCAGATCTCATAACTGATAATGGTTAACTGCTGGTGAAAGAATTTGAAACAAGCTCAAAGAAAACAGAACGTTCTTTTGAGATAATGAAATGCATGTATGAGAAGCAGGGAGGAAGAGAGAGAGACGAGGAGCAAAATATATCAAACCTTGAACATTTTGAGCAAGCCGAGCCGCAGGTACAGCAGTGGTCCTATCTATGGGTGGCTTCCCCATTTCCTTGATGCTACACTTGGAGAGATTATCTGCAACCTCAGCTGTATTCTGTATTGAGTTATCAGAACGTAACACACATGGTCTGCATGCACAATCTCAAATTAGTGAAGTGGTCAAGAATAGATAAATACCCATAGAAGAAAACAATAACAAAATCAATAGTAATAATGAAAAGGAAACCTGGGCAATGATGCATGTTGCCTCTCAGGCGGGGCAACTGTTCCACCTTTTCCATAGTGCTCCTCAAGATATGCAAATTGCTTCTTGAAATGGTCCACGGCACTGTTCAAAATAGATATGAAGGCGAAAGGATGGGAAATCTAAGGCTGATATACTACCCAAAGGGAATTTAGGGACTAGAGTTTTTCTTGAAGATGCTTGAGAAGCCAATTATAGTAAATTAACCTTACATTCTAACAAAGTCCAAGTAAAATTTTTGAAGTAACAAGCTCAGCAGCATTCAGCCTCGTTACCTTGGATACATAAAATTTGTTGGCTCTGCTCCTTCTAAATATTCCTTTAGCATCTTTGGATGGTACTCCAAAATCTCTCGATAAATGAGCTCCCTTACATCTTCCTTAGTAATTCTGCGCCTCTCATATTCAAATTCCATCTTGCTAACTGGCTGAGCAGAAGGCTCCCTTTCGACTTTGGCCAAACCTTTGAAATATGGGTCTGCTAAAGCCTGATGATATTCAGCAAAACATGTCCTGTCAGAAATAGATGCCACATGGAGAGTGGACTATAGGTGCATGGATAATAAGCCAACCTCTTCAGCTGTAGGTCGATCTTTGGGCTCAAATGCTAGCATTCTTTCTAACAAACGAAGAGCCAGGGGATCTGCATTAGGAAATTTCTGGGACAAAGGAACTGGCTTCTTCTTTCGCATGCTACTCAAATATCTCCGAGCTTTCTCATTTCTTACCTGTTAATATAATTACAAGTTGTAAATAAGTACTGAAAAAATAGCAAAAAGTAATGAGCAAGAGCAACCAAACAACAGACCCTAGCGATAGATTCAGGGGATGGTGTTCCAAGAAGATCAATCATAAGGTCTAGCTGATGGACAACATTCTTCCCCGGGAAAAGCGGTTTTCCAGTCAATAGTTCAGCAAAAATACAGCCAATACTCCAAATATCGATGGCTGGTGTATACTGGGAGAGAAGGTAAATATTAGACTACAGAAACATATCATGACCACATATATTTAGTGAAAATGGGATGATGCGCACAGAAAAATAAAGAATACCACTTGAAATCCAAAATGCCAAATAGGTGATTTCACAACAAAATAAGGAGTTGATCGTTTTACTACTCTTGTTAATCCCATTACTGTTGTTGTCAACAGGATTTTGAAATTCAAGTAGTATTTTTCTGTCATTCCCCCAAAATAGAATGACCATCCTCAAGGTTGATTTCACAAACAAGAACAAGTGACAAAACATACTGCACCTTGGAGAAAAAGGATCCACACAATTCGGGAGCCCTATACCATCTTGTTGCAACATAATCCTATCAACAAACAAGTGGGAATAAGATGACAAAAAAAGAAAGAAGGCATGTATTCACACTGATAATCATGATGAGATTCTTACAGTCCAGAATATGGCAGTTGGCGTATCATTTAAAGTTACTCTGGCAAGACCAAAGTCACAAATCTTAAGTTTACAGTCAGCATTTGCCAAAATGTTTTTTGGCTTTAAATCCCGGTGAAAAACATTAGCTACAGGCCAATTAAGAAGTCCAAAATCAGCCAGAATGATCATATAAATTAGCATCTAGTATCAAAGCCTTAATATTCAGAAGGAAAAGTAACAAGAGCTACTGCAGTCATACTAAGATAGATAATCGAACTGGAACAATCATGATTCACCCAGAAATAAAAAATAAAAAATAACGAGCATAACCTGTATGAATGTACTTCAAGCCTCGAAGAAGCTGATAGAGGAAAAACTGATAATGTTCTGGAGTCAAATCATCATTTGCTTTAATGACTTGATGTAGATCAGATTCCATAAGCTCAAAAACAACATATATATCTTTGAATTCCCTTCTAGAGGGAGGTAGCAATATATGCTTGATCTCCACAATGTCTGGGTGACGCAAGAGTCTAAGAAGCTTAATCTCACGAAGAATACGGGTAGCATCAGATACATGTTCAAATATATCATTAATCTTCTTTATTGCAACTTTTTCTCCAGTGTGTGTATCATATGCAGAGCAAACAACACCATAGCTTCCTTTACCAATTACTTCTTCTATTCTGTATCTGCTGCCTTCACCATATTCTGTGAAGAAATCTACATCCACAGAGGACTGCTGAAACAGAAGAAAACATAAAATTTGGCACAGATAGTAGCACAAGAAAAAGCCAAGCACATGAGTAGAAAAACATTCCATGCACATGAATATTGCAAAGTTGGCGTCCCTGCGGATACAATAAATATTGCAAGAGGAAACAACTGGCAACGTCTAAAATTATAGAAAATTTTCACCGGGAGGTCCGTCAAATAAGAACCAGCAACGCAAACACATGAAAGGGAAGCCTAAACATATACTAGAAGAATGCTACCAAATAGGAACGGAAAAAACAAAACGGTGGTACCCTGCAACAGTCCAAAACTAGAACACCATACTAGGTGGTGTGATAGGAGAAAATCTCAATCAAGCAATAATAAATTTTGTGGTACGTAAAATGCAGAAATTACAAATCAAGGATCAATCATTCTTTTATATATTCATGACAAAAATCCAATTTTCTCTTAGAACCATCAGTCAATAATCCATACAAATTAAATTACACGCAATCATCTCTGTATAGATAAGCGTGGATGAGTAACTCTACCTTTCTTTTTTGATCAGGCAGCATCGTAGGAACTAAGCATAAAAAGGGTTAAAAATATAAGCCAATAGTTGCACCAAACGGCCCTTCTGTCAACTCCAAAATCCAAATCACCAAACCCCGCCTTCCGTTCAAGAACCCGTAAAAAGCCCCAGAAACAACAAAGTGGAGCTACAACAACCGGATCACAAGGGAATCCTCAAATGCAACGGAGAAAGTCTAAATACACCATAAAAGAGAAAGAAAAGAAAACTGATTTGGAAGAAAATTGCAACTAAAAAGGAAGCCAAACAAGAACAGGAATATTGCAGTATTCGGCGGCTGCAATAGCAACGACAGCTGAAACAATGGAAAATATACTGTAATTCCAGTATATTTAAACCAAAGAACTTGGAAGGCGAAAGAATAGAATATAAGTAAACCAGGACAATTCAGCGGAAGTCTCAAAATGCAACTGGAGAACCCCAAGAAACAGATCACGTTAAAGGATGTTTTATCCTATGCTATAGGACTAAAGCTAAGCGGAAAAAACTATTCTTGAAGGATCTGCTACGGCGATAATCTCTAACGCGCTAGAAAAAGAACATAAAAGACCGGGAAATACTTGGGGTTTTAAAGCAGGATAAGATTCCTTAGTTAGTCGATCCACGGATGGTGTAAATGAAGAAGCAGCGAATAAATAAATTGGAATTAAATGGGGAAAGAAAATCCTCCGAGTGAGCTCAGAACTTGAAAGCGAAAGGGAACGAAATAAAAAGCTTGCGGATCTAAGGAAGAGAATCCCAGAGAAACCGTGTTACTCCAACAGGAAGGCTGGTGGTGAGCTAGGAGAGAGACACAATGGGACGAGGATATCAAATTCAAAACCAAAAGTATAATTGGAAAAATATAAGTGGAATTTACACAGACGAGCAATCAATGGCATGTTTGGTTTTATTGGGTGAAATACAGGTTACTCCTCGGTAATAAATATTTATTAGAGTTAGGGGTGAAAATATATTAGGTCCTAACAAGATATGTAGCCCAGCTTATATCAAGTCTTGCCTTATTTATTAATAAGACTATTTATATTTTTTATGAGGCCTAACTTATTTAGTTTTTTTTTTTAAAAAAAAAAAGTAGTATGCATAATTATATATAATTTCGTCTAAATTAATTTTATAAATTACTTATAAAATTATAAACTTAGTCTCTACCCTAAATTTCACATTTAATCATTTACTCATGAGCTCAACATTTCATTCATTAATTGATTATATCTACTTCTCCTGCCTTTGCTAGCTCAAGATAACAATGGTAGCTCGCTTCTACTCCCTAACGATAAGTTTATTTTAGTGATGCCAAATAAAATATAATAATCCCAATAGGAGGAATTTTTTCAGTTTCTACCAAAAAAGCAAAAGAGGTCAAATCTAGTTTTACATTGTACATGTTGTGCTGGGTTAATTTTAGAAAATATATCTCCTTAGTTAATACATGATTGATTTATCTTCTTCCTACTTGCTTAGACAAATATTGCTACCAGTTGTTCTTTTCTTTTTCCTTACTAAACTTTTTAATAGGCCTGAAGCCTATATATCCAAGTTCTTATATACTATCCCTGGTCCTAATTATATGAACACTTTTATAGTGCAATTGTATTAGAAAAGTGTTTCTATAATTAGGACCGGAGGGAGTAATATATCAAGCCTATTTAAAAACTTATGTTATGTCTTAAAAGCCTAAGATTCAAGTCTTCTGAAGATTCACACTCATACCTAGACAAAATCTATAGGCAGGCTTAGCCCTAGCCTCAAGCTTTGGATATAAGGCACGGTCAAGGCCTATTTAGATAAAACCTAGCTTATTTCCATTCTTAATTGGAGTTGATATAATATTTGGTTCTCAAGTTTGCACTCATTTTAATGCCCCAATTTCAAATAATGGGTTTTGACCACTCAAGTATCATTCTGCCACAATACTAACACATAGTTGGTCTAGTGGCGTAAGATCTGCCAATTTTTTTCAAGACTTAAATTTAAATCTCAAAACAGTTATTTAGGTGGGGAGGGTGATAAAAAATCTCAAAACTAGAATAGTGGTTTACTGGGCTCTCTTCCTTAGCTTAGCCGTAACAAGAAAAAGGAGGTTGCTTTTCTTAACACTTTCAACCGAATGGTCCCAATCATGAGAAGAATCGGTCATTTAATTTAAACGAAAGATGGTTACTTCACATAAAATGCCATATTTTGCAAACAGTGGCTACAAATGGACAAGAGCGGAAACATACTGATATTCTCGAATTGATTAGTTGCATTTGAACAAACAAATATTAGCAAAAAGGTTAGCGTAAATTATTTTCCATAAAAAGTAAGAATATGTGTCATTGCAGTTTGATCACCGTAACATATATACAAGAACAACATGAGATCAGATCGCTAATCTTATTGTGATTTATTTAATTATCTGGTTGAGCTCAGCAAATTTGACAAATACTGTCACAAAGTGACTTATATGCTACTTCAAGAGATAAATTCATGGGAATTTTACCACAAGAGACAACTTACAAGCAGGGCAAATCATGAAAAGGACTCACTTGAAGTAAAGAATATAATTTTCCAAATAAAGAATCTTGTACTTTTATACAAAATAAGATAATTTTTATGTTAAATAACAAAGGATATCTAATATTTTTTCTACAAAATATTCATATTTAAATATAAAATCTCCAGTTCTATAAATACAAATAAATGAAACGGTGCGTGACAGTTAATACAGAGTAATATTATTGGGATGAGTCTGATGAGGTAATGAATGCTTGTCTATCGAGTTCACCTATCTGTGTGCCCTCGATATTGTTGTAGGCCGACCTCAAAATTACGAATCATTTCAGAAACTTGGATTTTGGTAGTATTATGGTTTAAAAATAATTTTAATACATGAACTAGAACGTTTTAACATAGAGAAAGGAGGAATAGTGCGATGAATAAAAGAAGACATGGAGGATCTTAAGCAGTTCCTAGAAACAAGCAATAGCTAAAATGGCTTTTTGGTGTCGTGCCTTTCTTGTAATAATGTTGGTGGCTACTGTTTCCTGATGCCTATAAACAGTATGCAATTTCATTAATCATTACCCCATATGAAAGTATTTTATTTAAAAGGTAAAAATCTATATTGAGTGGATGTGACATACAGAATCATATCCTCCAACGGAAAATGACATTTGATGGCCGAATTGGTAGGCATATGTGCGCATGCTGCGCTATAGATTAAAATATTTGAAGGACAGTTTCAACGACAATGGATGATAATTGGTGTTTTCGACCAAAAAAAAGATGATAATTGGTGTCCACGTTCGTTTTTCACCATCAACTTGGACAGCGACGACTATAAATCATAAGTGGAGTTTAGAAAAGAATCTCCTTCGGACATTTGGAGGATACAGGTTCAACAACACAGCACAATACAACTTGACCAACTTCCTGAACTTCTTTAACAGGTCAGAGTGCATTCTAGATTATCTCAGATCAGCTGGCAACAAGTATGTAATGATATAGAAATCAGATTTAATTATAATAACCAAATTGGTTTCACAAGCAAAAGTAGAATCATAAAACAACAAATCCGGCTATACTTGATAATATTACTAGAATATCATCTGTTACAACTGATTAAAACAAAATTCAGCAATCCTCAAGCAAAACTTGCTAGTAAAAGAAACCCAACACTTTCCCACCAACATTCTTCCTCCTGGCCTCTTCATGATCCATAATACCAGCTGAGGTTGTCAAGACGATGTAGCCAAACTGCATTAATAGCGAAATCAAAGTAAGTATAAGAAACACATGCATAAAATGAAAACAGACAAAAGACCATTATCTCGTAGCACAGGCAACAAAAGACCAGAAGATGTAATTTACAAATAAGGACAGAAGGTTTCTAGTGACCTGTCTTGAGGGAAGTAGCCTAGCAGTCCAGGGTTCTATCTCCTTGACACCCACATCAAAACGGGGACTAATAACCCCACATTTATTCAATCTTCCATTCAGCTCAACCACAATTTTGCCAGCCCTGTGGTCATCCACATATTCAAACTCCCCAATGTATCCTAAAGAAATTAAAAGATGCTTCAAAACACCAGATAATATAAACCATCAAAAGCCCTAACTTATAAGTAGTGCATTCAAACAAAAACAGGTAGAGAAATACCATGCTTCTGCATGACGAGAAGGAACTTAATAATGACTTTTGAGGAAGGCCTAATCATGACCTGACGCTTTCCCCTTTTCTCTGCATTATACATGCTCTTGAGAGCATCATTCAAAACACTGACCCTCACCATTGTCACTGTTACAAATTTCAGCAAGAATTAATTGTAACCAATATCATGATTTCGCTGAACAGATACTAAAGATATGCAAGCAATAAAAGTAATTAAATATTTAGAGACTTAAACTGTGCCTCGCAATATAATCCAAACAAATGGTACAGCAGTACATCAATATAAATACACGTGTGGAAGCAGCAAACTGTTATTACACAGTACGTAATATTCCAACTGCTCTTGAACCAAATCAACAAATGAATTCTGAATGAGGCATCAAACGCTTCCATAGGCAACACCAAAAATCAAATCCCCTAATGAAGTCTCAAGCATTTACATGTCAACAACACTTCCATGTCTTTTTGCTGTTACCTCAATTAATAACACACGAGAGGAGAGAGAAATTGAAATGCTAGAAAGGTTAAAAAACGAAAAATCTAAATCCATAAGAGCTGACTAGCTGCTTGAATTACTTTTGATTGGAATTGATGTTTGCATGAAGTTCGTGTAATTCCTATTTCTTAGTAGGGCGTTCATTTGTAGAAGACAAACACAAGTAATAACAAGGTATAGTCGAAGAAATAATTTTCAAAACATATCAGGCTATCAGCTGAGTTTCAGTAGTTCAGGTAATTTAAAAAAGGTCTTGGTGTCGGAACACCAGGCTTCAACGTACCAAGGTAAATTAAGAGCAACATTGGGCGTCTTCTGTTTTAAACTTTCACTTGAAGAATATAGCATCCAATATCGGGTTTGTAAAACCAATCTAGAGGCTACATGCCACATTTTCTAATCTGAAAATAAACCAAAACGATGGCAAAACGATAGCAACTGAAACGAAACAAAGCTGGGATTGTCCCGATATGACTTTCATAAGGCAAGAGGGAAAAAAACATTTCCCAATGGACAGCTTAATGAACGATTAGCATGAAAGGAATAAAATACAAAGTACTAATTTTTCCGTCGTACTGATACAGTTATACTCAGAACAACAACGATTAGGTCTGACGTGATCACCGTTCAGTACAAGATGATACTGATCCCTCATATTTCTCATTACTAGACCTAAGCTACACTGGAACCCAAAAAAAAATACACGAACGGTTCTCTAGCAACAAATGAAAGACCGTATCTAAAAATGACAAATCAAAAGCTGTAAAACGCAGATCTTACCAAGTTAGAACAGCGGAGCTTCCGAGCGACGGCGCTGGTTTGGAAGCTACAAACGCTGGGGGAAGAGGAGCACGATAAATTGCCTAAGCAGAGGATATAAAGTAGTGTATGTTTAGGGTTTAGAAAATCGATATTTTTTAGGGCTTTTTTTTTTTTGGGAGAATGGGCTTTTGGGCCTTCTATAACGCATCCAATAGCGAACTTCATTAAAAAAAAAAAAAAAAAAGTAAAATACTCTAATCATTCTCCTGTTTTGTCTTAATTAGACAGACCTTCTATCTATTTTGAAAACCTATAGAAACCTCCCTTAAAATTAAAATTTATATTACACAAACCTCCCTTATATTTTAAAATTCTATTTCCATCCATCCAAACCGTTAGTTAACTGTTAAATTTGATTTTTGAACTTTTTTTTTAACCAAAATGTCTCTCTTCAGTATTAAAATTATTTAAGTATATAAAACCAAATCTATATAACCAAAAATGTATTCTAGCTAATATATTTTCTAACTTTCTAATTTGTTAAAAAATTTATTAGTTTTGATCTTATAAATTAATTTTGACTTAATAATATAAATTAAACACATATATTTTATCAAATATATTAAACTATATATGTTTGTGATTTCATGTGTCATTTAAATTTCTAATTTAATAATTTTTTACAAATATTTATAGACATATTTAATCAAGCACATGTTTATTTAAAAATTTCTTTGAATATTCAACATTCTGTGATATTTACATTAACCAATACTAAAATAATCAAAGAGATAACTATTTATAAAGATAAAAAAAACTTTTAAATTATTTAAAACAATATTAGTCAAGATATAAAAGTAAAACTAGGGATTAAGTACAATATTAAGGGTAAAATAATATATAAATTTTATTTTTATATAAACTTTAATTAAAAAATACTATATTTTTAGAATCTTTTTAAAATATTCTTAATGGAGTTAATTATTTAAACTTAAGTGTCTGTTTTCAAAATAGAGGGGAGGTCTGTGTAATAAAGGTAAAATAGGAGGATGGCCAGAGTATTTTACTCAAAAAAAATTGCACTTTTTTGGTATGCACCCGTAACTCAGCAGGGGACTCGCATAGCAGCACCCGCTCATCTTTACTTCTTAGGATACTTTTAGTGCTTTATGTGTCACTACTTTAATTTGCCTTCGAACCTTTGCGGTTGAGGGAGAAATTTGGGGTAGCAAGAAGAGATGGGAGAAAGAAAGGATTTGAATATGTATGGATCTCATACTATTTGCTCCCATTTAATGGCTGTCCATGAAGATTTTAGGGGTAATATGAGTATGGATGTGTTGATAAATCATTGAAAATTATATTGTTTATAAATCATCAATAATTATGTTTAATATTTTTGGATGATTAACGTGAGTTTCGGTAAATTTCATTTATAATTAATTTTGGAACAACTTGGATAAAATTCAAAATACTAGTACTAAAATAGTTGTTTTTTTTGTGGTTAAGCTTGTCAGATTTTTTTGGATCTTAAGTTTGAATTTAGAAAGAGACATTCTCGAAAACTAAGTAGTCGTTGTTTAGATGGCTTATAATAGAATCTGAAAAGGAATACTAGTTAATATCATTCCCTCCCGTCCTAATTATATGACATATTTATCTAACATTGAAGAAATTAAGGATAATAGTTAAATGGGTTAAGGTGCAATTTTGCCCCTAAAGTTTTCAGCGTAACAATGTTGCCCCTAAAGTTTCAAAACGGAGCAATATTGCCCCTCCGTTAAAAACCCTAACGGTAACGTTGACCGTTATGGTTTTTAACGGAGGGGTAACATTGCTCTGTTTTATAACTTTAGGGGCAAAATTGCTATTTTTTTGGGAGCAATATTGCCCCTAAAGTTTCAAAATGGAGCAATATTGCCCCTCCGTTACAAACCCTAACGTTGACTGTTAGTTGACCGTTAGGGTTTTTAACGGAGGGGCAACATTGCTCCATTTTGAAACTTCAGGGGCAACATTGCTACGCTTAAAATTTCAGGGGTAAAATTGCTCCTGGGCACATACTTTAAGGGCAAAAATACACCTTAATCCTAGTTAAATTAGTCAATTATACTTGTTTCCACAAAATACCCTTATCTAAACACTGATTGGCTAATTAACTAAGGTTCAGTAAAAACGACTTTGCTTTTGCTAAGCATCTCCCCTCCTTCACGCTGTTGTAGGATTTTTATTTTTTATTATTTTGCCAACGACGTTTTTATTTTTAATTATAAACTACATAATTGTACTTGCTTAGCCGTTTTTGTTCTTTTTTTTTTTCCCAAATAACCTTAATAATTATTAGGTCCAAGTTTTTCATTTATAGATGATAAGTCTTCGTTTTAATATTTTACATATTAAATCTTGATATTAAATTAGTTTATTTAAAAATAAAAACAATAAAATTGAGGTGTTTGTAACATAAAGTTGTAAATATTATTCACTTTTTAGGAAATATAGGTACATTATTAAATTATTATTAAGAAAGTATCAATAAGGATACTTTGAGAAGAAATTAAGAAAACTTAAAACTTTATCCTATAATTAGGATTAAGATGAACCTCTAAATATTGTCTTATAATCAGGACCGGAAGGAGTATTAAATAAAAATTATTACCTTTGGTCCTAATTATAGGAACACTTTTGTAGTGCAGTTTACACTATAAAAGTGCTCCTATAATTAGGACCGGAGAGAGTATATTTCCTACAATATTGTTGAAAACTTTAATTATCAACCAAACCTAGTTTAAAAAAAGTTTTCCTTTTAAACGATTCAGTCTAAAAAGAAGAGGTATCTTTTGTTGACGGAAGGTGTTCTCTTTTTACCATCATTGATGGATGATGTTTAAATCTCACCAAAAACAAAACACTGTCTTTGTTATTAAAATTTGAGAGTTAGTTGAGTAATTTAGAAAGATTAAAATAAATTACTTATAGTTATACATATCATTAAATTATATATCAGTTTATACAACAAATTAGTTTAAAGAAAAATGATTTTCTATTTAAAACCAAAATTCACTTCTAAACTAGCTTTTATATTTAAGAGGTGGTACATATTACTATTAGCTTATTTATTCCCATATACTATAAGAACAGAGGTTAAAATTTCCTCTCAGGGGGAAAATACAGAGAATAAATAATGAAAAAAAGTACTACATCTTATCTTTAATATATGACTCGGTTTACTAATTCAGAGAGACTAAGAAAACGAAATAAACTACTTAATTATGTCATATGTTACATGATCTCTAGTACTTTATGAATCAGTAGATTATATATCAGTTTACAGATCATGTAATTTTGTTTAGAGAAAAATGATAAAGATAAATATTTTAAGTAATTTATTCAGCCTAAATGTTTTTTTTTCCCCCATTATTTTAGCCTCATCAATCTCCTCATTTTGGGAAGCTTGCCTCTTTTTATTGGATGAAAAGGTGCATACTACATTAATCAGACGTTCCATGACACAAAATGACAGCAAAAAGGCTGGTTGTTCATCACAGAGCAGGTTTTTTTAATAATGGTAAACTCAGTGAACATGCTTAGCAAACCAAGCCAATAATTTCAGATGGGCTTCCTCTGCAGCCATCACAGCTGCTTCATCTTCCATGTTGTACCTCACAGTCCATCCATGACACACCTTTGGAACCACCTTCGCAAAACAATCATCCTGCCGAAAACATTAATCATCCTAGTTAATGCTCATTTCTAAGAAGCCAAAAGGGAGAAACAGATGAAATAGAGATCACTATTATCATCATCCAAAGTTAGAAGCTTTACACATAAATAAAAGGGTTAAGGTGCATATTTGTCCTAAAAGTTTTTATTGAGGAGCAATGTTACCATGAAAGTTCTTTTGGTTCAATATTATTCTGGAAGTTTCGATGGTATGAGGCAAAATTGCTACTTTATAAAACTTATGGGATGACATTGAACCTGAAAAAACTTATGGGACAACATTACTCCTCAGCGAAAACTTTCGAAGTAAATTTGCACTTTAATCCTAAGTAAAAAGTATGTTTAAAAAAGAAAACAAGGAGACATATATCCTACCCCAAGTTGAGCAGTTAGGACCTCTTCAAACTGTTTCACTAGTTCTGGAGGGCAGTATTGGTCAATCTCAGCTCCAAGTATTGCAATTGGTATATTAACCCCTGAAAAAAAACAGCAAATGATATATTCTGCTCTTAGCTAGATTCATTCCTTGCTGCTACTTCTTAAGTGTAGGAGTGTGTTCTAATAATAACTCAACCTTGCTGAAAAGAAAAGAAAAACATATAAAATGTATACCCTTGATGTCATCCACAGTAACAAATGATGGATGAAATAGCACAGCAGCTTGAACCATTCTAGACTTGGCAAGTTCTACAACACACTTTGCTGATAAGAGGAAAAATATCAGCACCATTGAACACAGTTATTTGTCAATATTCAACATAATTGCGCCTCATTTATCGATCCATGTCATTAAATTCATCCATTATGCGGAACTGATAATGGCAAACAGTTGGCTATTCACTCACCGCCCCAACAAAAAGATGCAGCCCCAATAGCCAAAGCTCCCATACTTTTTAAGGCTTCAATTACTGGTTTTGCATCTTCAAATGCTTTTTCCTTTGAATGTAGTATAAAAGAATCAGAGAGTAATGCGTTAGTCATATAGATAATGACAAAAATGATTGGTTTTCAATATAATGATAGAAAATAGTAGCAAGAACTAACTGGATCATGATCTTTAAGCCAAACTAGCAGAGGTCTGTTGGCATTTTCGTAGGCAAAAGGATCTCCATACAAGAAATCAGGAACCACTACATAGTACCCTTTAGCTGCAATCTTGTCTGCAAGCTTTCTGTACAATAAACAAGAGGCATTAGTTTTTACGGAAATAAACACAACTAATATAAAATTATAAATCCAATATTTAGTGGTACAATAAAGGAAACCATGAGAAAATTATAAGCGTTAAGCAACATATCTAGATAAAGTGAGGTATGCATATTCAAATGCATCTTCTCTCTGAGTATTAAGAAATGTAATATTACTCAGTGTCCCTACTTTAGTTTTGTAAGGAAAATGATGATAGTTGAAAACAAGTGTAATAATATCTGGATCAAATCCCACACTGACCATCTGCACGTAGCAAGCAGGAAAATGGAGTGGTTTTACATTATTTTCTCAACATATATGTCCATCTTCTAGAAGTGCAAGAGAAAAGGTGTTGATTATAAATTCCTTTCAGACCCATCAGACATCAATATGTGACTATGGAGAATGGAGTTTAAGATATAGACTACTCATACAAATAAGTTCAGCTATAGTTTTCAGCTTGATGAGAAAGCAGGAAATTAAAGGATTAGACAACAGAAGCAAAAGTTAGGCATACCTTAAGAATCGGAGCTTCATATCCTGCAAGATAAGTTGTACAGATGAAGTCAATATATGACAGGGAAGTAGGAAGTCTTAGGCAGGAATAAAAAAGCAAAGATTTGTAACTGTATTTTTGTATTCATTGAAAGGACTGAGGCAAGCAAAAAGTTTATAGCCATGTTTATGTAGCAAGAAATGAAGCAACATAAAGATAAGTCCATATCAAAGAAAACTTAAACTAGCCATCATGGAAAAAAAAACGATTCCATGCATCAAACTACAGATTGTAGTCAAAACGTGTAATCTCAATAAAACTTAAAATCCTATAAGCTGATCATTAGTACCCACCATCAGCAGCCTGACAGTTTTAAGTACAGAACATGGAAAGATTTGAATGTTCTAAGAGCATGAGGTCGAAAATTAATGTTGATTGTAAGAGATACCAAAAACTTCTGACACCAAAAGAACGGCGTGCTTAGAATTGGAGAGGCCAGAGACATAAGAGTTGAGGCCACCGAGTTTTTGAACGTGGCCTGCTCCAGAGTTTGGATCCAGGACTGGTGGGTTTGAGCAGCACTCAGGACCTGACATTTTTCACCTACAATTTCTGCAATGCGTAGTATCGTTTTCTGATTCTTCCTGGTGTTAATATATATATAGTGAGATCAGACCTCACAAGAAAGATATATTTCAACTATTTATTTAAGATATTGATGCAAAGTCTTACAAGCAATTGACGACGCCTTACATAAATTCATTAAAAACTAAGGTCAATACTTTCACTTTTTGAAATCTCTAATTTTTATGATAAAGCTAAGATAATGAGAAAACTATGTTAAAACCAATTTTGAAGAGGGAAAAAAGTATCTGCTATCGGTTTATCATTTCCCCTTTATATTTTACAAAATGTTTGTGCAATTTGATCAATTTATAAGGTACTTGACTATATGCAAGTGCGAGTGTAAGCTGAATCTTGTTCCATAGGCATTTGTACTACTATCATATAAACAAGAACTAATCAAGCTAATCCATATAATTATTAATTATTATTTAATGAGAAATGAGAATTCATTATTTGCATTTTGAATTGGCAATTCCATATAAACAGTTTTTATAAGGCCGTCATCAACCAAGTGTCATTGACTTTGCGGTTCCGGGATTTTCATTTG
Source organism: Acacia crassicarpa (assembly GCA_034222035.1). Taxonomy (NCBI): domain Eukaryota; kingdom Viridiplantae; phylum Streptophyta; class Magnoliopsida; order Fabales; family Fabaceae; genus Acacia; species Acacia crassicarpa. The sequence continues at coordinate 46,241,036 of JAWXYG010000008.1, read as the reverse complement.
ATAGCAACACAGCAATCATGCAACTTATGGTTCATACCTTCACAATCTCCTGTAGCTTCCTAGGATTAATATGGCAAACATACTTCTTCAACGCCATTCAATGTTTAGATTTTTCCAAAAGCAAAGACTGAGATTTGTATGGATATAAAAGCAGTTTAAAAGGGTGACTTGGCTTTCCTACCTTCTTGAAGCCAAAGCAACAAGCCTATTTGGACTTTGGAGCGAAAGAAATTTACTTGCCCACCAAGTTTTCTTGGTCATCAAGTAAAGCTTCATGAAGCCACTTCAAGCATCCTCAAAAGCATCAAAATGGCAATACAAAATGCCATTTATTTTGTGGATTTTGCTCCCCCTTCAAATATGGCCATAAACTTGCATAAATTTTGTGTGTGTTCTATTATCCCCAAATAAACGGAAGAGAATTATCTCTTCATCTGTTTTCTCCATATCTCTCATCAGTCTCATCTGGTCCGTTGTTTGGGAAAAGGAGAGAAAAATTAAAGTAATAATGTGATCTTTTAGAGATTGATTAGACAAATATGATTTAGAGATTATGAGGGATAATAAGAGAAACTTAATCAAATAAATATCCTTCTGCTATTAAATTCCAAACATATATATATATATATATACCTCCTCGAGGTTCTCAACAGTAGTACTTTTGACTCTAACATCACAAAATATGATAACATTAATATTTATTTAGTGACTAGTAGTGCGCAGCATGCACGTCCAAGATCTCCAGAGACATAGGAAATTAGGAATACAATAACAGAACAGTTGAACTTCACTTTATGTGCTTGGTAAACCAATTCAACATGTCCTGATGAGCCTCTTCTGCACTCTTGACAGCTGCCTCATCTTCCACGTTGTACCTTACTGTCCACCCATGAGACACACCTGGGTATGTCTTCACGAAGCTTTCAAACTATAGACACATAAAATTTAAAAGTTAAGTAATGCGCCTGTTTATATTTTAGACCTGACATATCAAGATGGTTATAGAAACTAAAAGAGGATCTCCAGAACATCGTCTTTTATTTAGAAGAATTTCCTGACTAAAAGGTCCTTGAAACCTCAGGATGATGAGACAGCTTCCTTAAAGTTTACGAAATATTAGCAAGGGAAGAAAATGGTCCCCTCACAACTTCTCACCTGTGCTTTTGCAGACAAAATCTCCCCATATTGATTCAACTTTTCTGGAGGGAAAATATTGTCAATTTCAGCTCCCAATATAGCAATAGGAACCTTGACCTCTGGAGGGAAAGAAACCACAAGCAAAAATGCCACCAATCACCATAGTGAGTTCACTGTTTGTAATATGAACTTACAAAAATTGCACGGAACCAAGTTTACCGTTAATTTCCTCGACACTGATGGGACCGGGATGCAGCAGAACTGCAACCTGAATGTCATCAGACACTGCTAATTTTGCTACCACAACCCCTGCACAAAGCTCGCAAGTCTAACATTTTTGCCTACTCTATGGAAGACCACATTCAAAAATTTCAATGCACAACAAAGAATGATTTTTCTTCATTTGATGATAATTGAAATAAAATGTTGTTCACAGAGAAATAACTCACCTCCCCAGCAGAAACCTGCAGCTCCAATGGCAGTAACACCTTTACTTCTAAGAGCAGCAATAAGAGGTTTTGTATCTTCACTTGCTTTATCCTATGAGGAAAGTACATCATATCATGCATGATACAGTTATGATAGTAGAACATTCAAGCAGGTGAACAAGTGGACTGATTCATATCTCTTAGCATGATCAAACTAACCGGTGCATGAGCCTTTATCCAAGAGTCTCTATCAAATTGAGGGTTGTTTAGATCAAAGATGTCACCATACAGAAGATCAGGAACAACCACCAAGAATCCCTCTGCTGCCACTTTGTCCGCAAGTTTCCTTTACAGCAAGACAATGTCAGATTCTTTTACACCAAGGATTTGGTGTCTTAATTTCTCAAAGGAGACAACGTTTTGGAAATATCATTACCTTAAAAGTGGTGCTTCAAACCCTGCAAATAATTTCAAAACAACATAATGTTAAATTTACAGCTTTCACTGCGAATGCGAAACCCAGCTTCAGACTTGTGTCGAACTAATTAAATAAAACATAAAATAGAGAAAGCAACTGAACAGTGAACTATTAGTTGGAAATGATATAAGAAAGGGGAGATCAGGAGGTGAGCTTGGTACCGAAGACATCAGAGATTAGAAGGATAGCTCGTTTGGAATGAGGAGGTCCCGTGACGTAGGTTTTAAGCCCTGCGAGTTCTTGGACGGTTCCTGTTTCATTTGAGGGCGTGGTCAGACTTGGCGGGTTCTCAAAACACGAAGGACCTGACATTTATAATCTGTGCTTAATTCTGTGTTAGTGGATGCAGATGGTGGTAATGATCAGAATCGCAGATCTCAGAGCAGTTTTATAGAAAGGACGTTTTAATGATAATCTATAAGAAACAAGACAAGTTCGTCACCACATGTGTCATCGAGCCATCACACACACAGACGGGTTTCAGTACGTTTGACTTACAAATGCGTCACCAGATATGTCATGGAGCCGTCGAGTAAGGGAAGTATCTTTTTTTTTTTTTTGTGCGTATCTTTTTCTTTTAATGCTTTTTTAAGTTTTAAAATCACTTTTATTTAATGTTTGATCTGGTTCAGATTATTATAAATTTGCTGTTTATACTTTTAAATGATCATTCTTTTCCATAATGTCTTTTCTCTAACATCACTTTAAGTGTATGCTTGAATTAACAGTAGAAGTTACTTTTCCAATATGATTTACACTATATACAATTTATAAAAATAGTTTATCTCGACTTACATAACCGTATTCAATATCAACTTATACGGACCATAAGTTTTTTTCCCTCAACAAGTGTAATGATAATAAAAAGTGACGAAAATGGAGAAGTTTGTAATTAGTTTTGATGTTATGAGATGGAGTTAACATTTCAACCCAACAAGCAAAAAAAAAATTAAATTGTGAACATAAAAAACAATAATTAAACTAAAATACAAGAAATGGATATATGCGCTAAAACATTTAAGCGAACTAGTAAAAAACTAATACTAGTTCACAATACTGACAAATCTTCTTTTTCCCTTACCGGGAAGAAGAACTTCATTAAATGAAAATTAAAATACAGACATTGAAGAAAGAAAAGCATCAGAATGATGTCTGTGACTATTAAAAACACGAATTTATCCTCACTTCTTCGTCTTGAAATAATAATATTCTCAACTTTTTCCTTGTCAATAAAATTATTTTCCATTTTTTGGTAACCGCCTGCTGAATTTTAAGATAAAGAACTTTGGCTATATACTCGGTGTGTTGCAGGAAAGATGCAAAAACCTCAATGCGATAATGTTTGAGCTGAATTCGGAAATTACTACTACTCTCTCCAGTCCTAATTATAGGAACATTTTTATAGTACAAATTGCATTACAAAAGTGTTCCTATAATTAAGACAGGAGATAGTATCAAATTACAATAAATAAGAGAGACTTAATTACTAAAAAAAATCCCAATAACAACTAAATGACATATAATGATAAGTTATGCTGTAAGAAATGATAACACTTCATTTATCATTTAGACTCCTTGATGATTAAGGTTCTTCTTTATGACGCATTGTAGTTCCCTAACTAAATTTTTTTGGTACAATCCCCAACTAAATTTAGCAGCTTGTATTTGTTTCAATATATTGTATAATGCCCCAACTAATTCCGATCAATTTCCCACTTTTTCTCTTTTGCTAGGCACAAGTAATGTAAGCACTTGGCCTCTCTCTATGGAGACTCGAATGTTTTCGCTATATCATGAAAGATTAGCCTCTTTCGCTAGATTCATCATTTGAGTTTTTATTCCCCACTCCAATCAAAAGGCCAAGGCCTATGGAGAACCAATTCACTACATCCTTTGAGGGATTTATTAAAACAATGAAGGCACAAACTAGAGTTGGTCTAGTGGAAGGGTTAATCCCTCATAATATGGTGAACTAATGTTCGAATTTTTATTATGAGAGGTGCTCACATTTAGAAATTTATAATCTATTTGGAAGGAGGGAAAGGAAGGGGACAGAAAACTTTTATAAGTTGGTTTTGAAAAAATCAGAGAAGTGAGGTTAAAAAATTTTGATAAAGAAAATATGGGGGAAAAAAATTAGTAAGAAAAATTAATTAAAAATTTTCAACCCAACTTCTCTAATTTCTTAAATTCAAGTCATAAAAATTTTTCTTCCCCTGACCTCTCCTCCAAATCCCTTATACTAAATGGTCTCTTAGTGCCCAACAATGCGTTAAATAAAATTGCCTTTAATAGAAAGATACTTATACTTAGCAATAACCCAAAAAAAAAAACAATGGAGGCCCATAATAAGTTCTGGGCATAATGGGCTAAGCAGTCATCCGACCCAAGTGAATGCTTCCAAATGTATATATCATTTGTATTAATTCAGTTCATAGCCCATGGAACAACTAAATATCATTTGTATTCCCACATGGAAAAAAATTCAAGCTAGGAAAAAAGAAACACTTTTTGGAAAAGTATAGAATTTAGAAAAGGGAGGGGAGAAAAGAAGCAGACAAAAATATTTAAAGTAGACTAATAGTCTCATAGCTTAGTGACAAGAGACTATCTTATATTAGTCTTATAGATCGCATTAATGTCAATAAATGACTTCACTGGTGCTGCCTATTTAAGAAAATATAAAAAGAAAGGCAACCTCTAGGAACTTTGGGCCCGTTTGGTTTAAAGAATTTGGGGGGAGGGAAAGGAACTTAAATAAAGGAAAATGAAGATTTAAAAGATGAGGGAAGATTGTTTGAATTGTTTGGTAGGAAAATTTAAATGAAAGGGTGGTAGTTGGTAAAGAATAAAGAAATGTCTATTTTACCCTCAAAAGAAATTAATTCAAAATAAAAAAGAAAAATATTTTTTAAAAAATGTCCCTGTTAAGTTCGAATTTGTGACTCAAAAAAATTTCCCGCCAGGTTCAAATTTCCCGCCAAATTTGAATTTCAGGAGTAAATCTATCAAAAAATGTGAATAGTGATTAGGGAACTTGAGAATCCACCAGGTTTTGTGGGATCTCAAGTTCCCATATATGAAGGAAGAGTAGTGGACCTGGAAAGTTGGGTTCCGGACATTTGAGACACCAAACGATCTTTTTGCATGGGAACTTAGTTCCCTTTCCTTCCTCCAAATTTTGTCAACCAAACGAGCCCTTAAAGTGATAGAATTTGGGAGATGCACTCACTGCTGAGTGGCCTTTTCATAAAAGCAGCTACTGATCCTTATCCATCTGCGTTGACCAATCTGCATACCTTTTTCATGGAGTCGATTCGTTTATAATGATTTCGCCATTAATTAGTGACTAAATTCAGTACATCTAATTGTAAATATATAGCCCTTTTCAAGGAAAACAAATTGCTCCATAGCCTACTTGCAAACCAACTTTTTCTTTTATTTTCCTTTATATATATATATATAAATTTTAGAAAATGGGTTGGCTCACCCACAATCTAAAGGTAGGGCGTTTGAAGCTCAGTCCGTAGGGTATATTGGGTTAAAGAGTACACATGCCTCTACATTTTCCCAGTATTTCTATTGCTTCCTAGATCTCTAGGATGCCTCCCTCAGGGCCCTTGACTAACTCGAGGATTGAACCCCTTCCCTTTTGGTGAGAAGTCTGACCTCTCCGCCAGTTGGACCCAAGAATATAAAATTGGATCTCTGACCAACCAACTTTTTCTAAACATCACTTCTATTATACTTTTGCGGCTCGTTTGACTAGTATTTTTGGAGAAAAAAATTATTAATGAAGTTAAATAAATTATTTTAAAATATTTATATATACATAATATATATTATGATTAAGTAATTTATGTAACTATTTTAATATTTTTTTAAAAAAAATCAATTCAGTTTTATCTTATATGCCAAAATGAAGTGGAGTATTTTATTAAGAGAATTCCTAAACCGTTAAAGCGACTCACACACTTCTTTTTAGTTACATGGGGATTACTCCCCCCACCGTCCTCCGTGAAAAGGTGAGATGATGCCATGCGAACCAAGGCTCTTTCATATAAGTTAGCTACTTTTTTAGTGTTTAATATAAAAAATAATTAATGTTTGTTTAGAGAAAATATTAAAAAAAAACTAAATACATTATTTTAAAGTATTAGTATTCATCTTTATTATACTAAATTTATTTATACAACTTATGAACTGATATATAATTCATTGACATATGGCATATGTTATAATCAATTAATTTATTTAATTTCCTTAATTTTTTTTTAAAAAAGTTAATTATGTCTTATATTGAACCTATTTGGGGAGAGCGTTAGTGATCTTTAAGTTTTTTTTAAAAAAAACATAAAAAAGTAGCAGTGGGGAAAAAAACCTAGTAAGTTCTCTTGATTGGCTTTTATCCTACCGGGCTTTATATATTAAAAAAATATCCTTTTATCAAAAAAGCTCAATAGGGTAACTTTTAGGAAAAAACTCTCAGCTTTTTGACGCTCCACTACTTCAACCACTATCAATTTAAACATAAATCATATTTATAATATGACTTTTTTCTATCGGGTTTTTGTAAAAGTCAGATAGAAAATAACCTCCGCTCCCATTACTAACCCAAATAGACTTTTTTTTTTAATATAGTAATTTTAATGAGATAGTCGTGTTTAAGAGTGTTTTATGGAGTAACGCTAACGGGGAGCAAAGTCAGATTAGAGTTGGTGTCATATTTTCCTGGTTACATTAATTAATTTGGTAGGCCGCCGGCCAGGGAGGTTTGTGGGCTTTGCTTGCACCGAAATTCAGAATGACGGCAGCCTCATGATGTGCCTCTCTCCTTTGCTTTCCTTTTCCGTTTTGGTTTTAGGTGATGAGTCTCCATCTCCATCCCTCCCTACCCTATCAATCTCCCATTTTTATAAATAAAACTCTCTTCACAGTTCACACCCCCCTCCTCTTTTTAATCTCCTCACAATTCTGACCTTTTCTGTCATCCCTCCCAGGGATTCATTCATTTGCAATACAGTTAAGAGATTGAGCACATATTTTTAATTTTCAATCAAACATGAAACATCAGTTGTACAGGTACAGCCATTATTCAAACCCAACATTACTTAATTCTCAGGGGTAGGCGAGAAAGTGACTACAATTTTATATTCATATTCATGTCTTTCTATTTGGACCCGGCTTGGGACTTGCGTCTGCTGCTTTCCTTTCCTTCAAACAATGCCGTAAAACACTCATCTAGTACCTTTTTTGTCCACAAAAAAAAAATAAATTCATGGCACTATCGGATGCTAAAAAAATAATTTAGAATATTGAAGAAATTCTTTATAATGATGAAAAATTATTTTATTATCTTTAAAAAAGAGGCAGTAAGTGAGCGTTTTACGCCAAAACGGCGGTATTTTTGAAACAAAGGACAGCAGGAGAATAAGCCCGCAAAAAAAGGTAAACCGCGTCCTATCTATTTATAATAGAGCATGGAGAGTTGGAGACTGGTTCCCCAACAAGCCAGTAGCTTGCAGGAGCGAACTTGATGTATTTAATGATTAAAAAGGTGGAGACTAGTGGCAATGGTCCCACACAGGAGAGATGGTTTTGTTTTGGGAGGGAGTTGAACCGCTAAATTAAAGATGGAATCTTGGAGGGTCCCACGCTTCACTCGTCAAAGAGCATGAGTAGCCTCCTATCATAACTTATCAAGGTACGCACCCCCCCAACCTTACCTACCCGCACGTCCCATCCACGACTCTTTCCAAGTCTTCTACACAAAAACATGTTTTTATTATCTCGTAATCTCTTATTATTTTATTTGGATTGAAAAGATAAACTAATTTAAACCATTGATTAAGAAAAGAAAAAAAAAGTTAAGGGGGTGATAATTTGATGACGTTGCTCTTTTTTTACATTTTAAATTTAATTGGACGGATATAACTTAACGATTAAAAAAAAAAAAAGTAAACAATGAAAAGAAATTTGACCCTCCTACACACCCTTGCCTTCCCACATTTCAACTAGGTGCAAAAAAAAAAAAAAACTCCTTTAGGATTTAGTATTACACAGTACCATAACGCTATACAAAATTCTTCTACCTCCAGTCTTATTTATAAGAATACTTTTAAACCACAAAAATATTTCTATAATTACAGAAGTTCCAAATTTTAACTTGCTCCATAGTAATATACAAACTTTATATTTATATGCAACGAATGAAAATTGTACGTTGACAGATTCTTTGTTTGTTTTGTTGTTTTTTGGGGCAAAAAGTTTCATAATCCCAAAACAAAAACATCATCGTCATGATCGCCAATTATTTTTGGACCCACAAGAGGAGATAGGGTTGTATAGGTATACAAGTCATCGTCTTTACCTAACCACCCTAGGCCAACTTCTCTCATTTTCCCTCCATTTGCTTTCCTTTTCTCATTGATGAAAATTTCACTTGTCTAGATTTAAAATCTTATCATAATTTTATTATAATTCTATTAAGAATACATAAATAAATTTTAACTGTTAATTTTTTTTCCTGAATAGTTCACATCTATCTTAAAAAAATAGAAATAAAATTTACTCTATAATTATAATCTACTTATTTTTTGATCAAATTTTAATAACTTTAATTTATTTATGTATTTTTTAAGTAAAACTAATAATATTTTTATAAGCTCTAAAATTTGGACCATTGAAATTTTTATCTAAAAGTGGAGACAGAACTCCCTACTTCACCCTACAATTGTAGTGATGGGGACATTTGGAGAATGTATTGCAGCGGTTAATGATTTATAAATAGTATATATATTCTGTCGTTTTTATAAATTTTTCGTGACACAAAAATGTTGTACTATTTTCAAACAAGAATTCATGTTTTAATCCCTATGAAAATGACCCCAAAAAAACTTGTGCATTTTCATATACTACTTTTAAATAAATGTAAAATGAGACATAATAAATAATAAAAAATAAATTTGATGTGTTTTTATTTTACTCTATATATATATATATATATATTTGTCATTCTTATTCCTCATCACGCATCAAACACATAATTAAGTTCTTGCTATGCTAGCAGCAATTAAGTGTGGAGGAGTAAAATTCAAGAATCTCAGCCTAAAAAGGGAAACAAATAAGAAATTGGAGGCAAGTTGAAGTGGGGTCGTAGGCAGTTTGGTGAGTGGCTGGTGGGTCCAAGTGGGCCACTCTAGTGGTGCTCCTTCAATTATCCCTATTATGGACCATACTAAAAAAACCTAATGCCTCACTGCTGGATTGATCTTGACCCCGGAAAAAGAAATGCCTAATTGATTACTCCCTAAAAACAACAAATGCTCCAAAAACAAACAAAAATCCGTAGGTCCCACTTATCAACGAAAACAAGGTTGAGTGCTCTTGTTGCTTCCTGGGTCATTCTTCCCTGATGCTCAGGGGTTGCGAGTTCGAGCCTGGTATTTGTATACTCCCTCATCTCTGAACCAAAAGGTTGAGTGCTCTTGTGTAGCTGTGCTGGGTGTTCACCTTTCCCCAGAAGATCCGTTTCCTTATTCCAAATCAATTTTCAGTGTTGCTTATTTTAGTGCCTGTTTAAATTAGTAGTAGAAATTGTTTTTCTAATATGATTTACAGTATAAGAGGTATATTTATGAGATGAGTTTTATTTCGACTTCTACAAACGTATTTTTTTCATACCATCTCAAACAATCCCGTTTGATACGCATAAATTAAATGGACTGTTTGGGACACAAATTGATTTTAATAAAAATGGATATAGTGTTTAAAAACATGTTTGGTATGCTGATGGCTTGAATTTTATTTTAGAAGACCAAAATGCCCTTCTAAATAAAAAACTATGCCATAACCTCACATTATACCCCTAACAAATAAACCACTGTAGTCTCAACAGAGCAGTCACCGTTAAACCACCGTAATGATAGAAATAAATATACGAGTAATATTTAACAACTAACTATTAATCAACAATCTATGAAAAGCAGGTTAGTTGATAACATTAAGAAATTTTGCTATCGGCTTCATTTATCAAAACTTAATCAACATTTGTCCTCCCTTCCGTTTGAAAAATTGTCAACAATCGTCTTCTCTGCCATCCAAAGATTATCAACAATCAATAGCTTTCAAATAAATGGGCATCTCCAACAATCATCGTTATCGTTAAGGAAAAGGGGGTCAAGGAGGAAGATCAAGAACCTAGATCTTCTGTTTATGCAAACATCATCATCAAGAGCTAACAATCCTCCTAGATCTAAAACCTAAAAATGGTGAAGCAAAAAAAAAAAAAAAAGAGGTTAAAGAAGGTTGTTGTGGAAGCTATGAAAATGGCAGATGAAGTTACTGTTGTCGGCGTCGTCATTTGCCCACATCAAGCTGCCATATCAAGGGTGGGTTGTCGTCAACGATGAGTTTCATGGTTGTCGCATTGTCAGGGGTAGACCTCTATAGTCGCTGTCATTGGCTGGTGGGTCGTTCTCGTCAGTGAGGTGAAGTGGAAAAGGGGGACCATGAACTTGAAATATGAACGAAAGCAAGAAGGGGCAAAAATGAACTCAGGCGTCATGAAAATACAAATCTTGAATTTGTCTGATGGAAATGAATTCAATCAATTTTGGTGAAGTTGAATTATGAAATTCTCCAATTTCAGCGTACCAAACCAACATTTTCATGGAAATCAATTCCATTTTCATTTCCATATACCTCCATTCCATTGTACCAAACTAGCAAAAGACTTCAGTTTGTAAATATGAGCAAAGAACAGGGGTATAACAGTAGTTGTACATCCAAATATAAGTGGACCGTTTCTAGTTGTGGTCCCTACGAAAAAATGGCATACAGCTACAATAGCCTCTTAAGGAACATACTAATAACAGTTGAGACCTCAAAACATATAAAACACGCCTAATAATATAGGAAAATAGCCCGGAAAAAAAAAAAAAAACTCCTCTTAAACTTTAAAATTTTATTGACAACAACAATAATAAAATTAATAAGAATAATAAAGCAATTAACAATTTGTTTATTAAGAAATCATCTATTTAAAATTTGTAGGTTCAAGTAATATTTTTTTTGAGATTTTCCAGTAATTACGTAAGAACCCATGTACTTTATTAGTTATAATATCTTTTGAATAACTTATTAACTTACCTGTTATTTTCAATTAAATAAACTTGTTTATGATTTAAGATAAATACTCTTCTGGTCTTAAATATAATATATAATTGACTTTTTCTGGAGAGATTAAAGAAATTAAATAAGTTATTTAATCATATTATATATTTATATTATTAAATTATATATCAGTTTGATAACATAATTTAAAGGAAAAAAAATCAACTTTATCTTGCATCTAGGATTAAATAGTAATAAATAACACTCTCCTAGGCAAAAAATACAGAAATATACAAAATGGTTTGAGTTCATCGAGCTCTCAGCCTCTCACTATTTGTAACTATGATTCAGAATTCTGTTTTCTTTAATCAGAATATTTTTGTGATTTAAAAGGAACACTTTTGATCAGGGCATTTTAATTAAGAAAACATTAGTAAAGTCATCACTAACTATTAACTACTCATTATGCGTTGAATAAGGTGTCATCTTTATCCCGCTCGTCGTCTGGTTTGCGGCTTCTTGTTCTCATCTCAGATCTCTACAGCTATCGCTTGATTCCCAAGTTTACCCTTGGCAGTTCTGACTTCTCTCGTCTCCATCCTGTTATGACAAAAGTAAACGTCCGAGAAAACATAATTAATTTGAGTGCTCTCTCGCTCTCAGAGCCCCGGTGCACCCTCGGCTGGCCACTCCGCAACAGTAGCCGAAGCTCCGGCGACGATTTGGCTCGTCCATGGAGGTTTCTGCCCGAGGCAGTCCCTGGGACGATGTCGTAGAAATCATCAAGGCGGCTCAGGGGAAGGGTTGTGACCCTTTAAGTTGGGCTATACAGATACATTCACTTCTGAACTCAGCTGGAGAGTCCCTGCCTTCGTTGGAGCTCGCCGACGTTCTAGTATCCTACATTTGCTGGGAGAACAATGTTCCCATTATGTGGAAGTTTCTGGAGAAGGCCTTCATGTTGAAGATCGTGCCCCCTATGTTTGTTCTTGCTCTGCTCTCTGTAAGGTTTGTGTGTGATTCAATTTTGATTTACCAAATTCACTTCTACTTTTCTGATTTAGCGGTGATCAATTTGCTGAGTCGTTTCTTATTGCAGTTTCTTCCGTTCCCCTTTGTATTCACCACTTTATCATCTGAACAGATTGAAATGGCGTCTGCATTTTGGGCATTGATGAGCCATATTGATACTTCTATCTTTTTTTTTTTTTTTCAGGGTTATTCCTTGTAGAAATTTCCAACCTGCAGCATATAGGTTATACTTGGAGCTCCTCAGAAGACATGCCTTTGAGCTTAAATCTCTAATAAATGGGCCAAATTATCCAAAGTAAGATTTGATTTTATCTACGAGAAATTTAATGTATTTCCTCACCTTATACCTTTTATGTCTTCCAAATCTTTGTCATATATACTATAAAAGTCAAACAAACCTATTATTCTTAAGTCATGAACGGGGTGACTTATTTCTTGAAGTGCAATGCATCGGACTCACTCTTGTTATATATCAAGTCTTTGGAGCTGCAATCATGTTGCTCTTTGACATTCTATTCAATATGCTCTGCACCATCAAAGCTTGTTTGCTAAAATTTGTTCTGCACGTGAATTATGTATCACATCAAATCTTGTTTTCATTATCAATAAAGTGATTAGCAATCTGTTGCTCCAGCTTGTGCCACCAGCTAACCTTTTGGTTTTTAAATTGAAGTCGTAGTAATAAAAAACTTTATTTTCATCCCTCATGTTTCTTGCTGGTTTGGTGTAAGATAATCTTAAGTGTATCTCAAATAGCTGAATGACGGTGAACTTGAACAGGCTATATCTATGATTAAATAAGAGGGGTTGAACAGATCAATTGGGTGATTACCCTTGTGGGGAAAAAGAACTCCTTTCTCTATTATGAGGCTGGAAGCAACAATTCCTATCATTTTGTTTAACCACAAAATAGATTTAGCCCCATTTTATGTCAAGATTGCGTGATAAGGTTTTGATTGTTTGAGAATATGTTGCCGATGCTAGTTAAAGTATGAGATAATTTTATCTTAAAATTGGCGTCATTCTTGATGCACTATTTGCTTAAACTGGTGATATTGATGGGTAATTTTGTTCAGTGAGGTGGTTTCTTTCATCATCTAATTCTTTCACTTCTGCTTTGGACAGGGTCATGAAGACAATAGATCATGTCTTTCGTCATTCCCAGATATTTGGCCTTACACAAAGTGGGCCTGGCATTATAGTGGTTGAATTTATTTTTTCAATTGTCTGGCAGTTGCTTGATGCTTCAATGGATGATGAAGGGCTATTGAAACTTACTCCTGAGAAGAAATCCAGATGGGCAATTCTGTATCAAGAAATGGAACTGGATATGCATGATAGTTACAGTGATAAAAAGACTGAGCATCAAGAGAAATTGCAGAATTTAAATACTCTTACGGCTATTGATATTATTGGGCAATTTCTGCAGGATAAAAAATCTTCAAGGATTCTCTACTTGGTTCGCCAAAATATGTATGTGCTTGCACTCTTACAGTGCATTTCTTCTGAAATATTATTGTCTAAATGCAGTGTTGGTTATGAATTCAATCATATCTGATTTATTTATGATGGCATATCCTACTGTTTTGGTGTGCCATAGAATTTCTGATTTTCCATGCTCTTATTTAGTTATCTTTTTCGGTTACATTACTCTGGCTCCCTTGAAAAATGACTTAATTATTTGCCCCTCCCTCTATAACAAATTCTACATTGCTTTTTCTTTAAACCGAGAGATATCCTACATATAAACACATTCTGTATAAAATACCCTCAAAGTTTTTTAAGAAAATAATTTCTTAAAGTTAATTAAATTAAATTTAAAATTATTTAATAAAAATAATTTGTTATTAAAGACAAAAAGAGTATATTTAAATATTTTTCTTGTTGAAATCTAACCAGTTAATAGAAAATAATTAGCGATTTTTAATTTTAACAATAATATATGTGCTAAATGTGTGTATTTAATCGACATAAACTTTGTTATAAAAAATGACACTAAGAAAAGAACTGAATTTATGATTTTAAACATAAAAAAGAATTTGCATTGGAAATGATTTTTAAGAAAGCACTATGATCCTTAGCAGTATGTGGCCAAAATGGTTTTAGTTGTAGGTTTTTACCCCTCCCCTCCTTCCAAGGGACATCAGTGTAAACTTTCATAAAAGAGGGGAAGACAACGTATAAGCCACGTCGTAGGGGGAGAGAGAGTAATTTTTTTATTTGCTTCAATGAAATGATGATTTAATGCTAATTCTATGTTGCATTTCTTGAACTAATGATCTTTAGCTTCACATCTTTCTTTCACTTTATCAGGCCTATACACTGGAGAAGTTTCATCCAGCAGCTGCAACTTATGGGAGCTAATTCCTTAGCAGTGAGGAAATCAAGAACTGTAAGTTCTGGGGTAATTCTCAAATTTGCCTCAGACACTGATGTAGTCTGGTCTGATGAACGAAAAATGAGGTCACAGCAAAAGTTCCAAGCATTTTTGGCTTTTGATTATCTTTCCTCTTCTGCATCACTCTGCCATGGTGCTAGTCATTCTGCCCTCTGGATTCCCCTTGATCTGGTATTGGAAGATGCCATGGATGGCTATCAAGTTAGTACAACGAGTGCTATTGAAATAATTAGTGGTAAGACTTAAATTAGCTCATAAAACCTGATGTAAATGGTTTATAATATCTCTTTAACAATAGTTTCATGTTTTTTTCCCAGGCTTAATAAAGACCCTTAGAGCAATAAATGGCACCTCTTGGCATGATACTTTTTTGGGTCTCTGGTTAGCAGCTCTCCGTGTTGTTCAGAGGGTTGGAAACCCTTCCTCTACTAATTACTTTATTTTTCTGTGAAGTTTTTTGCGTCATATACTTCTAAAGTGCATTTTATGTTTGAAGTTTCTCCGTTCATAGCATCAGATTGACTCTGATCATAATTTTTTCAGTCAAATTCAAGTCTGTTCATATGTAGTTACGATGGCATCACATGTATATATTTTTTTTAAATTAAAATTTCTATGTACTTGTAGGAAAGAGATCCTATTGAAGGCCCTATGCCTCGTATTGATACCCGCTTATGCATGCTCTTATGCATCATTCCTCTAGTCATAACTGAGTTTATTGAAGAAGATGAAATGACACCAATTCATGAATCAGACATTGGTCCAACAGATCACTTGACAGACAAGAGGGTTCCAGGAAAGTGTCGCGGTGAATTAGTTTCAAGTCTACAGATATTGGGTGATTATCAGAGCTTGCTTGTCCCACCTCAATCTATTGTTGCTGCTGCGAATCAGGCTGCGGCCAAAGCAATGCTATCTGTTTCTGGTATCACAATAGGGAGTGCATACTTTGAGTCCCTTAGCATGCAGGAGATGCCAATTGACTTTTGTAAGTAACCTATGCTTCAGTGTAAACCAGATGAGGTGTATATTTTTTCTACTATGATTGCAATATCTATTAATTTTAGCTTTGTTATTGGGGCATTTGTCTGCCATTTGTGGCTTTCTGTGTATACAAACGCACATATTCATCTTCACTTGTTGAGATGAATTCCATCAACCAAATAGAAGTATTATAACATAGTGGAGGGTCTATGAAAATGCAATCTTTAATTTAAGTTAATATGAACATTATGTGATCTTTGGAAATTATACTGATACCAGTGACAGGAAGTTGTTGATTGGCACTTGACTTTATGCAGAGTCCTAAATATACTGTCTTATTTGCTGCACTTTGCTTGCGTTTCTGATTTTGTTTGAAGTCCATCAAATTCAATTAGGTTCCCTGTCAAGGTTTTTGAAAGGTGGTCATCCTGTACAAAATTTGAACCTGTGGAAACTTAAATGTAGTGAAGACAAAGAAGCCTCCTTGGATACTACAAAGGTTACTCATATCATCCTTGGAACACCATAATATAGACACTAGTAAGAGCGCATCTGCGGCTGAATTGCAAGTTTTGTGTGTGTGTGTGTTGGGGGGGGGGGGGGGGGGTGGCTGTCTTGTGTTGTAGGAAGGACCTGGAGTTTTTTTTATATTCGTGTGTATTCCTTAACTTTTATAGTGTTAACTTTTCCTAAAATCAAAGATTCTACATTTGATATTTGGTTATTTACTTTAAAAGGAATATGTATTCTTCCTTTCACCCATCAAATATATGCAATTTTTAATTGGGATAAATATTTGAAATGCCTTATTGTTAAAAGGTTAGAATGTTAGATGACTTTGGATCTTATTTTTCAGCTGGGAACATGCGGCATCTGATAGTTGAGGCTTGTATTGCCCGAAATCTGCTCGACACATCTGCATATTTATGGCCAGGTTATGTGAGTGGACAAATCAATCGATTACCCCAATGTCTGCCAACTCAAGCACTTGGATGGTCATCATTTATGAAGGGAGCAGCACTTACTCCACCCATGGTAAATGCTCTGGTTTCAAGTCCTGCCTCAAGGTAAGATCTCTCTTTATTTAGTTAATTGGTTGGCATTATGGTTTTGGTATTGCGTCCTTGAGAAGTTCTTGTAATGTCAACCTCAGGGCATTACTATTAAAGTATTTGCTCCTCTGTGTGGAGGCCTCTAGTTAAGAACTAATGATCTTCATAACACTGTCCATTTTGGAAGCTTGTATGCTGTGTAATAATTTAACAAGAATATTCTTAGTTTGCTCACTGAGACCCAAGATTATACTCATGCCCTTTACAGCTGACATATAAAATTTATGGTGGCTGTAATCGGTAGTTTTTAAATTTTAAAATTTTGAAGGCCTGGTCTTCAGTTGTTCCTTTTCTTTCCAGAAGTCAGGTATATCAGATGCTCTTTTTTGTAAATTTACCCAAAGGTAAAGCTACTGAATTTATGCTCCTGGATTTGATGGAAGCTTAGCAGAACTGGAGAAAATTTTTGAAATTGCTACCCAAGGATCAGAGGATGAGAAGATATCTGGGGCCACCATTCTTTGTGGGGCATCCCTACTTAAGGGATGGAATATACAGGTAATGGAGTTGGAACATGTAGCCTATAGAAACTCTAATCTTTAGTTCCTTTTCTACTAGCATGAAGCATTCTTTGTAAACTCTTTTGTGCAGGAGCACACTGTTCATTTCATTATTAGGTTATTATCTCCCTCAGTTCCTGCAGAGAGCACTGAAGGCAACAACCATTTGATTAATTATGCTCCAATTCTTAATGTACTCCTTGTTGGAATTGCACCAGTTGATTGTGTTCAAACATTCTCTCTCCATGGCCTGGTAAGTTTTATTACAAAATTAAAGGTGTGGGAACTTATTCTTTCCAGAGTTTGGATTTTTACCAATGTAAGTGATGCTTGTTAAGTAGAGTTTGCTTTCAATACCTTTAGCTAGACCAGAGGTGTAGAATAAATGTATGGAGCTGGTTTGGCAGTTTCCTAGCTTTTGGACTGGGAAATTTTCCGAGTCTATTTGCGTTATATAAGTAGATTGAAAGAGAGAGCAGGATGGGAGGATCCAGCAAATACATTCAATACTGAAAATTATTTTAAATCTCTAAGGCTAACTGTGATTTGTAAAGCTTTATTATGTCCTTTAGCATTGCCTGTGCGTATTCAAGAGGTAAATTTTAATGGAATTTGTTTTTTTAAGGGAAAACATTTACTTTAACCTCGTAAATTAGGTCTAAGAAACTATATGAAGCTATATACTTTTGATCATTTTCTAAATCACGTCTTCATCTTTCTGCTTCTTTTTATCCCGGGAAGAGCCAGAACTTGGGCAGTGAGGATTTATCTTATTTTGATTAAATGCAATTTGGAAATCTTCCATCAGGTTCCACAGCTTGCTTGTTCGTTGATGCCAATCTGTGAAGTTTTTGGATCATGTGTGCCCAATGTCTCATGGACGCTATCATCAGGGGAAGAAATATCTGCTCATGCTGTGTTTTCCAATGCTTTCATTCTGCTTTTAAGGCTCTGGAAATTTAATCGCCCACCTCTTGAACATGGAATTGGAGATGTACCCACTGTTGGTTCTCAACTAACTCCTGAATACCTCTTATTAGTGCGAAACTCCCACTTGATGTCGGCTGGTAACATTCACAAAGATCGAAACCGGAGGAGACTCTCAACAATTGCTACTTTATCATCTCCTAATTCCATATTCGTTGACTCCTTTCCAAAATTAAAAGCCTGGTACCGGCAGCATCTAGCATGTATAGCTTCAACACTCTCTGGTCTTGTTCACGGAACACCTTTTCATCAAATTGTTGAGGGGATTCTTAATATGATGTTTATAAAGATCAATAAAGGAAGCCAGGCTTCTGTTCCATCTGGAAGCAGCAGCTCTTCTGGACCTGGAAATGAGGACAACTCAACAAGGCCAAAATTGCCTGCTTGGGATATTCTGGAAGCCATTCCCTTTGTAGTTGATGCTGCTCTCACAGCTTGTGCTCATGGAAGATTTTCTCCTCGTGAGTTGGCAACAGGTAAGTTGTAAATCCATGCAAACAAACCGAACAACTAAAATTCTCTTTTCAGAGGTGTCAGCAAACCTTGAAAATGTATCTTCTTCATTAGCTTAACCTTTTACAATTATCCTCGGTGTATTTGACCTCTGCATTTAGGACAACAATTAAATTCCTTATTCATGTCTATTTATAGATATGCTTGACATTATAATGCCTGAATGCTTTTCTCCATATCAGGGCTTAAAGATTTAGCTGATTTTCTTCCTGCATCTTTGGCAACCATAGTGAGTTACTTCTCTGCTGAAGTAACTCGGGGTGTTTGGAAGCCTGCATTTATGAATGGAACGGATTGGCCAAGTCCTGCTGCAAATCTGTTGAATGTGGAGCAACAGATCAAAAAAATTTTGGCGGCAACTGGTGTTGATGTACCAAGCCTTGATCCAGGTATTTTTTTAGTGTTTGGTTGCTTTCATTAAAATTTGACTAGAACGCAAGTTCATCCTCTGTGTCTATATTAGTACTTGTACCAATTAAGTCTATCCTTTACAAGGCTTTAATTAAGTATCGAATTGATGTTTTGCATGTCTTCCTACACCTCGTTTTTCTCTTCCATCATTATTATTTAATAATTACTTTAGTGTTATGAACAAGAGGTCATCATTTCCACAGGGGGAAGCTCTCCTTCCACACTTCCGCTACCGTTGGCCGCCTTTGTAAGCCTTACTATAACCTACAAAATTGACAAAGCATCAGAGCGTTTTCTTAATTTGGCTGGCCCAGCATTGGAGTCCCTTGCTGCAGGTTGTCCATGGCCTTGCATGCCAATTGTGGCTTCCCTGTGGACCCAAAAGGCAAAGCGTTGGAGTGACTTTCTTGTTTTCTCAGCATCTCGAACTGTCTTCCTCCACAACAGTGATGCTGTAGTTCAACTTCTCAAAAGCTGCTTCACAGCGACCCTTGGCATGAATAGCTCTCCTTTCTCATGCAACGGTGGTGTTGGAGCCCTTCTCGGCCATGGATTTAAATCCCATTTATGTGGAGGGATCAGCCCTGTTGCTCCTGGAATTCTATATCTACGTGTTTACCGGTCATTGAGAGATGTTGTCTTCTTGACAGAAGAGATTGTGTCCATCTTGATGCACTCTGTGAGAGAAATTGTATCTGGTGGGCTGCCAAAGGAGCGGCTGGACAAGTTAAAAACAGCCAAAGATGGCATTAGATACGGGCAGGTTTCTCTCGCTGCATCAATGACTCGTGTGAAACTTGCAGCTGCACTGGGGGCCTCTTTAGTATGGTTATCCGGGGGGTTCATGCTGGTTCAATTGTTAATAAAAGAAACATTGCCTTCGTGGTTTATAGCTGTTCACAGATCTGACCAGGAAGAAGAGTCCGCTGGAATGGTTGCAATGCTTGGTGGATATGCACTTGCTTATTTTGCTGTTCTTTGCGGAGCTTTTGCTTGGGGAGTTGACTCTTCATCATCGGCATCAAAGAGACGTCCGAATGTTCTGGGCATCCACATGGAGTTTCTAGCTAGTGCTCTTGACGGTAAGATATCACTCGGCTGTGATTCTGCAACTTGGCGGGCTTATGTATCAGGGTTTGTGAGCCTTATGGTAGGTTGCACACCAAATTGGATTCTGGAAGCAGATGTAGATGTGCTGAAGAGATTGAGTAATGGGTTGAGGCAATTGAACGAGGAGAAGCTTGCCCTTGCTTTATTGAGTGCTGGTGGCTTGGGTACGATGGGGGCTGCAGCTGAGCTCATAATTGACAATGAAATGTGACCATTTTTTCTCTTTATAATCTTCTAGGGTTCAGTGTTTGTATTTTGTACATACGTTTCTTGCTCCTAAGCCGTGCAGCTATAAGCTTCCTAACTCTGTGAATAGTTCTCTTGGAAAAATATCACCCATGAGAATGAAAAATTTTGTAGATGTCTATCTCAAGCTGTCAAGTTTATAATCTCTCAGTGATATTAATTGATAACATCGCTCCTTCAAATTACATGGTTTTTTCCAATCTGTCATGGCGAGTTGGCAACTGGACACACACACACACACACAAGTGGTAGCATACAGGGTTATTTCAGGTTTGAAAGTGAGTTTTAAATCTAAAAAGAATATCAGTAAATCTGATTCCACTGGTATATATAAATGATGGGGAAGGATTTTGTCAAAGAAATCGAAAAATGCGTTGTGAGAAACTTGACCTAGATTCAAATGATAGTGTGTGATAAAAGAGAATCCTCTTTATCTTACAAAACCACTACAGCCAGGCATTCTGTTAGTTTTCTGGCTCTGCATGACTCTCCTTACCACCGATACATCCTCCCACCGTCCAGCGTCTGCATATATGTTTGATAACAGAACTCTGCTTCCGCCATGAGATGGCTCCAACGCCGCCAAACTTCTTGCAGCCCTCTCTCCTATTTCCACATTTCCATGAGTTCTACATGCTGCCAATAGAGTTCCCCATATCACAATATCAGCCCTCATTGGCATGCTCCTCACTAATTCCTCAGCTTCTTCTAACTGTCCTGCTCTACCTAAGAGATCAATCATACAACCATAATGCTTTATGTTTGGCTCCAAATCATACACACTCTTCATGCTCTGAAAAATTCTCCGCCCTGAATCCACCAACCCAGCATGGCAACAAGCACTGAGGACTCCTATAAATGTAATTGAATTGGGTTTTGTTGCGGAAGCACAATATAGAGCGTGACTGATTATACTAGAAAATTACCCAAGCTAGAAACAAAGTTTCTAGACGTAATTTAATAATATAATAAGCCCCAACTACTATATCTATATGCAGCTAATAAATAATAAATAAGACAAAAATAAGAGAAATACCAGATCCTAAATTCACTCCAAATAACTTACAAGTGAAATACTACAAGAGAGAAAGATATACAAATGTCTTAAGAGACAATTGAGAGGGGTGAGGATGAAGGGAGGAGGGGGGCCTCCTTTTATACTAATTCTAGCGCCCCCTCCCCTCTTACTTATCCGATGTGGGACTTTGCCACATCCAACAAATCTCCACCTTGGCAAAATCCCACATTCTCAATTTCTCCTATTTACAAAATTCTAATTGTAACTTCTATTCAAAATACAACGTTCAACAATGTTGATCAGATCCAAACAATGTTGAAATTTAATAGAAGTCACCACCTTTGTCAACATATCAGCAGGATTATCATCTGTTTGTATCTTCCGTATCGTGACTCCACCTTCTTCCAATATTTCTCTTATAAAGTGATATCGGACGTCAATGTGCTTCGTCCTTGCATGGTAGACTTGGTTCTTTGCTAATTGAATAGCACTCTGGCTATCACAAAATACTGTGATGCTTTCCTGACTAATACCAAGCTCTCCAAGCAACCCCTGAAGCCAAATCGCCTCCTTTACAGCCTCTGTAATTGCCATGTACTCTGCCTCTGTTGTAGACAAAGCTACCGTTGACTGTAAAGTTGACTTCCAACTAACTGGTGCACCTGCAAGAGTGAATACATAACCAGTAGTTGACCTTCGTTTGTCCAAATCACCTGCAAAATCTGAGTCACAATACCCAACTAGTTGTTGATCAACATCCTGCTGAAAGACCAATCCAATATCTACAGTATTACAAATATACCGTAGAATCCATTTCACAGCTTGCCAATGCTCTATTCCGGGATCATGCATATACCTACTCACCACTCCAACTGCCTGTGAAATGTCTGGTCTTGTACAAACCATAGCATACATCAAGCTACCAACAGCGTTCGCATATGGTACCCTTGACATATATGCTCGTTCATCTTCATCCTTCGGCGACATATCAGCATTAAGCTTAAAATGCGGTGCAAGTGGAATGCTTACCGACCTGGTTTCTTCATTCATACCAAAACGATGTAGCACCTTCTTCAAATACTCCCTTTGAGATAAGAAGAGCTTCTTCGATGGTCTATCTCTTGTTATCTCCATGCCAAGTATCTTTCTTGCCTCGCCTAAGTCCTTCATCTCGAATTCCTTCTTCAGTTGATCCTTTAGCTTCTCAATCTCTGCTTGATTTCTTGAAGCAATCAACATATCATCAACATACAAAAGAAGATAGATAAAGGATCCGTCTTCAAGCTTCCGCAAATACACACAATGATCGTATTTGCTTCTTCTATACTTATGTCGCAACATAAACTTGTCAAACCGTTTATACCATTGTCTCGGAGACTGCTTCAATCCGTATAACGATCTTTCAAGTTTGCACACCATATTCTCCTTTCCAGCAACTTTGAATCCTTCAGGCTGAGTCATGTAGATTTCCTCCTCCAAGTCCCCATTTAGAAATGCAGTTTTTACATCCATCTGAACTAGTTCCAAATCTAACTGCGCTACCAAAGCCAACAGAATTCTAATGGAGGAATGTTTTACAACTGGAGAAAATACCTCATTGTAATCAACTCCCTCCTTCTGAGCATAGCCTTTAGCTACCAACCTTGCTTTGTAGCGAATATCGCCTTGGTTAGGAAATCCTTCTTTCTTCGCATACACCCATTTGCAACCAATTGCTTTCTTACCCTTTGGGAGTTTGGCCAATCTCCACGTGCCATTCTGATGAAGGGACTGCATTTCTTCATTCATCGCATTCATCCACTCATCCTTTTCTGAGCCCCGGATAGCCCATCGATAAGTTGAAGGAATGCCATCAGTTGCAATTGACGTTGCACAAGCCACCATATCCATAAAGCGAGTAGGCTTTCTTACTATTCGTCGTGGCCTGCTGGTTGCGATTGATTCATGTTGCTGCTGAGGTTCTTGTGTTGAAACCTCCCTTTCAACTGGCTCTTCTTCTACAGGAAAGTCTTTCCTCGTTTCCCCGTCACTTTTCTGTATTGGGAAAGTTAGCTTTCCTTCAAACTCCACCTGCTTCGAAGCACCATCGGTCTGTGTGGTATCTTCAGATGTTACTGTTTTAAATATAGCAGTCTCATCAAAAGTAACGTCCCTGCTAAACACAACCTTCTTCGTCTCTGGACACCATAAACGATATCCTTTGACTCCAGAAGTGATTCCCAAGAAAATGGCTTTCTTTGCTCTTGGATCCAATTTTGATTCTTTCACATGATAATATGCAGTTGAGCCAAATACATGTAAAGAATCATAATCATTAGCAGGCTTACCATACCATTGTTCCAACGGTGTCTTACTATCAATAGCAGCAGATGGTAGACGATTAATGAGATGACTCGCATATGTTATTGCCTCAGCCCAAAATTCTTTGCCCAAACCAGCATTGGACAACATACACCGAACCTTCTCCAGCAAAGTCCGGTTCATGCGTTCTGCCACCCCATTCTGCTGTGGTGTATTTCTCACGGTGAAGTGTCTGACGATGCCATTGTCTTCACAAACCTTCTGGAAAGGATCATTCCTGTACTCTCCACCATTGTCTGTGCGAAGACATTTGATCCTCCTGCCTGTTTGTGCTTCTATCATCGTCTTCCATTTGAGAAAAATTCCCAAAACTTCATCTTTGGTCTTCATCGTATACACCCAAACTCTTCGGGAAAAATCATCAACAAAGGTTACAAAATAATGCTTTCCTCCCAACGAAGCTGTTTTGGAAGGACCCCAAACATCAGAGTGTACATAATCCAAAATACCTTCTGTATTGTGAATAGCTGTACCGAATTTAACCCTTGTGTGTTTCCCCTTCACGCAATGCTCACAAAAGTCCATGATGCAATGCTTCAATCCTTTCAACAATCCTTGACTTGCTAAAGTTTTCAAGGATTTTCCTCCAGCATGTCCCAAGCGCATATGCCACAACCTGGTTGCTTCTGCATCCTTCTCACTACTAGATGTCACTGCTGCCGTGCCAATAACTGTACTACCATGATAATGGTATGTGTTATTGTTCTTCCGAATACCCTTCATTACCACCAATGCACCAGAGAATATCTTCATTACTCCATTTTCTGCAGTGATCTTGAACCCTTTTGAATCTAGAGTTCCCACAGAAATGAGATTCTTCTTCAAGTCTGGTACATATCGAACATCTGTCAATGTTCTAATCAATCCATCATGGTTCCTAAGTTTAATAGAACCAATGCCATATGCGGTAAGTAAAGAGTTATCTGCTGTGTGAACAATTCCACACTCTGCTTCTTCAAAATCAGTGAACCAGTCTCTATTAGGACACATATGATGGCTGCAGGCTGAGTCCAACAACCATTCGTTTGATGGTTTTGACGACGTTGTTGTAGCCAGCGATAAATCTGAATTTTCATCATCATAATCAGCTACATAGGAGTCCATAGCAGCCTTCTTATCTCCAGGTTTGGCTTTGTTCTTCAGCTTCGGACAGTCCTTCTTCCAGTGTCCCTTTTCTCGACAAAAGGCACACTCATCTTTGCTGGGTCTGGACCTTGACTTGGATCGCCCTTTCTTTGATCTCTTCTTGTCTTCAGTACGGCCTCTTACCACTAGAGCCTCTGCATCTCCACCCTTTTGTTTTTCTTTCCTTCTCTGTTCATGGCTGTACAAAGAAGAACAAACTTCTTCTAGAGAAACTTTCTCCTTACCGTGAAGAAGGGTAGTCTCCAGGTGCTCGTACTCATCAGGAAGTGATCCCAACATCATCAGGGCCAGATCTTCATCTCCAAAGGTCTCGTCCATATTCTGCAAATCCGTCACCAACTTGTTAAAGCTAGTGATATGCTCATTCATTGTGGTACCAGGAACGTAAGTGAAGCGAAACAGCCTTTTCTTCATATAGAGTTTATTCTGACAGTTTTTCTTCAAGAACTTGTCCTCCAGTGCCTTCCACAGTCTACATGCAGAAGTTTCCTTTGTGTATGGATACTTCTGCTCTCTTGAAAGGTACGATCTAATAGTACCACAAGCAACTCGATTGACGACCCTCCATTCTTCTTCCTCCATCTTTTCTGGTTTTTTCTCTTCAAGGGCAAAGTCTAGTCCTTGCTGAAAAAGGACATCCAGAACCTCGCCTTGCCACATGCCAAAATGCCCAGATCCGTCAAAAATTTCAACTGCAAACTTTGCATTAGACACTATTCTTGTCAAATACGAAGATGCGAACGACGAATTACTGGCACCTGCAGTGGACACATCACCCTTTTTGTCCGCCATTTCTGCTCCAAAAAATTATTTAATAGCTGCCAAAACAAAAGCCCAAAAGTAATTCTTTTCTGATGTGGAAGCTCAGACTAAGCTGCAACCACAGAGCATACTCAGACAGAACCTCGGCTCTGATACCAATTGTTGCGGAAGCACAATATAGAGCGTGACTGATTATACTAGAAAATTACCCAAGCTAGAAACAAAGTTTCTAGACGTAATTTAATAATATAATAAGCCCCAACTACTATATCTATATGCAGCTAATAAATAATAAATAAGACAAAAATAAGAGAAATACCAGATCCTAAATTCACTCCAAATAACTTACAAGTGAAATACTACAAGAGAGAAAGATATACAAATGTCTTAAGAGACAATTGAGAGGGGTGAGGATGAAGGGAGGAGGGGGGCCTCCTTTTATACTAATTCTAGCGCCCCCTCCCCTCTTACTTATCCGATGTGGGACTTTGCCACATCCAACAGGTTTAACGTGATATCTCTGCAGGTCAGAGAAAATCTCTAGACACATATTTGCGTGTCCATGTGTGGCTAACCCACAGATGATTGCATTCCATGGTGAAACAGTGGAGGTTTTGTCCTGAATCTGATTAAACAATTGTAACGCCTTGTTGATAGTCCCACATTTTGAATACATATCAATCAGAGCTGCCCATAGATTGTCATTCAAAAGAATGGAGTTATTGTATATGTATTCATGGATCCATCTTCCTTCCTTCAACACGCCTAAAGTGGCTATTGCAGAGAGCAAACTCAACATTGTGATTTCATTTGGTTTGATCCCACTAGCTACCATTCCATGGAAAAGTTCTAGAGCCATATTTGGTTGATCAGTCTGTGAGTAGCCAGAAATCATGGTACTCCACGAATATACGTCTCTTTCCGGCATCTCGTCAAAAATTCTCCTTGCTTGATCTATCATTTCGTGTTTAACAAATCCTGCAATGAGGGCATTCCAGGATTCAAGGTGATCCTTTACACCCACCTTGAATTGCAAATAGGCAAGGTTCATCATTCCACAAGCTGAATAAAAATGGATAATTGTAGTCTGAATAAAATCGCGACAATCGAAACCTCTCTTAACTATTGTTGAATGCAATTGTTGCCCTTCACCAATTGCCACCATCCGACCACACGCTGAAACCAAATCTACGAGCATGACTTCATTAGGCTGCAGCCCAGTGCGCAACATAGCACAATACATTATGAAAGCTTCATGTAAACATTCTCTTCGCACATAACCATCGATCATTGTACCCCAAGAAATGACATCTTTGCTAGGAATTTTCTCGAACAATTCCTTGGCCGTATCAAAAAGGCCTGCCTTTGAATAACCATTTAAGATCACATTCCAAGAGACTAAATTCCGTTCCGGCATCCTATCAAAGAGTGCTCTTGCTTCCTCTAGACCTGAACAAAGACAATATGCATGCATCAAATTGGTCGATACACGAACCAATTCCTCGATGTTTAATTTAGTAACCAAGGCGTGAAGCATGCGGCAGTTCCAAATCTGGCCTAGGTGTGAAAAAGCAGAGATCACATTCACCATTGTCAACTCATTTGGGATAACATCATTGGACCTCATGTCCTTAAAGACCTCAATGGCTTCATTCCAACGACCATTTTGAACAAGACCCATTATCATGGTGGTGTAAGAAACACATCCTTTACCGGGCATTTTGTCAAACAGATGGCGAGCATCATATAATCGACCAGCTTTCACATACCCAGAAACCATAATGTTACAGGAAACCGGATCCAACTCAAAACATACTTCAAACAGTAATCGGGCATCATCAATGAAACCACATTTTGCATACATATTGATCAAACTGTTCCGAATCAATATGTGAGAGTGGAGCCCGGATTTCAAGACCAAACAATGCAATTGTCGGCCCTGAAAGGAGGCTAAGAGGGAGGAACACGACTTGAGTGCCGAAACCAAAGTAAATGTGCACCCAACATGTTTCTGCTTCTGTCTGGCATCGAAGAAAATTCGAATGCAATCTTCGAGGTTCTGAGCTACCGCAGGGACTTTGGGAGCAGTCGCAGAAACCCATCGTAGATTGGGGACTAGAACTGGAAGAGGAAATGTTAGAAATCGAGGGGAAATTTTGGGTACAATGAACATTGAACATGGGATGCGCCCATTAAAGCTCCTGCAGTTCCGAGTGTAAAACGAACCCGCCTTCCTTTAAATCACCCAGTCGAAGAATTCAGGTCTGGGAGGAGAAAAGGGTTTTCAAATAAAAACTCAAGTTTTATTTTTTGTCCAATTTTACCCTTAAAATAAGAGAAATTTTGTCCTAAAGTTTTCGATCCAGTAATGTTGCCCCTGAAGTTTAAAAACATAGTAATGTTATCATTCTGTTAACTGCTCTAGCAGTCAACTAACGGTCAACATTAGGGTTTTTAACGGAGGGGCAACATTGCTACATTTTAAACTTTAGGGGTAACATTGCTCCCAAAAAAGTAACAATTTTGTCCCTGAAGTTTGAAACGTAGTAATATTGCCCCTTCGTTAAAAACCTTAACTTCAGAGGCAACATTGCTATGTCGAAAACTTTAGGGGTAAAATTGCTCTTGAGTGCATACTTTAAGGGCAAAATTAGACCTTAATCCTTTATTTATTTAACTAACCAGTTTACTCAGGTAAAAAAAATTAAAAAAAAAATAAAATTCACCAATTTATTAGAAACGGAAGATGACGGATATTCTAATAGGAGAATTCTATATAAATACGGTTGAAATAAGAAAATTTTATATAAACTAGTAAACTAAATAAATTTTAAATTGGGTCAATGATCTAATTTAAAATATTTAAATTTTATTTATTTTCTAATAATACTCGGTACAAAGAAAAGAGGAAAGGAAAAGAAAAGTCGGATGTCTCTGTTGCTCTCTCTGTTGTTCAGTCGTGTTTCCTGTGGAGCATGAACGAGAAGTCGTCGCTTTCGCCAGCTGCTGTCGACGATTTTCTCTTTCTTTCTGATGCTTTCCTATTATTGGTTTTCAGGGCGCCATGAGTGATGCTGCTAGATTACTAAGCCCTTCAAGTTCAAAATTGTTTATGTTACTAGTACTTTGTTCTTATTGTATACCACAAAATTTCTGCCTAATTTTGAAACGCTTCTGATCGTGGTTTCTATTATTATTACTAACCCCTTCAAGTAAGAAAATTTTTGCCTGGAGGATATATACGTCGTTTAAAAGAGAAATCTGAATAATAAAGATCCGTAAACCCACAAATACGCAAACCCTATAAATATGCTCTACGTTGAGGATATCCAGCTTGTTGTAAGTTATCCTTATACCAAGTTCGATCGTTCAGATCGTCTAATTATACCAATATTAACTAAAACAGATTAAGGGATGAAGAGTCGAGGCCTCCAATGAATTTCTATTGTTAGGGTTTTCACGTAACCAGTAAACAATATTGTTCTGTCTCCAATTTTATTTTTTTGTTTTTAATAATTAAGGGATATAGAGGTATTTTAGTCCAAATTCTAAATTCTTTATTGCGTCACATAACCTGATTAATAATTCATTAAGTTTAGTAACTCAAATTAGAATTTGGGTAATTCAACCGTTTTTATATGGGATTTCCCTATTTTAATTATTAATTTGATTTTTGATAAAAATATCAGTATTATTAAGGAGCGAATTGGCCAACAAACTATTATCCCAGGAACGTCCAACACAAACAACTATTAAGTGGACCTTAAATATCAACCAACTTTTTAAAAGGTCCACTTGGCACGAAATCGTTTATTCTCCGTCAATATCCGTTAGTTGGCTTTTTCCAGCTTTCCTTCCGTTCGACATCCATAGTGGAGTTTCACTATATTTCTTTTCATCAGGCTACGCTCTGATCAGAAAGTACCATATTTCCCTGCTTGCTTCTTCCTCTTCGCATCTTTCTGCACAAGTCTAATATCACTAAGGGATACAAATTACTTTCTTGAGAAGCAAAATGGTACGAGTCTCTCAAAATGAATGCAAGAGAACCAGGTCCAGGTTGGTCTCTCTCTTCCTCCTCTCCCTCCTCTCCTGCTGCTTCGTCTTAGCACCTTCTTTCATCAGCTTCTCTTTCAATCTCAATCTCCCCCACTTTTGAAAGTTTCTCCCCTCACTCCTCCCTCTGTTTCTCTTTTCCTTTTTCTTATTCTGTATGAGTCCAGGTCTAAATTTTGTTTACCTTTCTTTTTTGCTTTTCAGATCCTCTTGGGACGGAAAATGGTCCGGCCGACCTCGAGTTCTGCTCTTTCGGTTTTTGTTTTTTTTTTCCTGTATGTTCATCTTTTTGGTGTCTATTTTAGATGATCACTCATGTTCAAAGGGAATTGATCTCCAGGATTATACTTGCTCCCCTTACTAACTAATTACAATATGAAGGAGACTAAGTAATGAAAGACATGCCCTTTATCTCAGAAATTCCTTTCATTTGGACTTGGGACAGAGACGAGTCTTGGAAGCCCTCTGCTTTTAAAAGATAGATGGATCAATCTTTGATACATTTGTAACTTTCGCATGCGTATGTATCTTCTATAATTGGCTTGCTCTAATTATTCAATAGTGACTCCTGGTTTAGACTTTAGATCATCACTCCACCAAGTGCTTTTATTTTGTTCCTTTGATATCTTATGTACTTCCATTGGTGATGCAGGAACTATATGTTGTGACAGGACTGGTTACCGTTCTGATGAGAAAATGGCAAGGAACTGTGAGAGAGGGGAGTGAAAATAAAGCATGAGGGAGAGGATGAGTTTTTGGGAAAGGGATAGAGAGGATTCAACGGATGCAAAGCTGGAAAAAGCCAACTAACAGATGGTGACGGAGAATAAACGATTTTGTGCTAACTACAGCTTTTAAAAAGTTTATTGGAATTTAAGGTCCACTTAATAGTTATTTGTGTTAGGCGCTCCTAGGATAATAGTTTGTTGACCAATTCACTCCTTAACCCTTAATTTTATTCAAAAATTTACATATGAGAAAAGTAGATTTTTTAGAGTTATACCGTCACATAGATACATTTTGAGAAAAGGGAAATGTAAGCTACATAACAAGAAGATAATTTTCTTACATACAAAAGCCTTAAATATTGAAAAAAAAAATCCCATCATCCATAATTCCATATTCAGTATAAGTTAATGATTAATTATTTTTAATTTAGTTTGCAACTTAATTTGAATCGTATGTATTTATTTACTACGATATGTTGGGACAAATGGAACAGACGTCATCAATTTTGCTCCAATCCCATTCAAGGCAGACCGAAATTTAATTTTGACGCATTTACCTTTAAAGTAATTTACTTTTTACTCCGACTCTGAGTATTATAAAATGATCTCAAAATCTCATATGGCTTAATAAATGCGTACTGAGCCAGATGGGAAAAGATGACTCAAACACCCATCGCCATCCATAATCCAAAATCCTTTTGAGCAACAAATAATCCAGAATCCTACACGGCAATTCCAAATCAATAATGTTAAATTCTAATCCGAAAATTGAAATAATTTATGGCTCCCAACATCTGTCAACAATTAATCAGGAAAAAAATGGTGTTTCATATACTTATTGCAGTTTAATTTCCCATAATCCCTCTCCAAAGCGGATAGACAAATCTCCAAGATGTGCAGACTCGGACCAGGGAACAATGGCTATAACCAGATTATTAATTTTTCTATTTCGAGTCTGTATTACAGTAAAAGAGGAACCATGAAAATATTAATCATATAAAGAAGGCGCTGGCTGGAGAAACATCAGAAGCAGTCAGGGATGATCTCCTCCTCCATTAAGGATTGTACTGGGCAGGGACCTGCTCAAATCATCAAAATAAGCTATCATTCAAGCATCACAAAGAGAAATTCACATCAACGATTCAGTAAAAATGAAAAATCATTGGACTTTATACTGTAGATCACAACTGCATCAATTTAGGAGGAGGGGATAGCCAATAACTTCCAAAGCAGGTTATGATGAAGATGAACTAACTACTATTTCTCTCATGAATATTTGATTATGGATGTCCCAAATAGAGTGACTGGGATATCAGATGTTTGAACAGCAAAATGATGGAAAATAGAGCAATAAATGTAGATAGGGAGCAATGGCAGGTAGGCAGAGTACGTGGGCAGAAGAGGTCAAAGTCATGATGCTACAAGAAAGCCACAAATAAACAGTCAAACAAGAGAAACAAAGTTGAAGGTTTATCCTCTTGTTCAACACAAATTAAACTTGATACCAATACCAATTACTCCTTTATTCATAAATATAAGACATGGTTTTTATATTTGTTATTCTTTTCTTAATTTATTTCTATTAATGCTCCTTTGACAATAATTAAAGAAGAGAGCGAATGAGGGAATTAAAGACGATAATAGGGGTGTTTTAGAAAATACATGTCATATTAACTAGCTCAACTAACTTCCATAATCTAATCAAATTAGGTAAATATGTCTTATATTAAGGACATGAGGGAGTACCAATTAAGTTACAGTTATGTGACGTCACCGCAGTCCACCACTACTCAGCTGTTGCCAAGTTTTTATCCCCTTATTCTCTCTAGCGCTATGTGTTATGCTATTTTGGAACGCTAGAACTACAAAACTGCTATAATGACTGTCTATACTCAATATAATCAAAATCAACAACAGTTTCACCATGCTTACAACCCAAGCATGGCATTACTTAGAGTAGGGTGCTTGCCCATCATTATTGTCATGTTTGCAAAAATACGCTCTTTTCTTGGATTAGCCAAGGTCACTAGCCCTTCAGCACACACTAACCACCAATAACTGCATTGCTAATTCAGCCAACTGGCAATAACAATCAAAATGGCCCTTCTAGGTTTGCTTTCCATCCAAGAGTTGAGATACAATTTAGCACAAATTAAAGGGCAGGGGTGCCATCAGCTAACATAAAGCAACTACTAAGAGGCATCACTGCCCATAATCTGGGTCATCAGCATTGGTAGATACCTAGAAAGAAACCTCAGATATCTTTTACCTATGTCTACATGTAATATTACTTTTTCAACATATCCCACTCAGATTTCAATAAGATTATCTCGTCTGTGATACATTTGTGAGCATGGCACTTCATCAGGATTTTATATATTAAGTTATTGCCTTATGCTTAATTATAAAGATTACATCTTTCTCAGGCCCTGAGATCGACACAAACTAAAACGACTACCAATCTGTCCTCTTAAAACGACAGAAGAGCACAATGCCAAGGCAACAGCAAAAGAAAAACAGAGGTGGCCAGCAGAAACCATTACATAACCTGAATCGCAGATGTCAAAACAGCTTTTGCATAATTACACTGCCTACCGACTTTGCAGTAATTACCGATCACAATGAGAACATAAAACAACCAGATACAGTAAGTTTAAGCAGTATACAGAGCCGATTCACACTGCAGTCAGAAACTAGAGAGCCTAAGATTAATCACAAACCATCCATTCACAACTCGCCAGATTGAGTTAACAAGGGATCAGACTTACTTCTTATGCCGTTTTCCCTTTCTCGGTCCCCATCCCACGAGCTTGGCAACAGGGCACCCACACTTCTTTCGAAACAGCAAAACGGCACGCCCATTAGGGGGAGCCATATTCCTAAGCTCGGACCTCAGACACTCGTAATTGGGGTTGTTCTCACTCCCACCCTTCCAAGGCAGCTTATCAATCTCATGAGAACCAGTCCTGAGAGATTCCTCCGTTTGCAACTGCAAATCAAATTCCATTGCTTTCTTGAGTCCTTTGCATCCGGGCTTGCCACACTTACGGGATCGAGCACCACAGCAGAAATCAACCAATAAAATCGAAATGACAAAGAAGAAGACGAACCCTAGAATCTGAGGGATCGGGAATTGGTAGAGCTGTGGTGTGAAATGAGAGAGAAGGAGGGAAAGGGAGTTGAAGATATAAGAGAAGTAAGAAGAAACAAGAAAAGCACCGGAAAAGAGGACGAGAATGAGAATGAGGAGGTCAAGGGTGGCGGAGGGAGAGTGCCTACAGCTACAAGAGAGGGAATGAGAGTTGCAGTTTGAATTGTGGGCATGATTTGAGGATTTAGGCTTTGAATTGGATGATGAGGATGAAGAAGACGACGAGGAAGAAGAGGGCATGGCGGCGTCGGTGAAGATCACGGTCCCGGTGGTGGCGAACAGAAGGTGGCGCATGTTAGAGAATCAGAAATGTGAATTTTTTTTCAAGAAAAATAAAATGTTATTTAACAGAAGTCTGGCATTAGAAGGAACAGCCAAAGGAGTGTAGAGATAGCTTAGAAGGAGGAAGGAGGTTTCTTTATGGGAGCCACCGCTACCACCATGACAAAATCCCTTCACATGCCTCCCATGTACTCTTTTTTTGGCCGTTACTTCATATTCATGTTGGCTGAATAGATAGTTAAAACTGCCTCATTCGTTTACTATAAAAGCTCCGATTTTTAATTATAAAGTTAAGTTGGCTTTTTTTTTTAAGGAATTAAGAAAATTAATTAAATTACTTTGAAGTATTTTTATTTTTTTCTTAAAATTAATTAGTTTGACTAATAAATTAAGAGATAGGATATTGTTACAACCATTTTTTTGTTACAACCAATGTTACTACCACTTTTCCAACGTTAGATCAGAATCTTAATAGGAGAGAGAAATTATATAGGTAAATGAGATTCTGATCTAACGGTGGAAAAGTAGTAGTAACATTGGTTGTAACAAAAAAATGGTTGTAACAATATCCTATCCCATAAATTAATAGGGAAAAGTATTTCTCCAGTCGGAGATAGAATTTTCTCCGGTAATCCCAAAACTACGTCGTTTTGAATTAATGAAGGGTTTGTTAGTAATTTTAAGTGAATTAATGAAGGGTGTTTGGGTGAAATGTATATGATTAAAAAATAAATAAAATTATAAAAATACCCTTCATTAATCCAAAACGACGTAGTTTTGGGGTTACTGGATATAACTTTATCTCCAGTGACTGGAGAAATCCTTTACCCAAACTAATATATAATCTAAGAATACACCATACATGATATGATTAACTAATTTATTTAGCTTCCTTAATTTCTTTAAAAAAAAAGTCAACATGATCTTATAATTAGGACCGATGGTAGTACTTTGAATGAATAAATGAAAATTTTCATAAAATACTATATTTCGTTATGATTATTTTAGATAGAACCTCTAATATGTGCCATCAATAAAGATCTATCAATAAAAAATAATAAATTATATTTTTAGGAGATAAAGTGGATTGAAATATTATATCTATAATAAAATTCAATCAATAAAGATACATTAGTGGCTTTAATGCTCAGCTGCTCATCACCATGGAGGATATAATCATGCAGTGCCAAACTTTCCTTCTTACACTAATTTGCAAATTTATGTATTAGCTCTACTTTAAACCGTGATTTGTAAAAACCGCATTTAGTTTTAATGTCATCTAGTTTTTATTTTTTAAAAAGAAAAATTCACATCAAAGCCACTCACTACTATTACCTCCAATCCTAATTATATAAACATTTTTATAGTACAATTTACACTACAAAAATGTTTCTATAATTAAAACCGGATGGAGTAGATAAAAATGAGTTGAGAAAGATATGGGTAAAGATTGAAAGTAAAAAGCCTCCAAATATGATAAAAAAAGATAATGAAAAATGTCCTATTTGATGCTCAAATTTAGAATTTGTTAAAAGGAAAAAGGCAGAAAATGAACTTTGAAATTATATGTTTATTTAGTTTTATTATTCCCTTATTAATTCTTTATAAAAAATCTGAGTTGATATTTTACAATGGGTAAAGGAACAAAAATACACATGTACTTTACACTCGAGAGTGTCCAGCACCATATGCTTTTTTTAGAGTAAAAATATACACGTGGTTACCATTTTGGAGCAAAAGTTCCACCCACCGTTAATTCAACAAATGTCCGTCATGTCTCTGCTTTCACCTGCACCAGTAAGCCTATGAAGCCCGAAATCACCAGGTCATTCACCTTCTCTCAGCCCAGCACGAAAATATACCTACATTCCTTTATCATTCATTAAATTAATGGCTTACCTTAGCCAACGAAAACACAAAAAGAGATCACAACAACACAGAAGGAAATCACGCAAACCAGCGAGTTCCACAAGTTGGGTACAACAGTGACAGAAAATCCATCCCTCCACCATGCTTCTCGAGACACACAATCTTTCTTGAAAAACAGTCATAAAAAATAATACTTTTAACGACTGTTCTTGAAAAAACAGTCATAAAAAATAATACTTTTAATGACTATTATTTAAAAAACAGTCATAAAAAAATAGTACTTTTAACTACTGTTCTTAAAAAAACAGTCATAAAAAATAGTACTTCTAACTACTGTTCTTGAAAAAACAGTCATAAAAAATAGTACATGTGCACAAACACATATGTTTTCTTGCTCGAAAATAGAGTACATATAGCTGGTTTGAGAACCAGAAAAAGACCTTGTAGTATGGTTATATATATATATAGAAGTATCGCTGCTTATGGGATATAGATTTACTAAACCTACACACACAAAATCATGGGAGTGTATGTATCTGGTATTAAGGAGGTGGGAGGGTTTGTGTTGTTGCTGTCGTGTCTCATTGCGTCGGGTTCAGCTGAGGGAAATGTACATGTAGAGAGCAAGCAAAATGAGAGAGTTCAGGCGTTAATTTACGTGAGGTTCTTTTTCGTTAATAACACGTTTCTGGGTATATATATATATATATTTTTTGCTTTTGTTTTAACTCAAAGAACACGGTGCAGCAGAGACATAATGGATGTTTGTTGAATTAACAGTGGGGTGTGACTTTTGCTCTAAAATGGTAACCACATGTGTATTTTTGCTCCAAAAAAAAAAAAGAAGTTAGTAATCATATGTATATTTTTGCTCCTTTGCCTTTTTATAATTTCAAAGTTCTTTTTCTCCCTTTTTTCCTTTATTAAATGCAAACGATTGTTAAAAAAAAAATAGAAAATATATTCTATTCATATTTGTGAGTTACTTTTCGATGTTTTTTTAAAAAATAAACTGCACAAGTTTTTTATGGTGAACATATCACCCCATTCCCGAAACCGAATGCAGAAATTGGGCAGGAAATGGAGATGGTAAATTGAAAAGGAAGGTGTAAAGGAGATATATGTGTCTGTTTGGATTAACGATAGAAACTTCTTTTTTAATACGAACTCAAAACATACATGCATAAAAGTGTGTCGGTGAGACGAAATGGTAACATTGATGGCGGAATCTAAGAAAACGCTCTGCAAAACTCCACCTTTGTCCATGAACACAAAAATCATTTTTATACTACCTCCGATCCTAATTATAAGAGTTAGTTGGCTTTCTTTGGAGAGATTAACAAAAATAAATAAGTTACTTAATCATTTCATATGTTGTATATCATTAGATTCTATACTAATTTATTAGTTAAGCTAATTAGTTTGAAGAAAAAAATAAAAATAAAAATACTCTAAAGTAATTTAATTAGCTTCCTTAATCTTTCTTAAAAAGTTAACTAGCTCTTATAATTAAGATCGGAGGGAGTATTAAATTGACAAAAGTGGAAACATTTTGCGCTACCCATACTAGCTCTTATAATTTGCTATCTATGTGTTTTTCCTCATAATAAAATCTTTTAATTTAAAACCGTTGACTCCCTGTAATTTTACTTTAGTAGCATGATTAGCGTCTATACAGGAGCAAGCTACACTAACAGAGCAAATGTAAATATTTACTTATAGCCCATTGAGTTCGTTTTCATGAAAGAGGATTATATGTGATCATGATGCAAAAAACCAATTACAATGTTTAGTTAAACATATATAATGTAGGGAGGATTACATTTTGTAATCCGGATTACATCATTTGATTTAATTAGGATTATTCTGCTATGACTGATAATGTGGATGCCTATCAGACATTCAGTAATCAAGTAAAAAAGACACTATTACCATCATAATTTTTAAATTGACCAAAGTGCCCACCCATAAATGTTGTAAATATTAAATAATTACAACCCGAAAATATTAAAATTAATTATTAATATAAAATTTAAAAATTATTCCCCCATTAAAAATTTAAAAATTATATTACGCCATTATAAAATATTAAAACATCACATTAAATAATAATCTCACCATTAAATATTAAAAAATTACCATGAACGCAACCGCAACCTGATGCATAATATTACCACTATGAATATTAAAAAGTTACTACCAACAAAACATGAACACGGCACAAATTGAAAAATTACTGTGAATCTAATAAGTACATTATACATATATGCGTAGACAAGGATAATTTTGTCTCTTGCTATTTTATTCTCATATTTTTTTTTTGGGTCAAATTTTATTCTCATATTGGATGTAATTTAACCAAACATTTTTATATATATGCATCACCTTTCCTTAATAGCAAACTAAACAATTTATGTAAATCATAATTACATTATGTTGCATTACATTCCTTTACATTACTTCGGATTCTATGAATCAAATGGGCACTTAGAGAATACATAAGTATTAAATTAACAATTGAGGGGAGGTATATATACCTACAAAATGGATTCCCCTAAATAAAATGTATAAAAAATATATATATATATATACACACACACGTATAAAGTATATAGAAATTGTTGGGAAAAAAAGGAGCATATTGAAATTCTTAGAGTATTAGTAATTTGAAATAAGGATGAATTTATTTTTAATTAGTCCCAAATAACTCCATTTTTTATTATAATTCTAATTTTATACAAGCATTGTTCTGGTACATAATTATTTATAACTATATGTTTCCTCAACAAATACTATGATAAAGGATTATTAGTTTACTATTTTGAGTTTATTGCGTAATTGTGGATAAACATTAATGTATTTTAATATGAACATCAAGTTACGAATTGTTTTAGCGAAATTTTCTTTAATTTTTTACACAATTCTCTAACGTATATGATTAAACAAAAACCATAAAGCATAAGGCCCAACACACAAAAGAACACCAATCAACCACCATTACCGCCCAGCCACGCATGATCATTTTTTTGGGTCAAAAAAAAAATGAAGAGGAAGACCACCAAGCAATTGAAGCAATATAAAAGAAGCACAGCTCCAGTCTTCGAACCATGCCACTACGGACCAGAGCCCTACGGACATCTGTCTCCCGAAGGATATTGAAAAAGCAACTGGGAACACCCAGAAATAAAGAGAACCATAGCGACGTTCATCATGAATTGGGAGAAAGGTGAGCCAGCCAAACCAATGACAAAAGCATGGCCCAGGCAACTTACTAGAGATGCACAACAACCAAAAAGGATAAGAATAACAAAAGACGGAAGGATGCAGCGCTGCAAAATGGGCTTCGAAGTGGCTGCTGATAAACTTAAAGGTCCCCGATAGAATCATCCACATGTGCGGAGCTTTTTTTTTCATAACCAAGACACCATAAAGAATAAACTAGTACTCCTATATCTTTACACACTAACGGAGGGAAGATTCAAGATTTTACTTGTCATCTTCGGCGTCATTCTCTATAGTCCTAGTATTATAGTTTCCCAGCAACAACCAACATTCTATACGCAGACATGGAAGGTCATCGTTACTCACTCATTACAATACCACATGCATCACAGATCCACAGTATTCTAACCAGCTTACAAGGAGAGCTATACTACACGCTATATGAGGTACACATGAGAAAAGTTTTGATGTTCCCAAGGACAAGCTTAAGAAAACTCACGATCAGGAAAGAGCAGAGGAGCTACAAGAGTCCAAACATATAATGCAGCAGTGACCCACTCACTGCAAATGCGAACCCAAACTGATGTCCATCCAACGTCAATCAATCCTGAGCTGTCGGACGAGCTTGTCCATCCAGAAAGAAGCATAGCTGAGTACATGCTGGCCAGAGCAAATATCAGGTGGAAGAATGAATACGAGTAGCTGACTGGCTCTGCTTCCTTTTCCTCTTTCTTTCCCCTCCCTTCTTCTATTTCTTCTGCTTCAAGTAACGGTTTCTTCCCACCTGAACAACGTATAATTGCTATTCATGAGACTAAGGCAAAACTTACTTCCAAGGTATTTAGTTGAAGTTTAGTTGTAATGTTGAGTTCTTAGTTGAACATTCAGGCATTATATTTAGATGAATTTTGCAACAGATAAGTATGTAATAGAGATTCCCTAGGGTTTCAATCGTATTGCTGTTACCTGATTTAGGTGAGGATGGCGGTGACATGAATGATGTCGAAGATCCAGCACGCAGAGCAGAATACAGCACTGATAACACTGTTGTAAACAACCCAAGAACAAGGGTACTAACGGTGACAGCTTTGGAATGGCCGATACCATTGCATGCGTAGTCATAAGGTTCACTAGAAAGGCCCGTGTAGCACACATAAGCACAATAAAGGGAAATCACAGCTGCAGGCAACAAGCTTCCATTCACCTGTTAGGGAAAAAGAAAAACAAAAGGGTACTCCTAGAATCATTAGATAAGTGCTCTAAATTAGAGCTGGGTCACTAGATGATAATATCATTGTCGTTTTCCAATTATATGAGTAACAAGCCAAATTACTAACTTTGAAAGAAAAGAAGAAAAATATAAATTTAACAATACTTATTTCTTGCTTTCTGTTACAGGGGGAAAAAGCTAGTATAAGTAAGATGTTTCTGGTGGGAAATAGGGGGTTGCCGAGTTGTAAATATCAATCATACCTTCCCAGTTGAACTACTTCTATAATAAAGTATTAACACAGCCCAAGGTTATATACAAAAACAAGTGGGGAGAGGAGAGATCCAAGAACAATCTGATAATCTCATTTCACCCTTCAAGAGAAAAGTCACCCAGATATAGCCACAAAAATGCTATGGAATTTTAGGACTCCATTAATTATACAGAAGTGAATATATTACTAAAACTAGCACCATTAATTGCTCTGTTCAGATGTCTCTAACACTTCACAATCCACATTCCAGAGAAGAATAGAATATATTTGCGATCCAATAAGTAAAGGCGGGATTCAAATGCTTTACCTGAGGATGTAGAGCAATAATTCCAATTGCAAACGCAATAATCATGGTCATGACAAGGAAGAAGATGTTTAGGCCGCAGTCATGCCCAGAAGGGTCGAACCAAATAAAAAGAATTCCGGACAATGTATAAGCTCCTATGTAGCATCCAATAGATACAACAAGCAAAGCAACATACCTAAATATGCAAATTTATCAAGATCTCAATTACAAAGAGAAATTCATCATGAAAAATAAAATCATATAAAAATATTGAGCATACCACTTCTGTTCATCTTTCTCAACCCATGCATCATTCCAAGAATGTACAAATTCAAGTAAAAGTATCACTTGAACTAACAAAAACAACCCTGCTCCAAATTTCGATAGGAATCCTGCACATATCAAATAAGGAAATGTCAATTACTCCTCCGGTTCTTAATATAAGACATATTTATCTAATTTAATTAGATTAAGGAAGTTAGTTGAGTTAGTTGATTTGACATGTATTTTCTAAGGCACCCTAAACATCTTCCTTAATTCTCTTATCCCCTCTCCTCCTTGATTATTGTTGAAGAAGTATCAATAGGATAAATTATGAAAAAATTGACAAATATGACACTATGTGTTACATGTAGGACCCAAGATCAACTCCCAAATATGTTCTATATTATCAAATAGGCTTCAGCTTCCACAGGAATGTCCAAAAACAGAAAAAAGAACATTTTTTATTCAGAAACTGAACCTCACTTGCATCATTTCTATCTTTAATTCTTAGATCCAAGGGATTTTCTACTCCAAGGCCCACAATTTAAGGGCCAATACAAATGCAAAATTGTACAGCTGAAAAACCAAGTTTGAAGACCCAATCAGAATAATAAATCAACTTTTTACATCAGTGCTACATTGTCATAAAACTGGTCCTCACATATAATTGCCAGGGTCATTTATAAGGCAAGAAGGACTGATAAAAATAACAATAAATTTCCAAAACTAGAAACCAAGTAACATAAATTTTACTTAATTATAGCCTTTGATAAGGTTGATTTTTTTCTTTCCATGAGGTGCCAATGTGGAACAATTGTGGATACACAATATTGCTCCAAACATTAGAGAAATTATGGCACCCGAATATCTGTGGCTATGGTCCAATTGTACACTGTACTGACGGATACACAGGCCTCCTGAAAATGTGGAAGTTCTAGGGGGGAAATGAAGAATCTCAACTTATAGACCGATACGAACCAACAGATATTCCACAAGCATTCAAACAGCAACCTATAGTTCTCTGTCAAAGATTAGGAAATATGGAAACCACAAAAGCGATGAGTAGTCAGAATTATTTGCAGAATATTGATAAACGATCCACCATAGCTTTAACATGTACCCGATATGTATAGTTGCTTTACCATCTGATATGCTATCTTTAAACGAGATTTAGTTCTCTGCCGTATATATAAAAACAAATTATTTCCAATGAAAAATTAAGGGGTGAAAAGAGAATTCAATAACACCTGATTTAAGACTCTAAATTTTTGTTAAAGAAAAAATAAAAGAGTATTTGTGAAGGGAAAATAACAGACCATAGATTGAGAATACAACATTTGGAAGGAAGAACATAAGGACAACAAGCAAGACCCATATCGCCATCTTCGCAATCCATCCACCATGGTGCCACGAATCACGGCTATCACTCCGGTCCTTCACGCCAATCATTATTAGGGCTAAAATAGAGAAAAACAAGAAACTTCCCAAGCTCACACGAAGAACTGCTTGAACTTGAAGAAATTCCTCTGAGCGGGTACCGGAGGTGTTTATCCCTGTTAGAGGGAATTGAGACAATTCCATTGAAAAAAACCATAATATCATATTATCAATTCAGCAGCAGTTACTATAACAATGTTTGGTACAGAAGCATTCCCTAAACTATCCGAAAATCAGGAGAATTAAAATCATCCAAATAATAAAAAACAGTCAGCACTACACCCTTATCAAAATCAACTAATTATGCAACAATTTCACACCAACAAGCCAAGCATGTTATTCTTCCGCAAACCCAAACGGGAAAACATTCTAAAAGTCAAATGGTAGGGTGAACTTACATGAAATTTTCTTCAACAGGGGTGTCGCTACTTCTCTGAGAACCCAAGAAATAATGAGAGAAGCGCCAAAAAGACCACAATAAGCAATTCTAGCCGATTTTTGTGTGATTCCAGATGCCACAGAAGTGCAGAGACCGCAGGTTAAACTTGTACAGCAACTTGCGCAGCAAGATAACAAAAACGACATGGCTTAGTATCTCCCTTCCAGAATTGAGGTTTCAGAGAGCTATGATCCTTCGAGGACTCGAGGGGCTCGTGGTGGCAGGGATCGTTGGACTGGAAGGTTAGCTGCGTCATCTCGAAACCCAAAAATATAAATTTATGTTTTAAAATTTTTTATTGCTTTTTTTTTTTGGGTCAATTATTATTATTATTTTTTTATTGAGTTTTAAGGAAGTATGAGAAACAGATTTAATTACCAAAAAGTCAGTACACTGGGACATATCCCGATCATAGAAATGATAGCAGCTTTTGACAGTTCATTTCTGGGACCTCAATGTAATTTCTGATAAATTAATTATTTTTTGATCTTGAATTTGTAAAATATTATATTTAATCTTAAAAATGTTACTCCCGGTGATATTCCTTATCTTACCTTCTTGTCCATTTCCTTTGTCTATGCATTAACAGGGTTCAGGATTCTTCTACATTAACTCCAATTTCAATACGTTAAGTACATTATTTACTAGTTTCTAACACTATCCTCCAGGTTTCAGCCATAATTTCATAAGGTTTGGTTTTGATCCTATACCCTTTATCATTATTTTCCCTCATTTTCCTTTTTTTATTGTTAAATTAATATTATTATAGGGGAAAAGTAGGGAAAATGATGGTAAAAAATAATGATAAATCTAGACCGTTGAGATCTTACTCCAACAGTAGAAAAGGAAAAAGGAAGAAAAATGATGGTAAGGGTATATGATCAAAGCCAAATCCAATTTCATACGTTTAGTACTTTACTTACTACAGTAGTTTATAATAGTAAATTCATCCCGGTAGTATGTATCCATGAGCAATATTGGCTTGAAGATATTTTTGTTCTCAATGTTACCTTGGAAATCTAAAAATGTAGTAATGTTATCCTCAGTTAATAGCTCTAACAGTCAAACGTTAGTTGATCCCATTATGTCAATGTAGATTGCCTATGCGGTATCTTTAGTCAAATTTTGACCAAATACTACCTTCGGTCCTAATTACAAGACTAAATTGACTTTTTTGGAGAGATTAAGAAAATTAATTAAATTACTCTAGAGTATTTTTGTTTCTATTTCTTTTTCCAAACTAATTAGTTTGACTAATAAACTAATATATAATCTAAGGATATACAACATATGCTACTTCCTTTAGTCCTAATCGCAAGACCAAATTAACTTTTTAGAAGAAATTAAGGAAGCTAGTTAAAATATTTTAGAGTATTATTTTTATTTTTTCTCCAAACTAATTAGTTTAACTAATAAACTAATGGATGAAGGTGCAATTTTACCAACAAACTATTAGAGAAAGAACATCTAGCATAATTATTTATTTAGGGTATCTTATACTCCCTCCGGTCCTAATTATAAGGCATAGTTGACTTTTTTGGAAAA
Source organism: Acacia crassicarpa (assembly GCA_034222035.1). Taxonomy (NCBI): domain Eukaryota; kingdom Viridiplantae; phylum Streptophyta; class Magnoliopsida; order Fabales; family Fabaceae; genus Acacia; species Acacia crassicarpa. The sequence continues at coordinate 46,196,536 of JAWXYG010000008.1, read as the reverse complement.
ATTAAGGAAGCTAATTAAATTACTTTAGAGTATTTTTATTTTTATTTTTTTCTTCAAAGTAATTAGTTTGACTAATAAACTAATATATAATCTAAAGATATACAACATATAAAGTGATTAAGTAACTTATTTAGCTTCCTTAATCTCTCCAAACAAAGTCAACTATGCCTTATAATTAGGACCGGAGGGAGTATATAAACAAACTATTAAAAAGGGTAAAAAAAAACAATGGCGTTAGCTCCGTTTTGTAACGCTGGTTTGGTGACTCTCAAATGTCTCAAATGCCTTAAGAATGCAAAATGGATAAAGCACCTTTTAAGACCCAATCAATATTAATTGCTACTGGTCATAGAAAGATGGCTATGACCTTCTCCTTCTATCTCCCTCGGAAGCTCAGCGTCATCTCGTGGAAGCAAATCAGCACATTACCTAAAGCTCCTCAATCGTTTTGACCTTTCTTTCTGCTTTCTCTTGCTGTTGCTGCTTCTTCCATTTTTGCAGGCAACTCTCTCTCTCTCTCTCTCTCGCCGTTCATATTCTTTACAGTGATTTAATTGAATTCAAACATACCGCCTGCTTTTGAAATTTTAGCTACTCAAGCTCAACATTTTCTACTTCTCTGTTCTGCCTGCTTTGGAAGTTAGCTGAGAGATCTTTTCCCCTGAAAGAAATGTCGCGTTTCAATTTAAGTTTTGAAACAAATTGATTCATAGTTTGACATGTGATTACAGAATCTTGACCCGAATCAGGCTCTTCGTTTTGAATTATTTGAAGGAAGAATAGTTCGTTCACTTTTTAAAAACAAGCTGATGAAAAAGATGCGTGACATGGAATTTTTTTGTTTGGGCGTCATTTCTTTGTGGTTTCCGTCAAGATTCTGCATTTCCGGCATATCTCCAGTTTCCGGCAATTCTTTGCATTTCCCGGCAATATTTCCAGATTCCGGCGAGTGTTTTGAAAAAGCTACTGTGTTGGGTATGTTAAGAGCATAGAGATCAAAGGTCGTGATACCATAACATTTCACCACTGTCGCAAATCTGGAAGTTTATTGCCGTTATCGATCTGTGTTCCTATCTTGGCTCGTGCAAAGAACGATGAAGATAGGATGATGATGAAGATGATACCAGTTCTCTTACCATCCACAGTAAGATAAACGTCGTTAAAACAAACTAACGGCCATTGTGTTTTTTTACTCTTTTTAATAGTTTGTTTGTATATAAGATACCCTAAATAAATAATTGTGTCCGATGTTATTTCTCTAATAGTTTATTGGTAAAATTGTACCTTCACTCTAAACTAATATATAATCTAATAATTAAGTGATTTATTTAGCTTTCTTGATCTCTAAAAAAAAAGTGAATTTGATCTTATAATTAAAACTGGATGTAGTATACTCCCTCTGGTCCTAATTATAAGAGCTAGTTGACTTTTTTATAGAGATTAAGGAAACTAATTAAATTACTTTAAAATATTTTTATTTTTATTTTTTCTTCAAACTTATTAGTTTGATTAATAAACCAATATATAATCTAAGAATATTTAACATATAAGATAATTAAGTAATTTATTTAGTTTCCTTAATCTCTCCAAAGAAAGTCAACTACCTCTTATAATTAGGACCGAAGGTAGTAATTAAAAAACTTATTTAACTTCCTTAGTTTCTCAAAAAAAAAAAAAAAAGATCTTATAATTAAACTGGCATTTTTCATTTGAAAAAAAAAATAAAGTGAAAATAGCCTACTCTTTCTTCCCACAACGTCGTTGGTTGCAGGCATTTCCCAATCGCCGGAGGCCAAACAAAACTTTTCTCTTAGAGCCAAAATTCATTACAAAAATGTTTCCATAAAAAATCAAACAATAATCCAGGATTTTCAGTTACCAGGAAAAATAAAAAATAAGAATGAATTTGTCCAAAGGTTTCGAACAAATTCGCGATTTCGAACAGATTCACCGGAATCTTTCCCTTCTCCACCGTCGATCCTTCTCACCTCAACCATCATCTCTGGCGACATAGCTCGCTCACCTACGTAAGATCAATGCGATAGTACTCACTCACTACCGCCAGTAAATCTTCAAGATATCAACCTCACCTCTCTCTCTCCAGATCTGTCGAGGACAGGTTATAGGCCAAGGACAAAGAGGTCACGACAATGAAGGCTAAAGGCGATGGAGGCAGTTGGCTAATGAGATCGCCGGCGATAGTGTTTCTGGCTTCGGAATCACTATTGGCTGTTGAAGAAAGGCTGATGCGGCGGGTTTGATTGTTTTTTTTAAAAAAAAATACATGTGAGGGGGAAAAGGAAGGAGAAAGGGGAGGAGAGACGGGATCGGGATCGAACCCGTATATATGGAAAAGGAGAGCTGGCATGGAAACCATTGCACTACTAAGTGCAACGGGTTTGATTGGGGGGTAAGGGAGAAACTGAATCCACCTTGAGGATTGCTGGGCGATAGTCAAATTTTTGGTCAAAATCTGACTTGTACATCAGATTTTTTTTTAAAAAAAAATAACAAAAATACCACATAGCCAATATATATTCGCTGGAGCTCACTAATGTTTCACCGTTAATTATAATTGTTAATTGAAGGACAACATTACTTCGTTTTTAAACTTTTAAGGTAACATTATTCCTGAATGTATATGTGCATTTGCTGCTTAACCTTTTATAATAAAATAAACAGCTAATTCCCTTGCAAGGGATAGGATCAGCATAAAATTTTAGCAGTGGACTTTTTCCTGGGGAAAGTGAAGCTTCGGTGGACACGTGTTTACATAGAGGTTCCCCTCTCTAAGCGCAAAACCGAACAAAACCCATTGATTGAATGGAACTAAATTGAGAACAAAAAAACCAAACAAAATAACCACAAATAAGATTTCTTTCAGTTTTCATGATGTCAAAAGCAATTAACTTGATTCAACCATTTTGTTCACTCCTATGAACTCAAACCTTTCCTTTTATAGTTTTTATGTCTAACCCATACATACCCATATATCTTTACCGTTGCAGAATCATAAATTCATTAACTCCCTCTTATGTCTCTCCTGTATTGCTTAACATAAAATTACACATACGGTCCTTACTATAAGATCTAATTTATTGTACAATTTACATCATAAACTAGATTTTATAGTAAGATTTGGGGTTAGACAACATATGTGAATTCAAATGTAATTGAGCAAAAATTACCGTGACACAAATAAATCCAAACCAAACGCAACGAACATAAAAACAGAGCCTAATAAACTTCATCTTAAGCCAAATAGGACCACGATAGTACCAAATCAATTAATTTGCTTTCGTTTAGATTTTGCGAACCAAACCAAATGTTTGAACAATTATTCCTAAGTAAAATAATAATAACGTATTATTAAAGGAAGATCAAACAACAACATTAACATCACTTCCATAATGCTGATACAAAATGGAGACACCTTTATTTGAGAGGAGGGATCAACCCCTATTCGAAGGAGGCTCTCCGGAAGTTACTTGTGATCTTGTAGAATTCAAGATATCTTCAGCAGATTTCCTTGGGGTTGGCCCTTGCTTCGTTTGACTTCCCTGGAAGACATAATAATCATTCAAGGTGGAATTTGTACAGAAGCAGCATAAAGAAATAATTCTCAGGCAACATGAGTACGCAACTCTCTGACTGAATACTTGTTAAAACAAGGTCGTGTTATGCTTGTAAGATTTGCTGGAACCAAACATGACAGAAAAAAGTTTACTTCTTCAGAATCGCTATCTTGATTGTTGAGTAAATTTTTTTCACATATCAAACGATGAGTAATGTCAAAATTTAGTTTTATTGCCCCAAACAAAAAAGATGATGGCATGATGCACTTGTACTGAAACGCCAAGCAAGATAGAAGGTTTCTGACTCAGCAATTATATAGAGTTTTAGAGTAACAAGAATACAAACACGGTCATTACCTATCTCAGTTTCTTGAATTTCAAATGCTACAGGCAGAATATTTTATCGTCTTGCTTTCTGCAGATAATGCTAATGACAAAGATAATGCTAATGACAACAATTTCTTACACCAAAAGCTCGTTTCTCTATTTTAAGGCTCCTAGTTCAAATTAGGTTCTCATGGATCATATTCATATCAATGCTAGTTCGAATGGCTATCGATGCCAATGGCATTCAGAAAGTATAAAAAGAAAGAAAAATACACAGGATTAAGCTACTATGGATTATAAGACAAGCAAATCGACATGATAGAGAAAGTTAAAAAAGAAATCTCTTACTGCTGCCCTCTGGCCAGTCAACCTCCGGACTGATGGAGCCCGTGCCACTGAGGAAGCAGCAGCAGCAGCAGCCACACGTATTCTGCAAAACGATGATCACAGAACATCCAAATTGAGATCTGTAACACTTTCCTTTATTTATGAACCTTTATCTTTTAAATTTTTCTTTTACTCTGTTACCTCTTGTGGACATCAACATATTCATCTGTCTCATCTACAATCTCCTCCTGCATTATTGATGAAATTAATCAGTCTTGAAGATAAAAATATGAAGCCCAGAACTGAATGAAAGAAAAGAAGTATTGAGGACGGTTATTTTACCTGCAGAAGTTCTTCAAATACATCTTCTAGAGTGATAATACCAATCACTTCACCATCTTCAATATCCTCTGGAGCATCACCACGTTGCAATGCAGTTAGCTTATTATAGCTGGCAGGCCTTGAAGGCTTGTCAATGTCAACGGCAACACTTCCTGAATTCTCATCCTGCTTCTGTAACAAAGGAGAAGTCAACTGCCTATTCTCACTATTAATCTTGGACTCTCTATATTTCTCTCGATCAATTGTTGGTGGAATGATCTTGCCTTTTCCCTTGGCCTTAACAACAGCAGCCATATGACTGCTGCCTTTTTGGAACTCATTTAGGATATCATAAAGAGGCATATCTGATGGAACCCTGTAGAAATACGCCATCACCCAACCTCTATATTTGACAATATTCTTTGAAAGTGAATGACAAGAAAATGTGTTAATAAAGACAAGCACACCTTGGAATTCTCCGGATGGAAACAGAACTGACAGGGGTCTCCGTTTCTGGGCGCACAGTGAGGAGACTCTTGACCTATTTAAAAATGTAAGAAGGTGAACAAGAGAAATTCCAAAAGAAGAAAAAAAGAAGGTGAAAATCTCCCAGAGACACCCACAAGCAGCAGCCCAATAATATTCTTAGGATTTCCAGAATAGACAGGAACTCGGCTATGACCCCGGGCAAGAATTTTCCCCATCGCCTCCCTGATTTGAGAAATAGCACCGTTCGTTTAAGAAACCAAAGCAAAAGGACAAGATTATACAAGAAAATGAAGTGAAAAATAGCTTACACATTTTCAAGAAGTCACAGTATCTGATCCAGTGACTAATGTTTCATCAGAAGTAAAAATAATACAAAGAAAGACTTCCTCCTCTTAGAGATAGAAGCCATTGTTGAAATATATTTTGCTTACATTTCTGAAACCTGTTATAGATTATAAATCCTGTTTGTAATAAAATAAACCTTCAGGTACCACGTAATGCTTGTCAGTTTTTGCAAGTTATCACTAGCTGGTTTATACTAGCAAATGATCATTAACTCATTATTTATGTGTATCAACAAAAAAGAAAAAGCTTTCAGAACATGGTCTCTCCAACATATTGTTCTAATTGCATTGGCCTTTTGGGCAATTCCTTAATAGTGGGAGGTATTTTTGTTCCAGGCACCTAGGTGCTGTCAGTTTCAATGAAATTTTTTTCCGAAGGAAATTCTATAAGGAAAAAATATATATATATTCTTGTGTTAATTAAGTTAAGGAATATCTAGGAAAAATTCATCGCTACTGTAAATTCTACTTCCAATTTTCAGGATAGTATCAATCAAGAAAATTACCAGTCCAATTTTGAATTTACATCCAGAGAAAAGGTTGATTCAATAGGAGTCATGGCCTCCTCAGCAGTCTGTTAAAGATGAAACAAAAAATAAAAAGGTAGATTTTAAAGCAGACTAAAAAATGGATGCATAAAACGTGATCTGTATTAGGGAATACTTGAATAGCATGTGGCATGACTCTCTCCGAGAAAAATTTGATAGAATGACAGCATGTTATTTAAGGAGCACAAATCAACTGGACCTAAGAGAATTACTTTGATTTGCCTCAAAGAGAGAAAAGAAGGGGTCCAGAAATTGCAATAGGACTTCTGTTCAGCATTTACCAGGTTCATAGAATACCATTGAATGTTACCAATATAAATTGAAAATTGGAAGTGAAAAATTGTGAGAAATTTCAAGCCTATAACGCACATTGTATTGCATTGAGATTTACACACAAAAAAGTAAATAAAGAAATAAGAAGAGCAGGCAACATAAATTGAAATCCGCACCTTCTCAGTCAAATCAAGTGCTCCGCTGATAATTGTTGTCTCATCATGGGTAAGTTCCCCACCCTTCCCAGCCTAAAGCAGCAATTTAATATATATATAGATATAGATATATAGTTAAGCTGTTATTTATAAAATTCCAAGACTTAACAGAGATAACTGGCTAGCTTCAGCAACCTCATAATAACTGGCTCTAACATCCAAGTACTACAACTTGATTGACAGAGCCCAGAGGTAGTATTCCTTACCTCCTGGCTGTGGATGGAGACAAGAGCTTTTAACTGAGCACGCCTAAATAAAGCCTCATTATGCCCCAATACCCAATCCAGAACCTGGAGAGAATGTCCAAGAGGGAAAATGGCATGGCCTTGTCACAAATAAAATTCATTCTTCTGTTACAGAAAATAGGAGAAGCTCTACACTAATAGGGGTGAAATAATAAAACTATATGGAGGTTTTCTATACATAGAGGAAGCATCCTAAAGACAGGAGCAAACTTCAGACAGTAAAATCAACTGCCAACGCCATTTAACAAGTTTATGACAGTATCATAACTAAAGCAATTAATAAGTTGGGCTAACATCAACATTGGGAGGAATAAGACCTCAATTTGTCTATATATCATACATCTACTAACATGCTTGTGTACTTATACTTCATTCTTTTAACATACCGCTAAATTCTACCTTTTTCTCTTTACAATCACAATAATCTAGTTACATAAAAAAGAAAAGAAGGGAATATATATGTTGTTACATGATTCAACTATATTGAAAGTTCATATACCAGAGAGATGTCAAATTTAGCCACTGTAAGAGAAGTCACCTTTCCAATGGGGTATGCGATTGGATAACAGACTATCATTAAAATCCGCACGAGCCATACAAAGTTGGCACCTACAGCAAGACCATATCTAGTACAAATGGCTTGTGGAATAACCTGAACTTGTAGAGGGTGAGGGAACAGAATAAAATCATGACATTCACTGGGTAAAAAAGCAAAAGGTAAACCACTGAACAAGAAAGAGAAACAAATGCATACCTCGCCAAAAGCTAGAACAAAAGTCACCGAGAGAATGATAGCTAAAAACTGATTGAATAGTTTATCAAGGTATATTGGAAGAGCCTGAAAATGGGAAGATTAACAGCCAAACGCTGTATAGAAGTTAGGCAGTATTTATGGATCAGTATGAAGATTACTCATAGTCAGTATCAAGCAAAAACACACATATTACACAGCCATAGAAACAAAGTTAATTATGATGTGTTCGTGACCATTTTCAACATTAGGATGATAGTCCAGTGGGAGATACTAAAGCATTCTGTTTTTAAAAGAATTATATTATACATTAAAAAAAAAAATTACCTTCCTAGAAGTGCTTTATAAAAATATTTTATCAATATCTTGATAATGCTTTCGTGCAGAAGCATGGTGAGACTGATACCAATATTCGGACTTCTAACGTCACAAACAAGCTAAACCACGCGACCTTAACCGTAAAAGATCGCCCCAAAAAAAGAAAAGAAAAGAAAAAACACGCATATGGCCACACTAACAAAGTAAATTACTCCCTCCGGTACAGAGTTGACTTTTTTTGGCCTATGATCGGGTTAATTGGAAGTTCCTTAGTAAGTGTCTGCAGGAATTAAATCTTCCTATGACGCTTATCCGGCTGGTGGAGCAGTGTATTAGTACAGCGAAATTGCAACTTTTGTGGAATGGGGGTAAGGTAGAGTGCTTTAAGTCTTCTCGGGGCGTCAGACAAGGTGATCCCCTTTCGCCGTATCTGTTTGTGATATGTATTGAAAAACTTGCCTATATGATTCAAGAAAGGATGGAAAGTGGTGTATGGAAACCCATCAAGCTCACAAGGACAGGCCCTCCGGTGTCCCACCTGTTTTTTGCAGATGATATTATCTTGTTTACGAAAGCATCGGTGCAACAAGCGGAGTTGGTACGAGAATGCTTGTCTCTCTTTTGTGCCTCCTCCGGTCTAAAGGTGAATTCATCAAAAACTCGGGTCTTCTTCTCTAAGAATGTTAATCATATTAGGAGATCTGAGCTGAGTGGCATCCTTGGGTTCACCCCAACTCCGGATCTTGGGAAGTACTTAGGTGTGCAGCTCCATCATAATAGAAGTCGTGAAGGAATCATTCCAGGCGGTTGTGAATAAAGTTAAAGACAGGTTGGCCAGCTGGAAAGCTAACTCCTTTTCTCTAGCAGGAAGGGTGACACTCATTTCTGCGGTCGCTTCTGCAATCCCAGTTTACACTATGCAAACGTCACTTCTCCCCAGCAATGTATGTGAGGACCTAGATAAGCGAAACCGCACCTTCCTTTGGGGGGGTACAGTAGAGAGCCGGAAAACCCATCTTGTTGCCTGGGATGATGTGTGTCAAGGCAAGAGAAGGGGAGGATTAGGATTGCGTCATGCAAAAGTCCACAATCAGGCTCTCCTCATGAAATTAGGTTGGCGATTGGTCACACAAAGGGATGCCCTTTAGGCTAAGGTAATCCAGGATAAATATAAGTGCGGGGAGGACCTTCTCCCTTGCATTAATAAGCGTCGCACTGGTTCGAATGTGTGGTTAGGCATTAAGAAGACATGGCAGTCGGTGTCTGAAGGTATTGTTACTGATCAGGATACTAATTCAGTGAAGTGGAAGTGGGAAAGACATGGTAATTTTACTGTGAAATCTGCCTATCAAGTGTTGTCAGGTGATGCTCAAGAGCAGGGATATGACTGGGGTGGTCTTTGGAAAGTGAAAGCTCCACAACGGTGTAAAACTCTGGTATGGCTGGCGGCTCGTCAGAGCTTGCTTACTAATGCCAACCGAAAGCGAAGAGGTTTGACTATGGATGCGAGCTGTGCTCTCTGTGGTCACGCATGTGAAGACACTGTGCATGTGTTCCGGAATTGTACGCATTCAAAATATTTATGGAAGAAGTTGGTGCCTACGTCCAGATGGAGATGGTTCTGTAATCAAAGCTTCTCAGACTGGGTATGGGGCAACACAGGAGGCAGGTCTGAAGCCAGTAGGCGGTGGGCTTCAACGTTTATGATCATGTGCTGGTGGCTTTGGAAACGAAGGAACTTACTAGTGTTCGAGAAGAAGTGGACAACCAATGATAGCCTTATTGCAAGTGCAACAGCGATGGTGAGTTGCATGACTCGTACGAAAGATCGTCTAGCTGGGACAAGGATACAGGGGGCATTCCTAGCCCCTAGCCGAGAATAATGGCGACCACCAGAGCCAGATTGGGTGAAGCTTAATGTCGATGGGGCCTACTCATCTGTTACTGCTAAGAAGGCTTGTGGGGGATTAGTATGTGACTCTACTAGGAAGTTTCTTAAAGGCTTCGTCTGTTCCATTGACGAGGGAGATGCGTTAGCCACAGAAATTTGGGGGTGCCTCCTTGGGCTACGAATGGCATGGACTATAGGATGCAGGAAAGTCTGGCTCGAGACCGACTCCACTGAATGCCGGGACTTGCTCCTTCATGGACAAGTCCAGAACCATAGAGACGTCGACCTTATTTCAGAAGCTAGAGCTATGCTTGAAAGGGACTGGGAGACAAAGATTACTTATGTGCCCCGTTCGTGTAACCGTGTTGCGGACTACTTAGCCAAGTCAGGACTGGATGACATTCAAGGTTATCAGGAGATCTACCTCCCTTCGGATAATCTACAGGGCTTGATTCTAGATGATAAACATGGTTGTAATAGCGTTGTAATAGCGCTTTAGGTATTTGATGAGGTTTCCTTTTGTATCAAAAAAAATAAAAAAAGAGTTGACTTTTTTTTTTTTAGATTAGAGAAAATTAAGTTACTTAATATATATATATATATATATATATATATATATATATATATATATATATTCTCAGTTTATTAGTAAAATTAATTTGTTAAAAAATAATAATTTAATTAGGGGGAAAAAAAAGACATCTCCATGAAAATGAAAATGAGCAAGGCAACTGAATGACCTCCATTGCAGCAGCGTTACAGAGAAGCAGAGTTACGAGCAGCTGGTGTTGCTTTTGAACCACAGGAAGTATTGCCGCTGAATACACCCCGAAAAACAGATCGTAAGCCATCTTCACAAACAAGACGATTAGAATGAAAAACAGATAGAACTTTCCAATTTCGATTATACTTAGAGATTCAAAGCAACTAAGGGCACGACACTTCTTCAATTGAAGTAAAAGTGTGGTCGAATCTCAATCAAAAAGACGAATGTCAAAAAGGGACATAACGAACCTGCTTGCTTTTTCTCGGTTACAGTGCCACTGCGCTGAAGAATCTCGAGGTCAACGAGGCCGAGAGACATGAGCCCAAGGGTTAAACCGGACATGATTCCAGCAAAGAGGACGAGGAGACAGGAGATCCCGGCATAAATAAACCACCAGGGTGAGCCGAAGGGAATGCCGCCGCCGATGACCTCATGTTGTAGGCCAGGATTCCGAGTCAGCATCCGACCCACCATCAACGCATTCAACAGATGCATCGGGATCGTGACTGGATTCGCCGGACTTCTTCTTCGTCACCCAATTCTCGTCTGGAGGCGAAGGACGGAGTTTTGGGGCATCGTGATCGTGACTGGCATTTGACCGCAGACGGCTTGAGCAACAGAGCAAGTGAAGACGTTGGAACATGTGTCAGAATCTTAAAGAGATGATTTGTCTGATACGTGGGTCCCACTGTTACGTGTCGTAGAGGACGGTCAGATAGGGTCCACGTCATTCAGTAATGAGTCCAGATTGGTCCAATTTGGCTGCACATTGGAGGCCGTGAAATCCTGACGGCCATTATCTGCCCCGTTGATTATGAATGTATGCACAAAATAGTAGATTAAATTTGTAGTCCATCGTTCATATTACTATAAGATACTCTATAAGATACTCCCGATCCTAATTATAAGAGTTAGTTGACTTTTTTAGAAAGATTAAGAAAGTTAATTAAATTACGTTAAAGTCTTTTTATTTTTAGTTTGACTAATAAATTAATATATAATCAAAGAATATTTAACATATGAATGATGAAACAACTTATTTAACTTCCTTAATCTCTCTAAAGAAAATCAACTAAATAAAAATAATTAATGTGCTTTGGAAACAAACAAGTAACTTATTAAAAGGACCAAATACAATTGCTAGTTAATAAAGAGAATACATCTCCATTTACATCCAAGATGCATTAAATCTAGTTAAAATCTTAAAAAGCAAAATAAAAATCAAATCAGCATTTAATAACTTTAATCTAGAAAAAATGACATAAAAATATCACTTGAACTTTAAAATCCGTTGACAACAACAATAATTAGAGTAACAAAAAACAATAAAACAATTGACAACTTGCTTTATTGTTACCTGTTTTTTATTTTAAAGTCGAAGAGCATGATAACTAATTTTTGGAAAAATCGTTGTTGAACATTAATAATAATTTAACAAGTATCAATTTTAATTTATCAAATAATGTTATAAGAATATAAGAATTATCAAGTAACTAAGGTATTGACAACTAGTTTAACTTAAGATGGGTCATTTCCGCATAAAACTTGATTCCAGAATAGTCCAAAAATAGTAACAATAAAATATCTCATTAGATGGAGTTAGTTATAAGAATTGTACAATATTATTGTGTTTTATCCAAAACCAGATTTTTGGACACCCTCTATATAATTTAATTGAGTGTTCGATTTGGTTATCTCTCTTTAAAGGACCAACACATGCATTGACCTCTCTAAACATGTCTAGATCATTTTAAATGATTTTCTATCACTTTTTATTAGGAAAATATCATTGAGGCCATGAGGAAGATAAAAAAAAATATAAAAAAAGTCTTTAGGGTTTTTCTTAATATTAATTACGGAATATGAATATAAAAAAAGTCTCGTTATTAAAATGACTTTTAATGTTGTTAAAATGCTTTTTCCTATTGCTAAAATTTCCCTATGAAAATATTATTGTTAAAATGGCTTTTTAATGTTATAAAAAACTTTTAGAGTTTTTCTTCCGGCGTGTAGAATTTTAGAAACATAAAATTTTTTTAGCAACACGAAAAGCCATCTTAGCAACTTGAAAAGCCATTTTGACAACAATATTTTTATAGGGAAATTTTAATAGCAGAAAAAGTCATTTTGACAACGAAATTTTTTTGATATTGAAATTCCGTAATTAATATAAAAAAGTCTTACTGATCTTTTTTTTATAGGGGATTTGGGGTTGAGACTTTTTTTTATCTTTTTTCTTTTCCTTAGGACCTCATTGATATTTTCTCTTTTTTATTCAATAATCTTTAAAAAATATTATAATAATTAAAGTCTGTCATTTTGAGATATCCAACAGTTTCATTCGAGATACTATCCTATTACTATACATTTTGAGGTTCCAGCCCGAAAAAACTATACATTTTGAGGAACTAACCCGTCCTCATTGGTGGTCCTAACTCCTGACTCGGATATTTTATAAATATCGAAGAGGACATGATAAATGCCAATGGGCTATGTCAGTGGATCTGGTTTCCGGCCCATTAGTTTTGTATACGGTGCAAGAAGAAAGCCCGTGTATTGGCCATGCATTTGAATTTGATCCAAAATAAATTAATGGAAACTTCATCAGTCATCAACTGTCACCAAAGAGCCAACGTGAGTTGGCATAAATGGTAAGAGATCTAGGACTAGGTCCTTAGGTTGTGGGTTTGATCCCCTCTGCCGTCGCTGGGACTCCTTTGGTAGGCGATCTCGTAAGTCCCCAGTAAGTGCTCATAGAGCTCGGGGCCGTGCCCTGGTCTTGGTGGGGGATTGATGCCGAACCCATCCAAAACTTTTTTATATATAAAAAAAAACTGCCACCAAAGATACCCCTCGTCTTTGGATTCAACTGGCGTGGGGTCGGTCTTTCTCATCTTTAGGGAGGACGTTCGATCCCTGCGTTGGTTAAGGCGTTAGAGGAGGCATCCTAGGGGTCTAGGAAGTAGTAGTACCGCTGGTAGAGGTGGAAGCATGTGTACTCTCTAGGCAGCATCCCTTGTGGACTGGGCTCCAAGCGCCCTACCGTTAGACTGTGGGCGAACCCAACCCCTCTCCTAAAATTCTCGTATCAAAAAAAAAAAAAAATCAACGGCCACCAAAGATGCAGCAAGCGAAATGAATATTGGAGAACTGACTCCAGTTGGTTACAGTAGAACTAGGAGAGACTTAACTTCTTTTAAATGAATTCGAGGGTTCAATTTCACCCAAAAAAAAAAAAAGGAATTTGAGGGTTCAAACCTTAAAATTAAAAATAATTGTATCGAAAAAGTTACCTCTGATTGGACACAAATTAATATAGAAAGAATTTCTATTTTGGTTTTATTAAGTTCAATTTTTATAACCATTCCCCGATTGCAAATTAAACACAAATTTTCGAGCACACTGTAACGAGAAAGTAACTTTGAACTAGTATTTCTTTGGAAATGGATCCTCTCCCCATCAGTTTTTCTCCCCATCTCTCATCAACGCGATCCTGGCCGTCCAATCTAAAATCCAACAGTCCATATTTTTTTTAAAAATTTTTTTTTGTCTTTTTCGAAAAAGACTAAAAACAAAAAAAATTTTTGGGAGGGGGGTGCTAAGAAGAGGAACAGTACCCGTGTTTCTTTGTAGACAATACAATAAGATAAATAATGTTTGACCCCAAAAAAAAAAAAAAGAGATAAGATAAATAATGAAAGACTTATCAGATCTGCCTTGTTAAATGAAAGCACATGGTTGTTAGAGTAATGCTGTCTTATTATATATTCTGAGTGGAGATGAACATTAACATATATACAAATATTAATTACCAATTATTAATCACTTTATCCATTAGGACTTTATTAAAATTAAATAGGTTTGGTTTTGTCTTCACCCAACAATGGGTTGGGATTCTTTTTAACTATTTTGAAAGAGATCACGACTCCGATCAATTTTTTAGTCGATAAACTCATACTACCTTTGGTTCTTAATATAAGATGCAGTCCAAAGTTGTATTTGGTCCTATAGATAACACCTCAATCCAATCCACCATCTCTCCCAAAATAAATAATTTTTCCCCAAAATATTTTTGTTAATTGCACACCTCAAGGGATCTATATCTAATGGTAATCATGATAAAATATAGTGTTTTAAGAAAATCAACCTTTACTTATTACAAATAACTAACATAATGGGAAAATTCTAAATAAATACCGTTTGAATTTGTAAAACCCCCCCAGAAGTCTATTGAATTTGTAAAAAGATTTAGAGGTACAAAGGATCTATGAGTGATATATAAATTCAGGTGAAATTACCCTTTTACCTTTAGTTTTTAATAAATAAAAAATAAAATAAAATCCCCTCCAACCCCACCGCCGGCCACCACCACCGCCAGCCGGCACCACTGGCCACCACTGTGGTGGTGGGCGGTGGCCGGGGGGGTGGAGGGTATTTTATTTTTTTTTTATTTATTTAAAACTAAATGTAAAAAGGTAATTCCACCCGAATTTGTATATCCCTCATAGGTCATTTGTACTTCTCAGTCTTTTTACAAATTCGACGGGCTTTTAGGGGTTTTACAAATTCAAATGGTATTTATTTAGAATTTTCCCCATAATTTTCTTAATCAACATAAATTAGACAACTATATATCTCTTATATTAAGGACAAGATGGATTATTTCATGTCTTTCACATAAGCTTCTTTAGCCTCTGTGTGTGTATGTGTGTTTTTGTTTTTTTTGGGTGACTAGAGCCTAGGTGTGTTTTTTCATGCTATCGTTATTGTGTTAGTGTTCAGATAAAAAAAGATTTTTTATTGTCATTCAGTGCATCAATTGATTTTTTTTTAATCTTTAGCTAATATCAGATTCAGGCCAATATTCAATCAAACAGATACGTAAGTGATGATGAAATAATGGTGTACACAAAACGTTACTTGAACCACATGAGAACAAAATACTAGTTATTTATTTAGTTGACTGACAAGAATATTTACTAAATCTCTCTGCTGAATCCGATCTCGTACAAGCTAATTAAGATGCAGTTTGTGATAAAATTACGTTTGAAGCCTTCAAAGATTCTTTTCAGGCATATCTCCATCTGCGATAAAGAAATAAGAAGTAAGCCGAAGGCAACTATTCAGGAAGAGTTGAACAGAATTATTTGCATACACTATCACCACGTTTTTGTTATAGTAGTATTAATTATTTATAGAGACGCAAATCTAACATGATTGTCCAAACCGAGATATGATGAATATCTCTAATACGTAGATGTACTAGAAAAACTGCCACAAGATCTCATATCCCAAGCAATCCCATCTTGATTCAAAATCTAAGTGTAAGATATACCGGGAAGTAGATACTCTTCCCATCTCTCCCCTACTATCCCTACTCATCCTTGATCCTGAATGTTAAAATTTTAATCTAAAGGGCCAGAATTATTTTTTAAACTACTGCATGTGGTATTTTGAAAAATAATTCTGACCTTTGGATTAAAATTTTGACGGACAAGATTGAAGATGAGGAGAGATAGGTAGAGGAGGGACAGACAGATAAACTGGACGCAGATATACAGAGACAATAATAGAATTAGATCCAATAATAATCTCCCATATCAAGCGTGACTAATATATTTTAATAGACAAAGAAACTGACGGCGTAACAAATACACAACACTACACACACAAATTATAAACAAACTCATCTTACCTTGACTAAACAATATAAGTATGGTCATATAAAATAGGGTTTCTCAATTTAAGATTCCGTTACTAACATATATGTTACCACCAAAACCGGGGACACGTCTGATGGAAACTAATAATAGTGGCTAAGGTTACGCGTTTCTTAGTTGTGAATCAGTTAATGTGGTCTGAATACAGCATATATACCACCCACACCCACTGACCCACTCCTCACATCATCAGAATTCAGACAATATAATACATGCGAGAAGACCCTACGAAATTAATGTTACGTACTACAATTAATACAAAGTGAAAGGACAAATCTAATCAAAGTGACCGATGATATAGCTAGGTTTCCCCGAAGCTACGCATTATTTCAAGGGGAGAGATCGAATGAGAGAAAATAAGAAGGAGAAGAAGACAATTATAAGGACATTGGCAAGAAGCTATGTTAAAGTTGGTGGGTCAGTGATCAATGATTAAAGATGGCAATACTGGAGAGTATAAGTTTGGAATAATCAAGGGCAAAGGAGAGAGCAAGTGCATGGAATTGAAAATCATATTATTGGAAGCTATTGTCATGAATGATGATGATTTGACTGAGCCACACCCACACATGCAACTTTTTTTTGTCTGATTACGTACTGGCATTATTATTTGAGGAGTCGAATCAGACCAGACACGACAAAACTCTATGAACTGTCAATTAACAAGCATGCATTATTACTATATATTTCCGCCGTCGTCCCTCTTTGGATGATAGATGTGCACCTTCGCTTGCTTTGATAATTAATTAGAGGGAATAATAACAGCTCAAAAAATTAAACAAGCCTATGGCATAAACATTGATATTTTATTATCACTTCATAATTTTATGACTTAGAAGTCATATTCATATATTAGTTTTATATTTTTTTCTATGAGATAATAAAACTTTTGATCCTCCAAATTTATCTCAACTATCATTTGGGTCTTTGACGTTTCTTTTTTATCAACCAAGTCCCTAAAGTTTCTTATTTGATTTCACCAGACCAATAGTCTTCTCTGCAATGCATGAATATTTATGAGACACGTACAAGCTTAAGGCTAAATGTTTGCGGATTATATATATATCTGTGTGTGTGTAATGAAATTTATAGAGAAAAGGGCACTATTCTTAATGAATATGTGTAATCATATCAAATTAATTAGGCTATGCTTTTTGAGTGCCTTAATGTGATTACCAGACAAACGAAAGACTGAGCAAACTGATGAAAAACAACAGATCAATAGACTAAAGGAAAGTAGTCCCCGATTGTCTTCATCATTGAGAGATTCATATATTTGATGTGTGTACGTTAACATTTTGTGTTGAAGTGATATTTTTCCTAAATGATCAATGATAACCTTAATTAAGTTATCAGTATTTAATAACATAAGTGAACGACATGTGTTGCAATAATGATATACGAGTAACAAACTATGTATCAAGTTAATGCGATAGGATAAATTTTAACGTTTCCTCTAACACGCCTAAATAATTTTAAAAAAAAAAGCTTCATTAGTAATGAATTATCATCTGAAATTTAATCAAACAGAAATATCAAGGTTTTAATAATATTGAAGCATGAAAAATTGAAAAACAGCATAACAAGGGATAACGTCAAACACTTGAATGCAAATTTGACTGAAGAAATTAGAGGCTAGCTACCTCGCTAAGGACTTGAGCATTATCTTGGATCATGCATGCATGTATTTTACGAAACTAACGAACGCGTAAATTAATTGAAATAAAGCTCATTCGAGTGCTTTCTCTGGGTTTTAACGATAGGAGCCAATAAGCTTTTTGACACGTATATTTTCTCATATTAGAAAGTTACAGCGCCGTTTAGATTAACGGTGGCATAAGTGACCTTTTTCTTATATAACTTTTATATACTTAAGATAAGATAAAAGTCATATTGTAAATATGGTTTTTGTTTAAATTGATTGTGGTAAAAGTCCATTTGCACTATAAAAAACAGGTTTTATAGATTAGTGGTTTCTTTTTAAAAGTAACTTTTGACTTAAAAGCTCATTTAAAAAAATGACAATCCGAACACCCTATTTCACTTTCACCGTATCTTTTTCCTCCTTACTTTATTTTTTCCTCCTTACTTTATTTTTTCTGCCCCACCACCTTCCCAAACACCCATATGAAGAACTTTTGTGTGTGTGGAAATGCGCAATAATGAAGAAGTATTGTCATATATATAGAAAGGACGAAAACGTACTCCCTCCGATTCTTATTATAAGGCACCAACTAATAAGTTTATTTGGTCCTTTTTATAAGGCACTTGCTTGGTCCCAATGAGCATTAATTATTTATTTCCATGTCTGCCCCTAATTAATGAGTGTAGTGGCTAATTAAGAGTAATAATTAATACAATATTAGAGTTTAATGTAATTAGTAGGGGTAATATTGGTTACTTAAATTGTAGGGCAACTTTATTAACTTTAACTACTTTTATTGGTTTGTGAGAAAAGTTAGTTGGTGCCTTATAATAAGGATCGGAGGGAGTACGTCACAATAACACAGTATGATGCAGGGAATTGATGCTCCGTTATGAACGTAGAATAATTGTCTTTGTGTGAACATCAATTCGGTGAGTAGTCGTAATGCGCTAATAATGATAATTACGCACATACAGGACAGTGACTCATATAAATAACCTTTGATCTTTATTGTGTCCTCTAGTTACCTACATATCCTTTGACCTTTCTACTGTCTTCTTTATTGGATGAAAAGCAATTTGATGATAATCATTTGTTGCACACACATGTGTTGCTATATATCCCAATCAAACGTACTTTAATTTTATCATCATCACAAGGTATACTAATGATGATAAAAAAGAAAAAAGCTGGACAAGAAGCTATGGCGGAAAAAGATGTTATTATTTTTATTGCATAGCAATTCTTTCGTTTTCGCTTGTGTGGGTTACCGTTTTGTCCTGTTTCGTTGTATTCCCAGCCGGAAAAGATTTAACGAATCTATGCACATTTTATTATTCTTATTCAGAATTAAAGTGTCGATCAGCTTGGTGGGTGGGTTTGATCTATCTCTAGCTAGAATGCACGCATGTGTATAAACTAATATCTTTCATTTTATCATAGATATATAGAACTGGTCACATATATGGTTAATAATCTATGAAGTGTTTTAGTTTGAGTTAGAGTTAGAACCAGAGTTTTATTCTGTTATTCAGCCACATAATTAATTTATGAGTCACGTACGTAAAAATCTTAATTAACATGGATGACATTGACAGTGTGAGAATACCCAATAATTAGCAGCATATAAGCTGCAGGGCAAAAAAATATGTACGTCTTTTCACATGTCTTTCCCAACAAGCATCTTGCAATGCATGCAGCTATTAGTCGTCTCTTCAATCTGTAAATAATTAATATCGAGCACTTGCTAATTTCCTTTAATTTAGTTTTTTTATACTTTCTCTGGTCCTAATTATAGGACAACATTTAATAGTTGGTTTTGATCTTAATTATAAGATACAATTTTAATTTTTGTCAGTTTTTTTTTTTCCTAAAAATACCCCTATTTTATTCTCTCAAGTGTGTTGGTTTTTGGTGAGTATATATATGTAGGCGTATAGAATCTTCCCGTCAGTGAAACTTTTAAATTGTTAGATTTTAATTTATTTATCGATCAGATGTCGTTAATTTGCCAATATATATATATAAACACACACACGTGTGTGTGTCTATATATGTGTGTCCGTGTATATATGTATGTATATGTGTGTCTGTCAATATATATATATATAAACGCACATATATATGTGTGTGTGTTCAATATATATGTATATAGACAACACACACGCATGTGTGTGTGCGTATACATATATGTATATCTGTGATGTCTTTGTCAATGTGTGTGTGTGTGTTTATATGTTTGTAGGTATATGTATGTATGTGTATATGTGTGTGTGTGTAAATATCTATATGTATACATATATACACACATATATGTATATATCAAGACCATTATATAAAACTCTAAAAAACTTGTGGAAAGGAAAATTATAGGTTGGAGAGGTATGTAGTAGGGATTATTTATTCACTTTTACTTGTGTCATTTTAAATTTATATAAAAACATTTTAAAAAATGAGTAAAATTAACTAATTTAACTCATCTCCTTAATCTCTCTAAAAATGGTTAAATATGTCCTATAATTAGTACCGGAGGGAGTATTTAATTTTCATGTGTGTCTCATCCAACAAAGAATTATACGTAATTATACACAATATATACCGGTGGACTAAAGTTAATGATTAATTTACACACACGTATCTATGAATAAATGAATATTTATAAGTTTTGATGCATTTGAGTGGCATAATGCTTATCTTCGATCACTTTTAACCGAAGAATTAAAAGGGAGGGGATGATATATAAGTAAGGGTGGACCTAGAAAAATAGTTAAGGGTGGACATTAATGATGGGAGGGATTCGGGGGTTACCCCCGAATTTTTTTTAAAGAAAGTTTTAAATATATTAAAAAAAAGAATATAAACAAGGAAAAAAATATTCATGAAATCAAGTTAATACTAATGATGTAATAAGAAATACAGTTATTTTACAAACTTGTTATTTAGAAAACTAGGGCTAAGTGCTATTAGAAATGCAGCTATATAAATTACAATGAAGGGTGGGCGCTCAATAAGTTCAGGTACATATATTTTAATAACAAAATATATTATAATAAAAATAATTACAATGTCATCCTTCCAAGCCTTATTTTTTAGAATCCATCATAATTGTCTTATTATCAGGCACTAAACACTCAATAGATTCAAATACATACGTATTTTAATTGCCTTATAGGGTGGGCACTAATTAATTGCTCACATAAAAAACTAGACACTTATTATCAAGGGTAGGCACTAATTATTGGGATTGGTTTCCCCTCTGTAATTTTCTTTTCGTTATGTTAATTTCTTTTGTATCAAACCCAAAAAAAAAAATAAAAAAATGCTCACATTAGAATTCAAGGGGAGGTACTTGCCCCCTTCTCATGTGAATGGGTCCACCCATGTATATAAGTACGTGGTTTCACAAAGCTGAGGGTCTGTTAATTATATACTCCTTATTATAAGGTACCAACTAACAATTCTTGTAAACCAATAAAAAATAGTTAAAATTAATAAAGTTGTTTTATAATTTAAGCAACTTCCAATATTACCCCTACTAATTGCACAAAACTCTAATATTATATTAATTGTTACTCCCACCTACTACCCTTATTAATTATAGGCAAACATAAAAAAAATAATAATTAATGTGCTTTGAAAACAGGTAATTGCCTTATAAAAAGGACCAAATATAATTATTAGTTTGTGTTGTGCTTTATAATAAGGACCAGAGGTAGAGGTAGGATATACATAACATGACTTTTAATTGGGTGTAAGCGTAACGTATGGACATGCAATTTTTAAAATATTTTTGCTCATTGTACAGACGCACAGAGATCACTTGTTGCGAACCCCATTGGGGCAACGTTGACAAACACAGATATATACTATGTGTTAGTTGCAATCTTTACATATAATATTTGAGTCTACATTTTATGTTTATATTTACATGATTTTTACATATTTATATATATAAGCACTATTTCTAAGAAAGAAAGAGGTATTTTTAAGAAAGAGAGAAATTTTGGATAATAAAAAGTTTACAAGTATAAGAATATAAAAAACATGTAAATATAAGTATGAAATGAAATGTAGACTCTTTCACATATCTCATGTAAAAAGGAGGCCACATATATAAGTAAACTCGCACACTTTGAGTTATATGATATATATTATTAATAAGTGACTATTTTACGGAATCGATAAGAACAGAAACTACATAATTTAATATTCTTAGCATTATATTACTATCTAGTGATCTAGTAACTACTTCTTCTAATCTTTATTGTAAGGTACTAACTAACTTTTTTCACAAACCAATAAAAACAGTTAAAGTTAATAAAGTTGTTATATAAGTTAGTAATTTCCAATATTATCCCTACTAATTGAACTAAACTCTAATATTATATTAGTTATTACTTTCACCCACTACACTTATTAATTATGGATATACATGGAAACAAATAATTAATGTTTTTTTGGGAATAAACAAATGTCTTATAAAAAAAATCAAATAAACTTACTAGTTGATACCTTATCATACAAAATTGAGGGAGTATATATAAAGGCAGCTTTTTGGCGAAGATATTCTATTTACACTGATGTGGACCAAGATGCTCCAGCGAAGGAAAGCATTGGGAGAAAAAATCGTCATTTCTCCTTTTTATCTTTTCCCCTTTTTATGTGAGATGCAGAGCAAGGGACTTTTCCTCCACTCTTTACTAAAGTTGATTTTGACCATACATGCAAATATATATATATATATATATATATATATATATATATATATATATATATATATATATATTTTAAAAAAAACTATTTTACCCATGCATATATGTTCCCTTTTCCAATTTTTTGCCTCTATTTTAGATCATTGAGGATTTTCCTCAATAATATTAAAAGAAGAAGAAGAAAATTAATCTAAAGATAAAAAAAAAGTCAATTTTTTATTACTAATACACATATATCTTTCTATTTAAAGATTGATATTTAAGGCATTGTTAAACACTAAAATATGACAAATTAGTAATTAATAAAAACATCTTAAGCTAGCAACTTAGTGGTGCAGTGGCATAGAGGCCATCCTTTGATGGCACTTAATAGGGTTCGATCTAGACCTACAAACACCAATACAAAAAGAAAAATAAAAAGAAATATTAACATCTTAAGTTTTTTAACCATAGTGAAGAATTTTATGAATGATGAGGGAGCTTCAGACTTGTCTTGTAAGAGATAGACCCAACAAAGGTGAGTATGGTCTATGAAAGAGATTAACCATTTTGTTTTGGTACGGTTTGGAATGCAAGAAAGTCCCCACAGATCACTATGGACGGTAGTGAAAGGTTTGGGTAGTGTATTTGGAGTTCTAAGGTACTATGATCCCTGCTGTTTGGCTAATTTGCTTATCTCACACATCTCATATCAATGCTAGTATTTGGAAAGAGATGGGAACAATGAGATATGTAATGAAAATTGGCATGACTCACTCTCTTATGTTATAGCATGACGTCATCAGTATTAGAGGTCGATACAGAATCACATACTCTAATTGGATATTAGTGACTCACTTCAACCTCATCAAGAAAGTAGAGCCCCCCAAGCACTTTTGAGCACGGCCAATCACATTCCTAATGATAGATCTTGAAAAACAAAAAAAGATGGCAGAAATTTAATACTCCCTCTAATCCTTATTATAAGACACTAATTAACAAGTGCATTAGCCCTTTTTTAAGGCATTTACTTTTTCCAAGAAGCATTAATTTTTTTCTCCATATATGCCCATTATTAATAGGGGCAGTGGGTGAAAGTAATAATAATATAATATTCAAATTTAATACAACTAATACGGGTAATATTGAAAGTTACTTAAATTGTAGGACAACTTTATTAATTTTAATTATCTTTATTAGTTTGTGTGAATTATTAGTTGGTACTTTATCATAAGGACCAGAGGGAGTGCAAAAATTAGTTTGTTTTGTCAATTGGCTAACAGATAACAAATTGTATGCTAATTTTGGTACATGGAGAATAAGAGTGATAAACTCAAAAATCCAAATACTTCCTTTCCTGATGAAATTAGGAGCAATAGAACCATCAGCAATCTTAACATTTTAGCTACCGGCACATGGGAAATAATTAGTTGTGAACAGTTGATAATAATCAATCATGTGATCACATGCTCCATAATCAACTATTCATACTTATGTATCTCGTCAGGTTTTGCGGGCTTGAAGAAAGTTCCTCTTTTTAGTTGGTAACACCGAAGCTATAGTGTTTGACATATATCCCACAACTACTTTAGCTTCAATTCTTCTTGCCAAAGATGTGTGAAGAATACATATTAAAAGATTAAGTATAAAGCACATTGCTACAAAAAATACCTAAGAGTCACAAATAGGCACTGACCAAAACTAAAAATGATAGTTTGGAGTACAAATTTTAAAAATGACCGTTTAGTACTTTAAATTGCTAAAATGACAGTTCAATCCTACAAATTGTAAAAATGACATATTGGTCCACAAGTGAAACTACCAGCGAGAGAAGGATGAAGCATATGGAAGACTCGTATGTGTATTGCCAGCAAGATGAGAAGGAGTTCGGCGATCAATGACCCTAATTGAAGAGGTCAAACATTGATCAACGAGATCAATGTTGCAGCAGCATTGGAATATTGAGATGAGGAGGTCAACGATGTCAAAGGAGGGCCAATGGTGAGATTGGTTGACAGTGAGCTAGGGTTGATGATAACAAACGATGGCATTGTGAAGAAAGCGGTTGACGATCACACGCTGAAGAGCTGCGAGGAGGATTGGCATAAAATTTTGAGAAAATGATAGAAAAATATCATTTGAACTTCAAAATCCTATTGACAATAACAGTAATAAGATTAACAAGAATAGTAAAACAATTAACAACTCATTTTGTTAGGAAATCACCTATTTAAGATTTTGAAGTTTAAGTGATTTTTTTAAAAAAAAGTTTTAGCAGTTGAGGTTTTCGTGTGGAAATTGACTCAGGCGGGCATGTCTTTCCATGGAGGTTCCCATTCCTAAGTGCCAAACCGAACAAAACCCATTGATTAAATGGAACCTTTTTTTTTTTTTTGGGGGGGGGGGGGGGGGGGGGAACAAACAAAATCAACCACAAATAAGATTTCATTCAGTTTTCATGATGTGAGAAGCCATTAACTTGATTCGATTTTTTTGTTTGCTTCTATGAACTCAAACCTTTCCTTTTATAGTTTTGGGTTAAATATCATTTTCACGAAATATTGGTCATTTAGAATTTTTTTTTGTCTCATTTTCGTTCGGTAAGTTTAAAAACATAATAATTTTTCCTATCCATTAATCTTAATCATTGAATTGTTTCTCTTCTTTTAAACTTCTAGAGACAAAATTATTCCTAAAAAAACTTCAGGATATATTTGGTTCATTTTGTTAACATCAGGAGTAAAAATGAGACAAAAAAACTTTCAGTTAACCAGTACTCCTTAGGCTAAACTTCTATAACAAAAATAGTATTTGACCCTATAGTTTTTATGTCAAATCCATACCCACATATCTTTAGTGTCCGGTTTCTCTCATTTTCTCCCCCCTCCCCATCCCTCCCAGGCGCATCTCGGCCGTCTATTCCGTGATCCAACGGCTGAGATTAAAAAAAACAAAACAAATTTTTTGTTTTTTTGTCTTTTTCGAAAAAGACAAAAAACAAAAATTTTATTTTTTTTTAATCTCGGCCGTTGGATCACGGAATGGACGGCCGAGATCTGACTGTGAGGGATGGGGAGAAAAAAAAGACAATGAGAGGATCCGGTTCCCATATCTTTACCATTGCACAAACGTAAATTCATTAACTCCCTCTAATGTGTCTCCTGATCCGTATAAGATCTAATTTGTTGTACAATTGGTACTACAAACTAAATCTTATATTAAAATTTGGAGTACAATAGATGTGAATTCCAATGTAATTTAGCAAAAAAATACCGTGACACAAATAAATCCAAACCAAACGCAACGAACATAAAAACAGAGCCTAATTAACTTCATCTTAAACCAAATAGGACCACGATAGTACCAAATCAATTGATTTGCTTTGGTTTAGTTTTTGCGAACCAAACCAAATGTGTGAACAATTATTCCCAAGTAAAAAAAAAATAACGTATTATTACAGGAAGATCAAACAAAAATATAAATATCACAATCCATAACGCTGACACAAAATGCCGGCCCCTTTATTTGAGAGGAGGGATCAATCCCTATTCGAAGGAGGCTCTCCAGAAATTACTTGTTATCTTGTAGAATTCAAGATATCTTCAGCAGATTTCTTTGGGGTCGGCCCTTGCTTCGTTTGACCTCCCTGGATAACACAATAATTATGCAAGGTGGAATTTGTACAGAAGCAGCACAAAGAAATAATTCTCAGGCAACATGAGTATGCAACTCTCTGACTGAAGACTTGTTAAAACAAGTTCGTGTTATGCTTGTAAGATTTGCTGGAAACAATCATGACAGAAGAAAGCTTCCGTCTTCATAGTCGCGTTATCTTGATTGTTGAGTACATTTTTTCATGTATTAAACGATGAGTAGTGTCAAAATTTGGTTTTATTGACAACAAAAAGAATACACGATGGCATAATGCACTTGTACCGATACACCAAGCAAGGTAGAAGATTTCTGACTCAAAACAACTATATAGAGTTTGAGTAACAAGAATACAAACACGGTCATTACCTTTCACAGTTTCTTGAATTTCAAATCTGTTACAGGCAGAATATTTTATCGTATGGCTTTCTGCAGATAATGCTAATGAAAATAATTTCTTACACCAAAAGCATGTCTCTATTTTAAGGCACATAGGTCAAATTAGGTTCTCATGGATCATATTCATACCAACGCTAGTTCGAATGGCTATCCATGCCAATGGCATTCAGCAAGTATAAAAAGAAAGAAAAATACACAGGATTAAGCTACTATGGATGATAAGAGAAGCAAATTCACATGATAGAGAAAGTTAAAAAAGAAATCTCTTACTGCTGCCTTCTGGCTAGTCAACCTCCGGACTGATGGAGACCGTGCCATTGAGGAAGCAGCAGCAGCAGCAGCAGCAGCCACACGTATTCTGCAAAACGATGATCACAGAACATCCATATTGAGATTTCTAACAATTTCCTTTATTTATGAACCTTTATCTTTTAAATTTTCTTTTAATCTGTTACCTCTTGTGGACATCAACATATTCATCTGTCTCATCTACAATCTCCTC
The DNA here is from genome assembly GCA_034222035.1 of Acacia crassicarpa. NCBI lineage: Eukaryota > Viridiplantae > Streptophyta > Magnoliopsida > Fabales > Fabaceae > Acacia > Acacia crassicarpa. The sequence goes on along the minus strand of JAWXYG010000008.1, from coordinate 46,169,538 downwards.
CTGCATTATTGATGAAATTAATCAGTCTTGAAGATAAAAATATGAACCCCAGCACTGAATGAAAGAAAAGAAGTATTGAGGACTGTTATTTTACCTGCAGAAGTTCTTCAAATACATCTTCTAGAGTGATAATACCAATCACTTCACCATCTTCAATATCCTCTGGAGCATCACCACGTTGCAAAGCAGTTAGCTTATTATAGCTCGCAGGCCTTGAAGGCTTGTCAATGTCAACGGCAACACTTCCTGAATCCTCATCCTGCTTCTGTAACAATGGAGCAGTCAACTGCCTATTCTCACCATTAATCTTGGACTGTCTATATTTCTCTTGATCAATTGTTGGTGGAATGATCTTGACGTTTCCCTTGGCCTTGACAACAGCAGCCTTTCCCTTCGACTTAACAACAGCAGCCATATGACTGCTGCCTTTTTGGAACTCATTTAGGATATCATAAAGAGGCATATCTGATGGAACCCTGTAGAAATACGCCATCACCCAACCTCTATATTTCACAATAATATTTGAAAGTGAATGACAAGAAAATGTGTTAATAAAGACAAGCACACCTTGGAATTCTCCGGATGGAAACAGCACTGACAGGGGTCTCCGTTTCTGGGCGCACAGTGAGGAGACTCTTGACCTATTTAAAAATGTAAGAAGGTGAACAGGAGAAATTCCAAAAGAAACAAAAAAAAAAAAAAGTGAAAATCTCCCAGAGACACCCACAAGCAGCAGCCCGATAATATTCTTAGGATTTCCAGAATAGACAGGAACTCGGCTATGACCCCGGGCAAGAATTTTCCCCATCGCCTCCCTGATTTGAGAAATAGCACCGTTCGTTTAAGAAACCAAAGAAAAAGAAGAAGAGTATACAAGAAAATGAAGTCAAGCGAGTGAAAAATAGCTTACACATTTTCGAGAAGTCACACTATTTGATCCAGTGACTAAATGTTTCATCAGAAGCAAAAATAATACAACGAATGACTTCCTCTTCTTAGAGAGAGAAGCCATTGTTGAAATATATTTGCTTACATTTCTGAAACCTGCTATACATTACAAATCATTGTTTGTAACAAAATAAACCTTCAGGTCCCACGTAATGCTTGTCAGTTTTTGCAAGTTATCACCGGCTGGTTTTTACTAGCTACTGATCATTAACTAATTATTTATGTGTATCAACAAAAAAGAAAAAGCTTTCAGAACATGTTCTCTCCGACATATTGTTCTAATTGCATTGGCCATTTGGGCAATTCCTCAATGAGTGGGAGGTATTTTTGTTCCAGGCACGTAGGTGCTGTCAGTTTCAATGAAAAAAATTTCCAAGGAAATTCTTTAAGGAGAAAAAAAATTCTTGTGAAGTTAAGGAAAAATTCTTCACTACTGTAAATTTTGATTCAAATTTTCAGGATAGTATCAATCAAGGAAACTTACCAGTCCAATTTTGAATTTACATCCAAAGAAAAGGTTGACTCAATAGGAGTCATGGCCTCCTCAGCAGTCTGTTAAAGATGAAACAAAAAATAATATGGTAGATTTTAAAGCAGACTACAAAATGGATGCATAAAACGTGATCTGTATTAGGGAATACTGGAATAGCATGTGGCATGACTCTCATGATTATGAAAATAACTGAGAAAAATTTGAGAGAATGACAGCATGTTATTTAAGGAGCACAAAGCAACTGGACCTAAGAGAATTACTTTGACTTGCCTCATAAAGAGAAAAGGAGGGGTCAAGAAATTACTATAGGGCCTCTGTTCATCATTTACCAAGTTCATAGAATACCATTGCATGTCACCAATATACATTGAAAATTGGAAGTGAAAAATTGTAAGAAATTTCAAGCCTATAATGCACAATGTATTGCATTGAGATTTACACACAAAAAAAGCAAATAAAGAAATAAGAAGAGCAGGCAACATAAATTGAAATCCGCACCTTCTCAGTCAAATCAAGAGCTCCGCTGATAATTGTTGTCTCATCATGGGTAAGTTCCCCACCCTTCCCTGCCTAAAAAAGCAATTTAATATATATAGATATACATATATAGTTAAGCTGTTATTTATAAAATTCCAAGACTTAACAGAGATAACTGCGTAGCTTCAGCAACCTCATAATAACTGGATCTACCATCCAAGTACTACAACTTGATTGACAGAGGTAGTATTCCTTACCTCCTGGCCGTGGATGGAGACAAGAGCTTTTAACTGAGCACGCCTAAATAAAGCCTCATTATGCCCCAATACCCAATCCAAAACCTGGAGAGAATGTCCAAGAAGGGAAAATTGCATGGCCTTGTCACAAATAAAATCCATTGTTCCGTTACAGAAAATAAGAGGGGCTCTACACTAATAGGGGTGAAATAATATAACTATATGAAGGTTCTCTATACATAGAGGAAGTATCCTAAAGACAGGTGCAAACTTCAGAGAGTAAAATCAATTGGCAATGCCATTTAACATGTTTATGACAGTATCATAACTAAAGCAATTAATAAGTTGGGCTAACATGTTAGGGTTCCACGTCCCCTGTTAGTTTACTCTAGGAAGAGGAAAAGTGCTTAGGATAAGATAGAGTAGTTATTCCTAGTAGTTATCCTCTATCTGGTAGTTTTATTCAGCAGTTATAGGAAGTTTCTATTTACTGAATTATATAAATATTTGTTATGTGTTTTATAGTGGACAGATTATTCTAAACTGATTATATCGATCAATTGGCTAGAGACTTCAGATACTAGCTCTAGAGTTCCTTTTCCTTCATTTCTTCTCTTATATTCTGCAAAGATCCTAACAATTGGTATCAGAGCGGCTGTATCTCTGGACCTATAATCCACCATGGTTAATACCTGAATGTCGTCTAATGAAAATAACTCACCATTACATTTGAATCAGAATCCCGAAATCCCATTAGAACCTGATCCTCAGAATGATCCTGCTGTAATCATGATCCAACAGCCCCCACAGACACAGCCAGAGACCAACCAGTAGCAACTAGCAGCCATACATGCTCAATTGAACAAGATGAATTCAGAGATTAATACATTAAAGAAACAAAAGGCACCTGTGATGGTTCATGGTGAATCAAGTCATAAGTCATAACAATAGAGAGACTTACGATGAACATGAAGATAGTGATGGAGAAGCACCCTGGTGGAGTAGAAATACCTCAAAGCGACCTTATTTGAAAGTGGAATTTCCAAAGTATGAAGGTGGTGATCCAAGGGGTGGATACTAAAAGTGGAAAAATATTTTCACTATTATCAAACACCAGAAGACTTAAAAATTGACATCGCAGCAATGTATTTGGAGGGTGACACATTGGATACATTCACTTGGGTATCATCGGGTAGAACTATAAGATCTTGGGAGGTATTAATACAAGTTTTTCAAGAACAATTCAGGCCTACAGAATTTCAGAATCCAGATGTACATTTATGCAGCATCAAGCAAATAGGCTCGGTTGGAGATTCCAAACAGGAGTTTGTCCGCCGTCAAGCCCAAGTACAGGGATGGCCGGAGCATTGTCTTCTCGGTGTATTTATCAATGGGTTGAAAGAAGAATATCAGGCTGATGTTAAAATCCAAAAACCACGCACGGTGTATAAGGCTGTCAGTTTGGCTTTAGAATTCGAAGCGAAAATTCAATTTCATGGAAATCAATGCTCACAATCACGGTTCAATAATTTTCAGCCTTCATATTCAAATTGGCGAGATCAGCGACATTTAACAGGGACCACGCAATCATCTTATGCAGCTAAACATGGAGGTTACAGCGCTGCAAATCAAGGAGCATCATATGCACAAATTGCCGCACAACAGCCAAATCAGGGGAATTCGAATTTTTCAAATAACGCTGGAAATCAGGGATATGCGAATTTTCAAAATTCAAATTATCCTAAACCAACACCCTCAAATGAGGCAACTTCCCCATATTCTCCAAGATTTCCGCAACCACCTCGCTTGTCAGAGCTTGAACGGCAAAACCGCCATGACAAGGGCTTATGCTTTTGTTGTGGAGACCGTTTTACCCCTGGGCACCATTGCAATTCCTCAATGCTTCGCATTATGGACGTTATAGATGAAACAAATGAAACGCACGATCTGGATGAGGAAGAACCAGCACCTGAACCAACGTCTGCTACAATCAATATGGCGGAAATATCGCTTCATGCTATTTTGGGGAATAACTCGCACACTATCATGAAAGTCTGAGGCACTCTGAACGCTAAAACAGTTCTAATTTTGATCAACTGTGGATCCTCACATAATTTTATCTCATCCAAATTCGTCCAAGACATGAACTTGCCTTTAACCCATCTACCTCCTTTCGGTGTTCAACTAGGAGATGCAAGAACGGTCTCGTGCAATTCCATCTATCTACAACTTGAAGTGAAGGTTCAAGAATTGACAATTAAGAATGATTTTTTTCCCTTCTCTTTGGGCAATGTGGATATGGTCCTTGGTATAAAATGGTTAGCCTCATTGAATACAGTGGAGGCTAATTGGCAGCAACTCTTTATGGTCTTTTGGGTTGATGGAAAGAAATACAAGTTACAGGGAATTCCCCAACAAGTAAATTCTGCTTCCTTATGCAGTTTTGTATGTACTGAAATGGTTCAACAGTTTGATACACTTGAAGGTTTGCTCCAGTCTTATTCATCTCTGTTTCAAGAACCTCAAACCTTACCTCCTTTCAAACAAAATAATCATGCAATACCTCTATAACCTCGTGCTGTACCGCCAAACAGTCATCCCTATAGATATCCTTTTGCTCAAAAAGATGAAATTGAAAATCAGGTATCTGCCTTGTTACAAAAAGGGTTCATACAGCCTAATGTTAGTCCATTTGCCAGCCCTGTGCTTTTGGTTCCCAAGAAGGATTCGACCTAGCGTTTCTGTGTCGATTATAGAGAGCTTAATCGTATTACCATACCGGATAAATATCCTATACCTACAATTGATGAACTCATTTGATGAATTGCATGGAGCTAAGTTCTTTTCCAAAATTGACCTTCGTTTTGGTTACCATCAGATTCGCGTAAATCCATTAGATGTTCCTAAAACAGCCTTCCGCACTCATTCGGGCCACTACGAGTTCATCGTCATGCCTTTTGGCCTCACCAATGCCCCTGCTACTTTCCTAGCTGCCATGAATGACCTTTTTCGCCCATTCTTACGGAAATCTGTTTTGGTATTTTTTGATGATATCTTGGTGTATAGTGCAAATTTTGAAGATCATATGATGCACTTGGAGGCTATTTTTCAGATTTTACAGAAACATGAATTTTACGCTAATCCCAAGAAATGTTTCCTTCAATTGGATATATCATATCTGGGGCATATTATCTCTACCAAGGGAGTTTCTGTTGATCCTGACAAGATTTCAGCGATTACTAATTGGCCTTTACCAAAAGATATATCTGGCCTTCATGGATTTTTAGGCCTCACAGGGTATTATAGAAGATTTGTCCTTAATTATGGACATATTGCAAAGCCTCTCGTGGACATGACCAAGAAAGATGCTTTTTGCTGGAACAGTGCTGCTCTGTCTGCATTTGAAAGTCTTAAGACAGCAATGACCTAGGTTCCTGTTTTACACTTGCCTGACTTCACTAAATCTTTTGTTGTCGAATGTGATGCCTCATCTACTAGGATTGGAGCTATTTTACAACAAGAAGGGCATCCGATTGCTTATTACAGCAAGGGGCTGTCACTTTCTTCTCAACACAAATCAGTCTATGAAAGGGAGTTGTTAGCTTTGGTGACGGCTTTAAATAAATGGCGACATTATTTACTTGGGCGCAAATTTCTGGTACATACAGATCATTTCAGTCTGAAATATCTCATGCAACAGCGTCTTACTAATCCATCACAACAGCGTCTTCTTCTCAAACTTCTCCCATTTGATTTTCAAATTATCTATAAACCAGGAACAACAAATCAGGGTGCTGATGCTCTGTCTCGATACCCTCATTCTGGTGAATTTTTCAACCTTGCTGTCCCACATGCTTCTGATTTTGAGAACTTACCAGCATTATTGAAGCAGGACCCATTTACCAATCAGATATTGGAAGCTCTCCAGAAGGATCATCAATCTGTTCCTCACTATTCTCTGGTTTCAGGTCGCTTATACTACAACAACAGATTGGTAATTCCTGCAAAATCCACCCTCACGCAAATGCTCATTTCAGAGGCCCATACTTCACTGATTGGTGGCCATGGGGGGGTCCTTAAGACTCTCAAGAGGCTACAAACTTACTACTTTTGGAACCACATGAAAGAGGAAGTCAAAGAATTTATCCAACAGTGTCTTATTTGTCAACGAAGCAAGTCTTTACCTCAGCCATATGCTGGTTTGTTACAGCCTTTGCCTATTCCTAACAACATTTGGGAGGATCTTTCCCTGGATTTTATAACGGGATTGCCTAAATCAAACGGTTTTGATGTCATCTTGGTGGTAGTGGACCATTTCAGCAAGTATGCTCATTTTTTGGGTTTGTCTCACCCTTCTACAACAGAATCAGTCGCTGCTTTATTTTGTAAATAGGTTATTCGCTTACATGGGACTCCTAAATCCATCATTTCAGACAGGGATCCTATCTTTTTGAGCTCTTTTTGGCAAGAACTGTTTAAAATTTCAGGAACCAAACTAAAGATGAGCACCTCATATCACCCTCAAACCGATGGCCAGACAGAAATTGTCAACAAATGTTTCGAGACATATCTTCATTGTTTTTGCCAAGACCATCAAAAAGGTTGGTTTCGTTTTCTACATTGGGCAGAGTTCTCATACAACACTGGGTACCATACTTCCACAGGCTATATACCTTTCAGAATTGTTTATGGCAAGGAACCTCCTATTTTAGTGGCTTATGTCCAGAATACTTCTCCTATTGCTGAGTTGGATGACTTCTTTACTGAACGTGATGATGTTCTAAAATTAATAAAGTCCAATTTACTGGAGGCACAATCACATATGAAGCACCATGCAGATGCACACCGTCGCCATTTGGAATTTCAACCCGGTGATTTGGTTTTTCTCAAACTCCAGCCTTATCGTCAAAAATCCATATCTGGCCAGCGCTTTCAAAAGCTCTCAGCTCGATATTTTGGACCCTATTCTGTGGTTCGTCGAATTGGAACTGTGGCATATGAACTCCTGCTTCCTCCAGACTCAAAAGTTAATCCAATTTTTCATGGTTCCTTGCTGAAACCAACCCATGGATGTACTTCCCAAGTTGTTGTATCTGCTCTTCTAGTGACAGACACATGGGAATTACCTCTTCAACCTGCCAAGGTGCTGGACTCACGTATAATAGAGGCGGCTGGAGTGCAGTCAATTGAGCTCTTGATTCAATGGCAAAATCAACCCCTCGAAGACTCCAGTTGGGAGCCCTATGATTACATTGCTACTCAATTCCCTGATTTCAGCCTTGAGGACAAGGCTTATTTTCAAGGGGACGATATAGTTAGGGTTCCACATCCCCTGCTAGTTTACTCTAGGAAGAGGAAAAGTGCTTAGGATAAGACAGAGTAGTTATTCCTTGTAGTTATCCTAGGATAAGATAGAGTAGTTATTCCTAGTAGTTATCCTCTATCTGGTAGTTTTATTCAGCAGTTATAGGAAGTTTCTATTATACTTCATTCTTTTAACATACCGCTAAATTCTAACTTTTTCTCTTTACAATCACAATAATCTGGTTACGTACAAAAGAAAAGAAGGGAATACATATGTTGTTACATAATTCAACTATCATGAAAGCTCATATACCAGAGAGATATCAAATTTAGCCACTATAAGAGAAGTCACCTTTCCAATGGGGTATGCGATTGGATAACAGACTATCATTAAAATCCGCACGAGCCATACAAAGTTGGCCCCTACAGCAAGACCATATCTAGTACAAATGGCTTGTGGAATAACCTGAAATTGTAGAGGAACAAGGAACAGAATAAAATCATGACATTTACTGAGTGAAAAAAGCAAAAGGTAAACCACTGAACAAGAAAGATAAACAAATACATACCTCCCCAAAAAATAGAACAAAAGTCACCGAGAGAATGATAGCTAAATACTGATTGAATAGTTTATCAAGGTATATTGGAAGAGCCTGCAAATGGGAAGATTAACAGCCAAACGCTGTATAGAAGTCAGGCAGTATTTATGGATCAGTATGAAGATTACTCATAAGTCAGTGTCAAGCAAAAACACACATATTACTTAGCCATAAAAACAAAGTTAATTATGATGTGTTCGTGACCATTTTCAACATTATAATGATATTCCAGTGGGATATACTAAAGCATTCTGTTTTTAAAAGAATTAAATTATACATTACAAAAAAATTACCTTTCTAGAAGTGCTTTATAAAAATATTTTATCAATATCTTGATAATGCTTTCGTGCAGAAGCATGGTGAGACTGATACCAATATTCGGACTTCAAACGTCACAAACAAGTTAAAACACGCGACCTTAACCGTGAAAGATCGCCAAAAAAAAAAAAAACGACGAAAGAAAAAACAAGCATATGACCACATTAACAAAGTAAATTATATTTTGACCAAAAAAAAAAAACAAAGTAAATTATATGAAAATGAGCATAGCGACTGAATGACCTCCATTGCAGCAGCATTACAGAGAAGCAGAGTTACGAGCAGCTGGTGTTGCTTTTGAACCACAGGAAGTATTGCCGCTGCATACACCCCGAAAAACAGATCGTTAGCCATCTTCATAAACAAGACGATTAGAATGAAAAACAAATAGAATTTTCAAAATTCGATTATACTTAGAGATTCAAAGAAACTATAGGTACGAGACATTTTCAACTGAAGTAAAAGCGCGGTCGAATCTCAATCAAAAAGACGAATATCAAAAATGGGATAAACGAACCTGCTTGCTTTTTTTCGGTTACAGTGCCACTGCGCTGAAGAATCTCGAGGTCGACGCGGCCGAGAGACATGAGCCCAAGGGTTAAACCAGACATGATTCCAGCAAAGAGGACGAGGAGACAGGAGATCCCGGCATAGATAAACCACCAAGGTGAGCCGAAGGGAATGCCGCCGCCGATGACCTCATCTTGTAGGCCAGGATTCCGAGTAAGCATCCGACCTACCATCAACGCATTCAACAGATTCATCGTGATCGTGGCTGGATTCGCCGGGATTCTTCTTCGTCAACCAATTTTCGTCTGGGGGCGAAGAACGGAGTTATTGGGGCGTTTGACTGCAGACGGCTTAAGCAACAGAGCACGTGAAGACTTTGGAACATGTGGCAGAATCTTAAAGAGACGATTTGTCTGATGCGTGGGTCCCACTGTTACGTGTCGTAGAGGACGGTCAGATAGGGTCCACGTCATTCAGTAATGAGTCCAGATTGGTCCAATTTGGCTGCATATTGGACGCGGTGATATCCTAAACGACCATTACACCTTGATTGTGAAATTGCGAGTTGACTCTCTAAATTTATCATTTTTCCGTTTATAGCTTACTAAATCGAGTTGAGATACTAATAAACTCGTAACCATAATGAACTCGGTTAAACTCACGAGTTTATACACTAAATTTACCGTTTTTACGTTTCCAGCTTACAAAACCGAGTTTACTCACACTTAAACTCGTTTAACTTTTTTAATTTAATCATGTTCAACATCCTTTATATATAAGTTTTATAGAAATTTCTATGTTAAATATGGTAAATTTTGAATGTTGATGGATTTAATTTCAATTATTTGGATTTAAAATATATTCAAATCAAATTGTTATAATTTTTTATATTTTAATTATTCATTATACACTATTATTACCTATTTAATAGTGAAAGTAAACTCTTACAAGTTTACGATCTAAGTTCATGATATGAGTTTACATCATTGTTACGAATTTATTTAAACTCACGAGTTTGACAACCTTGATTCACACAACATCAAATCAAATCTGTACATTCCCATTTATATCCAACATGCACTAAAATCTAGTTAAAATGTTAAAAAGCAAAATTAAAATTAAATGAGCATTTAATAAATTTAACTTATCAAGTGTCAAAAGCAACTAAAGCAATCATAACTAACTTCTCAGAAATCATCGTTGAACATCAAACACAACAATAATTTAACAAGTAACAAATTTAATTTATCAAAAAATGTTATAAGAATATCAAAATTTCGAGTAACTAAGATATTGACAATTAGTTTCAATTAAAATTGGTTATTTTAAGCTTTTCACGCAAAACTTGATTTCAAAATAGTCCAAAAACAACATCAAAAAACCAATATTGTATTAGGTTAGGTTAGTTATAAGGATTATACAATGTCATTGTGTTTGATCCAAAACCAGATTTTTTGATAGATTAGTAACCAAAAAATCCTGTTATATAATTTCATTGACCGCTCGTTTTGGTCTTCTTTGCCTCTTTTTACATGATTTATACCGCTTGATCGACTCTCCTTATTGACGCATACAATGACCTTTTTTAAACATGTTCAAACCATTTTAAAAGCTTTTTTTATCAGACTGTTATAAGAATTATTGAGTGACTAGGGTTGGAAATAAGCTAGGGGTTTGTCAAAAGTCTGCGACCTGGCCTGTTCAAAGTCTGATCAGGTCTGGTCTATCAAGCTAAAAGGCTAGGTCAAAACCTATTTCAAGGCCTGTTTGTATTAATAGGCTAGGCCTTGGCCTACTAATAGGCCTGTTAGGTATGTCAGGCCGGCCTGTTAAGAGGAGGGTAAAATTATAAATGTGTAATTAATATCAATTTATGTACTTTGATCTATTTTTGACCTGTTTAAAATAGGTCTATTTTGCACCGGCCTGTTAGCTGAATTACAAAATTTTTAAAAACACGGGTTTCTTTAATCGACTACAAGCCAAGCCAAGCTCAGGTTTGGAAAAAAGCCTATAATAGATCACTGACCAAACTCAGGCCACTTTGTTGCTTGATAGGCTTGGCTTGTTAAGAGTAAAGCCTGACCTGACCTGGCTTGTTTCCATCCCTACGGGTAACTAAGGTATTGACAACTAGTTTTGCTTAAGATTGGTTATTTTCACACAAAACTTGATTTTAGAATAGTCCAACAACAACAACAAAAATCAATATCCTATTAGGTGGGGTTAAACAGTTAGTTACAAGGATTACATAATGTCCTTTTACTCTACCCAAAACCAGATTTTTTGAGAGATTAGTAACAAAAAAATCCCACTATATAATTTTATTGAGTGTTCATTTTCGTATTCTCTGCCTCTTTTTATAGGTTCTTTACAACTTGATTAACCCTCTTAACTGATACATACAATAATTTTCTTTGAATATGTTCAAATCGCTTTAAACAAATTTCTATCATTTCTTCTTCAGTATTCTTTGAGAAATATTATAAGAATTAAAGTCTTTCATTTTGAGATATCCAATAGTTTCATTCGAGACATCTGATACTATGCATTTTGACGAACTAACCCCTCCTCCTCCTATTAGGCCACCTCATTTGACTCCTGAGATATTTTATAAATATGGAAAAGGACATGATAAAGGCCAATGGGCTGGGTTAGCGGATCTGGGTTCTGGCCCATTAGTTTTGTATATGGTGTAAGATGAAAGCCCGTGTATTGGCTATGCATTTGAATTTGATCCAAAATAAATAAATGGAAAGTTCATCAGTCATCAAAAAACTGCTACCAAAGATGCAGCAAGCAAAATGAATATTGGAGAACTGACTCCAGTTGGTTACAATGGAACTAGAACTCTAGAAGAGACCTAACTTCTTTTAAATGAATTTGATGGTTCAATTTCACCAAAATAAAAATAATTATATCGAAAAAGTTACCTTCGATTGGACACAAAATAGAAAGAATTTCTATTTTGGTTTTATTTTTTCTCCCTCACACACACGTATGTATGCCTTTCCTTGAGGCATTGATTTTTAAGTTCGGTTTTTTACAACCATTCCCCGAAAACAAACAGAAATTTTCGAGCACACCGTAACGAGAAAGTAACTTCGAACTAGTGTTTCTATGTAGACAATACGATAAGATAAATCTTATCAGCTCTGCCTTGTTAAATTAAAGCGCATGGTTGTCAGAGCAGTGGCGGAGCCACCTTTATTTCTTTGGGTGCAAGTGCACCCATAAAATTTTAGGAAAATATATATTTTTAGTAATATGTTAGTGTCAATGGGTCCATAATTCAGTGGTAAAAATCTTGATTGCTGAGTAAGAGGTCAGCGGTTTGAACATATCTAAATTAGGATATTACAAAAGTTGTTGAACTCATAGGCGTATCAGCTTTGTTGCAGTAATCCATTCCATATTTCTTAAGAAATTCTCGTAGGTATTTGGTTTGGGAAATAAATATTTCATTCTTCTTTTGCTTGATTCGAAGTTCTAAGAAGAAATTTAATTCTCCCATTGTAGAAATTTCAAACTCACATTGTATGATCTTAAAGAACTCTTGACACATTTATGTAAAACGTGATATATTTGATAAAATTGATGATGAAGATATAATGCAATATTTTCAAGGAATGAAGAATTGAAAAATGCTTCTACAATCGTTCTGTTGTAATAGTTTAGTTGACTCTTGATTATTATTTTTGTATGTTAACTTGATGTTTTTTTTTATTGTTTATATTCTTTTATTTTTTAATGCATTTAAAACTTTTTTTTTAAAAAAAAAAATTTCTCCCGAATTACACCACTAATTATGCACCCACAAACCTTAAATTCAAGCTCCGCCACTGTGTCAGAGTATTATTGTCTTATTATCGTGAGTGGAGATGAACACTAGCTAACATATAGACAAATTAATTACACCAATTACTAACCACTTCATCCGTTAGAACTTTATTAAAATTAAGTAGTTGGGATTCTTTTTAACTATACTCCCTTTGGTCCTTATTATAAAGTACTACCTCCGATCCTAATTATAAGAGTTAGTTAACTTTTTTATTTTGGAGAAATTAAGGAAGCTAAATAAGTTAATTAATCATTTCATATGTTAGGAATCTTTAGATTATATGTTAGTTTATTAGTCAAAATAATTAGTTTGAAGAAAAAAATGAAAATATAAATACTCTAAAGTAATTTAATGGGTTAAATGCCTAATTTGCCCCGTAAATTTTGCTAAGGGGGTATTCAACACCCGGAAGTTTTTTTGGTACCAAATTTGCCTCGGAAGTATGAAAAAGGTACCAAATTTACCCCGGAAGTATGAAAAAGGTAGCAAATTTGCCCCTCCGTTAATTTTAACCGTTAAATTTAACTAAGTGTACACGTGGCATGCCACCTAATGACATGTGGCATGCCACCTCATCAACCCAATAAGAGTTAAGTATCATTTTTGTCCTGGAAGTTTTCACTGAGAGCAATTTTGCCTCGGAAGTTTTTACTCAGGAGCAATTTTACCCCAGAAGTTTACAAAACATATCAATTTTGCCCTTCTTTCCCACATATTAAATCTGACTATTAAATCAGTTAAAGACCACACATGTCATACCTTGAAAAGGTCGAACTTGGAGTCAAAAAAGGAGATCCTTGAGATGTTGAGCTCAAGGCGGCCAGAATTTGTAAAGCCGAACTGCTCACAGGAAGTATCACTTATGATCTAAATAAATGATTAGTTTATACAAACGTAAATATTATCTCTATTGATTTGTTTTACTGAACCAATTTTTGGAATAATTCATTTCTCATTTTGCGTTTCATTTGTTTAGATCATAAGTGATTCTTCCTCTGGGTTTTGCGACAGACCTTTCAGTCCCTGTGAGCAGTTCAGCTTCACAAATTCTGGCCGCCTTGAGCTCAATATCTCAAGGATCTCATTCTTTGATTCCAAGTTCGACCTTTTTAAGGCATGACATGTGTGGTCTTTGACTGATTTAATAGTCAGATTTAATATGTGGGAAAGAAGGGCAAAATCGATATGTTTTGTAAACTTCCGGGGTAAAATTGATATTGAGTGAAAACTTCCGGGGCAAAATTGCTCCTAAATGAAAACTTCCAGGGCAAAAATAATAGTTTTGATTGATGAGGTGGCATTTTAAAGATCTACGTGGACTTCCGTCACTTTTGGGTAAATTTGATACCTTTTTAATACTTCCGTGGCAAATTTGGTACCAAAAAAACTTCCGGGTGCTGAACGCCCTCTTAGCAAAACTTCCAGGGTAAATTAGGTATTTAACCCTAATTTAATTAGCTTCCTTAATCGCTCCCAAAAAATCAACTAGCTCTTATAATAAAGACCGAGGGAGTATCAACTAACTTTTCTCATAAACTAATAAAAGTAATTAAAATCAATAAAGTTGTCCTACAATCTAAGTAATTTTCAATATTACCTATACTAATTGCATTAAACTCTAATATTATATTAATTATTACTCTCACCCATTACCATTATTAATTATGGGTAGACATGAAAAAAAATAATTAATGCTCATTAGGAATAAGCAAGTGCCTTATAAAAAGAACTAAATAGACTTGTTAGTTAGTGTTTTATAATAAAAACCAGAAAGAGTATTTTGAAAGAGATCACAACTTTTTTAGTTAAGAAACTTATAATACATTTAGTTTTTAACATAAGAGCTATTTGAGGGTTAGATTTGGTCCTCTAGATAATACCTCAATCCATCGTCTCTCACAAATTTATAATTTTTCCCAAAGTATCTTTATTGATGGCATACGTTTAGGATTTATATCTAATAATGGTCATAATAAAATATGGTGTATTATTTCACCTATCTTTCGCGCTTTTAGCTTTTTTTTTTTGGTGACTAGACCCTAGGTGTGTTTTTTCATGCTATCGTTATTGTGTTCGTGTTCAGATCAAAAGATATTGTTGTGATTTAGTGCATCGATTTTATCAGACAGGAAATGGTGATTTTTTTAATCTTTAGCTAATATCAGATTCAGGCCAATATTCAATCAAACAGATACGTAAGTGATGATGAAATAATGGTGTACTCAAAACGTTATTACTTGAACACATGACAACAAATACTAGTTATATATTTAGTTGACTGACAAGGATATTTACTAAATCTCTGCTGAATCCGATCTCGTAGACGCTAAGTTGCGGTTTGTGTTGAAATTACGTTTGAAGACTTCAAAGATTCTTATTAGGCATATCTCCATCTGTGATAAAGAAATAAGAAGTAAGCCGCAGGCAACTATTCAGGAAGAGTTGAACAGAATTATTTGCATACACTATCACCACGTTTTTGTTTTTTTTTTTAATTATTCATAGAGACGCAAATCTAACGTGGTTGTCCAAACCGAGATACGATGAATATCTCTAATACGAAGATGTACTAGAAAAACTGCCACAAGATCTCATATCCCAAGAGATCCACTCTTGATATCAAAATCTAAGTGTAGGATATACAGAGGAAATAATAGATTAGATCCAATAATCTCCCAATCAAGCGTGACAGATATATTTTAATAGACAAAGAAACTGACGGCGTAACAAATACACAACACCACACTCACACACAAGTTATAAACAAAATCATCTTACCTGGACTAAAAAATATAAGTATGGTCATATAAAATAGGGTTTCTCAATTTAAGATTCCGTTACTAAAATATATGTCCAACCACCAAAACCGTGTACACATGTCTCATGGAAACTAATAATGGTAGCTTAGGTTACGCGTTTCTTAGTTGTGAATCAGCTAATGTGGTCTGAATACCACCCACTCCTCACATCATCAGACAATATAATACATTCGAAGAAGATCCTAGGAAATTAATGTTACGTACTACAATTAATACAAAGTGAAAGGACAAATGAAATCAAAGTGACCGATGATATAGGTTTTCCCCGAAGCTACGGCGTTATTTCAAGGGGAGAGATCGAATGGGAGAAAACAATAGAAGGAGAAGAAGACAATTATAAGGACATTGACAAGCTGACGATGATAAGACGCTATGTTAAAAGTGGTGGGTCAGTGATCAATTATTAATAATGGCAATATTGGAGAGTATAAGTTTAGAATAATCGAGGACAAAGGAGAGAGCAAGTGCATGGAATTATACTATCATATTATTGGAAACTATTGTCATGAATGATGATGATTTGACTGAGCCACACCCACACATGCAACTTTTTTTTTGTCTGATTGCGTACTGACATTATTATTGGAGGAGTGGGATCAGAGACCAGACACGACAAAACTCTATGTACTGTCAATTAACAAGCATGCATTATTACTATATATTTGCACCGGCGTCCCTCTATGGATGATAAATGTGCACAGTGCACCTCCGCTTGCTTAGATAATTAATTAGAGGGAATAATAACAGCTCACAAAATTAAACAAGCCTATGGCATAAAAATTGATATTTTTATTATCACTTCATAATTTTATGACTTAGAAGTCATATTCATATTCGTTATATATTTTATTCTATGAGATACTAAAACTTTTGGCCATTCAAATTTATCTCGGCTATCAATTGAATCCTTGAAGCTAAGTTTCCATCTTATCAATCAAGCCTCTAAAGTTTCATACTCAATTTTATATTCATATTTGATTTCACCAGACCAGCAATCTTCTTTGCAATACATGACTATATATGAGATACATGATTAAATATTTGCGGATTATATATATATAATTATTTAATGAATTTTATAGAGAAAAGGGCACTATTCTTAATCAATATGTGTAATCATATCAAATTAGGCTATGCTTTTTTAGTGCCTTCATGTGATTACCAGTCAAACGAAAGGCTGAGCAAACTGAGGAAAAACATCAGATCGAAGAGACTAAAAGAAAGTTTGAGCAAAAAAAAGAAGAGACTAAAAGAAAGCAATCCCTGATTGTCTTCATCTCATTGAGAGCTTCATATATTTGATGCGTGTACGTTTTTTAGTCGAAGTGATATTTTTCACCAAATGATCAATGATAATCTTAATTAAGTTATTAGTATTTAATAATATTAAGTGAACGATATGCGTTGTAATAATGATATAACAAACTTTGTATCAAGTTAATGCGATGGGATAAATTTTAATGTTTCCTCTAACACGCCTAAATCAAATCAAAAGAAAGCTTCATTAGTAATTAATTATCATCTAAAATTTAATCAAACAGAAATATCAAGGTTGTTATAATAATATTGAAGCATGGAAATTTGAAAAACAACATAACAAGGGATAACGTCAAACACTTGGAAGGCAAATTTGACTGAAGAAATTAGAGGCTAGCTACCTCGCTAAGGACTTTAGCATTATCTTAGCTTGGATCATGCAATGCATGTATTCTACGAAACTGACGAATGTCTCAATTAATTGACATGAAGCTCATTCGAGTACTTACTCTGGGTTTTATCAATACAGAGCCAATAAGCTTTTTGGCACGTAGATTTTCTCATGTTACAAAGTTAGACGAGAACGAAGAACCTTTTTGTGTGTGGAAATACGCAATGATAATGAAGAATTGTCGTATATATATAGAAAGGACAAAAACGTCACAATAACACAGTATGATATGATGCAAAGAATTGATGATATGATGCTCCGTGATGAACGTAGAATAATTGTCCTTGTGTGAACATCCAATTCGGTGAGTAGTCGCAGTGCACTAATGATGATAATTACACACATATAGAGGACAGTGACTCGTATAAATACCCTTTGATCTTTATACTGTCCTTTAGTTACATTCGTATCCTTTGACCTTTATACTGTCTTCTTTGTTAGACGGAAAGCAATTTGATGATAATCATTGCTGTACACACATGGATTGCTATATATCCCGATCAAACTTTAATATTATCATCATCACAAGGGAATAATGATGTTAAAAAAAGGAAAAAGCCGGACAAGAAGCTATGGCGGAAAAAGATGTTACTATTATTATTGCATAGCAATTATTTCGTTTTCCCTTGTGGTGGTTACCGTTTTGTCCTGTTTCGTTGTATTCCTAACCGACAAAGATTTAATGAATCTATGCTTACATTTGATTATTCTTATTCAGAATTAAAGTGCCGATCAGCTTGGTGGGTGGGCTTGATCTATCTCTAGCTAGAATGCACGCATGTGTATAAACTAATATCTTTCATTTTATCAGAGTTGTATAGAACTGGTCACATATATGGTTAATAATCTATGAAGTGGTTTAGTTTGGGTTGGAGCCAGAATTATATTCTGTTATTATGTCAGCCACCACATAATTAATGGAGAAAGATGAGTCACTCACGTAAAAATCTTAATTAATATGGATGACATTGACAGTGTGAGAATACCCAATAATTAGCAGCATATAAGCTGTAGGGCAAAAAATATGTACGTCTTTTCACCTTTCTTTCCCATCAAGCATCTTGCAATGCATGCAGCTATTAGTCGTCTCTTCAATCTGTAAATAATTAACATTGAGCACTTGTTAATTTCCTTTAATTTAGTTTTCTTTTTAATTTGATTTTCATGTGTGTCTCATCCAACTGAGAATTATACTTAATTAGACGTACAATAGATACCGGTGGACTAAAGCTAATTAATGATTAATTTACACACACGTATCTATGAATAAATGAATATATAAAAGTTTTGATACATTTGAGTGGCATAATGCTTATCTTCAATCACTTTTAACAGAAGAATTAATAAAAGGGAGGGGATGATATATAAGTACGTGGTTTCACAAAGCTGAGGGTATGTTAATTTATATCTATACATAACATGACTTTTAATTGGTGTAACGTATGGATATGCAATTTTTAAAATATTTTTGCTCATTGTACAGACGCAGTGATCACTTGTTGCGAACCCCATTGGTGGAACATTGACAAACACAGTTAGCTAGGTATATATACTATGTGTTAGTTGCAATAGTTACATATAATTAATATTTCACAAATCTCATGCAAAAAGGAGGCCACACACACATATATATATAGTAAACTTGCACACTTTGAGTTAGGTTATTTATATTATTAAGAAGTGACTATTTTACGGAACCGATAAGAACAGAAGCTATATACTTTGATATTCTTAACATTATATTACTATCTAGTCTAGTAACTATGTATAAAGGCAGCTTTTTGGCGAAGATATTCTATTTACGTTGATGTGGACCAAGATGCTCGAGTGAAGGAGAGCATTGTCATTTCTTCTTTTTATCTTTTCCCCCTTTTCAAGTGAGATGCAAAGCCAATAGACTTTTCCCCCACTCTTTACTAAAGTTGATTTTGACCATACATGCAAGCATTTTTTTTCAAAAATATACTACCTTCAATTCTAAGTATAGAACAAATTGTTTGCACTACAAACGTTGTCATATATTTAAAATCAAAGATAACATTATTTTACACATGCATATATGTTCCCTTTTCCAATTTTTGCCTCTAGTTTAGATCATTGAGGATTTTCCTCAATAATATTAAAAGAAGAAGGACTAAATTTATCTAAAGATAGAAAAGTCTGCTTTTTAACTAATACGTACACAGATATCTTTCTATTTTGAGACAACTATATTTAAGGCACTATTAAAAACTGAATAGTGATAGATTAGTGATTAATACAAATATCTTAAGTCAACGTCTTGGTGGTTCAGTGGCATCGAGGCAATCCTTTAATGACACTTAATAGGGTTCGATCCCAACCTACAAACAATACTTGCCAATACAAAAGGGTATATATATATATAAACATCTAAAGATATATTCTCTCTAGTCCTTATTGTAAGGTATCAACTAGCAAGTATATTTGGTCCTTTTTATAAGACACTTGCTTGTTCCTAATAAGTATTAATTTATTATTATTTTTTTCATATATGAGCTCTAATTAATAAGGGTAGTAGGTGAGAGTAATAATTAATATAATATTAGACTTTAATGCAATTAGTAGGAGTAATATTAGACGTTACTCAAATTGTCGGACAACTTTATTGATTTTAGTTATTTTTATTAGTTTATAAAAATTGTTAGTTTGCGCCTTATAATAAGGATTAGAGAAAGTATTTAAAATATGAAAACAATGGGGGTGTGTAATTAAATAAGATGAAGAAATTAGATGTAAAATTGTGATTAGTGGAAAGAGTGGGGCCATGTTAATTGAAGGGGAGGGAGAGAGGTGGGGCGGTGAGTGGGGTATAAAGGCAGACTTGTGTCATATATTTGGTTGGAATCGATCATGTGAGATGAGATATCGATGGAGAGGAATCGAAGAGGTGTGTTTGGACCCGCCGATTTTTTTTTTAATGAAACTGCTTCTTTTTTGTGTGTCTTTTTCAAGATTCCCCACAAACAATAGGAATCAGAATATCTGAACTGAAGTAATTCCAATTATTCCTCCCCATTTTACCCCTTCGATCTCTTCCAATATCCCCTAGCTATAATCCGATCAAATCACTTGGAATTGATAGTACGAACGTAGCTAGTGAAGTGTAGCTATACACTAACCTCATTTATATATGCAGCACGCACCACCTTCATTTTCAATCAACACGGCACCAAGTTCCTGAAATGGACACCCACATTAATCACCTTACTAATCATCTATCATCAATATAATCATTAATGTTACTTCTTCCTCCGTTAGCTATATATGTAACTAATTTGCAGAGGCTATCAATCTAAGAATATTATTTATAAATATAAAAAAAATGCCGGTTTATCAAATGTGTCATTTTAATTATTTGCATTATATATTATTTTTGTATGAAAAAACTATTTGAAATATGTATAAAAAAATATTGATAGTTTGAAAAAAAAAGTATAAATTTAGAAGACGACATATGAAAAAATGTTGAAAAGATATCCTATTTACAATTTTTATTGGTGAAAGGAATCTGATATATTTTTATACACAAAAAGTACTACTTATGCTTGAATTTATATTTTTTTATCTAATAAAAGTTTCAAACATATATTTTTTTGAATTGAATTTTTAAGGCAAATAGTATTGAGGTATGATGCTTATGACTAATGCAAACCCCACCCCTGGCTCTTATAATTAAGAACAAGTTAAAGGAGTATTATTCCCCTCTCAGCCATCAGCTACATTTTTAGTGGACTACATGTTACTTGTGTGTGTGTGTGTGTTATAAATTGTGCCTTTCAACCTTCCCAAAGGTGTAAAACTCATTCATTCGTCCAACAACAAATTAAACACCCTAAACTTTCGTATATAAATTGAACCCCTGCCCAAAAAAAAAAAACAAAACAAAACAATTTGCTTGTGTGTGTGTGTCTGTGTGTTCTCATCACTCCCATAGATCCATTGGTGAGAATGAGAGCAACTAGACTTTTAATTAAATAATCAATCATCGGAACAATGGACACAAAAAGGTAAATAATAATTTAGTCATCGGCATTTCATCATCCCATACAATATCATTATTAATCAAAGCTAAGAGGGTGGCCCCCACTAGGGATCGGGGCCATGACCATGCATATATCATATTTCTATAGATGTTAAATATAATAGAGTTGACTTTTTTTAGAGAGATTAATAAAACTAAATAAGTTGTTTAATTATATTTTATATATATGGTGTATCATTAGATTATGAGAAAAACACTTCTCATATCGTAGGAGAAGTATATTCTCATGTCATACACACATGAAATGATGAGACCCACACATATATATAATATAATTATATATGTGTGTGGGTCCCACTATTTTATGTGAGTAGTAATCTTCTTCTTCTCATGCAACATGAGAAGTTTTTTTTTTTTTTTTTTTACAACATGAGAAGTTTAAATACCTTAGATCATATATCATTTTATAAGTTAAACAAACTAATTGGAGAAAATCCATATGGGGGCCCTTTTAAGGAAAAAAAACCCAAAAAGGGCCCCCACATTCTGAAAATCCCAGAAAAGGCCCCAGGGCCCTTTTTGGCATCTAAATTGGAGCTTATCCGTTGACGTATAAGCTTGTCAGTGGCAATTTTTTGGAAGATAAGCCCTAATTCAGATGCCAAAAATGGTCCTAGGGCCTTTTCTAGGATTTTCAGAATGTGTGGGCTTTTTTTGCTTAAAAAGGCCCCATATAGATTTTCCCAACTAGTTTTTAGAAGAAAAAAAAAGATAATTAATATGAATATTTTAAAATAATTTAATTAGTTTTCTCAACATCTAAAAAAAATAAACTTTATTTTATATTTAAAAGCAAAAGGTGTATAAATAATTCCTGCCCATCAACTTGTTGGCCCAAAAAAAAATTACCGCTCAACTTTGTCTCTTTTTCTTTTTTGATATTTTTTCGTGGAATCCAATAATGGAAAATTTTCCTTTTCCTCTGGCCAATACCATAAAAGGAATATTTACACTGCGCACGCGCAGCGAACGCGTTGTTGTCAGGCACAAGTTTGATAAATAGACTATATATATTACGGGTCAAATTAAATCCCCAAAAAAATTATAAACAAATGGTTTGATTAAAAGTTTAAACCGTATAGAGTCTAAAAATATCCGAAAAGATGATAATGTTTACATTTTAGAATATTATGACCGTTAAAATCAACATGGACAGGTGCTAGTAACAGTTGAAAAGGTTTTAGCCAAGGTTATATTAAACCCGCACCAGCGTTTAAATAGGTCGACATAGTAAGTCAATGATTAGTGAGTTAGATAGAAGTCCAATCAAAATTAATTGGGGTCAGATTGTAGAGGAAGTGAAGATTACATGATTATTAAAATGAAATTATAAATAAAATAAAATAAAAATTGAATTAACATTTTGAAAAAAGTTTGACCTCAGGATGGGTTCACCCGAACTAGGTAGATGATTGAATTGCCGATTTCTGACTGAACTATCTGGTCTAAACCAGATTTGATAACCCTAGTTTCAGCTACTTGAACATGATGTCTTGAATTTGAGTTTGTGTCACTAAAATGCTTCTAAGAAAGCTATTCTCAATTGGACCTAACAATAATCAAATATTGCCCTAAATGCTTCTTTTAAATAAATATTTTATAATATTTAAGAATAATAAACATCTTTTTACCCAAGAAAAAAGAATAGTAATAAACATCTGAATATTTGTGCTTAAAATTTCATTTGTTTAGAATTATTGTGTAGCATTTGGTCACTTTTTCTCAAGGATCGATCTGTGGTCTGAAGAATTCACGTAATAATGTTAATTAAAGAGAAGTGAGCAGTGGAATTCACTAATTGAGTGGAAATAATAACATTATAGGAAGTGGGGTTTATGGAGTATCTATCTTGTTCACATAATAATTTTATATTTGGAAGATTCAAATTACTTTCTGGGTCACATCTACGAGAAGGGCATGCACATCCCCCAATTTTAGGACGAGGGTCTGAGGGACCCTTTTTTCTTTAATGTATTTAGATTAAATTGTTGTTGTACTCTAAGATTTTTTTTGACCGTCGTATATCAAATTAATTAATTTTTAATCCAATAATTATAAATATTTTTTATTTTATAGCAATATTCTAAAATATTTTTCTAGTAGTACTAAATATCTTAAATATTTTTTCATCACTTGAAATTTTAAATTAATTAATTTTTAGTATATGGAATATCTTTAAAAAAAATGAAGGGAAAATCCCGTTTAAGGTCTCAAGGAACCAAAAAAGTTTCACAAAAAATTCTAATATAAAAAAGGTTTCAAAGAGTTGTTAAAACCCGCATATAAAGTTGTTAATCACCTACTGAAAGAATTACCAATAAGAATTGCTTGACATTAGAATTTTATGTAGACTTGTTAGATAATTACCATTCTGATCCTATCTATAAGTCTCTTTTAACCAAAAAAATTTGGTCCTATTTATAAGTATCATTTGACCAAATAAATGAGATTGTGATAATTTTGACTATATTAATTGTACCAATGAAAATAGAGAGAGAGAAAAGAGTTGAAAGTACCTAATTATAGATGAGGGTAAAGTTGAAAATTCACCTCATAATTATTGAGCTAACTACCCCTCTTTAATATATGATTTGGTTAAAAAGAGATTTATAAATAGGATCAAAGTGATATTTTGATTTTTTGGGAATAAACGTGGATTCCCATGAAGGCAGCGAAACAATTGTAGCAAGCAGCCGCTTGGGCACGAATCTCCATATTGCTCCTTATCCGTACGGAAGTCAAATGTAACCAGAGTTAACGACCTTAAAATTTCTTTGTCCCTAGGGAAATTCCACAGTAAAATTACAAAGGAATAAAAAGACGGTGGGGCAAAAAGAAAGAATGTAAAGTAGCCACTTTTAGTCCCTGGAAAATGACGTTAAGGATCAAAAACAATTACGTCTCCATATAGACTCTCTAAAAAATGAGTTGTAAGTATTAAACTAGTAGTTTCCCACAATATTCTCATTTGCAAGCTGAAAGCCACATATAAACTCAAATGTCTTATTTGCAATTGAAACATATATAATTTCATTTGAAAATTCCAAACTCAATTTTTAGAAAAATTTATTTGAGAACACGTTAATTTTTCTTATACACACATATATATTAATTAGACCATTATATTCTAGTGTGGTGCGAGAATATACATTTTAGGAGATGAATGGCGATTTTGTACAAGTAATGTTTTATTTTTGTGCAAGATGATTCAATTTTGAAACGCAATTAGGTACTAGTATAATAAAAATATACTCTTTTTCACATCAGCTGTCTGTCGACCATCATTTAACAAAAGGTAAGACGATTTTTTACTATGCCACTGCTACAAGAAAAGAAAACTAAATTATGGGGTAGAAATTTATACTCTATTTTATCCTAAATATAAGATAAAGTTATTTTTTAAAAAATATTAAATAAGCTAATTAAATTGCTATAAAATATTTCTATTTATCATTTTTTTTCTTCAAACTATTTTGTCTAGCATATAAACTAATATATAATCTAATGATACATAATACTATTCTAATCCTACTCCCTTTTAACTAAATCAGACATATCAAGAAAAGGTAATTAGCTCAATGATTATGAAGTAAATTTTCAACATTGCCCTCATTTATGAATGAATATCTTTCAACTCTTCATTCTCTCTCTATTTTCATTGATATAATTAATATAGGCAAAATTGTCATAATCTTATTTATTATCTAGAAACTAGACTTATATATAAGACCAAATTATTTTATCAGAAAGGACTTATAAATAGGACCGAGTGATATATAATATGATTTAATAACTTATTTAGCTTTCTTAATCTCTCCCTACAAAAAAAAGTAAACTTTATCTTATATTTTGGAGTATATTCTATCCGCACCACTAATGTACGTACAAGAGTAAAAGTCACTGTAACAAAAGAGAGAAGACGCTAGCAACAAAGGTTATAACAATGAACTTGTTCTGATGAAGCAGAGACTATGAAGAAGGATTCTCGATAGCAACTCCTCAACCCACTTTTTACCCAAATTCTTTGCTGCTCAAACCATCAGCTCCTGTTCTTCCGTCTGGTGCATCAATGCAGAAGAGAAATTTGTGCCATGGAATAAATTAAAAAAGGGGAAATTGAATTGTGGAGTGCCTTATGCCCTTTATATAGTAAGTCACTAAGTCTTATCGGAGGTGTCTCAATCTCATTGATGGCTTACGTTTCTAGATTCTCTATTTTGCTCTGCCTCTAATGACTTGCGGTGGCCATCGCCACCTGCTTCGGCTGCGGATACGGCGGCACTGACGACATTACCGTGGCAGCCGGAACCACCGGACTGTCATCGTAGAGGAACTTGTGTACAATCCTCTGGCTCTTGGCAAGCACTTGAGTCTGCCACAGTTGCTCTGCCTCGTCGCCGGATTTTTTGAACACCTCTGTAGTGTCGAGGCGATACATGTTTCGCTTCCACATGTTGTAAAGCCGATGAATCTTCTGAAGCTGTCGACGAGCCAGCGAGCAATTGTTGGCTTTAATCTTGGCAATGGCTGCCTCTAGTAACCTCTTCTTGGTCCCTCCATCGGCAGTGGCCTCTGCTCGAAGAAACTCGTCAAATTCAGGGACTCCAATGGCTTTTCTGATTCCGGTCGTGTAATCCCGGGCCGGGTCGAAAAACTGACGGACCTCATCCAACTGACCCGCTTGGATCATCCGATCGACCCGCTCCGAGAGGAATGGATCAAGGGCGTGAAGCGGAACGTCCACCCAAAGAAAGCAACACTCGTACTTCAACCGAAACGCAGCGTGGTCTTCGACGAGGGCTTCGATATAGGAATTGGAGCCACCGGCGATGATAGGAAGGCAATCACGTTGGACGATGGAATCAATGGCAGCAGAGGCGTGGCGGGTGAAGTCATCGGCGGTGAAATTGGAGTTAGCGTCGGCAATTCCAAGGAGGTGGTGAGGGACGCCGCGGCATTCATCGTCCGTGACCTTGTTGGTGGTGATGTCGAGGCCCTGGTAAACTTGCATTTTGTCGGAGTTGACGATCTCCGCAGGAGGGAAGGAGGAGGCGAGGTCGATGGCGAGTTTGGACTTGCCGGTACCGGTGGCGCCAATTATGACGACGACCTTTTCTTTACGGAGGTAGCGGAAGAAAGGCTCCATGGAGAGTGGCCTTTGGAAATTGACTATGGGCCGTACTTGTTGGCAGACAGAATACGAGACGATATTCATATTGAAGTGATGAGAGAGGAGACAAAAGAGGAACCTGCAGAGTTGACCAAATATATTTTAATGAAAACCCAGCTCATATAGGTATTAGACTAATAATAGTGAAACCGTGAGAATCTGACATAGGAGGAAGGATCAGAAAGAAGAAGAAGATGAGTTGAGATTAGGAACAGGGAAATCAGAGTTATGTGTTGCAAAGCCAAGAATTAAAGAACAGAGGAGGGAGGATAAGATGAGAGAAGATGGACCATAAGTAGTTTATATACGTGTGTGTTAAGAAGAACATATATAACATGTAAATAACGTACCTTGAATGTGAAAGACGCGGCGAACCGGATGAGAGATATGAAGTAGCTTGAACAGAGAGAGGAAGAGAAGTACGAGATGGAAAGAGAAGAGATTAGAGGGAGTTTGTTTTGTGTTGATGGGGAATGTGAGAGATGAGACGATGGGCAGAGGAAGGAAAGGCACGCTCTATTTATACAGGCGAAAAGCCTAGGGCCTCTTGTGCCACGTGTGCAAAGCATTTGTTAATGATCTCTTCTAGTATGTTTGCACGAGTATATATACCAAGGTTTATTATTCTTCAAACTCTGGTTTTTGTATTAGTACTAGTAATTAGTCAATTTTCTCTCATGGATTCTAAGATGCATCTTGGAATTAAGTGCCTCCTACTAATTAATTAATACTTACTTTTGTGTGTGTTCATATTGATCGCTCGCTCGCTGCTTTAAACTAGTGTAATGACTTTATTAATGTATAATTAATCCATATATAATAACAAAGATGTACTAATAATACTATGCTAATGATCATTATTTGTTTACGAGATTGGTTGATCAATCCTAATTTTGTTATAGGGGGGAATAAGAAGATTCTAAACGTGTTCTCACCCATCATGCTACGTATGGTACTATTACCCTCCGGTGGGAATAGGTCAGGCTCCTATCAGGCGTCCTACAGCCTGGTCTATTTAGGGTCTGGTCAGGCCTAGCCTGTTTGTCAAAAAGGTCAAGCCAATGCCTATTTAAAGGCCTATCTGTGTAAATAGGTCAGGCCTATTTTTTTAGGGACTGGCCTGTAAGCCTTCAAGCTTGACCTATTTACACATTAAATAAATATATTTATATTTGTACCATATAAATAATATAATATTTATTTTTTTCATTCTCATATTTATATAGATTTTGATAGGTTTAAAGTATGGCCTTTAAGGCCTGTAAAATGAGGTATTTTTAAATGTCTACTTTCAAAGTAGGCCTTTAAAAAGGCTTCAGGCCTGAGTATAAAAAAAAGCCTGCATTCAAGCTCAGGCTCAGGTTCAGGCTTTTTATCGCCATTACAGGCTCAGGCCTATTTAGCCAAAACCTAGCCTGACCTAGTCTATTTCCATGCCTACCATCAAAAGCGGTATTATTGGCCCTTTTTTAATAACGAATTTGCTAGAATCAAGGAATACTACTAAATAGTTTTCTTCCATGTGTGTGTGTATATCCATATTTAATTTGATAAGGGTTAGGAGAGAATATAAATTAATATAACGCGTTTAGTATAATAAATAATATTGACAATCATTTGAATTTTAATATTTTTGACCTATTATTATTATTACTACTACTATCAATGCACAGTAATTAATTAGAAATTAATGATGTGTATGTGTTTGGGACAATATAGGAAGTATTTGGTCAAAGATTTGAATTTTATGCCGGTGATTGGAAGGAGTTAGAGGGGTACATCAAAGAATGAGACCTGGCTACTTTTCCCCAAGTATGTTATTGTTTTGTTATATACCCCCTTTCGGTCTTTGATATAATACATGTTTAGATAGTTGATTTTGATATTAAATATAAGACATATTTTTTTCATATGATATGTTTCTTTATTAGAAAAAAAAATATACTTTTTATACTTATCAATCTTTTTCTAATTTGAGAATAATCAAAGAGAAGAGGGAATGAGAAAATTAAGGTAAGACGATGAATAAGATATTTTAAAAAGTATATGTCATATTAATTAACTTAACTATTTAATTTAATCTTATTAACTTATATAAATATGTCTTATAGGCAGGAAGGAGTACATTGTATGTATGTTGTTAATTTTTACTTTGGTGAGGTTGGTCGGGGTTAAGTGGAAGTGAGATTACGCAAAAGTATGGCATATATAGTGAATGTGCTTGTCAAGTCTCTGCCTATATATATATAGAGAGAGAGAAGAGAGCTGTTATTGGAAGGTGAAATAATTAGCTGGAGGCCGAAGGGTGAGTTTCATTTCAATGGGGCAAGAGAAGTTAATGCTGTTAAAAGTGGTGGGGAGCCGCACTAGAACAGCAGTGGAGTTGGCATTTTATTTGGCGCACACATGACGCAATCTGGTGCACATCAATTTTATCCTGGATTCCAACACTCAGAAATATACTGTATGTATAGTATATCACTAGTGTGTGTGTGTGTGTCACCCTCTGCTACCAACAAAAGGTTCAACAGCTTGTTCACAACTCCTCAGGTTTCATCATCGACTTCCTCACCATCATTATTATCTTCCTCACCTTTTCTTACTCTTTCGAATCTTCCCAGTCCAATATGGCATTTTCCTTGCTGATCAACCATATATTCTATGAAAAAGATAGCATTACCTTTCATCGTATACATAGCTTTGCAAGGTTCAGTATATCATCAACCACTTACTAATGCTTTGTTCATCTCTTTACTGTAATAAACTAATTATAATGTTTGATTATGAATATACCAAATATAAACGAACAAATTAAACGCTGTTAATTATTGCATCAAATACATTTTTTTTAAAAAAAATCCATTGACTGATTCTTGTTACATGTATACAAAATCTCACGTTTTTTGTTTCAATGCTTAAATAATAAATCCATGTGTATAAATACACTATAATTTATTTATGGACTGTATAATTTAGTGTTGTCACCTGATCTAGATTCTTTATAATCTAACATGCTAATTTTCTACGGGAGATTTGATATTATCAATCGTGACTCCACGTTTTTCAGTCGCTGTTAAACATTTGAGACTGTTGCATATGCACAGAGCCATAAATTAAAGGGGGAAGAGAAAAACACTGTCAGTACTTTTTTTATAAACAAGTACACCCCAAAGAATAAAGATTGACCTACGTGCATGCGTATGAACTACCTGCAGAATGCATTGGCGAAGTAATTTTTTTTAAAAAAATTGATTTAAATTTTCGTAGAAAGAAGAAAAACGAGTAATTAAGAAGATTAATACTCCTCCGGTCCTTAATTATTCCTCCCTTTCATCTCCTTCTTATTTATTATTGAGTGAGTATCAATATATAGGGGTAAATTAGAAAAAGAATCATAAATATGAAAATCATATATTATATTTAGGATAGAACCAATATCAACTCCCTAAATATGTCTTATATTAAGGACAGGAAAGAGTATATGATAGGAGAACTACTTACAATTACATACTCTCGCAGTACCACATTATTTAAACTTTGTCTAATAAAAATATAACAACTCAAATCATTTTAATTATGATTGCCAGGTGATTTATATAAGAAAATTCAAATTTTAATTTTTTTCAAAAAAAATACACATATTCATTTGAAAAGCTAAAACAAAATGACCAACTCATTTAAAATTTTAATATTTTCATTTGTCAGCTAGAATTAAAATGATTATATTTTGTTACAAAAAAATGATTGTATTTATTATATTTTTATTATATAACATTCAAATGACATAGTGAGTATGCAATTAGTATTTCCCGTATAATATTGTTGCGGGAGCAAGGAGGTCATGCAAGCGCTTACACATGTCGCCTTCTCAGCTCAGTCGTATCCGGTCAAAGCAAAGCAATATGAGCAAGAAATATTAGTACTAATTAGGTACTCTTTATTATAGTTTAGGGTATCAATCATGATATATATATATATATATATATATATATATATATATATTGCTAAAGTATATTTTACTCCTTCAAATTTTACATGAAGTATATTTTGAGTCCTTTAGCTATAAAAAGTAGTATACTTTTGATCTTACATTTTCAACACTGTTAATATTATTAATAAAAAATATTGACATAGCAAATTCAAGTGATGATTGTAGAGCTAAAAAAACATATTTAATTTTAATTTCTTAATAGAATATATCTAAATTATTAAAATAAAATAAAACAAAAAATAGTTGCAAATGAAAATGATGTTTTTGTTATTTATATTGTTAAGCTAATATATTTAAATTATTAAATTATTTTTTTTAATATAATCGAGGTTTTCATATTGACTGTTTTATTAGGATTTTAGATGTCTTTCAATTTATACATATTTGGAATTTAAGATTAATAATCATTCCGATTCTAAATATAAAATAAAGTTGACTTTTTTAGAAAGATTAAGAAAGTTAATTTAATTACTTTAGAATTTTTTTTAATCCAAACTAATTAGTTTGACTAATAAACTGATACAATACATAATATATGATATGATTAATTAACTTATTTAGCTTCTTTAATCTCTTTTAAAAAAGTTAACCATATCTTATATATTTAGAACAAGAGAGAATAGCATTTAATCACAAAATCATAACTTGAGTTTTTTGCGTTGACGTTTTCTGTTAGCAACATTAAAGGTGTTAGAATTATAGAATCAAAAGTATGTTTTATAAAGTTATGGAACCCAAAGTATACTTTATGTGAACTTAAAGGACTAAAAATACACGTTAATGTGTGTGTGTATTTATTTATTTTATATACAATCTGACTAATTAATAAAAGCATTTTAGATTATATTAAATATTTTCTTGCTTAATTATCATTACATATATATTCTATCATCGCCTCATTTCAGCACTTTTTTTTTTTTCGTAGTGCATCTAGTGTCCGAAGACACTCAAACCATAACACTCTTTTATTTTTTTTTTTTTACTATTATCTTTTCACACTTAATCCATTTTTATTGGGCATATAATAATTTCTTATGTCAGCTATGGTTGGGGAAGCTGGTAAGGCCAGTGGGATGACTAATTATACTGGTAGGGTTTAGCTCTTCAAATTAAGCTTAAACATTAATCACTCAGTTTCAATGTATCTTAATTTGGTCCACTGTACACCGACACATTATTTTGCAGCCTTGTGCTCTTTCCACGCACGCGCGCGCATATATATATATATTGGATAGTATAGGCAAGTATAATGTCTCTTGCCCTCCTCTATTAAAGAAGCTAGCTGTATATGCGACTCTAGCAAAGCCTCTATAAAGTACAGTCTTTTTAGGTTGGTAGTCAAAGGTTGGGAAAGAAATATGGTGGACTAATATTAATGGGATTAGGTTAAGTGGAAGAAAGTATTCTCTTATAAGTCAATATTTGAATTTTATGGTAGGTAACTAACTATAAGTGCTCGTTTGACTTAGTAATAAAAGCTGATTTTTCAATATGATTTACAGTTTACGAAATAAGTGTATGAAAAGAGTTTTATCTTGACTTATATGAATGTGTTTTCAAATCCCAATTATATTCGAACAAACATATAACTAACTGCTTCAAAACACAGAATTAAAATTAATATTTTTTAAAAAAATTATCATTTAGTATTCAATTATATTCAAGGTTCGTGGTTGTTTCTTTTACCACAAGTGTCTTTTTTGAGATTCGAACTTAAAACTCAGAAGAATCTAGCTGGGCCTTATATTATTAGACCAAGTGATCAACTCTGGTTGATTTTAAAGTTAATAACTTCAATTATATGAAAAGTGGTTGAATTTTTTATACCCATTTCATCTTTCTCTTTTGTTTTTCAAACGTGGCTCGCTTAATTTTGGCAACTAATAATTGTTTATTAATATAATCCTTTGGTTCTGAAAACATGCAAGTGTTAGCTAATTAATTGATAAATATTAAAAAAATTAATTAATTGAAAAAAAAAGGTGATATGTTAGTCTTTTAAAAATATCCACACTTCTATTGATGTTTTACATTTTGAATCAAAATAAATCCCTCAACTAGGCCATACATACATAGATATATATATATATATATATATTGGGGGGGAGGGGGTGGGGGGAGTAGTTTATTAGTATATATAGCTCATACTTTTAATATTATACAACCATAAATTAATTTATGTGTGGCTTTAAAAATTGAAAGCACTTGCCTCTTTCAATTGTGATTACGCAATAAATCTATATGTTAAACTGGAAATTGAAAACTGTACTCCACACTCAGAGATAATTCCTAAAAATGTATAAAATGTTCGATTATTCATATGTTCCTCTTCTTGTTTTTCCTTTTTCTATTTTGAGGGTCAAGCATGCGAAAGAGGAAGCTTCATTTGCTGTGACTAAGTGTTGTTTAATTACTAGTGTGTAATAATTAAATTATGTACTGTCTTTATTCCCTCTCTGAAAAAAAATTAAAATAAAAAATGAAAGAACCTTCACTACCAACAATTTTGGGTGGAGGAAGAAGCTAGCTAGCTAGTTGTTTTCAAAAAGCAGTGGGCAAAACGAATTTTCCTTTTAAGTGGTTTTGATACCTAAATTATTATTATAATCATGATAGGACAAGACTACTAATCTTTGAATATTTAACATTTTGATCAGTATAATGATATTCATAACTATAATACAGATACATATATTATATGTAAGTTTGGTGGCCATAATCATCTAGCTAAGTTATTATTATGAAGTTTGTACCATAATTGCTTCTTTAATCTAGTCGGTGTTTTTAATGGTGACGTGAGGGCCTGATTGGGTTTCCTAAACAAATTAAAGGAAGTATCCTACGTGTTAGGTCGGCGATAATGGGAATTTTTTGTTTTTATAATTATAGGCTTATAGCTCTTAATGTGATTAATTTATTTTTTTTTGTCATGAATTAATAACTATTAAAATAAATGATAAAGTAAAATAATGTTTTATATATGCTTAGTAATTTTTTATTAATTATTCTTGAGACTCGTTGTTTATACCAAAATAGCTTAAACGATTAATTCATCTAATTAAACTTGTATATGTTTGATTTACCCTTTTTTTTTTCTCCTGATACATATGTTTGATTTATTTCTAATCTACTAGATGAGGCTTCAAAGGGTTTAAACCTATGATCATATTTTTGTTATTTGCGCTGACCCGATTTTTTAATATGGCTTTAATACATAAAAAGTGTTGCAAACTTTTTTCATTGAGACGAAGTTGCATTTGATGCTTCAAAATTAATAAAATAAAAATAATGCCGATTCATTAATATTATTTTTAATATTGTCAAATTAGTGATCAGTTACCGTTAATGTCTTAATGATATTGCTCGCACGGCATGAATCTTTCTTTTTAATTAATTATATGAACATGTCACTAGAGACTATATGTGACTGTAAGTTTCTTCTTTCATGAAGTTCTATATAATTTTTTATTATTGATGAAAGGACCTCTTTGTTGAACTTCTATACTCAACTTTTGTTATTGGAACTCATTCTTGTTCTTGATTTATAAAAAGAAACCGAAAAGCATATTAGTTTTCAATGTCAGAATCAGATGTCTCTACTTTTGTTTCTGTGACTCTTATTTAAAATATATAATGGAAATATACAGACACACACACATATAGTTTATATGTGAGTGTATGTAAAGTCTATTGATCGTTTTAATATCTTATTGTGTCTGAACCAATGTGGTTTTAACATGAGCGTGTTTTTGGCAGGCTATAATGCAAGAATCACACTGACATAAAAGTGGAGAGAATATATAAACTGATAACATACACATATAGTGTTTTAATTTTTTTTCTTGCCCCAAATCACAGAAGGGAAAGAGAGTGAAGAAAAATAGAGAGGAAAAGGAAAGATTCATTAGTATCTTCCGATAGAGTCTATAAAGCCAATTTTATGATCGGACGTGACTCATTGATTTTGATTGATCTTATAAAGCCTCACATACACAACCTTTCAATATTATTATTTCTCTTTATTCTGCGCACGCAATACGACTTTTAATTCTCTTTAATAGAAAAACTAAAACCACAAAAGTAGGATGAGAGAGAACCTTTATTAGTTAGACCACTTTGTTGCCTGAAAATCTCATGTTCTGATTCTGACTCGAGCTTATTAAGCTTGGTTCATTTCCCTACCCTGTACAGTAATTAAGTTACTTTTTTCATACAAATATTAATTAATGAAAGGTAGTTTTATTCGTGTGTGTATAGCATAGTATACTACTATACTTATTACTTGGTCTCACACCCACAGAGACATGCTTCTATTAGCAAGTTGCATATATATAGCCTTTTATATATAATCTTAATGGAGCACTTAGCTTGATTATGGTCGCAAAGGACAATTTCTTCTTCCATCTAATTATATTGTAATCAAATAAAGATCTAACTCTTGTTACTACACTTGTCAGAGCTTAATCAGCACTTAAGCCTAATTAATGACAGTTCCTGTATAATCTTAAGTTTATTATAATTATTCCATCACTGCAGATAAGAAAAGCTAAGCACTAAAATTGAATGAGTTGGTCATGATACCATTCTATAATAATCATTAGGGGGAGAATAATTAACATTATCTGAAGGACCACCTTTGTTTATCAGCTTTATTCTAAAGATTATGCTTATATAATAAATTAAATATGTGTATGATTTATGTCAAAGCCAGGTGACAATTAAGTCGAAAGCAGGTGGTACTCAAAAAAAGAGTTGAATTGTTTTCTTATATATCTCTGATGATCAGATCATGATGATGGTGGGGTAAGCTTTAATCAGTGTTGTGTGTTTGCATTTGAAATTTGCAATAAATATTGCTCTCCTTCTATATATATATATATCATATTCAAATTAAATGGCAGCCGCACTACGTATATTGACAGCAGATCGATATATATAAGAGGACACACACCATGATCATTTTTATACACATATTTATATTTTACATCTTTTTGGCTTTTTTCTATATTCTGGTTTAATGTATCTTTTGATAAAGCTATGTCACATCATCATGACATTGAAGGCGTATTAATTAATAGTGATCATATCAATTGGGGGTAATTAATTAAAAAATTAGTCCATATATTATAAAGCAAATTAAAGTTTCATGAATAGTCAATCAAGTGTATATAAATTGCACACTGATCTTTATAACAAAACCCTAGTTTTATTAAGATTAGCAGCAACTAATTAGTCATTCCTTAAACTTTATGAAAAGCTTGAAATATTATAAATAGTGTTTGACATTCGCAGACTTATTAGATGCTTTCGTTTGGGTGCAGAAGATTGATAAATGATTATATGGGGCCTAGCTCTTCAGTCTTCTCAATATCTGCTACTGCACGTGCATGCGCATAAAAAAGAGAGTGATTTGCATTTAACTTGCAGTTAACTTGCACCACATAAAATGATATGAAGAACATATATAAATAATATAACCCAAGTTTATGTAAGAGTGGTAATAATTAAACTCCATTTATAGTCCTTAATGCACAAAAAGAAAAAGACTTCGAGCACATCATTGTCCAAATATTTAGCTTCTATCTAATGAGGAACGGTTTAGGTGATCGACTAGATCATTCACTTCAACATCCAAATCTTTCACAATTAATATAATCTTGCGAGCACAACACATTAATTATTGAACAATGATGATCATAAAAGCTTTTCAACATCAGCGTCCATCCAAATCAAATAAAAAACCACTAAAAACTGTCGACCCCTTCAAGTTTAAAAATTATTAAGAAACTATTCATCTCATGACTGTGATTAAAAAGAATCGCCATAGTTTTTCAGCGTCCAAACAGAACTGAAACTCAATGGTGCATATATACACATGTACAATAACAAAACAGGGCCAACCCGTGCAATAACCCATTATAGATACAGTACATAATAGGTGATTAAATAATTAATGGCTCTTAAATAGGATGGCATATTCACATTATTAATTAGTAATTAATTGAAGGGACGCTAGCTTCTTGATTTGAGCCACTTTGATTCCTAACGACCCCACAAATGTTTCAGTGCATTCATCCTGGCGCTAGAGTTCTATTTCAGCTACATACTTCCATTTGTGTCTCTGCCTACAGTCCATATGTACACATATATTATTATATACATATATAATCAAACATTATTAAAAAGTTGCAGAACCTGGTTTTTGAGTATATAAAAATAATAACTCTAGAAGCCCAGAGAGCACCAGACATTAATTCGTATTTAAGGATCATTTTCTATGTCAAATTGTGCAGATTCCTTGTGTTTTATTGCCTAGTAGTCTGGTTTAATTATTGTCGTTACTTAAAAGAAAGAAAAGAAAAGGAGAAATTTAATTTAAATAGGAAGAAGAGTAAGACTATTATAAGAATCTTCAGAGTTTGATGTGTATATTTATATGGTGGTCAACGCCTAGGTCATGTGCTAAAGGGTTAGGTCTTAAGTTATATAAATCAATTAGCAAATAGGTTATATTTATAATGCGCAGGTGAAGCTGGGGTTCTGGTATGTATGTCCATATATATATATATATATATGAGCTAAAGTCATACTTTCAAATTCAAGGCAATTATGGTAATATAATGATCCATTATATATGCTACAACTTAATTAAGTCAAATAGGAAATATATAGCTCCTTGGAAGATGACGCACATGGTGAGCTAAATTTTTTCAAAGATTTTTTATTTTGCTGCTTTCACTCATTATTAATAAATCACTAATATGATTTAGTAAAAAGAAAGATCATATACTGAATAGTCAAAAACATGTATGCAAAAAAATTTTGTCACATGTGATGAGTTAAGTATAATTGGCAAAGCAGGTTATATTCTCTTTTGGATTGTGATTTGGTACTTTTCTTTAAATAATTGTTCTAATTTGTAATATCAATATAATCGTCTCACTAAAAATAACTTTATTATGTTAATCGTTTCCTTAAGAAGAATCCACCTATTCATCTCCCTAGTATATATATGCTACTCGAACTTAATTATTAATTGGAGCATGTATTCAAATGGATATATTGATATGTGAGTTTTTTATGAATAGTTGTTGTTACGGACCGGCCCAATAAGCCCAGGTCCAGACTTCGGCCCAACTACGCCTACAACAGGATCTGCGCTATATTAGGAAAGGATCCGAGACCCCCCGGATTTAGGATCTCATCAATGGAGATTCTTCTACAATCATGGGACCAGCCAATCAGCCCCTAACGGCGCAATCCTAGATATGGCTCATTAAGGCAGAGATACGCACACCAGACTCCTCTATAAATAGAAGGAAACCCTAAACAGGTGCACAGGTTCTATCTCATGCTCTCTTTACCTTCTGTTACACAGAGCATACACCCCACTCTCCTGGCTACACGCCTTACTGTGTAACACGAACTACGTGGACTTTGATCCCTTCAAAGGGTACGTAGGCTCTAAGCTTGACAACCTAGTCAAGTCCAATCTCTGTGTTCTCAGGACAGAACAGTTGTTATCAATGGAGCACAACTTGCTTAAATCAAAAGAATACCCTACTTTTTATGCATTATTATTATTATTATTATTATTATTTTAAAAAAGTAGACCACTGAGTCAGCTTTGATGATATATGGTCCTATAATAATGAAGCTTTTAAAACAAGAGCCAGTACCTTAATTAATATTAGGATTGATTATACTATGGCGCTGCACTGTGTGAGAGTTATATGGAAGTAGGTTTCTGTGAGCCCTTGCTTTGTTTGTATATTTTCTTCTTTTCATATAATTTGCTAGCTAAGCTGGTTTGTTTTGCATATATATCAATTAGAAGAGAGGCAATTTGATAAGGTCCAGAGAAGTGTAGTTCACAGCTGGTATATCACATATAGATATATTGACCATTAATTAGCTCTCATGCCCTCATACTATTAAATGCATCATTATATTGCTTTTAGGGAACAGCCTCACCTTCCATTCACCTCCTTTTCATTGT
Source organism: Acacia crassicarpa (assembly GCA_034222035.1). Classification (NCBI taxonomy): domain Eukaryota; kingdom Viridiplantae; phylum Streptophyta; class Magnoliopsida; order Fabales; family Fabaceae; genus Acacia; species Acacia crassicarpa. The sequence continues at coordinate 46,131,062 of JAWXYG010000008.1, read as the reverse complement.
GTGTGTCCTTACTCTCTTATTTTATTTGCTTCTTACTTTTATAGGCACTATTTTGAGGAGGATCAATCATTGATTGAGCAGTCGCTTATTTTATGATTGTTTGTCGAATGAATAAAGTATATCTGTAGCCTTAATTATTATTTGTTACCACCTAATTATAATTGTGACTACATATATAGTCAAAATTAGGCCTCATGAGGTGGTAGGAGTTTCGATAGTATCGTCTCTCTTAATTTATGCATTCTGATGGGAGACAACAACACCACAATAGAATGTGACTAACTATATGAGGTCTACATTTATTCCTTTGTTTAGAGTGATGATAAATATTTGAGAAAAGTACAACGTACACGTATATAGGTGAGGCTATGGGGCGTGGTTACTGTTGGAAGAAGGTGCACTATCTAGGGGTAGGGTTTAAAGTTGGGAGAATGATTTTTAAGTCCCAACCAAAAAAAATATATATTAGAAAAATTTTAATTAACAAATGAGTAAGTTATCATTAATAACTTATGAGACTTGTTAATATGATATTTCCCTTAGTTGGGACCTAGTTGTTATTCTCTATTTGAAGTTCAAAACCAACTGTTTGAGAGTGACATGCAAATATATCTGGATGTGTGTGTTGGCAAGCCTTGAATATAAAGTAGCTAATGCTAGGGTAGGATTTAAAGCTGCTTTGAATTGTAATGATAATGCTGACTCTCTGTACTGCTTAATTGATGATTTGCTTTGGTTTATCAATAAGTGTGGGTTTTGGGGCTTGTGGTGGTGGGATTGGTATGCATTATGCATATAATGGGGTCGTTAAATCTATTTTTTTTAGTAGTGATGCACGTGCGCACACAGTCTGCGTGTGTACATTTCTCAGTGGCCTGATATGCACTTCTCTAGTCTTTAATATAATATGTATTTTCTAAAATATCTTAGTTATCTTCTTTAATTCTTTCATTTCTTTTCCTCCTTAATTATTGTTAAGGAAACATCAATAATTGTATATTATGGAAAAAATTAACAATTATAAAAGCTATGTCTTATATTTAGGATCAAGATCAACTCCTCAAATATGTCTTATATTAAGAATCAGAGAAGTAGTTTCTAAAACACCTTTGTCATATTTCTTAATTATCTCAGTCTCTCTTCTTTGAATATTATTGAGCGAGCATCAATAGAGATAAATTTTTTTAAAAAAAATATATAAAAAATATGTCTTATATTTAGAACCAAGTTCATTACTAGACATGTCCTATATTAAGGGTCAGAAAGATCGAAGTATGATATGTCTTATTCTAAAACACACCAATAATCTTCTTTAATTTTCTTAGAAACTCTCCTACTTGATTATTGTTTAGGGGATATCAATGGGGCTAATTTGAGAAAAAAAAAAGAATAAATATATAAAATATGTCTTATGTATATTTGAGGATCAATATCAACTACCAAAATAATTCCTACATTAAGGAGGATGAGAGAAGTATTTTTCGAGGGCTCTTTTAAAATGGCAATTGGAGTATTTAAATTCAATCATAAATTATGGTGTACTAAGTAAATATTCAAGATGTGTTTTATTTTAACTTACTTTAAAGTGATATATGATACGGAACTCCAAACAATCATGTCTCGTCGTGGGTTAGTGAAGTAATAATAAGCTCTTTGCCCATTTTAATTAGGCCTGCCAAATTGGGTTTGTGACACGCAATATATGATTTAATTTTATTAATAACAAGTTTCCGTATGCATGCAGTGTTAGTAAATATACTTATATGTATTTAGTCTCGAGGCTTTCTCATTTTGTTTAGGCAAGCATGCAAAGAGTATATAAAGCTTTTCTCAGCTCAATCCCTTCCACATCAACTCTGCATGGCCGGCCACAAGACAGTGAACAGTTTTAAATAATCTGAAACTCTTCATCAACAATTTAAAGCCTTGAAAAATTACAAGACTATTAAAACTCCAACATTCTCCGATCCCACTCTTTCTCGATCGTCTAGATTATTTCCATTATTTGTATTGTAAATTTTGTTGATTGTTATGATCTGAGAGATATATAAATAAAGGAAAAAACATTTCTCATGTTGTAGAAGAAATGTTTTCTCATGTTATACACACATAAAATGGTGGGACCCACATATACATATAATGAGCATTATATATATATGTAGGTCCCACTATTTTATGTGTGTGCAGAAATCTTTTTTTTTCCCCTCATACAACATGAGAAAATCAAACCCCATAAATAAATTAATTAATACTCCCTTCGGTCCTAATTATAAGACATAGTTGACTTTTTTGGAGAAATTAATGAAGCTAATTAAATTACTTTAGACTATTTTTATTTTTATTTTTATTTTTATTTTATTTTTATCTTCAAACTAATTAGTTTAATTAATAAACTAATATATAATCTAAAGATGCACAACATATGAAATGATTAAGTAATTTATTTAGTTTTTTTAATATCTCCAAAGAAAGTTAACTATGTCTTATAATTAGAACCGGAGGTAGTATCAGTTATAGTTCTCTCGCATGATTGAGTTATTGACATTTTTTAAAGGGACTGTGTAGTGCGTGTTTCAAAGTAAAATCACAAGGTAGGTCTTCCATCCATCCACTCAGTTAAACTTATCAACATACATATGCAATACTTGTTTGACTCTTCTCATCATTGCTTAGTAATTTCATTTTCTATTATATTTTATTTAAATACATAAAATATAGGGAGGAATGACAGAAAAGGAATTTTAAAGTTGAAAAAAAATCTAAAATCAAGTGTTTTCCATTAAATGAATTGTAAATTGTTTATCAAATCTCATCATTATTGTATCAATTCTTAGTAACAAACCTAATTTGGAATTTTGCGATTTCAATTTTTTTTTCCTTTATTTTCCCTAAAATTTATTCATACTTACAAAATTGCTTTTATTTCATTTTCATTGTTATTTTATAGGGTTTAAACTTCTCATGTTACATAAGAAGAAGAAGATTCCTACATACACATGAAATGGTGAGACCCACACACACATATATATATATATATAATTATATATATATGTTGGTCCTACCATTTCGTATGTGTTTGACATGACAATACACTTCTTCTATAACATGAGAAGTGTTTTTTTCCTTATTTTATTCATTATTCATGTCAAAATAAAATAAAAGGTAACGTACATTGAAATCCCAAAACATCAAATTAATACTAGTTAAGTTTCCAACAAAATTTTCAGAGAAACGATTGGCAAATATCGATTCGTATTTGCAATTGAAATTCCTCAATTTACATTTATTTGAATTGATATTTATACTTTAAAAAAAAAAAGTCAATTACCTAACTATCATTAACTCACCCCTTAGGGTATTTGAATATGCATAGGAATATAGACCCAATCATTTTTTCTTGTTTCCGGTTTACCAGAACCTTTAGTTTTAACTAATTCGGATTTGTTTCGAGTAGAGTCTACAATCGTGGAGGAAGAGCTCTTAAGACAATTATTTTTATTCTCACATTTTGAACTAAGAACGTGATTAAAGGAGAACAAATTCCTTATCACTTTCTCTTAACAAATGTTGGGGCATTTTTGAAGGACAGTAAGAAGAAGAAATCCTCCCAAACAACCAGTTTGAGCATACTAGGCCCAAAATGGATAAACCACAGTTAGGGCCTAAATACCAAGATGGATCCCTTAGGCCCAAGAAAATATAGTATCCAATCAAAGAAGAATCTCGCAGGCCTAGGAAATCTTAGATGACCTGTAAGCCCATCAGGCCCAAATCCAGATAGGATCTGAAGATCGACGTGGCGGAGCGCGTGACTTCACATGCTGTGACTTGGACTTCATGGCCCTCTTCCAACGGCGACGGCCCGGCATGACTGCATGATCTCAAAACGAGCATGCATGATCATCCGTGCCTACAATTTCTGGAAATGATAGTGATCAAGTGGGGAATTAAACGGATCCTTCTTTATCATCTGCGACTCGTTCCTGCGACTTATCCCCTCCCTCTCCTCCGTCGTCGTCCCCAAAGTCCTCGCTCTTAGGAATTGTTCGCAGCCGTTCGAATAAGTCAGGTGACTCTAGAATGGCTGCTGATTCATCCACCGTCACTACGGGTGATTGCCGAAGCCCCGTCGTTCGGAAAAATCAACTCCAAGGGGTTCTATTCAAGTATGGTCCAAATGCTATCCAGGTTCGTCGAACTTTCTAATTTTTCCCCCAGTAGTGAAATGAATTGCAAAGCACCAACCCATATTCTTGGTTTATTTCATCTCGGGGCTAAATTTTCTCGCCTAAAGGACTTGCTGTCTCAAGGACTTCAAGTTCAAATGGGATCGAATTAGAGCTGTCACGTAACCGTACGTGTCACTCTCAGAAAAATTGTTTATTCATGCTACCAAACTCTAGGGAAAATTACTTATAAATCCTCACTGGGTAGTTCATAGTCCTACCTGTTTTTGGTTTGAGGGGAGAGTAGAGGAGAGAAAAATTTTATAATCAAATTGCCTATGAAATTTTTTCAATATTTTATAATTATACTCTCAACAAAAAAGCTTTTTTCTTCTCATTAATTGTAATTTGATAAAAATCCTCTTTTCTCTCGAACCAAATACTATTTTATTTTTGAATAAACGAAGAGGGGACAAATAATGAATGAACTTTTAAAATTTTTATTCTTTTGAAATACAGTTAAATACACAGATAATGAAAGTATTATAAATTCATAGTCATTTTAAAAAAATCTTAAAGGGTATATTTGAATACTAATAACGGAGTAAAATTATTGTGCTGGTATGTACTCCTAATTACATCATTATTGACATCGTGAATTGCCATTTCATATCATTTATATATGAGTTACTGGAGATATAGTTATCTCCAGTGACCCAAAATTACATCGTTTTATATTAATGAAGGGTGTGTTTGTAATTTTATGTGAATTAATAAATGATGTTTCGGTAAAATTCATATGATAAAAAAATAAACAAAATTACAGAAGCACCTTTCATTAATTCAAAACGACCTAGTTTTGGATCACTGAAGATAACTTTATCTCCAGTCACTGGAGAAATCCTTTACCCTTCATATATATATGGGAAAAGTATTTCTCCAGTCACTGGAGATAAAGTTATCTCCAGTGACCTCTTAAACTAAGTCGTTTTGAATTTATAAAGGGTGTGTTTTTAATTTTAGATGAATTAATGAAAGGTGTCTCGGTAAATTTATATGATTAAAAAATAAACAAAATTACGAAAACACCCTTCATTACTCCAAAATGACATAGTTTCGGGAGTCCCTGGAGATAACTTATCTCCAATAATTGGAGAAATCCTTTACCCAATATATATATATATATATATATATATATATATATATATATATGTAAAAGCATAAATGCATATTGAACACCATTCATCTAATACGACATCGTTTATCCCAGTATATTAGATGCCTTCATATCAGATAACGATATATCAATTGTCACCTTTTGTTTTTACTAGTCGACGAATGCATGCGTGCTTGGTATATAATGTTAGAAGTTGGTTAACAGGGAAATATACAAAAGTTAGCTTCTTTTGTTGTGGTCTTATGTTTCAGGTCGCATTTAGGACTGGGGACCATAAACGTCAAGTCATATTTATTGGTGGATTATCCAACGGCTTTCTTGCCACTGCGTAGGTTTGATCATTTCCCAAAATTGACCAAAAAAAAAAAGATCATTTCCCAAAGATTCTCTAGCTAGATGAGAATGAGTTTAGATATCCTGTACTATTTGACCATGAACCTCTTAAATCAATTCGAATGAGATCCATTTTTTTTTCCGATTTTAATTATTTTATCGGATATCTTCCAAGGACATGGATGGACGTGCCTTTGATGTAAACCCATATATGAAGAGTTTCTTATGCAGATACTTGGAACCTCTGGCTATTGCTCTGCACCGTCAAAATTGGTCGCTTGTTCAGTTTCTTGTGTCATCTTCATACAGTGGATACGGCACCTCCTGCTTGCAACAAGTAAGCAATTACATCTTTATCCGCACTGTTTCTCTTGTAATGTAGTGTTGGAACACAGTCTGGTGAAGATAATCTGGCTTATCTATTCTGTTCATAATGATCCAACTTTATGTAAGTAACCGATCATCTTGATGTTATAATGTTCACGCTCAGAAAAATATTTTCAGCTAATCCTTACGTAATGTTGCTATTGTTCATTTGAATTTGTTTGGTAATTTTGTTTACTTGGAATATGTAGAGAACTGTTTTTTTCTTCCTTTCAAATTTCAATAGAGTATAAATTGTTTTTTGTGAAAGTATATCCTTGTAGTGATGACATAAGATAACATTTGTAGTAGCAAGCATTTTGCTAACATGTTTGTATTGGTTTATTGCCGTATTAGCACACAAAAATAATGATCTTAAAGTCATAAAGTAACGATAACAAATTCAAATCAGCGTAAATGGTAGGAGCCTCTTATCACTTAAATAAATGGTTGGGGATTCAAATTCCAACATTTGTGTATATAACCAACTTAAATTTGCGTGAGTGGTAAATGCTCTTGTCAATTAAGCGAAGTGTTGGAGATTCAAATCCCAACTTAGTTGGGAGGAGTCTACCCTTTACTCTTATTATTAGCACCCCGAGTAGATAGCTGGTGGGGTCTACTCCTTGTGCTCGCAAAAACAAAAGTAATGAAGTAATGTTGAAGGGCTCTCTCTATCTTGAATCTTGATGATAGGGTTCTAATATTTCATGTTGAATTCATGTGGAAGGATGCTAAGGAGTTGGATCTGCTTCTTAATTATTTAATTGACAGAGAAGATTCTGAAGGTGTCATACTGCTTGGACACAGTACTGGCTGTCAGGTCATAGTTCATTGCATTGAAATCCAGAACTATACTTTTGTTACTTCCACTTGCTGGTGATCTTTCGTGTTGTTTGAACATATCTAGGATATTATTCGTTACATGAGCACAAATGCTGCCTGCACCCGAGCTGTTCATGCTGCTATCTTTCAGGTATTCATTTGCTAATATTATATCCCTTTCACATACTAAGCAGAGTTAAAGAAGCATGAAGAGTCTGTATCAATGTCAGTACTCGTCGGAGTTCTCATTTTGTACACATATACCGAGAGTTGCCGGATTTTCTATGCAGCTAGTTTCTTCATGCACTTCAAAACAAGACCTAAATATTAGTATAGTCATGTGGCCTTAGTAGTTATGCACTTTGTTTGGCCATCCTAGTGTCACGTGGTACAGTTGGTACTAGTGCAATTACAGGCTACATAGTTTCAAGGCTTGTTTTGTTCCATGGCAATTCCATGCTATTGCTTCTGGTCTCTCACTGAAAGCTTTCCTTATTGCGCCATTTAAACATTCAGGCTCCAGTTAGTGACAAGGAATATCGTGCTACCCTTCCTAATAGTGCTTCTATGACTGAATTGGCTGCTAAAATGATAAGCGAAGGCCGAAGTTCAGAGTTGATGCCGGGGGATGCAGATCCTAATAGCCCAATAACTGCCTACAGGTCAGTTTATTTGATCCGGAATAAGCCTGAACAGTAACTGGGCTAACAAGATACAAATCACTTAAAATGAGCTGATCCAAATAAACACACCATCAATTTCTCTCTGTCCAGCCCTGAAGAACCCTGTCTTTCGCAGGTATAATTCCCTTTGTTCATATAATGGAGATGATGACATATTTAGCTCAGACCTGAGTGATGAGCAGTTGAAGATGAGACTTGGGCACATGTCTTGCACGCAGTGCCAGGCAAGGACATCTCGTTGTCACATAATATAGTCCTTTTTTTTGTTTGGGTTATTAAGACCTAAAAGTCTTTAGCTAGCCGTTGTTTCGAAAGGATGAAACTGTGGGTGAAGCGATCTGCTGTCATTTTGATACGAGGCTTCTTCTCTTTGCAGGTTATATTTTCAATGTCGGATGAAAATGTGGCAGAGCATGTTGATAAGAAATTAATGGCTGAGAGGTAAAATTTACAGTGCTAGGTGGTGCCAATTTTGTGAGATACGTGATTAATGAATGCTGAATGAGGAAGATGCAGATTATGCAGGGCAATGGGAGGAGCAGAGAAAGTGGAGATTGAGAATGGGACTCATTCGTTGAGTAATAGAGTTGAAGAAGTTGTTAATGCCATTATTGACTTCATCCAAAGGGAGGGCCCTCAAGGCTGGGACGATCCTTGGAAATAATAAAAGCGAACGTGTGTCTTGAGAAATAAATCCACTCTCTTTGAGTTGTAGTGTAGTGGCTAGGTTTATAGTGACCGGAAATTTTATTATAGGGTTATAACGCATTTTTATCTTGCAAGTTTTAGGCATAGGACAATTTTGTTCGGATCCTAGTTAATTTTAATCATTAGTTGATAAAAGGGATAAGGAGCAATTTTATAAATGTGCTTTTCCCCTAGGAGCGCCTAGCACCACATGCTTTTTTCTGAACCAAAAATACACATGTGGTTACGTTTTGGGAGTGCTCAGCACCACGGCTGTCAGTTGACTGTTAACGCTGACGTGGACGATGATGTGGCGCTAATATAGACTGACACGCTGACGTGGACGATGACGGGGAAGCTAAAGTGGGGAAAAAAAATCAAAATTAGGAAAAAAATTCAAAAATTAGGAAAAACAAATTCGAAAAACTATAAAAAAAAATCAAAAAATTAGGAAAAAATTCAAATAATTACGAAAAAAATTAGTAAAAAGTTCAAATAATTACGAAAAAAATTAGTAAAAAATTCAAATAATTAGAAAAAATTCAAAAAATTATTTGCATTTAATTCAAAAAAATAGGAAAAAATTAAAATAATTATAAAAAAAATTCAAAAAATTAGAAAAAAAATTAGGAAAAAATTCAAAAAAATTAGCAATGAATTCAAAAAAATAGAAAATAATTAGAAATAAATTCAAAAAATGAGGAAAAAATTAAAATAATTATAAAAAAATTAAATACCCCTGCTAGTGAGCCCCACCACCGGCCACCCTACCGTCAGCCACCGTCCGCCGGCGGCGGCGGTTGGTTGCCGAGGGCCGCCACTCGGCAGAGGCAATCGATTATTTTCAGAAACAGGAAAAAAATGTATTTTTAGTCTTTTACGGAATTAAATTTTCATATGAATACTTTTACTCTTCATTTATTTTATGTAGATAATTATATTTTTGAAAAAATGTATAGTTAAATAGGTTTAAAGTTAAAAAATTGTTAAATTTTGTAATAGAATTAATAAAGTTTAAAATTTTGTGGTCGGTCCCCACCATCGGCAACCGACTGCCGTCGCCGGCCGGTGGTGGTTGGCAGTAGGATGGCCGGTGGTGAGGCCCACTAGCGGGGGTATTTAATTTTTTATAATTTTTTTTTCTAATTTTTTGAATTTTTTTCCTTATTTTTTTCTAATTTTTTTGAATTTTTTTTATAATTATTTTAATTTTCCTAATTTTTTGAATTAAATTCCAATAATTTTTTGATTTTTTTTAACCATTTGAATTTTCCCTAATTTTTTGAATTTTTTTCGTAATCATTTGAATTTTTTTCCCTAATTTTTTGAATATTTTTTTCGAATTATTTGAATTATTTTAATAATTTTTTGAAATTTTTTCTTAATTTTTTGAATTTTCCCCTAATTTTTGAATTTTTCCCACGTCAGCTTCCCCGTCATCGTCCACGTCAGCGCTACGTCAGCTTGTCAGTCCACATCAGCGCCACGTCAGCGTTAACGGTCAACTAACGGTTGACTGACAGCCGTGGTACTGAGCGCTCCCAAAACGTAACCATATGTGTATTTTTTGTCCAAAAAAAAGCACGTGGTGCTGGGCGCTTCTAGAGGAAAAGCATATGTGTAAAATTGCTCTATGCTGAGCTACTAGTCCATATGTCATCCACATTATTTTTTGTTAAGATGAAAATTTATCCTAATAGTTTTAAACCTAAGTTTGAAAAAAAAAATGAAGTAAATGACATATAGATTTCCGACACAAATTTACACGTTAATAAAAATGACATGTAAAAAGTCAGTTCAGTATATTTACTCGACTAATAGTCAAAATTAAATAAGATAACAATCAAGATAAAATTACTCCTTTTTTAAACTTTCGGTATAGAATTGTTTGTTGAAAAACTTTCAAAATAAAATTACTCCTCAGTTAAAAATTATGAGGTAAAATTGTCTCTTAATCCTTTATTTTATAAAAAAGGTATGATATTGGCATTAGAAATAAGATTGTGGTTAAAGGTGAGTACTGAGTAGCAGTTTTGTAGTGGAGTTGGCAACTATTGAGCTCAAAGTAGCTAATTTCCTCCAGTATTAAATAGAGAAGTTTTGTACTACAAACTAAACTATATCATGAGTACCTTTGTTTTTGGATTTAATTAACGAAGGAGTCGAACTTTCTAACTAAAAGGGAGGAGGTTCGATCCTGGAGGCGATTAAGGTATTGGGAGAAGCATCCTACAAGTCTATGAAGTAGTGGAAATGTTGAGAAGAGATGGAGGCATGTGCACTCTCTAACCCAGTATGCATGTTGAGAAAAGATGGAGGCATGTGCACTCTCTAACCCAGTATGCTTTGAAGACTGGGCTTCAAGGGTCCTGTTCTTGGACTGTGGGTGAGTCCAACCCCTTTCGTAAAATTTTATTATATAAAAAAATAAACTATATCATGAGTATTAACCTTCTATAACTCTGCTCATATATGCAAGTTTAATTGTATAACCGTCATTAAAAAATATATTTAAATATTTGTGCGTCGTACAATAATATTCAAGGTGTAAAATTGGATTAAATATTTATATAGAATTAAAAATAAGAAAAATAGGCAAAAATCAGTTTTTGATTAAAGTCAATGTGAAATTTTTAGGATAATAGTTTTATAGATTTACAATCTGATCAATCAGTTGTTGTTGTTTTTTTTTAATTAATTAGACGAGAGTATTTGGGATTGGGTAGCGGTGCCTGTTTCAGAAGTAAAAAGCAAGGTAACATAACTAAGCATACTTTGAAAGTTTTTCACTAACAAAAATTGTTTTATAAAGTTCATGTCTTCATGATTCCAGTATCATTATAGTGTTTTACAGTTTACTTAGATGCTCTTGTATTTATAAATATTTTCAAATGAATTAAATCCCATTCTATTATTAAAAAAGTTTTTTTTTTTAAGCTGGGCCCGGGGGCATGTGATGTATGCATGTGGTGGTGCCGACCCTCTGTCCCATCACATGCCCACCCTGCTGCTCTCAAAAAAATTGTATTACTATTCCTAAAACTAGAGGGCGATTGGGGGTAGCGGCGACGCACGGATAATTATGGCATCTTAATTAACGAGAAAACAGAGACAATTGGAATGAAGGATCTAGAATAAAAGATATTTATAGAAAAGAAATATAAAAATTGTAATTATTTAGAATAACTAATTATAAAAATATAAAATTAAAATATTAAAATACCCCTAACAAAATCTTCTGCATTCCTTCAAGTTTTCAGATGCTCCCAAGATTAGTTTCTTATCTACTCATGTGGATTGTTCGTCTCCCTCGAATATCCCTCAACCTTATAGTGTGGATTTTCCAAGTGATGATGAGCCCAAAAGTAATTCTATAATTCCCTTTAATGGGTTATCCCCTATTTCGGCTGTATCTATCCCCTATTTCGGCTGTATCTGCTAGCCTAAAGGGAATTCATATTAAGCGGCCACTTGAGGATTGTTTTGCATCCAATGAGCGAAATAAGTGTAGAAGGTTGACATTTGATGATGATGAAGATTCAGTTTCTGGAAGTATGGTAGCAAGGAATGTACAACAAAGGCACGGAAAGAAATACCAATCAGTGAAAAAGTATCTCCGGAAGCATGGAAATAAAGTGGCGGTGAGGTCATCTAGTGAAACGATTCCTCCTGTAGAGATTGACTTCCCTGATAGCTGGCTGGTTGCAGGTAGTGAAAATGATATGGATTAGGATTCTGCGTTGCCGAATAACGCCGGTGGTTGGATGGGACCAGCCACCGGTGCGCCATGAATCTATTAGCATGGAACTGTCAAGGTTTGGGGGTTGCCTTGACAGCCAGAAACCTGAAGGAAGAGTGCTTCCGGAAGAAACCCCATTTAGTCTTCTTAATGGAGACTAAACAAAAGGCGAGCTATGTAAGGAAGATTAGACGTAGATGTGGCTTTACTGAAGAATGGATTGTTAACCCGGTTGGAAAAAGCGGTGGTCGAGCCCTTTGGTGGTCTGATACGATCATGGTTAATATTCTATTCTCTTCCTCTAATATTATTCATACTAGTATGATGTTTGACACTTTCTCTACTCCATCATATATCTCCTTTATTTATGGTCCCACTGATGAGGCTGACAGAAGATTATGCTGGCAAGAGGTTCGGATAATTAGGAACTATATCAGGGAGTCATGGTTATGTCTTAGGGATTTTAATGATATTTTATCCCAAAGCGAGAAGTGTGGTGGGCAGCCTAGAGCCTGGAGAAAAATTCTTAATTTCAAGAGTTTTGTGGCGGATTGCGAGCTAGAGGATTTGGGTTTCGATGGGCCCTGTTTTACCTGGTGTAATAATCGGGAAAGCCTGGATATCATCTACGAACGCCTCGATAAGGCCTTGGGCAATTTGCAGTTGAGAGAGCTGTTTCCTACTCTCCAGGTCCTTAATATCGACCCGGCTGGGTCCTCTGACCATCATCTTCTGTTTATCTAATGCCAGTATGAGAATTATAAGAAGAATCGGCCTTTTCGGTTTGAAGCTGCATGGGCCCTTCATGGTCACTTTCTTGAGGTAATTAAGGGGAGCTAGAGGAATTTCTCTGATCAGGAATTTTTGTCTATAGAGTCTTTTATTTGCAACCTGAAGAGCTACAAGTAGAATCTAATTCATGGAGCAAGAAGGAGTTCCTCAATAGTGTTGTTCATACTGATATTTAAAAGAAACGTCTGGCTAAGTTGACACTGGGCGATCGAACCCCTGACATCTCTAGAGGGATTTTGGAGATAAAAGGTGAACGAGATAAACTATTGGAGTTAGAAGAGCAATATTGGTGGCAGCGTTCTCGAATTAATTGGTTAGATGCTGATGACAAAAATTCTCGTTTCTTTCATGTGTCCACTATCAAGAGGAGACAGAGGAATCGAATTTTTGGTATTAAAGATGATGCGGGCAACTGGTTAATGGAGAAGGATGCTATCTCCCAGAATATTGTCATCTTTTTTCAGAATCTCTTTGCTACCTCTGGTTCACACTCACTGGATGCGGTCTTGAGCTATATTGATCCTAAAATTTCTGAGGATATGAATCAACGTCTTATGATGCCAGTCTCGAGGGAGGAGATAAAATCTGCTGCATTCAGTCTTGGGAGTACAGAGGCACCGGGACTGGACTGTTTCTCTAGTAAATTTTATCATTCAGCTTGGTCTGAAATTGCTGATTCTGTATGTTCTATGGTCAATGATTTTTTTGCAAGTCACATTGATTTAGAGGGGATTAATATGACTAATATCACTCTTATCCCCAAGATTCATAAACTGGAACATGTCTCACAGTTTCGTCCTATTGGCCTATGCAATTTCTCCTATAAAATTATCTCAAAAATTATGGCCAATAGGATGCGACCGTTGCTTGATGATTGTATCTCCCAAAACCAGAGTGCTTTTGTACCTGGCCGATGTATTCATGATAATATCATTATAGCGCATGAGGTCTACCATTACCTTTGCCGTAAGAAAACTGGAGGTAAGTATGAATTCTCCCTTAAGATGGATATAAGTAAGGCATATGATCGGGTCGAGTGGGTCTTCATTGAGAAGGTCTTGTTACATTTTGGTTTCTGTGCGGAGTGGGTGTCCCTTGTTATGAAATGTGTGCGTTCAGTAAGCTTAAATATCTGTTTATCTGGTGAAAATATGAAATTTTTTACTCCTAGTAGAGGTATTCGCCAGGGAGATCCCCTATCGCCATATCTGTTCATTGTGGTTGCAGAGGTTCTTTCTATCATGATAAGTAAGAGCCAAAATGACAAGCGGCTTAAGGGTATTAAATTGAGTAACGGATGTCCAGTTCTCACTCATAGTTTTTTCGCGGATGATGCCCTCTTATACATGCATGCTAGTCAGAGGAATTGCAGGTATTTGGCTAAGATCCTAGATTTGTATTGCGCTGCCTCAGGTCAGGTCATTAATCTAGATAAATCCAATATATTTTTCTCTTCTAACACTCCTCCTGCAGTGATAAGCATGGTGAGCGGCTTATTGAACATTCCAGCCACGGAGGATCCGGGAACTTATCTTGGCATACCTAGCATTTGGGGAAAAACAAAGTGCCAGGCTTTGGCTTACATTAGAGAGCGTGTAGCTAGTAAAATCCATGGATGGAGTCAGTCCCTTCTATCTTTTGCTGGGCGAGAAGTAATGATCAAGGCGGTTATACAAGCAATCCCAATTTACCCGATGAACAGCTTCAGATTCCCCATTAAGACTTGTAAAGAAATCAATAGCCTTATAGCTAAATTTTGGTGGGAAGGTAGTGCCTTTGGAGGCAAGACTCATTGGAAAGCTTGGGAAGTTATGACCAGCAGCAAGAGTATAGGTGGTATGGGATTTCGGGACCTTTCGATGATGAATTATGCACTCTTGGCTAAGACGGCATGGAGACTTATGCAGAGGCCTAATGATCTTTGGGCAAGGGTGCTGAAAAGTGTGTATTTTCCTGAACAAGCTTTCATTAATGCTGAGATAGGCTATAAGGCTTCATGGTGCTGGTCTAGTATCTTAGATTGCAGAGATTTCCTGAAGAAAGACCTTAAATGGGATATTGGTGATGGAACTGCTATCAGAATATGGGGTGACCCATGGGTTCCTGGAGATGTTTTCCTGGCGAGACCGTGTACCACTGATGTCCCGATTATTGCTGTGGGTAGAGTTTGTGATCTGATTGTTGATGGACAGTGGGACCTTTCTCCTATTAGCCATTATGTATCTCCTGCAGTCAAAGAGGCAATATATCAAATTCATATCCCTTCCAATGGGCTGAAAGATAAGTTGGTGTGGACTAATGCCAAGAATGGAGTGTATACAGTAAAAATGGGCTACCATTCCCGAAAAGACTGGAATTCTGTTAACGTGGATAAGGCTGGTTCATCGACTGTCGTCCACACCGCATGCTGGAAGGCGATTTGGAAGATAAAAGTGATCCCTTGTGTACAAAAATTTATATGGAGGCTTTTGAGTAATGCAGTTGCCACCAAGTCTGCACTGTTTAGGCGCAGGAGGTCTCCAGACAGCTTATGCCCAGTGTGTGTGGATGCCAGGGAGACTATTGAGCATGTATTTTTCCATTGCCCTTGGACTCGATGTGTTTGGTTTGGTTGCTCCCAAGGTGCTAGACTAGATGTCTCCAGCATCTCCAACTTCAATGCATGGTGGATGTCGTTGACAACCAACCCCCTATTGAGTTAGAATGATATCTCCTTGATCTGCTGGCTCTTGTGGTTTATCTGGAAGACGAGAAATGAAATGACTTTTGATCATAAAAAGCCAAATCCGGGTAGTGTTATTGAATTGGCTTGGAAAAGTAATGTTGAATTTTGGGCTAATTGTGCCAAAGGGGTGAGGGACCCTTCTTTGTCGAGGGGCTGTGACAATCCTGGCAATAAGTGGTCTCCCCCAGCACATGGTAGCCTGAAAATCAATTGTGATGGAGCCTTTTCTTCTTCTGAGAAAGGTGCCGCTATTGGGGTGATTTGTCGTGACTTTGTTGGCTCTTTTAAATGGGAATTTGTGGATAAAGTCAAGTCTATTTCTGCCTTCATGACTAAAGCCTTAGCTCTGAAAAGGGCTTTGCTACTGGCTTTGGACCTTGGTCACGATAAGGTGATTTTTGAGTCAGATTGTCTATCCCTAATCTCTTGTGTTGAGGCCAAGTCACCGGACTTGTATGACTAGAAAAGTAGGAGTATTATCCAGGATATTATTTGTCTTTTATCTTCTAAGGTTGGGGTTTCCTTGTTCTTTTCCCCGAGAGGGGGCAACCGTGTTGCGGATCTCCTAGCAGCTGATGCTTATAAAGGGGTGTACCCTATTGGGTGGGTTTTACGACCAACACCTGCTTTGTTATTTCTTCTAATTTTGGAGGCTCAGAAGACTAGTGATGGTGTGGATAATCCTTCTTTTGCCCACTCTGAATTAGATGGTGGCTAGTTTGATTTTCTTAGGTTATGCCTTTTGTTGCTTGTTTTCCATTGTAATTGTTTTCCTTTAGTGTGACAGTTTGTCTTCTGGTAGTAGTGTTGTTGGGATTTTCAGGTTGTTGTTTTGTTCTCTCCATTGTAATGTTCTTTTTCGTAGTTTATCTTAATGGAATATTCTTTGACCAAAAAAAAAAAACTGGAGGGCGACTGGGGGTAGCGGCAGCGCACAGATAATTATGGCATCTTAATTAACGAGAAAACAGAGACAATTGGAATGAAGGATCTAGAATAAAAGATATTTATAGAAAAGAATCATAAAAATTTTAATTATTTAGAATAACTAATTATAAAAATATAAAATTAAAATACTAAAATACCCCTAACAAAATCTTCTGCATTCCTTCTTACATTTTCATTTCCATTCTATTTTAGAATTAACACAAAATTCAAAGTTTCAATAAATTAAACAATATTTTTCTCAAGAATCTTTTTGAATTTCATTCAATTCATACATTTTTATTTGGGTAAAGGATTTCTCCAGTTACTGGAGATAGAGTTATCTTCGGTGGCCCCAAAACTACATCGTTTTGGATTAATGAAGGCTGTTTGTGTAATTTTGTTTATTTTTTAATCATATACATTTTACCAAAACATCCTTCATTAATTTACCTGAAAATACTAACAAACCCTTCATTAATTCAAAACGACGTAGTTTTGGAGTCACTGGAGATAACTATATCTCCAATAACTGGAGAAATACTTTTCCCTTTTTATTTTTATCAATCTTGATAATGATAATTGTTTTCTTTTTTCTTTTAGAAATAGAACAATTTGGATGATCCCTTGTGCCTTTTCTTTTATGATATTTAGAAAATATTTTGTTCTTTGAAAAAATTTATTCTTTAAATTCTTATTATTTTTGCAAAGTTTTTCATTTTTCACAAGTTGAATATATATATATATATATATATATGGGAAAAGTATTTCTCCTGTCACTAGAGATAGAGTTATCTCCAGTAACCCTAAAACTATGTCGTTTTGAATTAATGAAGGGTGTATTTGTAATTTCAGGTGAATTAATGAAGGGTGTTTCCGCAATTTTGCACCCTTCATTAATTCAAAACGACGTAGTTTTAGGGTTACTGGAGATAACTCTATTTCCAATGACCGGAGAAATCCTTTACCCTATATATATATATATATATATATATATATATATATATCTAATTATCTATAAAGAAAATTACGTATTCTTCTATTTGAAAAAATTATATATATTTTTAGGAATACTAAATAATTTAATTAAAAATAGAATTATATAATGTTAATAAAAACTAAGAACTTTTATAATTTATCATATTTTTTAAACCAATAAAGTTGGTATGATTTATTTTTTGTTTTAATAGCAATTTATGTGGGTTAAGAAATTCATGTAATTTTGATAAAATTAAAATATCTAATTAACCTGTTATATCCTGAAAAATATCAAATAATTTTATTTGTTGTTTTTATGAAAAAATCTTAATTCATATCAATGTTGACAATATAAATCAGCCAATTTAATGATATAAATTGGTGGAAATTTTAAATTAAGAAAAATATGAATTTAACCATTGTTAATTAGATAATATATTGAAAAAAAATAAGATATGATCATATCATATTGAGCAATTTTAGTTATTTCTTTAATGATGAATACAAGAGACAATACCAGAAGTTTGATTTAATACAATACTAAGTTGCCCTAAAAAGTTAACAAGTGCAAGTTAGACAAGTGACAATTGGCTCGTTTGGATTAATGATATAAGCTGTTTTTAGTATGTAAGACAAATTTTGTATTGGTTTGTGTGAACGTGCTAACCAAACACTAACTCAAACAAACACAATAACATCTATGCAGATTGCAAATTTCAATTAACCAAGTATTCAACTTGTCATAAGTGAATATGCGGATTTTTAGTAAATAAAGACATGGAAGAAGGCTACTACTTATACAGTATTGCCAAAGTTCAAACACCTACTGTCAATATCAAAACACTTGCGAATTTCAAAATTATATATAGTTCCAATTATAATATGTTTTATTAATTTAAAATAGGTAGACATGCATGAAAATGCTGAAGCTACTAAGTAACATGCGTGTTTTGTGAGTTGCTGGCTCATAATCTCATCGCTATTGCGGATATTAAGGTCTCACACTCACATCACATGAATCCATCTCTTCTCACTTCCATGTTCTATTATTCTCTCTTCTCAATTATTATTTCTGTTATTTAATATAAAATTTATCTATCAAATTTAATTATATTAATGAAGCTAGTTAATATGATTTTTTTCCCAAAAATATTATGTTCATCTTCTTTAATTTTCTTTGTCTCTCTCCCTCCTCCTATTTGATAATTGTTAAAGAAGCATAATATATATAAATTAAGAAAATATTCATAAATATGTGAATTAGATTTTATATACATTCATGATTGATATCAATTTTTATATTAAGAGTATTTCATTAACCGCACTATTTATGCACCATCACCTCTATACTCTATATTATTCCTCACTCACAGCTGTATGCATCCACATGCACTCTTTTGAAGTTTAATCCCAGAAAATAAAAAATGATTAATTTTTATTAATCAGTGCATTTCATTACACGACATTGTATTATTATTATTTATTTGATAAAGGGTACGGTCTCCCCTAAAGGCTTAAATAGTACTCCCTCCGGTCCTAATTATAAGGGTTAGTTGACTTTTTCGAAGAGATTAAATAAGCTAATTAAACTACTTTAGGGTATTTTTTATTTTTATTTTTTCTTTCAAACTAATTAGTTTAAACAATAAACTAACATATAATCCAAGGATATATTAGCTTCCTTAATCTCTCTAAAAAAAATCAATTAGGTCTTATAATTAAGAATGAAAATAATAAAAGATTATTACATGTTTCAACAAATACGCTTCTTAATATTCGAACTTGTGTTTTCTTTTTTATAAAAATGATACTCCCTCCGGTCCTAATTATAAGACATAGTTAACTTTTTTAGAAAAATTAAGGAAACTAATTAAATTACTTTAGACTATTTTTATTTTTATTTTTTTCTTCAAACTGGTTAGTTTAACTAATAAACTAATATATAATCTAAAGATGCACAACATATGAAATGATTAAGTAACTTATTTAGCTTTCTTAATATCTCTAAAAAAAATCAACTATATCTTATAATTAGGACCGGAGGTAGTACCTCTTAACACCTGAATGAATAACTTGTTTTTGTAAATGGTATTATGACTATCAGTGTCAATGAGTCGTGATTCTATGGATATAATTTACTGTATTCATATTATTATTTTGTCTGCATTCAACCGTATAAAAAAATTTTGTCTTCTTAGATTATCCAATCAAATTATAACCGTACATCAATGATCAATGTATAAAATCAACATATGAGTTTCATAGCGATTATCTGCTACCCTTATTGTTCTTGGGGAGAATTATAATAAAAGACTTAAGAAAAATAATATTTATTTAGAAAAATCATAAAAATGGTAATTATTTTGAAAGATAAAAAATTAGAACATTAATATAAGGAGATTAAATTGTTCTTGGTCAAATTTCCTATGTTATCTCTAATTAAATCATAATGTGAAATGATTGATTGAAAATGATAAATAGAAATCAAATCAGAATCTGGAATATGCAAGTTAGAGTCTCTATTGGTAACTTTTTATCTCTATATGAAGATTGAAGAAAAAATCGTAGGTTCTTTCATCCACAAAGATCTCTCAGATGTCCTCCCCTTTGTCCTATGATCTTCAAGTTCTTCTTCATGATATTTTTTTATCTCATTTTCCTTTAGTTCAGTTATTGTTATAATCATTAAAATCTGATTAATCCTTGCCCCTTTAGTATTGTATATTTTTCAAACTTTTTTTTTGAATCACCGAAACCAATTCGCATGGTCCGTTACTTTTCTTTCTTTATGTGGAAAGAAAAGTTGCCATATATTATTGTTCAAAAAAAAAAAGTTCTGCAAACATTGACTTGTAGGTTTTTTTTTGTTAATTAGATATTTCATTCCAAAAAAAGGTTGTCATATGTTATTGTTCAAAAACGTTTTTTTTTTCCTTTTCATTTTTTACCTTTATGTAAAAATTGTAGAACCAAAGCAATTTAGTCTCTTTATATTGATGTTTTAATTTTTGGTACTTCAAAATAATTACCATTTTTATGGTCATTCCTAATAAATATTATTTTTTTAAGTCCTATATTATAATTCTCCCTTATTCCTTTGGTTTAAAAAAAATGGTTATAAAACAAATCGTAAATATCCGTTAACCACCTTCCCAAGATTATGAGCCGATAATCACTGTCAAGAAAAACTCATAATCACCCGATATTTCAGATATTAGCCTCTTTTATTTATCTTTTTCCCTATTTTAACAATTTTTTTTCTGGGATTTTCCCTAGCCTATCGGCTTTTTTTTTAGAAATAAATAAATAAATATTCTGGGGTATTAACCGGTATTAAAAATATATTTTAAATACTAACTGGTACTGGAAAATTACTTAATGATCTTGAAAAAAATATTTAGGATTTAAAAAATATCATAAGATATATTTTTAGTACTAGTCAGTCCCCTCAAATAATTCTAGGATACACGTATTGAAAAAGTATCATCTTAAAAAATTATTTTACGATCTTAGAAAAATATTTTAGAATACTGACCGGTACAAAAATGAGGGGTTTAAACTTCTCCTATAACATGAGAAGTGTTTTTCCCCTAAAATAATACTTCAGCATATTTTAGAATCTTAAAAAAATATTTCAAATAATGACTGGTACCAAAAATATACATTATGATATTTTTTCAAGATTATAAAATATTTTTCTAACATTGGTCAGTATTCTAAAATATTTTTTTAATGTTGGTTAGTATTTAAAAATATTTCAAGATATTAATTGATATTAAAAATATATTTTAGGATTGTTTTTAAGATCATAGAATATTTTCTTTTAAAATTATGAAGTATTTCCTAATAGCGATTAATACGTATCTTAGTACCATGTGCCTGAATTTTTTTTAAAAAAAAAAAAAAAAACCAAAGAGCAGAGATAAGCTTGCAGCGGATGCAAGCCAAATCCAAAAGGAGGAGGAGACCTTCCCGTTCAAATTTGATACTCCAGGACTCGCCTCTGCTTACTGGAAACCTTCCCATTGGAATATCCGCGTTGTTGGGTGGTCCTACCATTTCTGTGCTATGTAATGTACTACTTCTGTATTTTACTTTCTTCCACCCCTTTCACCTCTGAAGCATCACCGACATTGGAATACACCCTGCGAACAATTCCCCCCCCCCCCCCCCCTTCCTTCTTCTATTTATTATACATTTGTTCTCTTCTTCGAGAAAATCGACATTTGTACTTATTTTATCGAGACTCTCCCTTGTGTTGTCGACCCCAAAGAAAGGGGAAAAGAAAGAAGAAGAAGGAACAACTTTACGGTCTCAGATATCGTCCCTGCGATTTTGGGTGCGGTGATTCGTCTTCTTTTCTAATGTCAGTGAAGGTGGAGATTTCTAAGTCGGCCAATCAATGGCGAACCGCTGTCTCTCCTATCCTCCATTGGCGTTATGGGTTGCTCTCAGCTTTGGTTATGGTTGGAATGGTCTTGGTTTGGAGTATTGATGCCTGCACTATTAGGAACTTCATTCAAGCTTGGAGGTCTGGTCAAGATTTGCCCTTTTTGACTGCTCATGTCCCTAAAAGGCCGCTAGTTAGGGGACATTCAGGTTGGATTTGCAGTGAACTTGAACCCAACTTGACCTCTAATCTTCTAGCTCGATGGTCAGCTCGTGGAAGAGTGCCTTGTGAAGATTCAAAGACAGTGGAAATTGCGATTCCTAGCCTGGATGATGAGAAAGTAATGATAGAGCTTTTGGCTGGGGATGTTTATGAGTTTGTCTTTCAAGCATTGGATGATTCTGGAAAACCTCGGTGTTCAGGCGGGGATTACTTCGAGACTGATCTGTCAGGCGAATCGTGGAAATCTAGACCTTTGGTGAAGGATTTCAACAATGGTTCCTACTCTATTTCACTTCAAGTGCATCCAGTTTTTGATGGGGTTTACAATCTCACTATAATCCTGCTCTTCAGACACTTTGAAGGCCTGAAAATGTCCCCATCAAGATTTGCTCATGATCGAGTGCTTCGCAAGATTCCTATCAGATTCTCCAGAAGCAGGGCTCAGTTACCAGAGCTGCAAGCTTGCAAAAAATCAGACTTTTCTTGGGATGTCTGGAGTGGAAGGTGGACAAGGCATGGTAAAAATGATGACTGCCAAATAAGTAATGATGGTAGGTATCGATGCTTAGCACCAGATTTTCCTTGCAAAGCTCCATGGTGTAATGGTTCTTTGGGGATTTTGGAGAGCAATGGTTGGGTGTACTCAGCACACTGCTCATTCAAAATGTTTTCAGCTGATTCTGCTTGGAATTGCTTAAAAAATCGGTGGATTTTCTTTTGGGGTGATTCCAACCACGTTGATACCATACGTAATTTGCTCAATTTCATTCTTGATCTGCCTCGGATACGCTCTGTCCCTAGGAGATTTGATATGAACTTTTCAAACCCAAAAGACCAATCTCAATCAGTTAGGATTACAAGCATCTTTAATGGCCATTGGAATGAGACACAGAACTATCTAGGATTGGAATCTCTGAGAGATGAAGGGTTTCAGAATTTGCTGAAGAAGTACTTCTCAGAAGATACAGTCCCAGACACCATGATCATGAACTCTGGCTTGCACGACGGTGTTCATTTTCGTTCTGTAAGAGCATTTTCTGCTGAAGCAGAGAATGCAGCCTCATTTTGGGCAGATGTTATGAAGCGAGTGAGGCAAAGAGGGTTGGTATGGCCAGAGGTGTTTTACAGGGCCACAGTTGCAACTGGTGGACTTGCAAGAACGCAAGTATTCAATCCTAACAAGATGGAGGTGTTCAATCATGTACTATTGGAGAAGCTGAAGCAAGCTGGGGTTGTCTCTGGCGTGATTGATAACTTTGATATCACATTTCCATGGCATTATGATAATCGGCACAGTGATGGTGTTCACTATGGAAGACCTCCAGCGAAGATGAAGTGGCGAGATGGCCAAATAGGGCATCAATATTTTGTGGACCTCATGTTAGCTCATGTTCTGCTTAATGCTATGTGTGCAAGATAGGGATGAAGGTTTTTTTTTGGGACAAGATAGGGATGAAGGTTTGAGTCATAAGAGATGCCATTTTTTATTTCTTTCCCTACGAGTTTGGATCCTTATGATTTTTAGGGTTGTCATTCTTTCTTGTTCATAGTGTTGTTAGCAAAAGTTCTTCATATTTCATACACACGGTTGTCTCA
This sequence comes from Acacia crassicarpa, assembly GCA_034222035.1. Classification (NCBI taxonomy): domain Eukaryota; kingdom Viridiplantae; phylum Streptophyta; class Magnoliopsida; order Fabales; family Fabaceae; genus Acacia; species Acacia crassicarpa. The sequence continues at coordinate 46,107,462 of JAWXYG010000008.1, read as the reverse complement.
CTTGTAGATTAATAGAGAATTTTGAACTGTTGGGGACACGTTTTACTATTTATATTTATGATCAATGAAGTTCAAAGATGATTCTTTATTTGCACTGTGCACTTCGCATTTAGCAAATCTCTTGCTGGTTGATAGGCTTAAAAGCTGATGCTTTTGACACCATATACAGAAGGCTTGTGGTTGATTACCTGGGTTGACAAGATAAGTTAGTTGTGTTCTGTTCTTGGTGGCAGGAGATTAGTTTAGAAGAATATAATATGGATATGAGTTATCTGTTCCTTTCAAACCGTTGCTTCAAACAACCAAGGTTTTAAAGTTTGGTGTTGAGAACAAAAGTGAGAGTTTAAATCTAACCTGCCTGGTAGATTCAACTTAACTGAGCTCCTTTTTAAAGCTTCTGGTAAGAATTGCGTGTGCCCCTTTATAATTCAACTTAGACTGTTGCTACCAGGAAAGCCATCACTGATTGATGATAATTGCTAAAAAAATATGAACAACGACGACGATCCAAATGCTCAGTTGCGAGCAATGGATCTCTAATAATAACAGAGGAAGCCAATTATCTTCCTTTTGCTATCACTCTTGTTTTGCCCCCAAAGGTAAACTTTCAAGCCACTCTATGACTGTGGTGTTACCAACAGCTCAGGAGACTCCTGCAATTTTGCAGGTTCCTTTGAGTTTCTTCCACTCAAATCATTAACCAGTACCCAATTTTTTGACATCATTATCATTGGTTACCTAAGAAAGAGATTACTTAACAATTCTGGATAAACCGTGAGAATTAGTTAATTAAAATAGACATAAATCACCTAATGCACTCTCATTGTAAGAAACTATATTTAAACTGTCTTACTTAGTGAAATATGGAGGTTTTTGTAGGATTTCAAAGTAGATATACGCTTTTCAATCATTACACAACATTCGGGCAAAAAAAAAAAAAAATCATTACAAAACAGAGTTTCTCTTCGGGGAGAAGGCAAGAAGCTGTGGTATGGCAATAAACTATGTATGCCATTGAATAAAGACAACATGACAATATTTTTCTAGATTAGATCCTTGTCTAAATTTATGGTAGGCATAGTTTGTATTTCCTCCTTTATGATCTTTAAAATTTGATAAACCCTTTTGACAGTATTATTGACATGTATTCTCATAAATTTTCTTGGCATTCATAACCCTTTTAACTCTAATATGTGCAAACTAGGAAATAAATAAGGGTGGGTGATAACATAGTATAAATAATTATTACTTCCTTTATTAAGACATATTTACCTAATTTAATTGAATTAAAGAAGTTAGTTAATGTGACATGTATTTTTTAAAATACCATAGTCATCTTCCTTAATTCCATTATTTCATCACCTCTAGAATTATTGTCGATGGAGCATCAATATAGGTAAATTATAAAAAGATTGACAAGCATGAAAAATATGTCATATATTAAAAATTAAGATAAACTCTTTAAACATGGAGTATTAAAGATCTTAACACAAGTGTTTATTAAATCAATTTAATAATAAGATTTTAAAAATGATACATTTTGCAACGCATGGCAAGTAAGTTTAATTTCATGTGGGTGTGTGTATATTATATCATTCAATGTCTATTTTTCCTTATCACATTATTATTGAAAAAAGTGTGAAAAATTCACTCTGTTTATCCAAAATTTATTATTATTATATTATTATTAGGATAAGATATTGTTACTACCAATTTTAGTCACTACCACTTTTCCATCGAGAAAAATGATAAAACGGTGGAAAAGTAGTGATGATATTTATAGTGACAATATCATATCCCATTATTATTAGTACGCGCCTAACAATAATTAAATGAGACTACAGATGCCGATCGAGATTAACCATTCGACCGACATGGGCGAGTAAATTTTTTTTGTCTCTGGTGGAAAAAGAAGACGACAAAAAATTAGCAGGGTGGATAAGCTGAAATAATAATAATGAAGTATGGAGCGAAACGTAAATTAGGCAAGAGGGTCTTCCAGCGCATTCTCCCACGCAAACAGGTAAAAGAAGGCGGGATATAGGTGTCACGGAGGAGGATCTGAATCCGTTTGATGGGCTAAAAGCACGCTGCATTTGGTTAACTGATCAACATACAAATCTGGCAAACCTTGGAGGATTCAATTTAAGGGCTCGCTTATCCCTTAAGCAACCTTCTTCTGATTTCCACGACGACGAAGAGGAGTGCAGGCCTTGGCGTCGCCGCCTTACCATGGCTTTCACCTGGAGCTCTGCTCTCAGGATTACTCTCTTGCTTATCCTTCTTGCCTCTATCATTGTCGCTTGCTTTACTCTCCCCGTTGATAAGGTACGCTCGGATTCTTGCTTCTTGATCCGTTCTTGGGACATTTCCTTTCACTTTAAATGGCCTGGACTTCCTGCATTTCTGTTGAAATCGGTTGATTGTCTGACACACACACTTAGATCCTATCTGATTGCTCAAATTTATTCTCTCATCGTTCGCTTCATGGATCCATTTCCTAATGGAAATGGTGTTTGTTTATATCCGTTAAATCAAATGAGCGTCTGATGAATCGGATGTGCTAGGCTGTAATTTTTCTTAGGTCGCATTTGCATACGGATGCTGAAATTTCATTTGATCGAAAATGTTGGTGGCACTTATCCTATTTCATCATTTTAACAATGGAAAAAATATAGAGAGAGGACAAATTTGCGAGATTTTAACTTTCCTATCAAATGGTTTCAACAATGTACCTTTGCATTTACTTCCCCAAGAAATGGCCCAAACATCCTGATGATTACGGAGTGCCTATTAACTATCGGACATTTATGATCTGCAGATACTAAAGAACTTCTTATTATGGGTTCGTGAAGATCTTGGGCCCTGGGGTCCACTTGTCCTGTAAGTCAATTTTAATTTGTTACTGCTTTAATCTCCAATTTTCCATATAGCCACCGTCTCTCTGGGATGCTTGCAATTTCCACTATAGTTTATTCCTTTCCATCTTGGCAATCTCTAACTTAAATGTAAACAGAAATTTAGGGACTTCATTTGTTGGAAGGAAATATTCTGTTCAGAAGGAGCTTAGATAATCGTTTGATTTGCTGAGCGAGCTTCATCATCAACTACATTCACATATTGCAAATTTACCTAGTTGGTTGCCTTTATTTTTTCTTAATACCATGACTTAGTAATGTAATTTCTGAATGATATATATGGGAATTAGTAGCAACATATCAAATAAGAGCAAGATATTTGGAAATAAAATTATAGGTTCTGTTGAGGAGAGACTTTGTTTTGTCAGCTTCAGGGGAGATTGTCTCTGTGCTTCTGTAGCCTTGCAAATTGTCTTATTCACGATGCAATGGAAGATAATTCAAACAAGCCACACCATTTATAATGCGACTCTTTTTTAGACTCTCTACAATGCACAAGACCTACACTAATTTTTCAAATATAAGCTGGCGCTTTAGAAAATTGCTTTGGTTCTAAGTTAGTGCGTGGGCATTGATTGACCTGAATGCATGAATTTGTGGACTCATGGTTATTTTGTATTTTGGTAATCTTCAGGGCTGTTGCTTACATTCCTTTGACCATCTTGGCAGTTCCGGCTTCAGTACTAACTGTAAGAATCATGAATACCCTAAATTATTACTGTGCTGATAGTTTCTTTTTAAAAGCAGTTTTCAAGTATTTGTAATCATCACCCCTGCATTTGCAGAGATATTCAGGTTACAGTTATTACAGGTCATCTTGATATTTTTGAAACTCAAGTGAACTTGATTACATTGTCATGTAATTGTGTTAAACCGTTGTTATGTTTTACTGCAAAATTATACTTGTTAATTTATTTATTTTTCCAACTAAGTAACTGAGTCTAAATCTTCTGACTCTAAATATCTGATGATGGAATTTGGGGTAATTAATACTAAAAATATTGGTACTCCGTTTTCAGCTTGGTGGAGGTTACCTTTTTGGGCTTCCAGTGGGCTTTGTTGCTGACTCTATTGGCGCAACTGTTGGTGCAGGGGCTGCATTTCTTCTTGGCAGAACAGTAAGTTCATCAATTCTTGCATATATTCATAGTTGTCAACATAAAAACCATCTTTGGTCAACTATTGGCCCCTGATTAATTACTTTATGTTAGGTTTTTCTTGATTTGTATAACATTATTTTTCTTCTATACATGGTCATTGGCTTTCCCTTAGCCTTCTAGTAGGGTTGCAATTCAGTCTATGATTGCGGTATGCTTCTGTCTTCCCTTGAGGTTATTTAGTCATATTATTGTAAATATATGCAGATTGGAAAACCATTTGTTGTTTCAAGGTTAAAGGATTATCCGCAGTTTAGACAAGTTGCACTTGCGATTCAAAAATCTGGGTTTAAGGTATGCGTCCTTCATATCGGTAATACTGTTTCAAAAATTCTTGAATTTTGTTAATTTTCTAAGAAATCAGGCAATCTCCTCTCTGACCATGATTTGTTACTAATATTCTAGATGGTGCCTCCTTTTTACATTTTTTCAGCTCAATATCTTTAACTTATTATGGTCTTCCTAATTTTTCTATACAGATTGTGGTGTTGCTTAGGCTCGTTCCATTACTACCATTTAACATGCTTAATTACCTTCTGTCTGTGACTCCTGTTTCGTTGGGGGAGTACATGCTGGCTTCTTGGATAGGAATGATGGTACTTTCTTCATATCTTGATCAATTAATGTCTGGGGCTTGGTCCAAGTTCAACAATGAATCTCTGTTGTCATGCTTTAAAATCCCCAAAACCGTTCAGTGATTATCTGATCTCCTTGTAATTATTTCCTTTGCATGCTAGAAATGGTTATCTATAAAGTATTTATTTACTATGCATTAGATTGATGAAAAACTGTACACACCTTTGAAAAGGGCTATCTGAATTGTAAGGAAAAAAATATTTGTTCCAGTAATTGTCTCTGTTAACATATTGAACCTGGAGACCTCATAATTATGTGTGGATGTGCACATCGTTAACATGCTATTGCTAGCTACTTCCATCTTGGGTAGAGAAATGGGCTTTGAAATAAACTCTACATTTGCTTCTGTTATTTTTTTATGTTTAAAAACACTTCTACACATGATTATCTGCCTCACTTCTGGCTCTGAAATCAGGTTTCGGGAAGTACATATCTTGGTATAATTACCTAGTTAAATTTGCCTTCCCCTAAGCAAATAAATACTTAAGCAATCAAACTGAAATCCCATCAAAGGTTTCCTGTTGTTTATGCCATTTCCAACTGATGAAGTACTCTTGTATCATTAGAGTGGTACTAATATGAATTTAAACTGAAGTCATTTTGTTGCTGCTCACTAAATGGTATTCCAATTACAATGTTGTGATACTTCCGTCATTATCGCTGTTATTGCAGCCAATTACGCTGGCACTTGTGTACGTTGGAACAACTCTTAAAGATATTTCTGATGTAACACATGGTTGGGGCGAGTTCTCAAAGACTCGTTGGGTAAGAAATGACATAACTTGCATTTCTTATTTTGTTTTCGTTCTGGGAGCCTATCAGCTTTACTCTCTTTTATAATGCTTCATGCTTCATTTTGCTTTTATTTGTTTGCGTCTAAGATGCTTTAAATGGTCTACTCAACTGATGTCTGAACTGGAAAAATAGGTGTCAATCTATTTTTTTTTCCCCAGTAAATATAACTTGTGTTTCTTCATCTTGTGGATGCAGGCATTTATCTGCCTTGGCCTTGTAATATCTGGTAAGTTACGTTGTTTTCACGCGTGATACATATCTCATGAAAACAATTTTGGTGGAGAAAATGCTTTATTTATGGGAAACTGTTTTATCGGAAGATGTTCTCCTATGTGACTTATAACATGGAATATGAATTTCTAATGTACTTGTAGAGTAACTGCATTGGGTAGTATGCAACAGGGACCATTGGCACTGCAACCCCTGTTATTATATCCTATGGCCAATGTGTCATGTAATGCAGGCTAACTTTTATTACATTAAGAAGGTTTAAACCCTGAATCCCCGCTCACACCCCACCCTAGCCCCTTGAACTCAGTTGGCATGTGATGCAGGTCATTTATACTGCATGTTACTCACTGGGACATATTGAAAATATGTGGGACTCAAAATTGTTTCATATGTTGTCTTATGCATAAGATAAATGTGAAGACTGATGAGTCATAACTTGATGTGAAGTTTTTTATTTGTTTTAATTTAAAGATTATTGTTACTTTGAATTATTCAGTTTTGTTAAACATTTAGTGCAAGGATTGTTGTGCACCACAAGTAATTGTGGGCTGATGTCTACAGCTAACTATACTTTATCATGATAATCGAGGTAGAGCTGCAAGCATAGGGTAGGACATTTAAGCTTTTGAATTATCGCAATGAATAAGATCATAAAGGATCCATTTCTTATCTGACTATGGAGGCTGAAATCTGAGTTAATTTGGGTTATTGTGCAGTGTTGCTGATGATATGCGTTATGAGAGTTGCCAAGTCTGCGTTAGATAAAGCATTAGCTGAAAATGAAGATGTAGAAGATATTAGAGATTCATCCCCAGGGTTACCAATTGTTTCAGAATCTCCAGTAGATCTTAACCAGCCCCTCATAATCAAAGTAGAGCCTCCTGAAGAAGACAATCATGTAAAGTAAAACCCCTTTGTTCTGTAAATTCTTTCCCTTCCTTCTTAAAGCTTATGCTTTCTACATTGATGTGTAAGCTGTAGCTGCTTGCTTCTTATTTATTCGTAATTTGTACAGTGTTAACGAGGATTAGAGTCCTTAAGTTTTGGAGTGGTGGCTAGTCCCACGATCGGATTATTGAATAGGTAGCTTTTGTCTTGACGGCAGCGAAGTTCATGTGAACGATTTCTGAGTCTTTCCTACGACGCCATTCTTTTATGTTTTTTCCCACTCTGGAGTCTAACTTGCCGTTGCTATTCTAATTTCAGAAGAAGAAAAAAAAAAGGAACTTTCGAAATTAGAGCGTAATGTTATATGTTGTATGGTTTTATTTTTGGTTGAGGTTATTCAAAAATCCCTTGGCCTTAGATGAAAGACGTCAGAAATTCTAATTCGAGCAATCGTGTTGGTCTTAACTCTTAACTTTGAAAAATAATATCATTTTAGTTAAAGTAGGAGCGAATCATTTGAATAAATCACCCTGTTTGAGAAGAGGGTGGGGACTAAAAAAGTACGGTAGGAACTAGGAAGGAAAAAGTACGATAAGAGTAAAATGAAGTGTTTGGGATGATATTTTTTCAAATAAGGTTTTAGGCTAAAGTTTACTTTTAAGAAGTCATTAATGCTTGGTTTTCTTAGTGTAGATGAGCTTCTACGGTCACCAACCTAATAGAAATCACAATTACGATATGACTTTTATCCTATTTCAAGTTTGCAATTTGGAAAAATGTGATTTTTGTCGTGGTTAATCTAAACAGGATGAAACAGATTTGTATAGTGGGATGGTTCTTTAAAACCAATTTTGAGTTAAAATATCTTATCCCGGAAACAGGCCTGGTTTTAGGGGCCTAAATTACCGCCTTGCCAATCATCATTGCATGCGTATTTGGATCAATTATTTGATATTATATTCTTCTATATCTTTCATTGGTTGATTCACTGTTTAATTTATTTAAGATTCGGATTCTCACTAATTGAAATATAAAAATAATTTATCTTCGGTATTTGCTGTTCAGTCAATTAAAATGATTTGGCTTTTTTCATTAGAGACAAAATATTCTTAATAAATTTAAAATTAGAAACCAATTAAGCAATCAAAACTTAAAATAATCACCATTATCTTGCTTAAGAGAGTCCAAGTGATGGGCATTTTTATTGAAGTTATATTACGATAATTATCTACGAGCACAAAAATCAAATGGTAGATATTTAGAAGGAACACTATTTGAACTTCATAAGTAGATGAAAGCCCCAGCCCCCATGGCAGCAACTAACGACAGCAGTCATGTCCTCATCAAACTGTTGAAACCAAACTGGCCATTCACATGCTGCTTCCTCTGCTCCATCCACTCAATGAGTGACAGTGAATATAGTCCAAAATATTCAGGAGCTCAACGCACACCCAATAAACAAAGAGAGAACAACTTTTCTTATTGGACAAGAAGATTATACGCTTTGAAACTTGGATTAAATCAAAAGTAAACCCCCCCCCCCCCAAAAAAAAAAAAAAAAACCCAATTTGTTATTTTTTAAAAGAAAAAAGGTGAAGCAGCATCATATGATGTCCATGATGAATCTTTGAATGTGCCTTGAGTGGGTGGTGCCAATACCCCTCTTTTTCCTTCCCAAACAAACAAAGCAAAAGTCATCCTTTTTCATTTTTTCTTCTTCTTTTCTTCAATATATTTTGCTCTTTGTTACTAAACTTTTTCCGTCGTGTTGAATTTTTGGCCTTTAGTGGCCCCGCCATTTCCTTGATGGAAGGGCCGACCCATTATTCTATCACTGTAGCTCCCCATATTTGGTTGTCTGATCTTTACTGATCCCAGCCACATAAATCACTTATCCCACCAAAACTCCAATGTGTGTGCCCGACCACATGCTATTCAAGCCCCTCCATTTTTAATAAAGACCTCAACTTTATTCCATCAAAATTGAAGCTTGTATAGCACTAAAGGCAAAGCAGTTGGTTAAGGAGGCGAAACTTAGAAGGAAGCTTAAGATATGAGCAAGAAGCAGAAAATCAAGTCTCTGATAGACAAAGTCCAAGACATGAGGCTACTATCTCTTGGAGGTTGCTTTGATAGCTGCAGAGACCATTCTCAAGCTTCTGGGTTGGGAACAAGGATATGGAATCTGAGTGATAGGCCAGTGGAGCTGCAAATAAGGGTTGGTTCAATACTGAAGAAGGTTCACACAGTGAAGCCAGGAAGCTCCAAGAGATTGAAATGCAAGAGCATATATAAGGCATACATGCCTGGCATGAGTAGTAGTAATAATGGGGAAGGAAGTGTGGTGGGAATGAAGAGCTTGCTTTATTACTATGACGAGACTTGTCATCCTTATATATGGATTTCAGACACAGGTGGTGATTCTTTGAGGATGGTGAAGCAGCAGTATGTTAGCCTTGAGGATCTGAGGGATTCTTCTGAGATCAGAATCTTCAGGGATCATCAGAGAGGTTGCATTTCTGTTCGCAAGAGACCAAGGCCCGATTTCTGCTGAATTCACTTTCTTCTTCTTCTTCTTCATTTTCAGTGTTTGCTACTTGATTCTGAGATCCTCTGGTTCTCTCTTTTTTTTATTTGTCAGTGTGTGTAAGTAATTACAGAGTGCGATGATCTATTATATATGACTGTTGAATTTTGCATTTGTTTGCGAATGGAATGATGTTACAGATGCACTGATGCAGGGAGCTATTAGGTGTAATCGACAAAGAAACAAAGTTTTTCATAGAGCTCAATCTTAATGGATATTTGCTCATTGAAAACTTATTCCCAAAGTTGCCGTATATTTGTTTCTCTTCATCGTATAAGATGCTTTAGATTCACTGTTTGTTTTTTTTTGGTCACCAACAGCAGAAGCAGTCCATTAATCCCCAAAAAAACAACCCAGAGAACAGAGATAAATTAATAAGAAGGAACCACTTACGAAGGACATATATAATATTATGTGTCCAGAATTTTGAATCTTTTATGGAGATTGCAGTTATTTGATTGTCCCTTGTTTTGTGTTTTTGTGTAGATATGTCTTTAAAAAGTGCTGTTGGTGGGAGTGATGATGATATTTTAATATTTGTTTATGATGGTAACAAGGATTACGGAGACTAGGTTGACACTGATGTTGAACAACATGATGACAGAGCAAACAACATAGCAGCAGTCATTTATTGCATTGTATCGTGCTGGCTGAAAAGTGATATTCCTCCGTTCCTTAGCGTGAGGCCTAATCAACTAATTTGAGAAAATTAAGGATGTTATTTGAATTAATTAATATAATATCTTTTTACTAAAACATTCTAATCATCTCACTTAATTCTCTCCCACCCTCTTCTACTTGTTATTATTGAGAGAGTATTAATAAGTTTAATTTAAGAAAAAACTAATTTACGTGTGAAGTATATTTTACATCTATAACCAACGTCAGATCCCTAATTAGTTTTATATTAAAGAGCAGATGAGATATTGTATTGAGTCATTATTAGGCCACGTTGATGATTAGCTTATTAAAATAATGACAGTTAGCCAATTGGGCTTGGGCTTCAGTAAAGCCTCTAAGCCCAAAACAAATTGGACCAATCCAACTTTTATGTCTCGCAATGGCACATGCCATAGGTAGTTACATAAATTTATAAAGAATAAAGGGACATTTTCTGAGTCGTAGTTTCTTTTATTCAAAAGAGCAAATAAAATGGCCAGAGGTACAGACCGGATCAAACTCACAATCTTTTATTTATTGGGAAGTTCCATACCACTAGGCGGTCATTGACATTAATATTGTTTGACCAAAAAAAAAATTGACATTAATATTGAGTCTTTTTTTTTTTTTTTAAAGGTTTGCTTTGGTTCAGACTCAACGTTAACTGTTGGGTGCCAATTGAGAGGACAAGGGCTTATGCCAGTGTTGTGTGTGTGTGTGTGTTTAGAAGTGTAATGTGTGTGTGGCTGTTCGGGGACAGATATTAGTTTAGCTATGTCGAAGGAACAGTTCGATTGCATCTTTTGAAAGACGTTGTTTTTTGTTTCTGGCCAGCAGAAAGATGTGGTTATTTTCTTGTTCCAATGCTGTGCTAACGTAATATTCTGTTCGTTTTAAATATATGATAAAGTTTGTTGTACAAATTACGTTATAAATTATGTCTTATATTTAAGATTAGTAATAAATATACCGGTAAGTTTGACTAATAAAAATTATTAAATACTGCGTAAAAATTGACAAAATAATAAACATCAGAAAAGCAAACTTCGGCTCTGATGAAAATATAATGATGTGTCGCAGGCTTTAAAAGCTTTATGATATAGTAACAGTGAATAGTGTTGCGGTATATTCTTGGCGCAAGAAAAAACAAAAGTCCAAATTCAACAACACCTTCGTTTTCTTAACGCTACTAGCAGTTCACACAGAAAATCCCATGTACGGGTATTTGAAAAGCAACAAGAAGAAGAAACGTGTTTTTATTGGTAGCAAAAGTCGTTCTCTTAAAAATGTAGATTTTCATGAGTTTATGTAATATAACATCATGCAATTAAGTTGAATTAAATCTGTATGCAAATGGCATTAACATGTAATATTTCTAATATTTTTAATTTTTTTGTTATTTTCGCTTATTTTTATTGCAAATTAATTTGGGACAAGAGGAAGATATTTCCGAATCTCTTCCTTCAACTGCACTTCACCAAAATTACTTTTTCTCTCATCTTCCGGTAACTAATACTCTTCCCAGTCCTCGGAAGCTTTCAACTTTCTCGTTTTCTGATTGCCACTGCTCTCTCCCGATCCTGCAATTGAAATGGGAAATCTATGGAGTAGCAGAAGAAGAAACAATTACTTTCACTATCCACCTCCGCCTCCCCCTCATCTGCCACCTCCTTATTACTATTCCGCCGATTCCCATCTTCCTCCTCCGCCCCCGCCCCCGCCACCTCAGCCGCCAGGCTATTATCTGACCAATTCTTACGTCAGCACGACTCCGCCGCCACCGCCTCCGCCTCAGCCTCAGCCTCAGCCTTACGCCCATTCATTCAGTCACTCAAATGGCCACAACTATTGCCCCAACTATGGCAATTCTATGACGGGTCGCTTTCAGTACCAGCCTTATTATGTAAATCAGGGTACTGGTAATTGGCCTCCGATTCGTCCTCCTCTTGCTCTGGCCAATCCCCCACCGCCCTATGTCGATCATCAAACCGCTAAGACGGTAAAAAATGACGTCAATGTGCATAAAGATACTTTGCGGCTTGAGTTGGATGAGCACAATCCTGACCAGCACTTGGTTTCATTTGTTTTCGATGCCTTGTATGATGGGAGGTATGAATTCCCTCATTTTCTCCCCTTTCATTTCTGAATAAGTAATTTCGCCTGACTGCCAATCTAATACTTGCTTCATTTCACAATGATAAAGCGGCATACGGAGAAAGGGCCTGTAACTAGGAAAGAACAAGTTGAATAGACATTCATGCTACTGTAGGCTATTTATCAGGGTATATTTCAATTATAGAAAACCGTAATTGCTGGATTGGTTTGTGGTCCTAATTATTTTATACTACATGTTACAAATAGAGTGACACTGCATTTGAAATGAAAATTACAGTTATGATGCCATAATTCAGACTAGCTTTATATTTTGGGGGCCAGGTAGGGATGGTTGATTACAGACTAATAATGGTTTCAACTTGGGAGATACAAGTTTATATTTGACTAGAATGAGTTAAAGTTCACAGCAGCGGGACTGAGCTGTTCCAAAACGAATTAACATTGTGGATTTGCTTTGTTCACTTTGCTTTCTGGGCTCAAGTTTTGATTAAGAAGTTTTCAGGAATTCCTTTAAGTTTTGTTATGTTTGCCTTGCATTATGTGACCACTGCCAAGAAAATTCTTGTTTGCTGTTGTTTGCCTGGTCTAGTTTCTTAGTCCAGCCTTGTGGAGCAATAAACACATTGTATGGCCTCATTCCATTACTCACATATAAAGAGGGCTGTCCTATCATAATCTGATTTTGTGGGCAATGACAGAGGGATATAATAACTGTTCCTTTTCTCTGCAATGTATCATATCTGATTTCCAGATATGTATTAAAGTTATTGGCTCTTTGCTGGATAGCTAGCATAAGCTGCCTCAGTTGTAAGAAAACATTCATCATTCAGCATCATTAACTACTCTATGCATATTTAATTACTATTTCATCACCTGTGAGAATGATATCATATACTAACACAAAGTTTCATGCATTTTCACCATTTTTACCTCTCCAACTGTGATGCTCTCCTCTGACCACTTCTTATTAACATTGTAGGCTACAACTATAGTGGTTGCATTTAATTAAAAATCATACTTTTAGAAACGTAGAAGCCAAAAAATTGTTTTGTCTTCATTGCTGATGTCCAAAAGGTGGGGGGTTGGCAAGCAACTTATATATACTTGGAACAAAGCCAATCCATTGGCTCACAGTTATTTATGCTCCAAAATCTTTGTTTAGCATAGTCTAATTATGAGTAATTTCATATTTGAGCTTACGAATCAAGTTTCCATGGACAAACCTATCCCACTGAATTCAAATGTCATTGAGGAAAGCACAAACCATCATTTATTGGTTTAGATATTCATTTAGTTTTATCTGTTTATAATGTGAATTTGTTGCTATAAAAATAAGATTTGAAGCTTGAATTTTCTTCCATCTGACATGTTTATTCTTTGTATTTCTAATTGGCAGCATTTCTATAATCTACTTTGCCAAGGAAGTGGAAACATGCAAGTTCATTCCACTTTTTCCTGAGATTGAACCAATCAAAATCCCTTTCCAGAAAGGAGCCGGACAAAAGTTTTTTCAGCCTTCAGGAACTGGCATTGACTTAGGCTTCTTTGAGTTGGATGATCTCTCAAAACCCTCACAAGAAGAAGATGTCTTCCCCCTTGTGGTATGTGCTGAAACATATTCAAGAACTCCTCCAGCGGATGAAAACTTTGGTGATTCAGTGGCTGATGTGTCACCTAACAGGCAGATAACTCAAGCTGTTATTGAGAAAAGCAATGGTAGTGGTTCTTTCCAGGTAAAAGTAATTAGGCAGATTTTGTGGATTGATGGAGATCGTTATGAATTAAGAGAGATATATGGAATTGGAGGCTCAGCAGCAGCAGACTTTAATGACAATGATCCTGAGAAGGAGGAGTGTGTGATATGCATGACTGAACCAAAGGACACTGCTGTCTTGCCGTGTCGTCATATGGTAAGATTTTATTACAAACAAAAACAAAATAAAAGCCAGAGCCTTGACAACTGTGGATTCGAATATGATAGTTTAGATGACTTATTTAATGAACTCTAGGGATTTATTTCTTCATAAATTTGTGGACTTTAGTTCCCTTTATTCATTTTTTTTTTAAAAAAATTCTTAATGCATTCTGCCATCCAGCCTACAATGTCTTTTTTGGTTGTAAAGTGAACTTTACAATTTGACCCGTGGCTTCAAAACTTCAGTAGAGCAGTGTCACTATTTTATATGTTTATTATTCTTGAATAATTCATTCATATGTCAGATGTTGTCAGAATAGTTTTATTTATTATGTAGAGCCCTTTTATTTTTTGAACTTAGCCACCTCAGCCCCGCACTCTTCTAGTACCTCTTGACTCTACCTGCTAGGGGGGTCTAGCTTTTGGCATTTGACTTGCGTGGGCTAATACTAATGGTAATGAGATTATGGCTTTGACTTTTACTCAATTCTGTGGATTATATCTATCATCATTTCTATCTGAAAGGAGGATTTCTGATTAATATTTAACAGCATTGTTAACTGGTTAATCAAAGTTGCTTCATATTTGTGAATGGATTGCCTGCTTTTCCTTATGTTAATTTACTTGGGTTTCTTTTTTTCCTCTCTCAGCAACTCTTTTTAAAATATGGTTCGTAAGTTCTCTGCTTATTGAATCATTACAATTTTGTAAGTACCATTTAAAACAATATAACAGAATATTATACGTCACACGTTGTATTTGATATGTCTTGGGAAGAAGATATCTAGTACCTTTGTTTTTTTTTCTCACAAGTAGGGAAATACATTAATTGCTTGATTGAGATCCTTAGAGATGCTGTCGTTTTACACCATAATGCTGGGGGGATATTTTTTTTTAGTTCACATTGAGTTCTTTTTCTGCTCCCATTATTCTCACATTAAATATGTTGCATTTTCCAGTGTATGTGCAGTGAGTGCGCCAAAGCTTTGAGGCTTCAATCAAATAAGTGCCCCATATGCCGTCAATCCATTGAGGAACTTATAGAGATCAAGATAAATAATGGTCACCAATGAAATTGTTCCTCTTGATGTTAAGTCGAATCACATTGTGTTACCACCAAACTCCTGCAGTCAGGTGATATTATGTCACTGACTTTATATACGCATTTTTTTTCTTTTTCTGTAAATTTCAGTTAATAATCTTTGTTCTTTAGTTCTTCTCTAATCTGTTAAAAGGAACCATCACCATCAGGTTTTTCCAGGCTGTGAACTATATTTTGGTTTTGGCTATATGGTACAGGTGATGTAAGTTTTCTTAGTTTTGTCCAAGTGACATTTGACAGATCACTTGTCAAGTGTTATAAAGGGAAAAAGGCCACCTTGTTTGATTGCTGAAACCTCTCTTATGTATCTTGGGTGTACGGATCCCCTCATGTGATAAACCTTGTTGGAAACCATAAAAATTTGAACATATAAATCTGTGAAAAGTGTTCAATATGCTCTTCATTTATCCTATTTATACTTTTTTGGGTTAAAAGTATGCTCAGCCACCTTGGCTGTAACACTTGGTTTATTCTGATGAATGTTATATATTAAGAGAAAGACGGAGATTCTGATGTTTTCTTTTGTGTTTTCCCCTCTCCTTTTCTTCTTTATGCTACTGATAAGAAGCAAGTGGCGGGGGCTTATATTTCAATACGAGGTAGCATTGTTGTTGGACAAATTTTTTTTTTTTTGATACATGAGAAGAAACAAAAGTAAAAGCTATTACATGTGGGGAATAGATCCCAATCTATCATGTGAAAACTCAGTGTGCAAGAAGTCAGGGCACACATCAAAGAAGGCTGAGGTGGAGAGACCCTTTTTTGCCAATCTATCTGCTACAGTATTGATTTCTCTTGGAATCGTGTGGATTAAGACCATCCAATCCCTGTTGAGAAGCTCCCTTATTCTCCAAAGCAGCAAACTTTCACTAAACTCTTGACCCTCAACCATCAATAAATTAGTCACTTCGCGTGCATCTGATTCAATAATAACCCTCCGCAATCCCAAATCCCATGCTAGGGTAAGCCCTTTGAACACAGCCCACATCTCTGCTTCAAAAGGGCTGCAAGAACCCAAGTACTTCGAAAAACCAGCAATCCAGGAGCCCTCACAATTCCGAATTACAGCTCCACACCCTGCACGTTCCTGGGACTTTGTAACAGCGCCATCCACATTGACCTTCAGCCAATCACCTTCAGGAGGAGACCATTGAGTATTCTGGGTAGATCCAGAAGAAAGACATCCATCAGTTTCCTGTAAAATAACAAAACTTTTCCAAGTATGTAGGATAGCTGCAGACGGATTGCATGGTTTTTGATAATCCATTTCGAAAATAACACCGTTCCGCCAGAGCCAAAGTTTCCATAGAGCCACTCCCCACATAAGATTCCAGTCGCCTGACTTTTGAGAGCTGAGATCTCTGGTAAAATTCATCATACCCCAATCCTTGAGGGAGGAAGAGAAAAACTGGGAAATAACATCGGGGTGGATTAGTTTAAGCCACATCTCCTTTGCAAAGGTGCAATCTCTAAGGATGTGTAACACCGACTCTGCATCCTCTCTACAGAAGTCGCATGGACAAATTTTGAGTATTTCTTTTGTCTTGTTTTTTGTTTTTTTTTTGGGGCCCAAGTGAAGACATGTATGTAGTATGTACGCCATTCATCAAGAGGTTTCTTACCACCAAAAAAAAACAGAGGATTTCCTAAAATGGCACTCGCTGTTCTATTTGTTACTGGGGTTAGTTACAAAACATCTTCCATTGAGATTGGCCACCCCTACACATGATATTTAACTAGTATTGGATTACCTGAGCATTTAGAAATCTTGTTGTACAACAAATAGTGTTCCTGTTGAGGGGTCTGAACTGTGAAGCAATTGCATATTTGCCATGCACATGCTTGAGGGGAAATCCCCTAATTCTTTCCCCACCTCTACTTTACCATAAATGACCCAAATTAGATGACGCCGATGCTGATGCTGATGTGATGCTTTGCTATGGTAACCCTATTCACTCAGGGGGATGATGTTTGGCAGGGAGTGGAAAAGGAGAAAGGAAAAAAGTTATGTACTGTGATTAGGTTAATGGTGCAGGGCTTAGTTGTATTTTGAGCTCTGAAAAGGTGAATGAGGAAGTTGTGATGGGAAGAAACATTGTGTAGAAAAAGATGCTGAATTATTGATCTGAAGTAATGCTTTATGCGGAAGAAAATTTAATAATGCAAGGACTGAAGCAAATGAATGAAAATGTGGGCAGATAGTTAATGTATTGGATTCTCACCCCATCACTATACCTATTAATATTATGATGGTCCTCGGCGTCTTAAATTTTGACAATTTTTATATCAGTAAGTGATTTCATGAATTAAAAAAAATTGATTTTTTTGTGTGTCTATATTAGAAAAAAGATATTCTTTTTCTTGAGTATAATGAGGAATGACGAGTCTTTAAGGGGATAATAAAGTACTAGTATTATAGTAGTATGTAGTACGTGAGTGAGGCACATGACAGGTCGTTTGTCCCCATAAAACAACGAAAAAAGGTTGAAACTTGAAACCCAAAAATCTGGGTAAGGTAGCTGTACGATCACCAACTTCAAACTGCATCTAATGCAAATTTCAAGACACCGACTCGCTCTCTTTTGGTATCTTTTCCCTCGCACAATGAAAAAGAAAATGGCAAGGTCAAGATTTCCTCAAGTGATTCAAGAGGCAATTTCTGATATCCATCTCTTGTGTGCAGAAACTGTAGAGACTTTGCCTGCTAATAATCAGGAGAATATTCATGAGGTAGATAAATATTAAAAATATAACAGTTTTCGTTGGGGTGGAGTGTGGTCATAATCAAAACTCAATTATTAATTTCCCATAAGGTGCTAAAATCCAGGGCTTTCAGAAAAGAGAAGAAGCAGAGAGCATGTGTGGGTACTGTTAGAGCCCTAGTCGTATAGGTGAGGCCTCACTGAAAACAATTATTTCTTTCCTTCTTCTTCCTCAATATTTGTATCAATGACGATCCAGAACATTCACCCATGTGATCCCCTTTCAATTTTGATGCTTCTTTCCCTTATAAGAATCTCACTACCCCATTTTCTGTGTCCCAACCCAAGCTTGTGTGGCCTTATTCACCTCTCAAAAATTCTACCCTTCATTCCTTCACCTTTAAAATAGCCGTGCCTGTCACTACCATCCTATCCTTTCTTCACGTCTCGTTTGGTGTTTGTGGACTGAATCAATCCACCATCATATCTAACCAGTCAGTTTAAACCCACTTCCATTAATCAACCGTCAACTAGCTAGCAAAAGTCTCATCATCCAAATGTTCATCTAAACCGAGGTGCAAGTAACAGAAACTCCATATAGTAAGGGATAAATTGAAAACAAAAGGGACAAACCAGAAGGGAGGCACCAAAACTGAAGTTAAAACTGGAACGTGATCCATCAAAAGAGAAGGAAAAAGGGGCTAGTTTTTGGGTTGCTTTTTTGCTGCCTAATTAATGACTTGATTGATTAAACGAGGGCTTCATTATCATTAGTGCTTGCTGGGCATATTTCCTTGAAATGTCAAATAATGTGAAATGCAGCAATTTGTGATTCCTTTCACACGGTTTCAATACCAACAGAAATTGAGCGACCCCCATAATTTCAGGCAGTCCCACAGAAATCCAAAAGCGACGGGTGTTTCCTTCTTTTCCTGTTTTTAATTACTTTTTGAATGTATATGAAAGGTATAAATAATAAATATTTCTGCTCGTGGAAGAACGTGTTAGTGTGCTGCATATAACAGGGTTAGGCCAGCTTTTAGCTGAAATGGGAAAATCTCTCTCTGTTTTGTTATTCAATTCTGTACTCCTCACAACAAATTACCAACCGGACATGTGATCAAAACATTCAAATCTCTCTTAAATATCTCAAGGCACTTGCTCAGCCCCCCAGAAATACATGATTCTGGTAAAGCTGTAAAACTTTTTCTCTCTGCACAAATTAAAATGGGCTCCGTGGCATAATATATTCACGCAGAGACTTTTATTGAAGTGAATTAATTGAAATGAAGAGGAACGCTGAAATCCGAGGGTGACCATATGAAAGTTTTTGAGTCTTGTGTAATTAATTAATTAATTACTGTGTGTTGGTTTGGAAGCTGAGGGATTTGGGACATCTGAGAAGGAAGATAATGGCTCTGTTTGGGTTGGCGGTAGGAGCGGTGGCTTAAAAGCTACTGACTTTAAAAAAAGCTCGGTAGGAGTGGTAGCTTAAAAGCTATCTAATTTGTGTTTGGATTGATAGTGGTAGAAGTGGCGGGACCCACGTCAAAAAGCTGAGAGCGTTTTTGAAAAAGCTCTATGGTGGAGCTTTTGGCTTAACGGGCTTTTTGAGCGTTAGGAGTTTTTTCTTAACGCTCAACCCAAACAGACCAAATGAACGTTGGCAGCGTTAGTGAACTTTTTTTCAAAATTATAATTCCTAACGCTCCTAACGCTCTGATTCCAAATAGAGCCAATAACAGCAAAGGTTTGAGTCTAAAGTCAAAGGGCAGGCTCTCAACCCTATCTCACTATAATTCGCTCGTAACTCGCGCCCCTCAACTATCGTCATCATTATGTTGGGAAAAGCTTTCTTTTTTCCCCCTAACAAAAAATCTTCATCCACCGTCTAAATATTTTAGAAAAAATCTTTTTAAGCTCCCAAACAACAGCAAAAAAAAAAAAAAAAGGTCTTTAAAAAATTCTAATATAATAAAGTCTCTTTAATATCTTCTTCAGTAAATGATTAAAAACTATATCTAGAGGTTTTAATATCAAAATTTTATATGGGATTTTTTTTTGACATTTTCTTGGTCCTATAGGATCTTAAAGAGATTTCCCAATATTCTACCTTATATTTGCTTCAAAATTACTACTCTAGTTCTATTTATAATTCTTTTTTGACTAAAAAATTTGGTCTTATTTATAAGTTCACTTACATGATAGTAAATGAGATTGTGACAATTTTACTTATATAAATGATAGAGAGAGAAGAAAGAGTTGAAAAATAATCATTCGTAGCAAAGTTGGAAACCTCATAATTATTGAGTTAACTATCTCTTATTAGTATATGGGATTTAGTTAAAAAAAAAGACTTATAAATAGGATCTAAGTAGTAATTTGTTGTTAACATTAAATTTTCTTTTTAAAATTTTATCCATATTTAAATTATAATTTGACCAATACCAAACCAATAATATATTTTTATGGTCATAATATATTCAATATGGGTCTAATGTTTCTGATTTTGCTGTAGAAATTTTTTTTCTCTCACACCATATAAAAGTGAGTGAGTCCCACTAATATTTTCTCTTTATAATTAGACCCACCCACTTTTATATAAGCGTGATAGAAAAAATGTATGTAGTAAAAATAGAAACATTAAACCGATTATACAGCGGAAAATGAAAATCCTTCCAATGCCTGAACCCTTTTTAAGTCCCCCAGGTAAAATTCAACAAATAATATACGCTTTTATATTCCGTAGGTAACAATTCAGGGATTAAATTTTAGGCATGAGATGGAGCTGGAGCTGTTCATGTAAATAGAAACAAAGATAAAATAGCTACTAACTCATTACAATTTGCAGGAGGCAACTACTGTTCACCTACTCCATGCTGCCTAATCCATCTTCTGTCTTATTAGTGGGCTCACTAATTTATACTAAAAATAATGGGGTTTACTTTTCTCATGTTGCATGAGAGAAATAAGATTCCTACACACACATAAAATGGTGGGACCCACATATATATATAGTGCTAATTATATATATATGCGGGTCCTACCATTTTATGTGTGTGTGGCATGAGAAAACATTTCTCCTACGACATGAGAAATGTTTTTCCCAAAAATAATTACTAAATAGGGTTAAGGTGCAATTTTACCAATGAATTATTGGTCCAGGAGCGTCCAACACAATTAACTCTCAAGTGGACCAAAAATACCAAAAATAGTTTTACTCAGGAGCGTCCAACACAACGCCGTTAAACAAAAGTTAATGTCCGTTATTTAAGGTGCAAATTGGCCAACGAACTTTTACCCCAGGAGCGCCCGGCACAAAATTCTAAATTTTACTAAATTAAATAATTTTTTCTCAATTGTCATTATTAAAAACTACTTGTATAGATATATATAGACAAAAATTACTCATTCTTTAATTTTGTTAAAATTATAATTTGCTAAAATAAACAAAATTTATAATTTAAAAATTTAATAATATGATTTAAATAAAACTCAAGGTGTTTTATAGTTTATTATATATGTTAAACATTATAATTTAAATCATTTAATGACAATTTAAATAAAATTATATAAGGAGGACAAATATGGGTTTGTGTTGAGACTGGAGAGTTTCGTCTCATCTCACAAGGCATGCATCTTAGTTGCATTCGGGGCAGTAAAGAGTGAACCAGTAAAATGGAAGATAATGATAATAATAATAATAATAATAATAATAATGTTAATTAATAAAGAAAAAGAAAAAAAGGGTTAAACAATCAATAGTGGCGATAGATTCATGAAGAAACTCAAATATAAAATATATGGAAATGGTGTCTTGCAAGATATATATAAATACACACACATAGTCACGCAGACTCAATGAAGGAGGGAGATGGGTTTATATAAAAATGTATATGTATATGTATACACTCACACACAGTCCGAAGTGAAGAAACCAGGGGGTGAGGCATGAATGATGATCTTATCTTATGTCAAAATTGAAGAATGAGTAATTTTTGTCCATATATATCTATACAAGTAATTTTCAATAATGACAATTGAGAAAAAATTATTTAATTTAGTAAAATTTAGAATTTTGTGCTGGACGCTCCTGGAGTAAAAGTTCACTGGCCAATCTGCACCTTAGATAACGGACATTAACTTTTGTCTAACGGCGTTGTGCTGGACGCTCCTGAGTAAAACTATTTTTGGTATTTTTGGTCCACTTGAGAGTTAATTGTGTTGGACGCTCCTGGACCAATAATTCGTTGGTAAAATTGCACCTTAACCCTACTAAATATAAGTATCCCATGTAATTAAGCAGAAAATGAGGGGTGTGATTAAAAAATAAAGAGGAATTTTAGGACTAGTTGTGACAAGTGAGGGGAGGGACCGGAGGGTCAGTAAAGTGAAAAGAAAGCCCATGGGCCCAATAAATGTTAGTATTAATTGTACCCCTTTTTTGGAAATTTAGAATCTCACACTCTTCACTCACTCTCTCTCCTCCTCATTACGTATTTTCCTCTCTTTATATATACTACTAGTACTAGTTTATAACTAAACTATATTTATCTTTGACCGTTTATGGAGTATATAATTGAACAAATATGAAATTTAATAGCTAAAAAAATAGTAAAAAGTCAAATGCATACAGTATGTGCATTTTAATTATAACATCAGTAGCATTATATAAGAGATAATTAATTTTTTAAGAAAAGATTAAAGAAGCGAATGTTTATGTATATCAATAATAGTTTATTTAGTTTTTTTATAATTAATTTTTTAAATGCTTCACAATAAATAAAGACACCAAACAGACGGAACCGCTTAGAACAAACACCTCTCTCTCTCTCTCTCACACACACATTCTGAAACAGATAATTCAGAAGCAGCCAGAGACGTTTAATTTTAATGTCTACCCACCACCTCTGAAACCCCCCTCTTTCCCTATCTCTCTGTCTCTGCGCCAAGAAGGCCCATCCCTATCTGTCATTTGCTCTGTTTTTGGTTCGAAAACCTCCTCCAGATAGTCCCACAGCAACAACAAGCTCCCTTAGCTTCTTGCAGGTCTTCCTGTCCTTTTTCCCTCAGATCTATTACCTCTTTCCCTCAACCATGAGTAAAGAAGAGTTCTTGAAGATACAGGTGCTTCCTCTTTCCCTTTTCCCACATTTTTCAGGGCCTCTGCTTTGTCATCTCTGTAATCAATGCTTTTCTGTTTCCCAATTTTAGTTTCTCTCCCCTGTTTTCTCTCACATTTCTGATAAAGTAACAAGCTTTATCCTATTATTTAGTTTGTCCTACCCACAATGAATTTATTTTTTTCCCCTCTTTCTGTGTATTTTTGTTTTGGATTTGCGGCTTGCTTGTGCATGCAGAAATCTGTTCTTAAAGTGAACATACACTGCGATGGGTGTAAGCACAAAGTGAAGAAAATCTTGCAGAAAATCGACGGTAACTCCATTGGCACATACTTGCAGAAATTATAGGTGGGAAAATAAAATCTCAATTTTTGTAGGCGAATCTTAAGTCAAGTGAATATTGTGGTTGACAGGGGTGTTTACGACGGAGATAGATGCGGAACAGGGGAAGGTGACGGTGTCTGGGAATGTGGACCCCAACGTTCTCATCAAGAAGCTAGTGAAATCAGGGAAGCATGCACAGCTCTGGGGTGCTCCCAAATCAAACAACAACCACAACCAGAATCACCTCACTAACCAGGTGAAGAACATGCAAATCGACAATGGAAAAGGCAGTGGAAATAACAAGGGCCAGAAAGGCGGAAACAATCAGCCCAAGGGCGGCGGTGGAGGCCAGCATGGAGGACTGACGCCTCAACAGCTTCAGCAGCTTCAGAGTCTTCAAGATCTAAAGCTTCCTCAATTCAAACTACCTCCAGGCCATAACCCGAACCAGAACCAAAAATCTCTCCAGTACGACTTGCCGGAGGATGACGACGATTACAGCGACGACGAGCTGGATGATGATTTTGACGACGATGATTTGGATGATGACGAGTTTGACGATGATGAAATGGACGAACGCCCAATTACCCTGAACAAGATGAAACCTGCTATGGGGAACGGCGCTCCGATGATGCTTAACGGCATGAATATGATGAATCCTCCCAAAGGTGGGAATGCTGGACCAGGTAATGGTAAAAAGGGTGGCGGTGGCGGAGGAGGAGCGGTGCCTATTCAAGTTCACGGTATGGGCGGCGGAAATGACGGTAAAAATGGGAACGGAGGAAAGAAAGGCGGAGGAGGAAATAATCAGAGCCAAGGCGGAGGGAATAAGAAAAATGGTGGCGGTGGAGGAAACAATAACAAGAACGGTAACATTGGAGGTAAAAAGGGGGGCGGCGGAGGCGGTAAGAATGAGATGATGGAAGGCGTTCAAGCTATGAACAAAGGTCCTCAACACATGGGTGGTGCTGGTGGGGACGGGAACAAGAGCATCCCCATGGGGAACATGCCGATGGGTCAAATGGGCGGCATCCCCGCCGTGCAAGGCCTCCCGGCAGCTTCTATGAACGGCAGCGCCGGCGGATACTTTCCAGGCGGTGGTGGTCCGGATGTTATGGCCGGGAATCCTTACAAGCAGCAGCAACAACAACAGTATTTGGCTGCTCTAATGAACCAGCAGAGAGCAATGGGGAACGAGAGATTCCAACCAATGATGTATGCGCCGCCACCGCCATCGGTGAACTACATGTACCCTCCTCCGCCGTACCCATATCCGCCCCAGCCTGAGCCGTATTCGAGCTATTTTAGCGACGAGAACCCATCGAGTTGCAGCATGATGTAAACCAGAGAGGATGGGTTAAAAGACAGGAACAATATTATAGAAATGGAAAAATGAGTTTTATAATGTTTGGTTTTTGTGTAATGGTAAGTTAAATGGACGAGGTTGGAATTAAACTAGCATAAGGAAGAGTTAGTGTATACAAGTTTTTGGGAGGGAGTAATGGTGATTGGCGA
Source organism: Acacia crassicarpa (assembly GCA_034222035.1). Lineage (NCBI taxonomy): Eukaryota > Viridiplantae > Streptophyta > Magnoliopsida > Fabales > Fabaceae > Acacia > Acacia crassicarpa. Next base: position 46,082,794 of record JAWXYG010000008.1, on the reverse strand, counting down.
GTGTTGAGGCCTCCCTCCCATGGGATATCGTCTGTATATGTTGAAGAAGGAAACAATAATAAAATGTTTTATTAATACTAATAATCCTTGTTCTGTAATTCTGGTTGAATCTGCACTACAGTATTCATAGTATCTCCGTTTTGTGGCACACATTACAGAACGACTAGTAATGTAATGTTATACTACCTCCGTCCTATAATACGAGCGAAGTCGTGGACTTCCTGCTGCCTTTACTAGTTTTTAACTTTGTGAGTAAACACTCCAGACGAAGGAGTTGAGGATGTAATGATTACGTAAGTGACTGATTATATTTTGACATGGCTTCTTTATTAATTATTTATCTACTAGGAGTTCATCTACTGATAATTTCTAGTGCCGCTTTACCATATAATGTTGTCTCACTAGTTTACCAACAATCTCATAATTTATGATGTATTGAGAGTTCCTATGGTAGGGATTAGGGAAAAGAAAGGTTGAGATGTAAATTTGTATTGAAATTTTTGTCTAAAAAGTAATGTTACTCCAGAGATCTTGTTAGGTTTAATGTTACTTCAAAAGTGTTAAAATTAGATAATATTATTCATTCTCGTTAAAAAGATAAGTATTAATGTTAATTTTTTAATGATCAATATCAGTTTTTTAATAGAATAGGGTAATATTGTCATGTTTCGAAACTTTCAGGGTGACATTAAACCTGAAAAAACTTTTATAACAACATTGTTCTTTAGTCAGGGGTGGAGTCAGAATTTGAAATTGAGGAGCGAAAATTACAGAATAAAACCCAGCAAAGTTAGCATTTGAAATCAGGGGACGAAAATTACAGAATTGGACCAAAAATTTTAAGAAATTATGCTTTAACCTCATAAATATCTCAATATTTTTATTTTAGTCTCTCCACTAGACTTTTAATAGGGACTAAAGTGAAAATATTAAAATTTTTATGAGGCTAAAGCACAATTTTCTAAAATTTTTGGTCCAATTCTATAATTTTGGGGGGCCACCCCTAACCCCCCTATTCCACCCCTTTCTTTAGCAAAAACTTCCGAAATAGGCATGCACCTTAACCCGGGGAAAAAAAAAACATAGGGAAAATTGTAGGGTTAAGAACCATTTTTGCCAACGAACTATTGGCCCAGGTACACACAACACAATAAACTTTTGGTTGGACCTTAAATGCAAATAAACTTTCTAAAACCGCAAGGTTGCACAGTGCCGTTAACGTCGCCTAACGTCCGTGTAATTGAAATTGAATGAAGGGAGAGGATTCATCTCTTCCACCTCCACGCATCAACAACCAAAGGATTCGCCTTCCACCACCTTCATCTGACCATTACCGTCGTCGGAAACACAACACCAGAACGCCTTTCACAATAACAGTTCCAAAAACAATAATTTGTCTTAATTTACAAGTGGAAAGAACTTGAAACAGGACCCAGATCTAGAAAATTCGAAGCCCGAGATCTAGAAAAATCGAAGCCCCAGATTACCGTCGTCGGAAACACAACACCAGAACGCCTTTCAACATTTCATGGATCAATCCATAATCAAGAATGAAAAACAAAAATGTGAACTAGGTGATTTCTGAAAATGCTAAAAACATTTTTGTGAAGGAACATGAAACAATACTCCTTCCAAATTCACAAACCGAATGAACTTGAAACAAGACCCAATACCTGAAAAGTCGAAGACCTAGATCGACATTTGGCTAAGTCGCTCCACTGATTGAGACGAGTCTGTCGCTATCGCTGGGGGAGGTGAATCTCCATCATTGCTAGGGGAGACGAGTTGGCATTGTCGCAAGGGCTGATGAGTAACATTGCAGATCGGAGGATGGGGAAGACACAGAGCCAGCGTCTATTGTCTTCCATGAGTCAGTCGTTGACCTCAATGAAGTCATCGCTGTCAACCATCGTTCTTGCCAGAATCATCCCTATCCTCCGTCGTCTTGTCGAGAGAGAGAGAGAGAGAGCGTAGGGCTTCTCGCGTGAGCCATTCTCAGAGGCAGAGAAAGAAGAGGAAGCATTGACACGGGAGGAACCTTGCCACGCTTGATGCCACGTGTTGAGTAAGATACCCATTGATTCCCTTCATTCACTTTCAATTACACGGACGTTATGTGAGGAGTTAACGGCACTGTGCAAAGTTGCAGTTTTGGAAAGTTTATTTGCATTTAAGGTCCAACCAAAAGTTTATTGTGTTGTGTGCACCTGGACTAATACTTTGTGGGCAAAAATGGTCCTTAACCCAAAATTGTATTCATATTCTAAGACAAATTACTATTGTAACATCCTTTAAAATCTGTAAATTACTCTCAAGTTTCAAGAGGCTTAAGGGTAATAGATTCCATTTATGAAAAAAATTCATTGCCCTTGCACTTATTTTAGTTGTAATTACATACTTCATAACTCGTCAATTTATACTCCCTCACTGATTAATTTATACTCTTTCAATTGTCATCTAAAACAAAATTATATGGTAGACATGATATCATCTACCATATAATTTTGTTTTGGTTTATATATCCTAAGCATACATGAGTCCAAGTCAAGAGAATGTTATTAAAATTTAAAACATATATTATATTGTAATTGGTTAACAAGTGAAGGAGCATCATTTGACAAGTGATGGGGAATGAATTAATAAGTAAGGCAGTAGGTAATGACAACTGAACGCAGGTAAAGGTGAATGCATATATATTTTTACATTTGTATTACTTTTTAGCCTTTTGGGGCTTGTTAGTAATTTGCATATTTTAAGGAACCTTATAATAATAATTTTTCTTATTTGGGACCTAAGTACAAATTTTCCAAAAACATTTGGGGGTCTAAAACATTGCAGAGGCATTTTGTTGTGAACTGAATTATTAAATACTATTCTAGTCCTATTTATAAGTTTCTTTTAACCAAATCACATATATCAAGGAGGGGTAGATAGCTTAATGATTATGGGGTAAATTTTCAACTTTAACCTCATTTATGATTGGGAACCTTTTAATTTTTTCTTCTCTCTCTATTTTTATTGGTAAAAATATAAGCAAAATTGTCACAAGTTCATTTATTTGATCAAAAGGGACTTATAAATAGGACCAAAATGGTATGTAACTACCGTTAGTCTTTAAAAGAACCACATTCCAAAAATTAATTGTTAGAGCTGGAGAAGCCAATAGTTATAAAGGCATTTTTCCAAAGAAACCTTCCCAATGTCGGACTTAATTAGCTTGTTACCCAATAACACAAAACTCAGAGCAAAGCCTTGAAATGATGCTGCTCTTATTTCATTATAGGCTTGGGTGGGGCTCCTAGTGTTAAATAATAGTAACACAGAAATGAATGAATTTGGTGTGTGTAGGTTAAGGAATTGAATTTTTTTTAATAATACAAATAAAAATAATGGAGAGGGGGATTCATAGAGTGGTAATAAACCTACCCACGTGATTCTGAAAGTTGTGCATTTTTTTTTCAAATCCACATGATGGATGCTTCTTCAGTGCGCTAATTCCAGTGCCTTGACCACTCCACAGTAACGTTTTTAATTTGTTAGTTAATTAACTCGAATGAAATGGATAGTGAATCATTCCGATCGAGATTGTAATTAAGATGATAGACTCTGCAAAATTCCTGCACCCATAGCTAGGATCTAAAGTTTATGAGTGCACAATTAGTGGTGGAATTCGGGAGTTTGGAGACAGTGCCCAAGAAAAAATTTTTAAAAGAGGATAAAAGACAATCTAATTATTCGTAAAGTTTAGGACCAGAAATGAGGTTCAATTGAAAAGTATTTCTAAGAAAATCAGTTTAAACAGAACAATATACTCTAATCCCATGGTATACAGTCACAGATACTCAGATGTTACACAATCAAATTTCAAAACAAAATAGTAAAAATCATCTAGCCTGTACTTAACATGTAGGAGTTGTAATCTTACTAATTTGAAGTTAAGATTCTAAGAGGGAGGCAATATTGACCAAACGAAAACTCAATCAGAAGAACCCAAATGTCTACATAAATTGAACTGCATCTCAAATGATAGCCATTACTACATCATTACTACTCTCAATTTCCTTAATCAGGATTCAGTGATTATTCTTGAAACTATTGGCCCTTTTTTATTCATTTATTAAAACTTTTTTTTTTTAAAAAAATATGTTCAAAAGTTTGTGACCACACGTACGGTCACCTACCCCAAGGTGCATCCGCCCCTGCCTGCACCTAAATCCCCTCATGATCGAAATCTAAAATAAAGGAAGCTCTCTAGAATCCGGGTCCATTCATCTTCTCCATCATTATTTTTTTTTCTGTTAAAGTGTATTTTTGCCTTTAAAGTATGTGTCCAGGAGTAATTTTGCTCTTGAAGTTTTCGGCGTAGTAATGTTGCCCTTGAAGTTTAAAAACGGAGCAATGTTGCCCTTCCGTCAAAAATCCTAACGGTCAATTAACGTTGACCGTTAGGATTTTTGACGGAGGGGCAACATTGCTCCGTTTTTAAACTTCAGGGGCAACATTGCAATGCCGAAAACTTCATGGATAAAATTGCTCCTGGACGCATACTTTAAGGGCAAAAATGCACCTTAACCCTATCTTTTTTCAAGTGTCCACGTACAATTACCGAAATTAAAATGAAACAATGATATTTAGATCAAAAAAAAATGGATCAAGTACTCCTTTTGTTATTGCTAATTGTAGCAGCTTCATAGTTCATTTCCAGAGATTAAAAAAAAAAAAAAACTTTGTTAAGTAAATTATTTGTAAAAAATGTGAGTTGCTTTTGTAAAATACCCAATTTAATCATTCGAATTGAAAAGTACTCATTTGATGGATATTTCTTTGACAGTGCAATGAATAAGGATTATCATTTATTTAGAATAAAAGTTACATATTTAAGAGGCAAGTAAATCGGTGTTTTAGTTTTAAAATCAAAGCAAATCTCTTAAGTCTTAATGTCAAGTGCCTCATAGTGCGATGGCACTAGGGTCATCCTTAGGAGCTGGCCTTCCCCCTTGTCCAGGGTTCGAGCCCTGCCTCCCCCTCCCTCCATTGGCCGTATCATTAAAAAAAAAAAAAAAAGCAAACCTCTTAATTAGCTTAAATAATTAAGATCAGGGAAGCATTAGTTAGGTTTTAAATTTTTTTGTTTAATGATAATTAAATTGTAAATATCAATTAAATTAATTGTAAATATGAAAGTTTTAGTGCTTTTCTGGTGTATAAAAAAAAGTTCCTCGAAGTGTATAAAATTAAGCAATTTTGCCTTGGCCGCTATTCCAATTAATTTTGACTGTTAGTTGAATAAATATGTTGTATTGGAAGTCCCCATGCCATCCACGTCATTTTTGTTAAGATGGAAATTTACCTTGAAAGTTCATATGTCATCTATTTCATTTTTTTCAAAAGTTATATTTAAAATTTTCGAGGAAAATTTGCACTTAAATAAAAATGACGTGGGTGACATGTGGATTATCAGCTCAACATATTTGATTAACTAACAATTAAAATTAACTGAGATAACGGCTATCAAAAAATTGCTCCGTTTTTTATACTTTCTGGATGAGATTGCCCTTAGTGTAAACTTCTAGAGCAAAATTACCCCTAAATCCATTAAAAAAAAAAAATTATAGGTTTAGTTACAAATGAATGGTTGTAACTTATAAGACTTACATATCTGTTTGATCTGCAACTATAATTTTTAAGACCTAATTATCATTAAAATCGTTCTCATCACATCATTATTATCTTTATTTTTAGGATCGTACCTTAATTATATATATATATATATATATATATATAAAAGCTCTTCCAAATAGTATAAAGGTTTCAAATGAGATGAAGTTGACCTAAATAGTGTTGCACGAATGGGTGAGGTACCACAGTCCTGGACAGGCTTGAGTGGGCTACACTTTTGAGCACAGCCTCACAATTTAACTTCCATATATTTTATTCCTCCATCCTAAATATATATAATATAGTTTATAATATAATATTTTATGTTTAAGAGTGGAGATAATATATGTGTATTTTTCCCACACTCATCAATTTAATTTACGTATGTCTTTTCCACTGATTAATTATAAAAGGGTTAAGTTGAAATAAATACCATGATCTTAGATCATATCCAATTTGTAAGAATATTTAATAATATCAATAGAATTTTAAAATAAAAGAAAAAATGACACAACTATTAAGAATACTTATTGTCCATTATTTTTTTTATGGTCGGACCCACCGTCTTCTTCATCTACAATATAAATTAATGGTATTTTTTCATTCTAACCCATTATACAATCACTCTATATACCGAAATATACAGTTACACTTACACACACACACACGCATGCATGTGATCTAATTAATTAGTGTGCTTGCTAGCTAGCTAGCTAGCTAGCCACCACTGTCTCAACCATGCACACGCACTCAAATTTCTAGAAGTACGTAAATATTTTGTGAAGTGAGGAGCATAAACAGATGCTCCTGTGATCCTGTCTCAGTATTGATTTACTTTAATTCATATAACATGTACTTTTATTAATATATATATATATATATATATATATATATATATATATATATATATATAACACGTACAAAGATAACTACATGTGTAGTGTAAGCATGAGCCTCTCGGTGAATTTAATAAGAATATGTATAATTTTAATTTCTTTTTTTGGTCGAAATATAATTTTAATTTCACATCTCATTGTTAATGTTTACAATTTTATTTCTTTATTACCATAAAATTCATATTTATGAATTATAAAAGGCTGTGAGCGCCCGTGTTAGTATTAATCGTGATCGTACAATTTCGTGCCGGCTTTATTTGCCATGTGAAGCCACAGTTTTTAGTCCTATCATTAATTAGGAGTACTATCTTAAATATTTAAATGGTCGGAAATCAATTCCACGTACAAAGTAAATCTATCAAAGACAAACGCACAAAAAACACTTTTTGCTTTTCATGTTTTTAGAGAAATTAATCTTTACTGCTACTGCCACGTGGAATCAGAAAATATTTTAGTTCAAGTCAAAAAATAAATATATTTAAATTATAGTATCCCATAACATTAAAAATATCTTGAGCAAAAAAAAAATAACATTAAAAATATAAATAAATAATAACTAGTAATTATAAATTAAAATAAGATATAAGATGATACTAACATTTTCAGTATGTATCTCAAATAAGAATTTTATTTTTCTCTCACAACTTAATAAGTAATGAACCCAACATTATCTTTGTAGAGAATATAAAAGATTAGCTAACGCTAAATTATTGGCCAGAATGAAACCTCATATAATAAATACATATATTAGAAAGTCGGCTGTGGCCAATACCCCCACCAACCAACTAGTGTTTCTGCCATTGCTGTCACTTGTGGACAGTGGAGTCTATTTCTAACACTAGAAAAAAAGTTCTTAGGTTAAAATTAAAAGCATCCACACCCTAATGTTATCTTTAATGTCATGTCATACCCTAAATCATAAATAGGATTAAGATACTACAAGTATTACAAAATTAACGTGAATGAGCTAAATGCATTATGTTTAACAGAGAAGAAGCTAAATTACCGCCTTGACATAGTATAATAACAGTAAGACATATCATGAGGACAGAGACATGACACCTTTGATTAAACTCCAAGAAACAATAATGAACCGAATCATGAGGAAAATGAAAGTGACGATAAATAATTATCTGTTGGGTTGATTTTTGTTGTTTTCCTTGTTCGAGCAGTAATCTTGAGTACTTGTTCATTAATTGGTTCACGGGACGCAGCTGGATTCGGAGAGATAAGATGGACACTACATTATTAATTTAAGATTAGTTAGGAAAAAGGTGAGGCAAACGAATATAATTGATCGAACATGTAGCGAAGCTGCTAGATAGATCAGAGCAAGTTTTGGAATCATTCACTCGTCGTGTCTCTGGGATTCTTGTCTGATTTAATTAATAGTACTCCTACTACATATTATTGGTTATCACTGAGAGAAAAGAATGAAGTTGTTGTTGACTTGTTTCTTCTTGTGTGTTGAGAAAACGCTGCAAATCAATTAATTAGAGACGAAAAAGCAGATAAAGTGTCGTTAATCTTTTGATCTTTTTGTGTTTTGGTGTTATATACATGGGATATATGGTCATCAAAGTCTTCAATTCTACTCCACAAATCACTACTAGTAATTGCTTTTTCATATATGTCTTTCCGTGTTACATCAATATATTTTATTTTATGTCACCCTTAATTAATCATTCATGCTATGGTCAACACTAAAGTTCATTCAATTAAGAAAAAGTTCTTACAATGGATCATTGTGTCTATAGTCATATATATTATGAAACAATATAATGCCAATGATGCTTTGAATTTGGGCGTGGATATGAAATCTTAATAAACTCAGATCAAATCTTTTAAATAAATAGTTAACTGGCTTGCCCGTACGTCATGCTGACGCTTTAATTTCCTTCTTTTTTATTGTTACATTTTATGGATTTATCTGTTGTATTAGATAATTAAGGTATGTATATGATGTTGGCTAAAATTGGCATGCTGTAAGGGGGAAAAAACCATATCTTATTCTTATAAGAACTAGTTATCTAATTTCGAAATATTGAGAAATCTAAATAATAAGTTAGTTAATTATAATATACATATATAGAATCTCTCAGAAATACTTATATTTAATTTGTCATTAAATTATAATCAATTTATAAGTTAAATAAATTAGTTTAAAGAAAAATGATAAATATAATAAATAAAATAAAAAAGAGTATAAGATTTATTATCAAAATTCACTTCGAAACCCGTCTCTTATATTTATGACCGGCCGTAATAATATTTACTGTGAAGCTGATTGCTTCCATATCATCTGGATTGATAATACTAAATTCAAAGAATCTTTCATATCTCTGTGATCCTTTTTATTCTCTTTTTTCTTCAAAACAATTTTATAGAGCTAGCATGATTATTATAGGAGCGCTACAATAAATACACACCAAGAGTATACTGGGCAAATTAATTAAAACAACAAATGAAACATGTAAAGGAAAGTTAAAATATTGATTTTATGTATGGAAAAAACATTTTTCCCCCTCATATACTGTATCTCACATCCAATATTGTTGGATTAAATTTGAGTATAATTAAACTCAATTAGTAATAACTATATATTCATTTTTCCTTTAACTCATAATAATATTCATATATATTCTCGATGAAAATATCCAGCCATAATAATTAAGTTAAATAGTGATTCTTCATTATATATCTGTGACCAGTAATTGTATTGGTGATGGGTCATAGTTCAGTGCTTATCACAATGATGTACTGTGTGCTTATTGCTGTGACGCATAAAACTCAAATTCAGATATAGTTTTGCCGTGTATATCAGTAATTCATGTAATTTTTGTATTCAATCAGCAGTTAAGTTAAAGATTGGAGTTTATATATTTTTTTTCCCTTTTTCTTGATTGAATTTATTAGATGTTATGTTTAGGGCTTGCGTACAAGTTATTAAGTCTCCATTAATCATTATTATTGAGAATGAGTTCAGTTGCATCATAATTAATCAGGTGAAGCATCGTGTTATTAATTACTTATTTGGGTGGATCAAGTAATTAAGTAGTATACGTTATATATGATCGGCAATCTATCTATATATCTGCTCAATTATAAAGGAAAAAATAAATAAGGTTATATATAGAGCATCTCTGACATCGATCATTTTCTCTGCAATAACACAATATATATCTATCCATCATTAATAACCTTGAAAAGCACCCTGTTAGGAGGAGTAGTGGATAAGATCCTACTTAATTAATATATAAACTCCTATGATTAATCATGAAATGATGCGTTTGAGAACGACATTTCAATTCATTTTTAATTTCCCCATTATATATAAGTTTTACATTCTTCAACAGCTTTGATTTATTTTAACAGTCAATATTATTTTTTTAATTTTAGAATTTTATTAAAACGGGGGGCACAATTGAAAAAATAACAATCAGTACTGTATATCTCGAATTTTTAAAGAATGTATAACAAGTTAACAAAAGTTTTCAAAAAGACAAATAAAAAAGCGAGAGCGAGGAGTTTAGCCGACATTATTGAGAGCCACTATTGAAAAAGCTTAATTTAACTATAGCTATCCACAGTAGTCCAGACGAACCAATTTTAGTGCTCATCATCATTATAGAGACCGTTTAAATCTAATTTAAATGGTTAAGATTGAATTTTTTATTTTTACATTTTTTTTTCAAAAAGAAAATATTGTAACGTGCACAAAATTAAAATAAAAACAATATATTAACAGTGATTTTTGCAAAAAATATTTTTTCGATTAAAAAATCAATAGGTGAAAAATCTTGAATCAATACTGTTAAAATTTTATTTGAACTATATAGATCCTACTACTACAGTGAATAGCTCTTAGTGCTAATCATTACAATGCTGAAACTGATTCATATCCGAACGGGAAAAGAAGTCTTCCATATAATGATTAACATCACAATAACATTTATATAATTCTGCATTCCTCAGTTACGTTTGTATGATAAGATGTCTTTAATTTAAAACTTTGTCATATTCCTTAATACAAGATACTCGTATTTACGAAAAGTAGAGAAAGATTTATATATATTCTTCATGGATCATTTACAAATATTAATTTCTTTACAAGCGTCCGGAAAATGGTATACGAACAAGGTGTAGCAGGGTTGACGAAAAGGGAGAACTGTGAGTATATATATGTTAGTGGCAGTTAGTTGTTCATTTTCCTGTGTTGCTCTGAATTATGAATGGGATGGAGACTTAGGATCCATAAATGTATGTTTGAGCTTAAATAAGATCTCAGATTGTGGATGAGGATAGAGTTAATTATTTGTTCACTGATGCACCCAATTAGAGAAGACAACCAAAAAAACAAAAACATGATTACACTATGGCGATCCATTACTGGACAGCATTCACTAACGGGGGGTCGATCGCTAATACTCATACTCTTGTCACTTTATCAGTCAATTTCATTTCAGCATACTCTGTTAGAATTAAGAAAATCTTTAAATTTTATTAACCATGTCTTAAAATTTAATATATATATATATATAGCACTCTCTTTTAATATAAGATATATTTACATAATTTAATTAGATTAAAAAAGTTAGTTAATATGATATAATTAATTAAGTTTTCTAAAATGCATAATTGATTATTTTCTTTAATTCATTCATTCTCTCTTCTCCTTATTTATTATTGAGAGAACATCAATATGATTAAATTATGAAGAGATTGACAAATATGAAAATTATATATTATATTTAGGATTAAAACCAATTTCATAAATATGTCTTGTATTAAGAAGGAAGGAGTATTACTTTTCAACTTTATTCATATTTATATATACACTTATCAAGAAAACACTAATTTTACACTCTGGGCAAAAAAATTAATTTGGTTCATTGAGCATTTGAAAAATTGGAGGGAGTAAGATATATAATGGGGAAATGTCTTGATGCTACTCGAATAATGGGTAATGAGTAATGAGAGAAGGGAGGAATTTGAGGTTGATTTGGAAGCACAAGAAGTGGTGGGGCCCTTCCTCTCCCGGTGCTCCACCGCCTCCTCTCTTCCCCAGTCACCACCGTCGCCGCGTGTCAGGGGCTCCTCTCCCCAGTTGCCTTTTCTCTCATACTCATACCTACAAGTTTTTGATAATGGAAGTGTTTGAATATTTTGTTCATGTTAAAAAAAGAAAAGAATGTGAGTGTCAACCACTGAGCAGTCAGCAGGGAGGAGCAGTGCTTCAGGCTACATTCAGTGATTCAGACATCTGGCCTTTATCCTCTACTATTTTATTCTCCTATATATTATTATTATCTTCCTTCAATTATATACTCCCTCCTAACATATACGAGTAGTTTTTTTATTTTATTTTTTTAAAAAAAGGACATCAGAATTAGGATGCGTATTCCAAGATATTCCGCCATCTGAATTCGTCTCATTCCCTTATTATTGAAGACCACCCCTCTGGTCCTGTGAAAACTGTAGAGAGTGCATTTTTTTTACTTTTTTTTTTAAAGAAAAAAACATGAATGCATGGTACTTGTTGTAGCTTAGTGACCTATGAAGTTGTACGTAGGTGAAAGGTTATAGATTTGATGTTGATGGTAACATCATGCAACGAATAGAATACGCCTTGCATGTGGAAAAATGGTCCATCAAGAAAAGAGGGGGTCCTTTACCAACACTAACCAACCCCCCCCCCCCCCCCCCCCGGCCCAAAAAAAAAAAAATTCTTCTTCTTTGATCAAATTCGCATGTTTGGGGGCAAAAAGGGGTTTCGACATAAGGCTTGAGAAGAGGTTGGTGGCAGCCGTAGGATGCATCTAATTTATCATCACACACACACACACAAATTCCTTGCTTCGCTTTGGGGTGTTTTTTTTTTTTGGCATTACTAGAAAAAGTCGATTCTGCGACGGATTTTGCTACGGAATATTTTCCGTAGCAAATCCTTGAAATTTGCGACGGATTAATAAATCCGTCGCAAAATTTTGCGACGGAATTGATATTCCGTCGCAATTTTAAAGAAAAAAAATTCCTGGGTAAATTTATTTGCGACGGAAACACACTCCGTCGCAAAGTTTGCGACGGACGGTTGTTCCGTCGCAAATTGGCGGCCAAAAGGCCGCCATTTCTGGTCCTTCTTGTGACGGATAGACAGTCCGTCGCAAATTGCGACGGATTGTGTTTCCGTCGCAAGAAGTTTTATAACCCAGAGCTCAGTCCCGACGGTTCTGACGTTCCTCATTTGACCACCCTCAGCTCGTGAATCCTGCCGCCGCCCTCGGCTCGTGAACCCCCTCCGCGCCCTCAGCTCCGTCCGCCGCGCCCTCAGCTCGTTTGCCCCTCAGCTTCCCACCCTCGGATCCCCACGCCGTCCCAACATTCCTCATTTTGCCACACTCAGCTCGTGAACCCCGCCGCCCTGAACCCCTGCCGCCGCCCTCAGCTCCGTCGCCGCGCCGCCTCGCCCAGCTCGTTTCCCCCCTCAGCTTCCCACCCCCAGATCCCCACGCCATCTGTGACTATTATTCTCTCTTTGTATCTCTCTCTCTCTCAGCCAAAGGTTCTTTTCTCTCTTCTTTCATGTAAACTCTCTCTCTCTCGCTCAAATTAGTGCTCTTCATCTGTAGCTATTTCTATGTCTGAGAGTTTGTTAACTTTCAGATTTCTGATTTTTCAGGTGAAGCCTTAATCGATGAACTGAAGAGGGAAGACTCAAATTAAGTTGTCACTGTTTGGTACAAGTTTGTGATGCTTGATGGTTACTATCCATATGACCATTTTGACCTCCTGGTAAATTTTTCTGAATCCGTCTTCTTCGGCTCCTTTTGGTTTCTTTTTTTCACTCTATCTTAGATTTTTTTGGTGCATAGTGATTATACTATTCCATAATATTTTTCTTATTCGCCTATCTAAAACAAATTCTAATAGATATTGTCTGTCTTTACTTTAGTATTTATATGCATTATCATTATTCATAAGAGTATATATGATCATCTCTGGCGATCTAAAAGAGTCCTTCATTAGTTTCCAATTAGGAAGAAGAAAAAAGAGAAAGCCATTCTGAATTTAGAATTTAGATCTTGAATATTAGAAAGGAGTGGGGAGAAATGTGTTTCTCTGGGTATTTTTCTCTGCATCTGTCAACTTCATCTTTTTTTCCCCCACAGTTGGTGAACTTGCGTAATGATACTGTGAGATATCATTTTGTTTTAGTAAAGGGAGCAATTACTCAGAACATTGACATTTTGTATTTAATGCATATCATTATTTGCAAGTATTATGATCTGAGATTCTGAGTCTTTGGGCTTGTGGGGCAAACAAAAGAAAGAAAAATGAAAAACAAATAGGACAGAACTATTAAATATTTTGATCAATGCATTCTGAAACTCCATAAGTTAAAGCAAATTTTCATGGTGAAAAATAAAATTTATGATACTATACTTTGTTTTATTAGAGAGCCACTTTATAAGACAAAACAAGATCAAGCAGCAAATTGAATCTTCAAATTAAATAGGACTACTTTATCTGCCGCAGCCCGGGGTAAGACGCCAATCCTTTTGTTAATTTCATCTTTTTTGTTTGATGTCTCGCATTTTGTTAATATGTTGAATATATACTCTCTATCCCTCGTATTTTTATGAAACTATTTGTGTTTGAATGCTATGCATTACATAGAATATGAGTAATTATTTAACTTTTTTTATAATTTGTAAATAATGGGGCCTGTTCTGTGTACGTGTATATATTTTATATGATATATTGATGATATCAATGATTTGTATAGTGTGTGTATGTGTATTGATTGTAGGTTATGAGATTTTTGACTTGGTGATACTTGGTTTTTATTTGTTGAGCATTTGGTCTGATGTATCATTACTTGGTTCCAATATGTTTTTTTAAAAATTACTGTTGATTCCAAACTATTGTTTTAAAGTATACATGAATTTTGTCAACAACTTGTATAATGTTTTCAAAATTATCTTTAAAACCATTGGACAATTTCTTTATACTTGACTAATTAATGAACCTTTAATTCTTGAGCAATTAATATAACTTTACTTATATCAACTTCTTCTATATTTATTATATCAAGTTTTCTAATAAAGTAATAAACATCACCAAGTGTTCTATTTATTTTATGTGGGTTTATAGTTAAATGATAATATTTTAAAAATAGGCCACATGACCATATGTAGTTGGAGAAATTGACATAATAGATAAAAAGATCTTAACGTAAATATTTTCCTTAATTAATAAGGATGTGTAAAATAATTGATGCAATGGATAATTTTGTAAATTTAAGCCTATAACGTTAAACTCACTAAAAAAAAGGCCAATAAAACTAAGTAAAAATTTTTGAATCACAAAAATTCATAAATATATATATTTATTCTTTATGGAACGGTAAAATAATAATCAAAAAACGAGTAATTTCGCAAAATAGACTCACAAATATTGCCGTGATGAAAAATTAATTATAGATAATGGGCCCAACCCTTAGTTCAATTCAGCCTGCATTATGGATCGCTTTCTTGGGCTACAAAAGCCGGGAGGACAAGCCCAAGGACAACAAGAATCTGGCCCAACTATTTTTTTAAACCGGCTTCGACTTTATGTCACTGCTAGAAAAAAGGGATTATGCGACGGATTTTGCTACGGAATATTTTCCGTAGCAAAATCCATCAAATTTGCTACGGATTAAGAAATCTGTAGCAAAAAAGAAAATTTGCGACAGAAGGAACATTCCTTTGCGACGGAAATTAATTTCTGTCGTAAATTTGCGACGGAAATGAACTTCCGTAAAAAAAATAATAAAATAAAACTACAACGGGAATTTTTTTGCGACGAAACCATAATCCGTCGCAAATTTGCGACGGACTATGATTCCGTCGCAAAGTGGCGGCAAAAATGGCCGCCATTTCTTAACCTTTTTGCGACGGACATCAGATCCGTTGCAAAAAAAAGCATCAATTATTCCAAATAATCTCCTCAATATCTTGCGGATTAAATGAAAAACAAATTAAGTCAAACATACATGTAACCAGTTTCCCACTAAGCATTAGAGAGAGCTTATCAGGTCTTGACCTTTCAAATATGATTTGGATATAAAGATCTTAATTGATTTTTTTAAAATGATGATCTTTAGATAAAAATTCATTTTTTGGCAAAAAAGAAAGTTAAAAAGTTATCTCTATTTTATATTTTATACCCATTAAAATATGTAATTTAAGAATATAGACGTTTTAAGAAAAATAATATTTAGATCGTTTAAATTAATTATAGACCATCCATATCTGATTAGCTTTCTCTATTAAGCAAATTACCAAAAAAAAAAGTCTTCTCATTTTTAGACCTCCATTCCTTATTAGAAGGAACAAGTATAAAAATCAAGTGGTTCAAATATCCATTTTCCTTAATAAAGTATCTTTAAGAGAGTACATGAGAGATAGCGAGTGAAATATTATTGAAGAGAGATAATAAGTGGAATAGAATGAGGTAAAAATAGAAAGACCAATTTAAAGTATACATGGAAAAAAAAAACCAATTGCACTTTAGAATTTCAAATCATTGGTTTTCTTATTAAATTAATTAGTAAATTGATAAATTTTATACTAAATACTTATTCTGTTGTAGGTCACAAAAATTATTAAATATTTTGAATTTTACATGATATTTTGAATTGACCACTTTTATATATTTGTGACATGTTGAGATGTTAATTAAGTTAGTAATTGAACTAGCTAGGAAATATGGATGACAACCATGATAGAAGTTGGATGTACAATCGCCTAACTGAGAGAAGAGAACTAACTCAAGCATTCTTGGCGGGTTTGCCCATGTTCATCAATTTTGCTCTGGCACATTCAACTAATTCAAGTAGGGAGATCAGGTGTCCGTGTGTCAAATGTAGGTGTATAAGATTTGAAGATTTTGAGGAGGTCAAAATCCATTTGTGTAGAAGGGGATTCATGAAGGATTATGAGTGTTGGGAATATCATGGCGAAGTCCGACCGACACCGACACCTAGTGGTTATTACGGGGACAGTAGTCATCGAGACAACCTTAATCAATATGAGCAGTTGGTTATGGACGCTGCTGGACCGTCGATCGGCCGATATTTCGATCCTGTTACTCATGCTGAGTCGTCATACATGGGAGAGGAGACCGATACACATGCTCAACCATCATACATGGAAGAGGATCCTCATCCGGAAGCCGATAGGTTCTATAAAATGCTTCAAGAAGCTCAACGTCCGTTATGGGAAGGTTGTGAACACTTTGAAAATAGTGAATATTCATCGCTATCGGCTACCCTAGCAACACTAAGCCTGAAGACTGATCACCATATGAGTGAGAGGAATTACAACGAAATGATGCAGATCATAAGCAAGGTTGTTCCCAACGACAGTAATTTGCCGAAGGATTTTTACCAAGCAAAAAAAAAGGTGAAAGAGCTTGGGCTTGGATGTGAAAAAATTCATTGCTGCCCTAGGGGATGTATGTTGTATTACAAGGATGATGCTGAGCTGACCAATTGTAGATTCTGTGGACATGACAGATATGAAGTTGTGAGGAAAGGAAGGAAAATTACCCGTCGAGTGTTAAGCAAGATGCACTACTTTCCTCTGGTGCCCAGACTTCAGAGATTGTATGCATCAGAACAAACAGCTGCTCACATGAGATGGCATCGGGAGCATCACAGGGATGAAAACTTTGTGACGCATCCTTCGGATGCTGAAGCTTGGCGTAAATTTGACGAGGCGAATCCTTTCTTTGCTATGGATCCCCGTAATGTCCGTCTTGGTCTATGTTCGGATGGGTTCGCTCCTTTTGATAAAACGGGCAGGAATTATTCCTGTTGGCCTGTCATTGTGACACCGTACAACCTCCCACCTTCTATGTGCATGAGAAGAGAGTTTTTGTTCCTGAACGCGTTAATCCCTGGGCCATCCAACCCAAAAAAGAAGATAGATGTGTACCTCAGGCCTTTGATAGACGAGTTGAAGATGTTGTGGAGTGAAGGGGTTCTTACGTATGATATATCATTGAGTCAGAATTTCACAATGCGTGCTGCCTTAATGTGGACGATAAGTGATTTCCCTGCATATGGGATGTTGAGTGGCTGGCAAACGTCGGGAAAGCTTGCATGCCCGGTATGTCTTGAACAGAATATGGGTTATAGCTTGCAACACAGTCACAAGGTCTGTTGGTTTGACAGGCACCGGCGATTCCTACCCCCCAATCATCCGTACAGGACAAATAGAAAAGACTTCACGCGGAATGTTGTCGAACGAGCAGATCAACCTCTTCGTTTAAGTGGCCAAGAAATATGGGATAGGGTCAAGCACATTCCAAGTGTCGAAGAGGGGGCTGCTTCTAGCGAACCTGTGGGATATGGTGTTGATCATCATTGGAACAAACGCAGCATCTTCTGGGAACTACCATATTGGAAAGATCAACTGTTAAGACACAACCTCGATGTCATGCATATTGAGCGGAATGTGTTTGACAATATTATGTACACCGTGATGGACACCAAGGGCAGGACGAAGGACACAGTCAATGCAAGACTGGACATACAAGAGATTTGCAGAAGGCCTGCTTTGCATTTGGTGCAGGATGGCAGGGGACGGATTTCCAAACCTAGAGCACCGTACACATTAAACAAACAGCAGAATTTAGAATTGTTGCAATGGGTAAAAGATTTGAAACTCCCGGACGGTTATGCGTCAAACCTGAAAAGATGTGTCAACATGCACGAGGGGAAGTTCTTCGGGATGAAGAGTCATGATTGTCATGTTTTTTTTCAGAGATTGTTGCCTTGGGCCTTCAAAGCACTACCGAAGGAAATATGGTCTATTCTAACGGACTTTTCCGTGTTCTTCAGAGAAATTTGTGCTTCAGAGCTTAATGTTGAAAAGTTACGGCTTCTGGAGGCGAGTATGCCTATAACGCTATGCAAGTTAGAGAAGGTGTTTCCTCCTTCCTTTTTTGACTCAATGCAACATTTGCCCGTTCATTTGGCTTACGAAGCAAGGGTAGGAGGCCCACAACAATATAGATGGATGTATCCGTTTGAGAGGTAATATATATGTCTTTCGATCTGTTATTAATTGAAAAACATGGTACTTTAGTTTATAAATACCCTATGATATTCCATTGTAGGTTTTTACGCACACTTAAGCAGAAGATCAAAAATCCAACCCACGTTGAAGGATCTATCGCTGAAGCATATCTAGTCGAAGAGGCCGCTAAATTTTCGTCATACTATCATCCCCCTGAAATGATGTCAAGATGGAGAAGGGTACCTCGCAACGATGCCGGTGATACAAGGGATCAAAAATCAATATTTAATTATCCAGGGTGAGTCGTGGGAAAACATTGGAAATCAACTCTTGACGGAAGAGATAAGCAAGTAGCGGAGTGGTACATTCTAAACAACTGTGAAGAGGTCGCCCCGTACTTAAAGTAAGATTTTTGTTTTTCTGTTTTACTATTACGATAAGTATTAAAGTATTAACTTCATATATATATATTTGCAGTTACTTTTCTAATTGGGTCCGATCGGAAAATCCTTCAATGTCGGTGTCCCAGGTTGATCAATTCACGAACTCTGAGTTTCCAAAATGGTTTCGAACCTATTTCGCGAAACATCGAGAAGATCCCAATGAAGTTCCATGGAGTTTATCTTATGGAGCTCCAATTAGTGTTACTCAATGCAGCAGATATATAATCAATGGGTATCGGTTTTCAACTGTTGACACGGATGCAGGTACACAATGTTGCAATTACGGTGTATGTTGTCGAGGTGACCAAGTTGACGGGGTGGAGACTGTCTACTACGGGAAGTTACGTGACATAATTCAATTGAAATATCCGTGGGACAATGTGGTGACCCTTTTTAAGTGTGAGTGGTTTGATAATAGTTCGTGTGGGACAAAAATGGACGAGCATGGAAATATTGAGATCCATTGGACAAGGAGATATGCGGTTGGTTATGACCCATTCATCCTTGCTCAACAGGCGGAACAAGTTTACTATACATTATATCCCACATCCCGCCAAGGGTGGAGGGGGGTTATTAAAACCAAAGCACGAAATATCATACCGAAGTCGAAAGAGTCGGATTCAAATGACGGTATGGCTGAACCGTTCCAAGCTGATGTGGAACATCTACTGCCCATAAACATCGAAGACAACGAAATACCAAGCAATCTCTTTGATTCTGCTGTGGATTTAGAATTGATTCCTATACAAATTGACGATGAGGAATCAGACGATGAGGCAGCATTGATTTACTCTGATAGTGAATCTGAGTTCGACGACTATGAGACTTCAGAGGAAGACGGGCAAGCAGAAGTCGATGAACAAGAATCGTCCGGTTGAGATTTGTTAGTTTTTTGTTTTTGACGGTCTGTTATACTACATACTTTGTTACTTCACTACTGTAATCAACCCGGGTTATATTTGTAGTTTTTTTTTATTCTTTGACCTAATGTCTATAAGTGTTCAGAGATGGAGCATCAAGGAGGATCTTCAGGTAGTGGACGTGGCGGTGGTCGATCCCGGCCCCGTCCTATCAGAGGTGGTAGGGCATCGTCATCTGCCCCTTCTGTAGGCAGAGGGCGGGGCGGGGCCCCAGAGGTGCCACCGTTTAATATGGCATCGTCACCGTCGGGTTATTTCTCATCTTCGCCGTCGCTGTATACGTCGCCGTCGCCTTCTACCCCCACTGATCCGCAGCAAATGGGACAACAGGTTTACTAGCCTAATTCTGATTGATTTACATATGTTTAGTTTCATGAAACCATCTATGTACAAACATCTTTAATATTTCACATTTCTTGCTTAGCACACCCCCTCGCCTCAGAGCCACGTCGAGGAAGAAGGTAGTTCCTCCAATACACCGATCTGGGGCACAACAGATCCTGAGACAGGGCTGCTTTGGATCTGTCCTGACAATGAGTAGTAAGTCATGCCAAGTTACCAGTAATGTTACTAATCCCTTTTCTAATTGGTTTTATGCTAATAATATTTGCATGATGTCCTCTGTCTTTAGCTTTGTGCCTCGTGATCCGGTGATGGATTTCATCTCGGACCAATTATTCCGTAACTACAATCAAGCTTGGACCAGTTGGACAGCGATTCCTACGGAAAATCGAGATGCTTGGTTCGATGAGTTTATGGTAAGTTATTTGTTTATGGTTTTTAATTAAGTACTTTTATAAATTACCGCACTAATTGTTCGTTGTTGATTTTCAGAGGAAGCACATGTCGTTGCCTGAACATCGTGCAGCTCTGAGAAAGGCTTATAACGCTAGGGCAGCCCGGTGGTTGTCTCAAAAGCTTTATAACTTGAGACATGGTGGAAGAGGCAGGCGAGATTGGCTTCCACAGGACACTGCAAACCAATTATTTGACAATTGGGCCACCAATGAAAAGTTTCAGGAGAAGAGTGCGAAAAATAAGCAAAATAGGGCCAAAATGGAAGGCCCGTCATATGTTGGCGGCTCTATTCCGATGACTGAGTGGAGACAGAAACTTGTGAGTACACGTTATTTTCTATTTAGGTAATCAATATTTTGTACTTTGAAGTAATTAACTATGATCATCATTTGCGTTTGCAGGCAGAGACTGGGGTTCCTCCAGAGTCGGTAGGTTGGGCTGCCTTTGAGCGGACCCATTCCCGGCAGTCTGAAGGAAGTGATGAGAGGGAATGGATTAACTCAAGGGCGCACACAGTAGCGGTTAGACATTTATTGCATTTATTACTTGTTTTATGCACCACAATATTTATTTCATTTTACATGTCTTATTTGTTATGTATTTTTGTCTTTGTAGGAAAATTATACGAAGCTATCGCAGGAGAGAGACTCACAGCGTGAGACTGACCCGTCATCCTCTGTGTGCGATAATGATAGTCTGTTCATTGAGGCTGCAGGTGGATTTGACAAGAAAGGGAGAGTCTTTGGATACGGTGCCGCTGCTAGCCGACTGAAGCCAACAAAGCGCTCCTCATCCGGCATTGAAGATGTTTCTGCAGGTAAACGTATTTGATATTGAAAATTTCCATTCTCTTGTCCATTCAAATGAAGTCCAAATAATAAATGTACTTGATATTGTTTTTGCAGATGAGATGAAGAAGATGAAGGCTTTGACAGCACAGATGACTCAGGAACAGGAGCGGATGCTTGAAGAGCAAGAGAAGATGAGGCAGATGATGATTCAGGAACGAGAGATGATGGAGGAGCGGATGGCTAAAGAACGAGAGATGATGGAGGAGCGGATGAGGCGGATGCAAGAGGAGATGATGAGGCAGATGCAGATTCAACTCAAGTCCCTAATGAACAAGGGTTCGGGGTCGGCTCCTGGTGATGATGACCATGCTGGTGATGATGATGATGATCACAATGCTCCTGTTTAGACTACTGTTTAGAATTTGCCCTTTGTAACATTGTTAGACTACTTTTTAGTATTTGGTATTTGTTAGATTACTCTTAATGTGCACTCCTTATAATTATTATTATATCCATGAATCACTACTTTTTGTACTCAATTTTTTAAAATTAAAAAAAAATAACATTCAAAATAATTATTAGTTTTGCTAAGAAATTGTTTCTGTAGCAAACGATCAAATATGGGGAAATTTACAAAATTTCTAATTTGCTATAGAAAAATAAAAAAATTTAAATAATAAATATAAAAATATAAAAAAGGAAAAAAAATAAATAAATTAAAAAAATTAAAAAAAAAAAAAGAATTTGCTACGGAATAGAATTCCGTAGCAAATTTGCTACGGAATAGAATTCCGTAGCAAAATTGCTACGGAATAAATTTCCGTAGCAAATTTCAAATTTGCTACGGAATTAATTCCGTAGCAATTTGCTACGGAATATATTCCGTAGCAAAGTTGCTACGGAATAAATTCCGTAGCAAATTTGCTAAGGAAAGGAAATTCCGTCGCAAATTGCGACGGATTTTCCTTATCCGTCGCAATTTGCGACGAAGGATTTTGCTACGGAATTTTTCCGTAGCAAATTCCTTTTGCTACGGAAAATCCATATTTTTCCGTAGTAAAATGATTTTGCTACGGAATTTGCTACGGAATTTTTCCGTAGCAAAATCTGAAAATTTTTGTAGTGTGGATAGAACGCTTTGGTGTTGATGTTTAGCCCACAACCACAAGTAGCCCATCTCTGCCATAACAGGCTTCTATTTGGGCTTTTGTGAAGACATGATGTTGGAAGATGAGGGAATGAATTTTTGGTGTGGTTCTTGTCAAACTTAGCAGGTGGGCGGGTAAGCCCCAAGGAACTCATTTCCTGATTCAAACGCAATAGAATACGATACAGGTCAAATAAAAAAGAGTAGAGTCATGGAATACATAAGAAAAGGGTAGCTAAAGTGGTAAAATGTTCCCATCGTGCGCCTCAGTCAATTCCATCTCCGTCAACTAAAGTCACTTCCCACTCGTGTTCCTATGCAACCCGTACGGATTCAATATCATCCCCTCACAATGCTATATATGCTTTCCCTGCCCTATTTATTTAGGCTTATTTTGAATATAAATGAATTAAAATGAAGAGATGGGGAAAAGGAAAGGGTTTCCCACATCCCAACCATCATAATTAATTACCCGCCAATGCCCCCCCCCCGGGGGCCCCACACACAAGATAGGGTACAGCAGTCGCAGCGGTGTTGTTCCTTACTGACCCTACACGTGCCCCCCCGCTCCTTTGTCCTTTCCACCTAATATCATATCATATCGCCAAATTATTCTTTCATCAAGTCTTGTTCCATAAAAAATTGTGCCTATTTTTTTTAAAAAAGAAAACTATCTTACTGTATGTTGTTGTCAAAATATTGGTGTTTATTACCACCTCCAATCCTACTTCTACTTATAGACAAACTTTGTAGTATAAATCCTAGGTGCTATGGACCTGAATAATGGGCTTATTAAAGGTTAGACCTAGTCTTTCTTAGACCAGATAAACCACCAATATCTCCATGATTATGCCCATGATCGGATATAATGCAGGTAATGGGGAGAAAATGGCTTAGATCGGGGGATATGCACGACAAGGGGAGAAACGCACGACCAATGAGTAGGAACCCTAAATGACCTCTATAAGCATGTTCTCCAGGTGCATTCTCTCCATTCTTAATTTATACAGAGCACACACACCACCCCTTTTGGTGTATCTTGAATTACGTGGACTTTGATCTCTCTTAAGGGTACGTAGGCCCTAGACATTGTTCCTAGGTTAAGTCCGATCTATCTTAATCTTGTTCTATGACAGAACACTAGGGTTAAGGTACAAAAATACACATGTATTTTTGTCAGAGGAACGCCCAGTAGCAAGTACTTTTTTAAAGTGTAAAACTGACTATGTGATTACAAAATATGAGCAAAAGTCACAGTCACCGTTAAGGGGGTGGATGTTGACTGTTAAGTTGGAAGATCTGACTTAAATATATGATGTGGACGTTGACTAGGAGTGTTTGACAGATAAGTGGAATCCTAATGGTTGAGTAATTGATGACTTAGAATTAGACTTATTTATTTATCTGGAAAAATATAATATACTTATCTTTTATTTATCTAAATTCATTAATCCCCAAAATCAAACACATCGGGCAAATTAGGGAAACAAGATCTGGAGAAAAAATTAGGGTTCATGACGCGAAGAAGCAGAAGAAGCGGAGGGGGAAAAAACTGGCAAAAAAATCGAGGGAGTATCATTTAATTTCTGATTTCCTTTGACGACAACATTTACAAAAACAAAAAAGAAGAGGATGTATAAACTTTTTTTTTTTATACAGAGGATATATAAACTTTTTTTTTTTTTAATAACAAGGGTGGCATAAAGCCTACAAGAAATAAAAAGGAAAATTACACATACGGGGAAATTAATCCCAAACACTATTGATAGATCCAAGAACCTACATAAGATGGACAAACTTCTAAAATAGAAGATTTATCAATACCCATTTTCGCTAAAGCATTTGCCATCCTGTTACAATCACGAGAGATAAATTGTACAATTACATTCCAATCTTTCCTTAACAGCTCCTTGATCTTCAGCAATTGCAAACTTTCAGAATCATTGCCCTCCAATATAAAGCGGACCACCTCCTCAGCATCTGACTCAATAATGATATTATTAAAGCCCATATCCCATGCTATCATCAAACCTTCTAATACCGCCCACACTTCTGCAGAAAATGCCCGACAGATACCAAGCTCCTTAGTAAAACCAACTACCCATTTTCCTGAAGCATCTCTCATTACACCCCCACAGCCAGCTCTAAGGGAATGCAACGACACAGCCCCGTCAACATTAAATTTTAACCAACCCAAAGGAGGTTTTTTCCAGCTTAAACTCTCCACATTAACCGAAGCCATTAAAGACAGATCAGAAACAAAGCTGGTCCAGATCAGAGGATTTTTTTTTTTTTTTTATTGCACTCGGTTCACCAGAACTCGTTCTGCCTAGTCCGGATCGAGGTTCTGTCGGGCGCATATGCAAGGACCTCTCCCAGGAGAGTTTTCTATATCCACAAGGACTCGAACTCGAAACCTCTGCTTAAGCGGCCCAAATCCCTTCCACTTGAGCCAACTCCGTCTGGTCCAGATCAGAGGATATATAAACTTGAGTGCATAAAAATGGTGACAATAGAAAATGGGGTGGCCCAAGATGGAAGAAGGGCCCACAGTGGAACAGGCCCTACAGAGAAGGGGAGAAGACCTAGGGTGGTTCCATCCATGTTTGACCCCAACAAGAAATACAACAGACATGATCCCATTCATGCACTGCCAAGTGCTGCATAGTAATTAGATAGTTTTACAAGCCCTTAATAGTATCTAGGCCAGTATTCTCTATAGACTAGGCTCCAAGTGCCTATCCTTAGATTATGGTAGAACCCAACTCATTTCCTAAAATTTTCTTATAAAAAAAAAAGAAAATGTTTTACAACCCCCCCCCCCCCCCCCAAAAAAAAACACCCCACACACCCAAAAAAACAATAATGGTGAAAGCCCATGCTAGGGTTCACCCGTCAGGCCATCACTGCACAACAATACAACTAAGATGAGAGCTTCTTAATGAAGCAATCATTTTGGAGCTCAACTGGGAAAGGGGTCAGACACTCTCATCAAAGGAAGGGGGTTCGATCCTGGAGTTAGTCAAGGCGCTTGGGGAGGCATCATGACTCCTACGTACCTAAATAAACGCCTGGGGGTAATAGACGGCTTACCCTGTCCAACATCGGTATCACCTAAGAAGAAAGGAGATTTCGTTCTATCTTTAGATCGTGGGTAAATCAATCCCTTTTCTAAAATTATATATATATATATATATGTGTGTGTGTGTGTGATTAATCTCATACATAAATTGATTATGTCATGTATGAGAGGGAATCATAATGGTGAAATGGGGGATTAGATTTGTTTTGAAAGAGAGAGTGGACACATGACCTGACTGTGATAAACTCATGATTACGTGCATTTGATTCTTAATAATTTCCATGTGGCTTCTTCAATTAAAGCTGCATTCCAGAAATTCCTCTACTTACTTTTTCCCATTTCACATCATTATAATACTTACTTATATATATTATATTAAAGCGATCCTTGCAAAATTTAAATATTTAGATTTTGTTGGGGGAAAAAACAAAGGTAGATGAATGATGAGGGAAAGTTTATGTCGACTTGGGGCCTTTGGTTGCTTACGCATCACTCCAGCTGCTACATTATATGCATACATTATTTGCCATCATGTCTGTTTTCCTTTTCAAATTTCAGTCCATTTGATTCCATGATTGCTTGCAAGTCGGAACTACTCAAGTTGATCATCAACACGTGATTTTCTGCCATTCAATCCATCTATTTTTGTGAACAATGATTTGGGCCAAGATATTATGGCAGCACAAACTTTTATGAGAACTATAAGTGCCCGTTTATGTTAGCGTTAGAATTTGCTTTTTCAACGTGATTTACAGTTTATGAAATAAGCAGAAGATTTTTATTTTGACCTGAGTAAACATGATTTTTAAAGGCCAACTCAAACATACACTTAGCTTAGCTGGCTTGGCTTTACTAGAACGGAATGGGATTCCCTACCTATCTTTTTTTTTTTTTGGTAAAAATTCCCTACCTATCTTTGGATAGGCAGGGAGAGCTCTTCCCTCCTAGGCCGTCCAGATCTGATCTGGACGGCCCAAATCTTTTTTTTTTACTTTCTATTTTTTTGGAAAAAATTATTTTAATGGGTACAGAATCTAAAATAAAGATAATCTCTCAACTAACATTTTTTCAAAAAATGATTTTTTAATTAAAAAAGCAGCAGTTTAAAAAAATTAAATTTGGACGGTCCAGATACACCAAACTCTTGGTGCCTATCCTTTGGATAGGCACCAAAACTGGATCCTACTAGAACCCTATATCTTTTAATTACTGTGCAAGGCCCAACTAATTAATAAACTCTGATGCATCCATCTCATTTTGAATTTTGTAGGTCCAATTTTTCAGAACATGATCTCAAACATCACAGTGGTTCAGTTTCAAAGACATAGATCCACGAATGTTGAAATCCTACCTGAAGGCATATCTATTACCAGGGACGGACCCACACTGGTGCCAGTGTGGGCAAGTGCAGACATTAAAGTTTTAATAATATATATATATTGTGAAGGGATCCAAAATCAATTCTTCTAAATAGCCTAGATGGTTATACGCCTAGAGTTTATTTGCTTGACCCCTGTTCGATTCCTCTCGTGTGTGTTTCTTTCATATTTTTTTTCCAATAGTGAAGTGCATCCTAAAACACGTTGCACAAAAACTGATCCCAAGAGGTTTCGAACTCCGGACGTAAGGGTGGGCTGCACCTAAGAAGATACACTCTGCCAGTTGAGCTACTCAATTTTCATTGAGAGGGGAAGACGCAAAAATATATAAAAAGATCCTTTCATTTAGTTTACTTATTTATAATTTATTGATTATAAATAATGTTTTTTCATCCTTTAGATATTAATTTATCTTGTTTTGGACTACTTGTTGATTACTTACAAAATTGATATAGAGTACGAATTGTTTAGTTGCTTTGAAATTAGAAATCATAGCTTCAATTGCTTAGTGCCCCTGTATAAAAAAAGATACAATCTTATAGGTTTCAATAAAGGAAGCATTGAGACGAGCTAACTTATAGGTTGCAACATGTTCCCTAATCTTGTCAAACTTTTTTCTATGTCAAGTTGAATTTTTCTTTTCTTTTCTTATCTATATTCATTTGATTTTTAATGTATTTAAAACTTTTATTAAAAAAAAAATTTCGAGGGTGCTACCCATGAAGCCCCAAATTTCCTCACTAATTGTGCACCCATAAACATTAATTCCTGGGTCCGTCACTGTCTATTACCTATCCGGCCATTTCCATCTTGTTTGTGAAAATTTTCTCGAGTATTGTGTTTCTTTAATTATAATTCTATTCTTTGTGAATTTAAACCTTTATCAACCCAAAAAAACAACAGTAGCGGGGGGATTAATGAAAGTAGAGATTGAAAACGATATACTATATTATATTGACAGAGAACCTTCATATATATGAAGACCAAAGTACCATTTCCGTCAGGTAAAATTATAATTTATCACACTAAAGAAAACGATTTCTGATAATTTGTCATATATTATTGCCATCATTTTCTAATTAATTGGTGCAGTTCTATTGTTAACAGCATCTGAGAAGCTGCGTTGCACTTCCATTGCTAGTTCCTCCAGGCTTAGTTGACAATCCAGTCCTATCTGGAACGCAGAAACAAATTAATTAAACACAGAAAAAATGTATAATACCTGAAGTCATTTGAATGTTGCGTCAGCTAGAAAATACATAGGGCCACTTACTCAATCGGGTGATGACCACTGTTCGATTTATATTTTTCTCAGGAATCATGTCCTAGATCCAAATCTTTATCCAAAACTACACATAAATTATACGTATGTAGCAATATGAACTAACATGTTAACTGATGCACCAGATGACAGGAAGTGCATATGTGTTTCCCAGTCTCAGCTTAATTACAATCGGAAATAATGAAGAAAGAAAGTTAAACCATATTAAGCCGTTTTCTTATTCATCACGGAAGTTGATCGTGATTAAGTAAATCGCATAAAGATTAAGAGGAGGAACTCAGCTTCGAAATTAGCTGGCACAGATGTGAGCCAACTCCAACAAATCAATCTCATGGATCTTTATTCTGGTAACTAAGATGCTACAAAATTAAACAAACCCTAATACACAAGCTTGAGCGTAAATATATGTGCCAGCTACAGATCACCAACTTAATTACAGTTTCGATGGTGTGGGCGTGAGATTATTCATGCATCTCATTCTATATATGTATGTATTAATTCCTGGCATGCATGGATATTCTTGAATCTCTTACCTACTTTAAATTAAGTGTGAATTTAGTTACGTTGCAACTGGACCAACAAAAACAACTGCGATATATACTATAACAAAATTTAGGTTAGAATCAATCAGTATCGGGAATAAATAAAATTGAAAACAAGATAATAAATTAAGGATCTAATAATTAGGTTTTGGTAGGTGTGATGTTTTACCTTGACAACAAAGTGGTGGAGAACTGTGTAGTCCATGGTACTGATGTTGAGATAAAGAACTTGAAAAGAAAGCCTTTCTAAAACTGCTATGATCTTGGCAAGCTGACCTGGCATCCTGTGAGAGATCACTTTCACTATCACATTGGGGCCTTCGATTTTGACTTCCACGTCAGCAACTGAAGAGTTGCATCTAACTGCTCCTCCCACTTCCTTATTCGATGAATCGGCAGATCCAAAGGGACTATCGACAACTTGATGATGAACTGGTGTTATAGGAGCACTACCACGAGGGCTAGGGCTCACACTCTTCCTCCTCCTTTTCTGGGACTCCAATACTTCTACAACTTGGTGTAACTCCTTTATGAACTCTATCACTCCCCCTACTATAGATGCTTGGTCTCCCTATATCAGAAAAGAGAGTGTTATAAATGCATGGATCATCAGACAACAACAAACAAACAATATTTGTAAGCAATCAGTTATGCCTAGTCTTGAGGCCAGCTAGCCATTCCTATAATTTCTTGTCAAGGTAACAATAAGAAGAAGAAGGAAACAGTATATATATACCCTCTTGATATAGAAACGTGGGGTCAATGATCTTAAAACTCTGAGATGTTCATTCATCTGTCTTCTTCTGTTTCTTTCCACAGTTATGTGGGACATGTATGTTTTTTAGTCAGATGAGGGAAGGAGGCTTTTTGTTTCTTTTTTCTGGGTCGACAACTACAACCTCAAAAGAATCCCGACGGTCTACTTGGGCTCTCTCGGCTCTATTTATATGATGAGCCAGAGAGGGAGAGAGAGATGAAGATAATATTATGTGGGTCGTATTTAATGCTGTGTGTTGCTTTCTCGTGAAGAAGTATTGTTTTACACGGGAGTACGGGACATGGTTACACACTCACAAGCATGTATAGCCGTATTCACTCACTCTCTCTCTCTCTATATTGCGTATACACATTACGCGTCTCACGTTTATGAGATTGGATCAATTACGTGCCCACTTGTGAGTTAAAATGAAGGTATGTATGATATGTGAGAAACTTATTGATCTCTCTCACCTCTTCCATGCATTTTTATCTGTTCTCTTATATGTATGCCTACCTTCTTCATTCATGCTTTACTCGCTGGTCTCTTCATCGCTGATTATTATAATTTGCTTTTTCAAAAATATTTCGCTGTTAATTTTTGTGACCCTTCTATACTTAATGAATAGCTATTATTAGGGTAACTAACTTTAATCTTGTTCGCGTTCAGGAATCAGCTTCAGTGACAAAACCCTAATCGCTGGTTCAATGCATGTTGGTGGCAAGCACCAACCCTGTAATTTATTTATGAACAGTACCTCAATGCCAGTTGAGACAGTGAACTGCGGAACTGCCTGTGCATTAAATTTTCTTTGTACTCACTGAAGGCAAGGTTAGCTACATAACTGCCATGAATCTGTAACTTTTATAGTTTCACGAAGAAAAAATGTGACAAATACAAACACACACATACTTGTTTGGATCAGTCCTCAAAAATGCTTATTTACGTAAATTGAAATAAAGCTCCTCTCACATGCTTACCTCGTATACTGTAAATCATGATTAAAAAACTGTTTTCGAAGGTTGGTTCGCTAATTCAAACAAACACGTACTACTTCGATCCTATTTATAGATCTATTTTAACTAAATCACATATACCAAGAAGATGTAGTTAACTCAATAATTATGGGGTAAATTTTCAATTTTACCTTTATTTATGAATGGATATCGTTTAACTCTTTCTTCTTTTTCTATTTTCGTTAGTATAATTAATATATGCAAAGTTGTCACAATCTCATTTATTACCTTAAAACTGGACTTATAAATAGGACCAAATTTTTTAGTAAAAAAGAATTTATAAATAAGACCAAAGTGATAATCATGTTCCACTTGGAGCTCTTGATTCCATGGCGCGGCTCAACGGAGCAGCCGTGCCGTCCTACCTATTTAAAGTTTGAGAATAGGTTGAGGGCGTTGCGCCCCCAATGCCTCTAATCATTAGCTTTACCTGGTAGAACTCGCACTTGAGCTCCAACTATTTTGAGGGAAACTTCGGAGGAATCAACTACTAGACGGTTCGATTAGTCTTTTGCCCCTTCTTCACCAAAACTGTTTTTGGTTAGATGTCTGATAGTTTCCGTTTTAGTTTTATTTTCTTAAATTCTGGACTTGTATTTCTACTTGTCCGGCTTTATCTTCGATGAGGAGAGTTTCTATATTCGAAAGTACTAATTTATATTTGTAGTTAACAGATATTTTTTTAATAAATTGAAGAAACCTTATCAAATCAGGGGGAAAAAAAGAAATGCAAAAGAGTAATTCAGACAATGTCATCAACCATCACCTCTCTCTATAAAAAGTGTTGGCTGCTTAAAGGGTTGAATACTTTTCTCTCATCACCTCTCATAATCTCTAAATCACATCCATCTAATCAATACAATATTATTTTCACTTTTCTTTCACTATCTCAAATCAAAGGCCCAAATAAGGCCAATGAGAAAAAATGAGAAACAAGATAAGAAGAAGATCTCCTTTTGCTGCTCAAGGATATGCAAACGAAAATCAATTCTTTAAGAAAATTTTGCAAGAGCACGCAAAATATTAGCCACAACTAGAGGACATTAGAAGTTGATGGTATTTGATTATCCCAAAGCAATTTCTTCCTTTAAAAAAAATTTAAAATACTTGTCTAAAACATTGTTGTCAAAATCGAAACAGAAGGGTGGTAGAAACATGATTAAATCGTAAAATTAATATGAAACATAAAGTTTTTATTACTTAAAATTAAGATACAAAATTATATATATGCATGTAAAAAAACATAAATAACTATTCAAAATTCAATGAGCAACTTCGTATTTAAAATATATAAGTCATTAACTATATAAAACATAAGTTTAAAAACATAAAAAGAATTTAACAACTCCTAAAACCAAATTCCAAAACATCAAAACAATAAAGTTTGTCAATTTCTAAATTATATCAATTGATTCAAATCAAACACATCATCTTACATTAATTCATATCCTCATCTCTTGCTCTTATAATAAGTTCATGCCCTTATAATTAACTTGGAATGCAAACTTTGAGGGAAATGAAAATAGAGTTTTTTTTTTTAAAAAAATTGTTTTAAGTAAAAACCGTGAAAATGTAAGTTTTTATGTTTTTACACTAGTTTTTTAATTTACATCAATGGTTTAAAGAACTGTTATTTATGTTTAAAAATAGGGAGAATTTCATTAAAGGATTACTTGAAAAATTAATTTCAGTTAAGGAGCAAACATTCTGAAATTTCACTGTAGGACCAAGGACTAAAATGAAAATAAATTTTATAGGTAAGAAGACGATAATGGCCCTTACTTTAGTTTTTTTAAAAGGAGTCATTGTTGCTGGCTGAAGTGACCACTGCCGCCGGCCATCAAAGCACTGACGACTGGAAAATTAATGTGTTGTCAATAGGAGGATTTTTTTTTTTGGAAGAGTTTGCACACTTGTTCATGATTCATTAGTAATATGCAAAATTTTTATGAACAAGTGAAATCCTCTTATGGACAACATAATTGGAGCTCTGTTCGTTCAACGGCAGTGCTACTTTGATTGGTCGAAGGCCGGTGACAATCAAATGTTTTTTTTTCCAAAAAAAAAAATAAGGGGTATTATCGTCTTTTTACTTACAAAATTATTTTCATTTTTATCCTTGGTCATACAATGAAATTTCAGAATGTTTGGTACTTGACTGAAAATAATTTTATCCTTTAATCCTTCAATAAAACTTTCCCTTAAAACATACATGAAGACATAGGCCGCGCCAAGGTGTGAAACGGTTGAGCCCAGAAAAAAGAACCAAAGAAATAAGGGGTGTTACAATTTTTGATAAAGAAATAGGTCCAGGATATGTTTCAATTATTGAAAAGCAATAAAAAAAAGAAAAAAGGGGGGGGGGGGGCGCAATAGGAGGACAAGTGTCCGATTTCGAGGCGTTGGCTAGGGAACCTAAGGAGCAGGTTGTGGTACAGCCTAGGACAGAAAGGCTGCAGACATCAGCCGCATCATGGGGGACTCGACAAGACACGGATGAGATCAGCGATCTTTGTGTATCGCACAGGCCGAGTAAAAGTACATGGGGGACTCATAAGCTATTGGTTGATGGGATTTCATAAATCTCTTGGCCTTCACACTTTGATTGAACTAGAGATAAAATACTATCATGTTAGGTTTAAAGTTGGGCCAGCTGGGCTATCAGATGGGTTCTTAGAAAGTCATCCTCTTTAGAAGCTGTCAACATCCTTATAAAGGACTATCATTCGGATCACCCCTTAGAGAAATTATTGGAGAGACTAGAGATCTACTATTCAGATTGGAATGTAGAGCTCCTATATACTCCGAGAGGCAATATCTCATGCGCTGAATATATGAACAAACAAAGCCATGACACTCTTACTGATGCTGATGTGATTCTAATTCCATCTGTTCTTAGGAGATGCCTGAATATATTTTTCAGAGACCAGCTGGTGTGCTTTTGTTAACTTTTTTCTAGTTTGATGTATTAAGGATTAGATTTTCATGGTCTACTTCTTTCGTCATCATCTCAAGTTTTAGCTCACCTGTACTTTCAAAAAAAAAAAACGCACACAGGGGACGCTGGACGGTGAATCGGGTGGGCCAGAAGTTTTAAACCGCCATCTCGCTTGCGATCTGATGGGCCGGAAATGCAAAATGTGCCCTCCTCTCCTCCTCTCAATTCGGCCTTTAGTGTTGAATTTTCAAATGATAATGAGGCTAAATTAAAATCGATTGCCCCCCTTTCGTGGATTATCTCCTGTATAGGCCAATTCAGCTGAGGAATGGGCAATGTTAGAGGGATTGAAACTTGCATGGAATTTGGGTTCTAGATATATCTTGCACTACTTGTACCAATTTAGTTTGGAAAGCTAGGGATTTAATGGGTTTTAAATTGGCAAGTTGATGTTAGAGTGAACCCCAAAAAGTCTATTAGTTTGAGGCTTTAGTTAGACCAAGAGTGTTTGGATTAAATTTCTACGTCCTTGTTATTAGCCATCGTTTTTGAAAAAAAAAAAAAAAGAATGTCATTGTGAAGTCCGACGCTATGGAGCTTGTTAATAGGCTCGCTGATGCTGCGTTTTGGTGTGGAAGTCTGCTGTTTGTCTCCATCAAAGAGTATTTGGAATATGTATGTATATATAAAAAAAACGTATTTGGAAAGGGATTGGCAAGTTGCTATATGTCACAGCCCACGAGAAACCAATATGATAGCTCATGCCCTTGCAAAATCAGGCATTAATGGTTCCTCCTTATTGGATGTCTGTCCTTCTCATCTAAGGCAGTGGGTGGATAATGAGTATTTGGGATTAAATTCCCCTTATATTTAATTTATGTGTTAATGTAATTTAGGCTTTTGCATTCTTTTATAGTGAAAAAAAAAGGGCCCGATAAGAAGAACCCAATAGAGCAGTGAATAAGAAAAATAGGTCGCTAACTTGTGAATCTGATTAGGAGTCGATATCAGAAAAAATTACAGTGGGTTAAACGAATGGGAGAAGGAGAATTTTTGGTTAGTGAAGAATTATCTCCGAGGGTCTGGGGCTGAAGTGAGACAAGGATAGCCTGGTTAGTTCCTTATCAGTTAGAGTTTGATTTTCCTGAGAGCTGGCTGATTGTTGATAATGAAAATATTGATATTCAAGATTCTTCTTCTCATCAAAACGTCGGTGGTTGGATGGGATCAACTACCGATTCATCATGAATCTTTTAGTTTGAGGCTTTGGGTTATCTTGATGGTCAGAAATTTAAAGGAAGAATGCTTCAAAAGAAAACCTATTTAGTTTTCTTAATGAAAACTAGACAGAAGGCTAGAGTAGTAAGAAAGGTAAGGCAAAGGTGTGGTTTTACCGAAGAATGGTTGTGAAATATCTTGCTTTATTTCTTTAGGATTAAATAAGAATAAAAAAAAATAAATAAATAAATAAAAAAAATAAAAATAAATAAATTAATTAAACAATATCCATTATTATTATTATTATTATTATTATTCCACCTCCAAGCTCACACATACACACACTTTACATAAATACACACACACAATCAGCTTTTTGCCATAATTCCCAGTGCACCTTCGGTTAGCAACGGAACACATATGCATCATCATTCAGCCAGCAAAGCACACGATGCAATGCTCCATTATATTCCATTTGTTCCTTCATTATTCATCCATTATTCAGGTCCCAACGCCAAAAGTAGAAAGAACAAGAGATCATGGACAGCAAACACCACGTTCCATCCCTTATCCCGTACCTTCTCCAGCCCCACAACCAGCTGCACCACAACTCTCTGCTCCTCTTTATCTTAAGCATGGCAGCAGCTCGTGCTCCATACTTTAGAGCCAAACTCCATACTTCCTTTCATTATAAACTAGGCAGAAGCATAAAACAGAAAGAAAAAAAAAACACGCAGAGAGAGAGACTGAGAGTTAACGTGAGAGTGAGTCGGAAGGAAAGGAAGAATATTGGAACCGTACATGTAAGCCCTCCTATAGACCAAGGTGAGTCTCTGGACCTCTTCTTTATAGTTTCTAAGAGAGTACTTCTGGGTTTAACGATTAGAAACGCATGGTTTAAACTGCTGCATTTTCCATACTCTGTTTTCGGACTCTCAAACAGAGAGTATTTTGCTGCTCTGTTCCTAGGGTAAACCTCTGTGTTTTTCTTTGAAAATTTTACAGTAAATAGTACACTTCTAAAGCTTTCCAAAAAGCCAAAGAACACCTAAAACGGACGTGTAGAATGAGAGTTATGATTTTTCAAAGTTGAGCTAAAAATCTGTAACATTTTCGGTATGGTTCTGGAGCAACCAAATGACGTTGCATTTCGGACCTAGTAAAAATTTGAGTTTTGATCTGAAATTTTTACAGTAGAAAATAGACTCCTTAAGGTTTAAAATAAGCTTTGGTTCACCCTAAACGGAGATCTACAACTCCAGTTATGAATTTTGGAAGTTGAGTCAAAAATCTGCAGAATTTCTGGTTTGTTTCTGGTGTCAGTGGATGGCGTTGGATTTCGAACTGAACAAACAAAATCATAAAATTGTGATATTTTCCAGTTAAATAGTAGACACATAGAGGTTTAATTTGATAGGTAATTCGTCAAATTCCGATGAGAATCGAGGGAGATATAATTTTCCAAATTTTAGCCAAAATCTGAAATGTTTTCTCCAACTTTTGGTGACCAGCGATTTTTGAGCTTGATTTTGAAATGGCAAACGTTTGAGTTTAATCTTGAAATTTTTATAGTAAATAGTAGACATCTTAACCTTTCCAAAAAGCCAAAGAACACCTGAATCGGACGTGTAGATGGGGAGATATGATTTTCCGAAGTTTAACCAAAAATCTGGACGAATTTTGTGTTCCAGGAATGGTGATCATCTTATAGCATGTGTTTGAACCTTTGAATTAGGAGCGGCGTAATAATAATTAGCTTTGGCGAGAGGTAACCACTTTCCACTTGTTATGGCTATTGATATGTTGTTTGTGAGTATTTGAAATGATTATGAATATCTTAATAGAAATTGCCTTGTGGAACTTTATGATTTGAATTGTGAATATATACTTATTTATTCATATATAAGAATTGATCATTTTAATATCATGATATTTATCATATTTACTTATTCATGTATAAGAATGGTTCATTTTAATATCATGATATTTATTTTATTTACTTATTCATATATAAGAATTTTTCATTTTAATATCATGATATTTATTCTGATAATTATGGTAAGGGTTGAATTGGGAAGATGAAGTATTTTATTCCACCACGTGGTGAGGCCTCCATTAATGCATGATGGTTGGCTTTCTATTGTCCCATATGTTCAGGAAGGGACGGGCCCACTAATTCAATAAGGGCATACGACACCCCACATGTTCAATAAGGGGAAAAGGCCCATGGTTTGGGACATGTGCTCTGAGGATTTTGGCCGGTCCTCATCACATGACCAGAGAGCTTTTTGAGTCACCAGTAACATGGATGTAACTTAGCCCATGGGTCTAGTCGGAGGAAATAAGGCGGTTCGGTTGGATTGGTGGGAGGCAATTTGGGAATTGTTTTAATGAGAACTGTGACATATAATTTTGATATAGAATTTATTATATAAATTTTTGTGATATGTATATTGATGAATTATATTTTAATATCTTGCTATATAAATTGTTCCACTTGGCACCTCATTAGCACATGTTAGTATTCGTAATAAGCTGGATTGATGGTTACCCACATTTTTCAGGTGATAGCTTTTGTGCAGATCCATCAGGGAAGACCTCAGAAGCTTAGACTACTTCTACCAAAAGTAGCACTTCTGTCTTTATGGTTTATGTGGGATGATTGTATAATGCCACGTTAGGGCTCATACTGCATACTCTGATTTACATTTGCATATTTTAATTCAATAATGGGCATTACTTAGTTGTTAATGAACCCTTAATTACTTATTATGTTAAGTAAATTTTTGGGATGTTACAATTTGGTATCAGAGCATATGATTCTGATAACAATATGCATGCATTACATATAGTGGCAATATACAATCTTCACACATACCTTCCCTGTTTAGTTATTATGTTGTGTTGCTTTATTATTCACTTATTAGGGTAGGTTTCATCCTTTGGTAGGGAGAA
Organism: Acacia crassicarpa; assembly: GCA_034222035.1. Classification (NCBI taxonomy): domain Eukaryota; kingdom Viridiplantae; phylum Streptophyta; class Magnoliopsida; order Fabales; family Fabaceae; genus Acacia; species Acacia crassicarpa. The sequence goes on along the minus strand of JAWXYG010000008.1, from coordinate 46,044,904 downwards.
TGGTAGATACACGAAGGATCATTTCGCCGTTTATTCACCTCCAGACGCTCCTGAGACACTACTGTCTCAAGAAAACGAAGCTCTTTTACATCGATACACCAATGTCTCAAGATGACGAGACTCTTTTCTTTGATTCAAAGATACGTTAATAACTGTCATGGATGCACGGTTTCAACAGCTGAGGAGGATTTTCAAGAGAAGATAAGAGAGAAAGGAGGTATTCCCATGCCAATGAATAATGACGTACTCGAGTCTAGTATAGAGGTATCACAAAGAGCTGAGCCGGGTGGCTCAATTGATCATGAAGAAGCTATTAAGAGTAATGGGGGTAAAGCATCATCGCAACTCAACCTTGAAGACCTAGCTAACAACAAGGTTTAAAAGGATGTTCATTAACACAATCCTGAGAAATTTAATGGAGAATTGGATCCATTGAAGGTTGAGGCTTAAGAGATAGATAAAGTGGCAGAATAAGGATTATAATGCTAACTTTAGGGCTTCTGATATGGAGATAGGATATAATTTAATTCCCTACTTTGTGTTATGGGAATATATAGGAAGTTGGTATAGTATGGTCTAAATCCTATTAGGATTCTGAGGATAAGTGTGCTTAAGGAAGATAAATCTCGGGATGGGCGACCTCCTGGGAAGTATTATAAGAATTTAAGATTCCTTTGATTTAAGGTCTTAGTACTTTAAGGTATGACATAGAGATGCTGTGAGGATGCTAGGTTGAATAAGGAAATGATTGAGACTGGACTTGAACCTAATACAAAATTGAAATAGTGCCTAGGTCAAAGTGTGAATGAGGTTGCATTAAGGTTCCAATACATGAGAATAGGAATCCTATTAATATTGAATGGTGAATTAGATCGAAATGTGATTAAGGTTGTCTTAAGGTTTTAGTACTCAAAGGTAGAAACCCTGTAAGTATTGATTGATATGGTGCTATGAGCAATGCTTTGGGTATGATTGAGGGTTGTCGATTAGATGAAAGAATAATGTTAGAATAGGCTCTTGTGATATTGAGGACTGAAATGGATTTAGAACCTTGTGTGTTGTGTTTTGGTTATGAAGATGACATTTGAATGTTTCAAGGTTTAAACTAGAAATGAGAATTGTAATCCTAGTTTGTATATTGGGTATTATTGAGGTAATATGATTTCTTGGTCCAAACTATGTTCTGGATTGTGAATCTGATAATTACGTTGTTTGGGGTTATTTGAGGATCAGACTATGAATTGTGATCTAAAGATCTAACTTGACAGTTGAATGATTCTTACATGTGTGAATCGACCCGAATGAATTGAGGTATTAGGATATGGTGCCAAGTGAATTGAATCACTTAAGGTAGTAGAGTGTGGCACCAACGTATATGAGGTATCTAGAGGTTACTAGCTGCTAGGGGATGATTTTAATATCAAAAAAAAAAATGATTGAGAGTAGAAACCCTGATAATAATGACTGATGTTGTGTCATTAGCACGTTATTGGAGGTATGTTTGAGGATAAGCACCTATTTGATATGGGGTATTTTGAGGTTGTTGGTTGTTGTATCAGCTTAGGGAAAGATCTCGAATATAGAATATTCCCTTAAAGTTATAAATGAGAGTTAGTTCCTTAATAGAACCGTATGATAGCTATAACCTGAGAGGTGTTATACATGATAACCTTCTAAGGACAATTGTCTAATTCTTGGTTATGTTTGAAAACTAGAATGTTGAATTTGCCAATGCACCTGCTAATTTTGTGAAAAACTTTTGAAATAGAGTTTTCTAAAAAAAAAAAAAAAAAAAAAAAAAGCTTTCAACTGAAATTGAGACTAGGGTAGTGGTCGCTATTGAAATTATGCCTCATAAAAGGTTTTGGTAGGGCTCAGGTTTAAAATTGAATTTTGAACTATGTGGTGTAAGGCAATACGAAACTGGATGAGGTCAAAAAACTGTTGTAGAAATACTCAGTTTGTTGGGTCTTGCCAGCTATGTTTAAAAATATTTGAAATTTTGGGCTAGTTATAAAGCTCATTTAAATTGAAAATTTGTTGGATGTGACATGAGAGGTTGACACTTGCACCAATGGTGAATATTCCCAATCTAAGTAGTTCCACCTTAGAGGGGCGTGCATTTTGTTTTATGGAACTGGCACTAGCCGTGATTAAGAACTGGTCAGCTGGGAAAGCGGTGCACAGTGGTGGCCGTGATTATGGACTGGCTTGACTGGGAAAGCGGTAAGGAGCCTTTATTGGAAATGTTAGTATGGATACTGGGTCCCTTATAGGGGGATGGAAATTCTCCCATATCGGTCGGCAGACACGTTGCCACTTCAGTGGTTTGGGTATGAAAGGATTGGGATATGCCGTTGTACTAAAAGGTTGAAGTGGTGGTGAGAATTTTCAAATGTTGAATTTTGTGAAATGAATTATTCCATTGTGTGTTAAACCGGCAGAAAATGTGTTTCTTGAATTTAGGCTGGTAAAGGATGTATTTTCTCAAAATTGGGCTGGCAGCGATTATGGTTTATTGAAAATGAAAAAAAAAAAATGTTTTGTGCAATTATAAAAATGTACTGCGACCACTGAAATTTTTTTTTAATATTTGAAAATTTTGAAGTTTATGTAATAACATAGGGAAATAAAAAGCAATGGCGTCATTGCCATTTGCTAATGTATTGAAATGAAAAGCGGTGCAGTTGGCAATTGGGTTGAAACAGGGACAGAAACTGTTAGAATGGTCTAAATATTTGAACCGGGTAGATAAGAAATGCTAGCATGCTAAGCAAGAGAAAGGTGGTATGAGAGCCGAAGTTAAGGAAGCGCAGACACGGAGTAAATGAACAGAGATTCAAGGCAATAAGACCCGGTATGCAAGTTTGCACGGGGCCGTATCCCTGTGTTGTGAGACCTATGTGTTTAGTGCTGTGTGAAATGTTGATTGCATAGTGACTTTAAATAAATATGTCTAGAATACATTTTGAGGTTGGCAAAACATTCAATCTGTACCAAGTGATAGATAAGGAACGTTAGCTTGAGGGTAATTCCTTAGGTAGTAAGTTTAGAAATCCAGTGTTGTGGTAGTAAAATGCGTCGAAAGGCTAGCAAATGATAAGCCGAGAAGACTATTCAGACACTCGAGGACATGTTAAGAGCTTGCGCCATCGAGTTCTCAGGTAGCTGGAATGAGCACTTGCCATTAGCAGAATTTGCATACAACAATAGTTACCATGCCAGTATTCAAATGGCACCTTTTGAGGCCTTGTATGGTCGGAAGTGCAGATCGCCATTGTGTTGGACCGAATTGAGTGAAAGAACCATCATTGGACCAGACTTGGTAGATAAAACGTCACGTAAGATTGAGACGATACGACAGAAATTGTTGACAGCTCAGAGCCGACAGAAAAGTTATGCGGATCGTCGGAGAAGACCATTGGAGTTTAGTGTGGGGGATCATGTTTTCTTAAAGGTTTCGCCCATGACGGGCATTGGGAGGTCTATTAAGGCAAAGAAGTTGACTCCACGGTTCATAGGGCCGTATGAGATTTTGGAGCGAATTGGGCCTGTTGCCTACCGGATCGCCTTGCCTCCACACTTATCTCAAGTGCACGATGTGTTCCATGTGTCACAGTTGAAGAAGTATCATCCAGATCCGTCTCATGTCATTGAACCTGAGGAAGTCGAGTTGAGAGAGAACTTGACTTATATAGCAAAACCAGAGAGAATCTTAGATGTCCGGGACAAGCAACTGAGGAAGAAAACCATTCGACTTGTGAAAGTCTTATGGAAGGGTATGACACCCGGAGATGCAACTTGGGAAACAGAGGAAAGAATGCGTCGAGACTTTCCGAACTTGTTTGCTTAGGTAGTTGTACTTGTCTTGATTGAACTAGTGCATTTATGGTTGTGTTATGTCAATGTTTGAATTTGTGTGACATAGTGATCTTTTGTTTTGATGTGCCTCATGCCAAATTATTTTGGTAGTGTTGTCTTGACTTTGTTGATGTATGTTAAAAGCTTAAAATATGGATTAGCTTCCATAATGACTTGTTAGGAATTTTGGGGACAAAATTCTATTTAGGTGGGAAGAATTGAAATATCTTGCTTTATTTCTTTAGGATTAAATAAGAATAAAAAAAAATAAATAAATAAATAAAAAAAATAAAAATAAATTAATTAATTAAACAATATCCATTATTATTATTATTATTATTATTATTCCACCTCCAAGCTCACACATACACACACTTTACATAAATACACACACACAATCAGCTTTTTGCCATAATTCCCAGTGCACTTTCGGTTAGCAACGGAACACATATGCATCATCATTCAGCCAGCAAAGCACACGATGCAATGCTCCATTATATTCCATTTGTTCCTTCATTATTCATCCATTATTCAGGTCCCAACGCCAAAAGTAGAAAGAACAAGAGATCATGGACAGCAAACACCACGTTCCATCCCTTATCCCGTACCTTCTCCAGCCCCACAACCAGCTGCACCACAACTCTCTGCTCCTCTTTATCTTAAGCATGGCAGCAGCTCGTGCTCCATACTTTAGAGCCAAACTCCATACTTCCTTTCATTATAAACTAGGCAGAAGCATAAAACAGAAAGAAAAAAAAAAACACGCAGAGAGAGAGACTGAGAGTTAACGTGAGAGTGAGTCGGAAGGAAAGGAAGAATATTGGAACCGTACATGTAAGCCCTCCTATAGACCAAGGTGAGTCTCTGGACCTCTTCTTTATAGTTTCTAAGAGAGTACTTCTGGGTTTAACGATTAGAAACGCATGGTTTAAACTGCTGCATTTTCCATACTCTGTTTTCGGACTCTCAAACAGAGAGTATTTTGCTGCTCTGTTCCTAGGGTAAACCTCTGTGTTTTTCTTTGAAAATTTTACAGTAAATAGTACACTTCTAAAGCTTTCCAAAAAGCCAAAGAACACCTAAAACGGACGTGTAGAATGAGAGTTATGATTTTTCAAAGTTGAGCTAAAAATCTGTAACATTTTCGGTATGGTTCTGGAGCAACCAAATGACGTTGCATTTCGGACCTAGTAAAAATTTGAGTTTTGATCTGAAATTTTTACAGTAGAAAATAGACTCCTTAAGGTTTAAAATAAGCTTTGGTTCACCCTAAACGGAGATCTACAACTCCAGTTATGAATTTTGGAAGTTGAGTCAAAAATCTGCAGAATTTCTGGTTTGTTTCTGGTGTCAGTGGATGGCGTTGGATTTCGAACTGAACAAACAAAATCATAAAATTGTGATATTTTCCAGTTAAATAGTAGACACATAGAGGTTTAATTTGATAGGTAATTCGTCAAATTCCGATGAGAATCGAGGGAGATATAATTTTCCAAATTTTAGCCAAAATCTGAAATGTTTTCTCCAACTTTTGGTGACCAGCGATTTTTGAGCTTGATTTTGAAATGGCAAACGTTTGAGTTTAATCTTGAAATTTTTATAGTAAATAGTAGACATCTTAACCTTTCCAAAAAGCTAAAGAACACCTGAATCGGACGTGTAGATGGGGAGATATGATTTTCCGAAGTTTAACCAAAAATCTGGACGAATTTTGTGTTCCAGGAATGGTGATCATCTTATAGCATGTGTTTGAACCTTTGAATTAGGAGCGGCGTAATAATAATTAGCTTTGGCGAGAGGTAACCACTTTCCACTTGTTATGGCTATTGATATGTTGTTTGTGAGTATTTGAAATGATTATGAATATCTTAATAGAAATTGCCTTGTGGAACTTTATGATTTGAATTGTGAATATATACTTATTTATTCATATATAAGAATTGATCATTTTAATATCATGATATTTATCATATTTACTTATTCATGTATAAGAATGGTTCATTTTAATATCATGATATTTATTTTATTTACTTATTCATATATAAGAATTTTTCATTTTAATATCATGATATTTATTCTGATAATTATGGTAAGGGTTGAATTGGGAAGATGAAGTATTTTATTCCACCACGTGGTGAGGCCTCCATTAATGCATGATGGTTGGCTTTCTATTGTCCCATATGTTCAGGAAGGGACGGGCCCACTAATTCAATAAGGGCATACGACACCCCACATGTTCAATAAGGGGAAAAGGCCCATGGTTTGGGACATGTGCTCTGAGGATTTTGGCCGGTCCTCATCACATGACCAGAGAGCTTTTTGAGTCACCAGTAACATGGATGTAACTTAGCCCATGGGTCTAGTCGGAGGAAATAAGGCGGTTCGGTTGGATTGGTGGGAGGCAATTTGGGAATTGTTTTAATGAGAACTGTGACATATAATTTTGATATAGAATTTATTATATAAATTTTTGTGATATGTATATTGATGAATTATATTTTAATATCTTGCTATATAAATTGTTCCACTTGGCACCTCATTAGCACATGTTAGTATTCGTAATAAGCTGGATTGATGGTTACCCACATTTTTCAGGTGATAGCTTTTGTGCAGATCCATCAGGGAAGACCTCAGAAGCTTAGACTACTTCTACCAAAAGTAGCACTTCTGTCTTTATGGTTTATGTGGGATGATTGTATAATGCCACGTTAGGGCTCATACTGCATACTCTGATTTACATTTGCATATTTTAATTCAATAATGGGCATTACTTAGTTGTTAATGAACCCTTAATTACTTATTATGTTAAGTAAATTTTTGGGATGTTACAGGTTGGCTGACACGGTAGGTAAAAGGTTTTACTAAAGAATGGTTGGTTGATCGGTAGGTAAAAACGGTGGTAAGAAAACTTATCAAATCAGTAAAAAAAACATGAAAAAGAGTAATTCAGACAATGTCATCAACCACCACCTCTCTCTAAAAAAAAGTGTAGGATGCTCAAGGGCAGTGGCGGATCTTTGAAAGGGCCCGGGCCCCCCCCCCCCAAGAAAAAAAAATTGTTTTAAAAAAATTAATTATGTAAATTAAATGTGGAAATGTGGGATCTTTTAAATTAAGCAACAGAATATGGGAATTGTTCAACCAATTAATTAAATTTAATGGACGATGAGCAATTAAATGTGATTGATTAATTATTCCAATTATGTCAAAGATAACTCATTTGGTAACGCACCTATTATTCTCCCAATCTCCCTTCCCTGGACAACTCGTTTGTGATATTTCGGCTCTTGCTTACTACAGGTAAATTCTCCAATCTTATTTCTTTGCTCTGATTCAACTTAATATTTACTTTGTTTGGTCTTGATTCCATGATTTTTTTTCCTATTTATATTTAGTATGATAATAGTTAATTATATTGTTTAAATTGTTTATAGGTTATTTGGAAAGTGATAAAATCTAAGAATAGCTCAGTGATAAAGAATAAAACAATTGATTCATTTTTCAAGAGGAAAGCTAGTGATCACATAGAGGAAGGTAACATAGCTTCTACATCTTTATCAGTTGAAAAGACTTGTCATGATGCTCTAAGGTTTGAATGTGAGGAACAACCTTCTAAAATTCCTAAGGTTACTTCCAATAAATTTGATATTAGTTCCTTAGAGCGTGATCCGGGTAAACGCCCTCAAATATGACAACATCATGTGAATCAAAGAGATGAAGTTTGAAGGGCTTATTTAAAATAGGGTACATACCAGTGTAAACTTCAATGTTATCCTCTTACATGAAAGAATCATCCAAGAAGATTTCAATATTCTTGGTTTGGTATATTTCCTTCTTGGTCAGAGTATTCTCCTACTACAAATGCTGCTTATTGCTTACCATGTTTTCTTTTTTCTAAACCAATTGGACGTTCTGGAGCATATGTTTTTACTGTTAAAGGATTTCAATAGTGGGAAAAAGTCCTTAGTGGAAAAAATTGTCTTTCTCAATCATATAGGAGAAGATCCTTACTCACCACATAAATTACATTGTTAACTTTTAATATTTTGATATATTATATAACAGACAATCTTCTAGAATTCCATGATATCTTCTCATTTTGTAATCGATATGATATCTATACTAGAGAAAGGTATGTTATCTTATACCACTCTGGTCCTATTTATAAGTCCAGTTTGACCAAAAAATTTGGTCCTTTTTATAAGTCCATTTTGACCAAATAAATGAGATTGTGATAATTTTGCCCATAGTAATGATGATGAGAGAGATTGGCTAGTCATGTTGGAAAGAAAAAAAGATAAGAGAGATTTGACAATAAATTTTAAAAGGTACCCATTCATAAATGAAGGTAAAGTTGAAAATTTATTCTATAATCATTGAGATACTTACCTTTCATTGGTATGTGAGATTTAGTCAAACTAGACTTATAAATAGGACCAAGTACATTAGAATTGTTAAAATACTTTTATTATAACTCTGAATATTTTAAACATGTTATAAAATCATACTCAAGGGTATATAAACAAAAATCAAGTCCTTAAAAGAAAATTTTGCAAGAGCATGAGCATTCGAATTTTATAGTATATAAATATTAGCTACATTTAAAGGGCATTAGAAGTTGAAGATGTTTAGTGAAAACACGCGTCAAGGTAATTTAGGGATTGCACGAACCTCGTATTTGATTATCTGAAAGCAATTTCTTTCTTGAAATAAAAATACTTGTCTAAAGAACTATTATTTGTGATTAAAAATAGGGAGAATTTCATTAAAGGGCCACATGATAGAATTAATTTCAGTTAAAAACCAAAACATTCTGAAATTTCATTGCAAGACCAAAATGAAAAAAAAATTTGTAAGTAAAAAGACAATAACACCCTTTACTTTTTTTTTTTATTAAAAAAAAAAGGAGTCATCATGCCTGAGCTTTAGCAATTGGTCATCAGCTAGAGTGACACTGCCGACCGGTCTTTGGAGCTCCAACAATCGGAAAATTAATGTATTGTTCACAGGAGGATTTCACTTGTTCATGAATTATGAATATGAACAAGTATTTAGAGTTTTCATGAACAAGTAAAATCCTTCTATGAACAGCATGGTCGGAGCTCCAGTCGTTCGATGATAGAGTTGTTCGGGCCGTCCAACGATAATCAAACCTTTTTTTCTTTAAAAAAAATAAAGCAAGAGGCATTATTATTTTCTTACCTTCAAAATTTATTTTCATTTTGATCCTTACTCCTGTAATGATATCTCAAATGTTTTGGTCTTCGACTGAAATTAATTTTGTCCTTCAATCCTCTAATTAATTTTGTCCTTTTCAATCCTCTAATGAAACTTTCCCTTAAAAAAAATACATGAAGACAATATGTAATTGAAATTTTGAATTAGCATTTGTAAGCTCAAGTTTGAATCACGTCAATTTTGAAAACTTAATTTTGGTTAAAAAGAGATTTACAATGTCTCTGCCAAGATGAGTCAGTTGAGCAAAAAAAAAACGGGTATTTCAATTTTAGATAAAGAAAAAGGTACAGTTTGATTTGTATTTAGATATATTTATCTCAAAAAATACTGACAAAAAGAACCTTCTTCGATGATATCAGTTAAAAAATGCTTATGTTTAATTATTGAAAGGCAGAGTCATTAGTGCTCCCACCACCAAAAGCAATAGAGTACAAAGGAGGTCCCTAACGCTTCCGCTCTTACTTGGATTTCTAGATGACAAGAAGAACTAGTGACCCTAGCACTTGGATTTGTAGCGGAGATGTGATAAACATGAAACCGAACAAGCTGCATTAACAATCTCTTTCATTAAAACATGCGTGGGTCTTATAAACGGCAAACAAAATATGGCCTAGTTTAACCATCGATTCTCCTTCGAATCCAAACTACCAAGGCACCAAAACGAAATACAACACTTCATGTTCCCTTCAATGGTTGTAATTATGATGAGCCAGAGATATTTGTCATAGCCAATCCATCAGCATCACCATATTAACGCATTATATTTGTGGGAAAGCAAAACTTATTAGATGCGGTTGGCATATCATTAATCAGAAAGCTTTCTTTTAATCAACAAGAAATATTCCAACACAACACAAAATATATTGAATCCGAAACTCCAGTATTAAGATCAACAACGGTCCAACATGCAATACTGTCAAGGTCGGTCCTCGGCAGCCGAAACGAGTCAAGGGACTAATGCCCTGCTTATTCCACCCCCTCCCTGTTTTGGCCATAACCATTGCCATTCTGATTCTCAATCCATGCCGTCTCAATACTTTTTCTAGATTTGCACTAAATCTTCACCTACCTCCATGTTTACAAAGCTTCAACAATCGCCAGAGTTTTGCACCGGGACTCTTGATTCTTGTATCCGAAAGCAAATCAGAACCAAATTCGAACAATCTTCTCAATCTGCAACTGTATAAAGAAAAGAAATTGTGGAAATAGCAATTAATTGGAATGTCAATCAGTAGGGACTAGGGAGAATGAAAGACGATCACCCAAACAACCGGCATGGAGAAAAGAATCTTCCAGTAAATCACAACATGACAATTCAAAAAGCCTGCCTTTTCACTACGTTACACATTTTGGTTTTATCAAGCATTTTACAAGTCAGTTTCAGCCATTTATTTTGTGTGCCAAATGATCTTCTGTGCATTATATACTTCTGCTCTACGGTTTCAAAGGTGTATAGTTACAGGTTTGCTGATGCCAAAATCTATACAAAGAGCGAGGCTAGGCTACAATTCTAAATAAGAAAAGTTGGAATTTTAAACATGGTTAGCCAAATTCAGTAGACACCTTGAAGAGACTTTTCAAAGTCCTCCAGCTGTCGAATGAAACCTGAGTTGGGAGATGCCACTGGTCGTCTGCTCTTCACATGCTCCAGGGCTTGAGATAAACTCATTCGGCGAGTTTTCATCAGATATGCAACCACTATAGTCACACTGCAAAAAGAACACATAAAGGCACATTTTGTCTGGTTACTATAGCGAAAAGGAGAAAGAGAAACGGAATGTTGGAAATGTGGAGTATTTTAACTTCTGAATTGTATATCGAAGACACGAAAGGTCAAAAGCTGCTATAAGCTTCCTACAGAAACGAAGCCAAATCCCTCAAAGTAAAGGAGGTTTTCATTTTAGAAGAGCATTCTATCCCCACACAGGCCTTGTTTCCTAACTTTTCTTTAGTCTACATATGTTAAGTTATGATCAGCGTAACTTATTCCCTAAACTTTGAGCAATGCACGAGACCCAAATCTAGTTAGTGTCAAGCAAATTATGTCGTGAAAATAGTAAAAAAGATAAACAGCTGGCTTCACTGAGATTGGAAAAGAGATCCAAAACAAACAAGCAAGAAAATTAGGCTTGGGTAGAAAATAAGAAAATTTTACCTCCTGGATTTTCCAGCAAAGCAATGAACTAAAGTCCCTCCACCAAGACTTTTGCTTTCATCAATAAAATCAAAGCACTCGTTGAAGTACTGTTTTATGTCTACGTCCTGTCTGTCAACAACTACCTCAATTTTCCAATAAAAGCACAGGTTTAGTACGGCAGTCATACTAGCAGCAAAACAAAGTTGTAAGAGAAATAAGCATAATTACATAGTACTAAATAATACATTCATACGCACACTGAATTCAGAAATTTAGTGACCGCAGTGCAATCACAGTGACCCATTCTACAAGTACGAACAGAAAATTCTGCAGAGACTGACTTAATTGCATATGACTCTTAATAATAGAAGTCACTTCATATCCAGTAATGATAAGATCTATCATGAGTAGATTGTTGTCTGCTCATACTCCTCATAGTCCAAGAACATCAAAGACAAAGATATTTTGACAGCAAAAGTGGCTGGATCTGCCCTTTATTTTCCTCAGGTTTTGACCCATAAAGTTCAAATAATGAGCTTCAAAAATTTATAATGATACTCATGCGTCCTAAAATTTATCTACTGAAGTTTAGAAGCCTCCCTTCAATGAATAGTCATGAAAACAAGTCTCTCTAATCTAGAACCACATAAGTAATTCTTTCCCGAACCTAGTCAGGTACAAGACCTTATCTAGGTAAGCAGTCATAGGAAATTAATGAGCAAGAGAAGATCCAAGACAGAGAATACTTCATTCATTCTAAAAAATTCACGTACCATTTAGGGTTTTGTATACAAAATCATTAGGATGTGCGGGAATCAGAGTATTAGCCACCGTTAAAACATGAGTCACACCGAGGTTTTTAAGTGCATCCTTGTTAGCTGCAGCGCCAACCGAACCCAAGAAAAGACCCTGCAAGATGAAAAGCAAACCACCGAATGAGATTAAAAAAATGCGATTTAATTTTAATAGCATTCCAGGTACATCAGCCGCAGTCATGCTACCTTTTCGATTTCGCAAGGAACATTATCCTGTTTATAGCAATTAGCAGCAGAGATAACCCGAAAAAGTGATGCTATTTGTGCCTTCAAGGTTTCACTAACTTCATCCATACTCATCTGCTGAGGTTGTTCTTCTGTTTAGATTTCTTATCCCCTTCAAATAAGACAGGAAATAGCGAAGAATTGCAAACTTTCCAAACAAATAATCAGTTTCAGCTACATTTCCACTCTTTCTTTAAAAAATAAACTCACAACAATTTTCACCGCTTATTTATCACGTAAACGAAGGGGAAAAGTATCTTGTAATCGAAATGAAGAACAGATAATCAGAAATCAAGCCAAACTAGGAAAAACCAACAAAGTAATCCAAAAACCACAATTGAGCGCAGTTGCTAATTATGAATGAATGCCAAGGGAAAAGGAACGATCTCCGATCACGTCTCACAAAAGAAGAATGAAAATTAACCAACGACACGTTTTATACCACCGTCATAAATAGTCAAGGACTTACAAATCGCAAAGTCTGGCACAACAGAATCGACAAGAATGCAGACGAAGATCCAGCCCAGATAAATCAAGAATTGGAAAACGAGTAAAGGAATTCACAAGAGCGATACCGGCACATAAAGAAGAAAAGAAGGAGGAAAACTCACCAAGAAGGCTTTGAATGAAGTTGCGGGTGAGAAATTTTCGATGGTCGCAATCTCCTCTTGACGGAATCAAAGCCAGATGGCTTGTTTGCTTCGACTCCGATGCCCAATCACCTCACGCAAAAATGCAATTCGTATTTTAAGCTTTGTTCTTATTTGGCACGCAAATTTATATGTCTACTGATTACTGGTTTTTTTCTTTTCTTTTTTTTAATCGAAGACTGACTATTGTTGACGGTTTGAGTTGGCAAATAAGTAGTTGAGATAAAATTCATTTATAAACTTTAATAATATACCCAAAGTCATATTGAAAAACTAGTTTCTCTTGTTAATCTAGACCGGACATGTCCCGCTGAGGTGACCTATGGCCTAGCCTGATTAATTTTCAATGAAGAGGCCTAGAACCTATATAGATATTATGTAAATAAGTTAGATTTATTTTATGAAGGTCGGACTTGTTTACTTATTTTAAAATATAATTTAAATTATATTAAGGAAAAAAACATAAAAAGAATTTTGAAATTGCCAAAGCCAAATTACAAATTAGGTTTGTTTCAAAAAGTTGTTGATAAGAGAATGACTTGATAAACAATTTATAACTTATTTTTTTAATGAATACTTGATTTAAAATTTTGCAACTTTAGGATTATTTTTTTTATCCTTTTCTCTTTTTATTATATACGTGTGAGTTATAAATATTTTGGAAAAAAGATGAATAAATACCATCTGAATTTGCAAAATCCTCATAAGCCCACCGAATTTGTAAAAAGACTGAGAGGTGACAAGGACTTTTAAAGGATATGCAAATTCATGCAAAATAACCACAATGCCCTTAAGGTTTTCTGGATTAATTTGCCTTGCATGCGTCTTCTTCTTCTTCTTCATCGTGACCCACTGCATCGCCGCCACTTCCCCTGCCGCTCCCGCCACCATCGATGCCACCGCCACCAGCTTTGGAGATGGAGCACAAAGAAGAGCAATTCCGGATGACGGTGAAAAAGGAAAAAAAAAAACCACCACCCTGACCGCGTTGAGAGATTGGAAGAAGATGACGAATTACATGATGACGAAAGAAACAAAAGAAGGAAGGAAAAAAAGAAAACTACACTGAGAATGGGCAAGGCGTTCTCACATAATGCCTCAGGCATTCTCCACTTGAGAATGCCAGGCATTCTCCACTCCAGTGCACTTGTTTCCCCCCCCCCCCCCCCCCCTTCCTTCTTCTTCTGCTTCTTCCGTTCTTCTTCTTCGGTCATCATGTAAATCGTCTTCTTCTTCCAATCTCTCAACGCGATTGGGGTGGTGGTTTTTTCCCCCTTTTTTACTGTCATACGGAATTGCTCTTCTTTGTGCTCCATCTCCGAAGCTGGTGGCGGCGGCATCCATGGCGGCGGGAGTGGCGTCCAAGGCGGGGGGAGTGGCGGCGACTCAGTGGGTCACGACGACAACGAAGAAGAAGACGCACGTAAGGCGAATGAATCCAGAAAACCTTAAGGGCATTGTGGTTATTTTGCATGAATTTGTATATCCCTTAAAAATCTTTGTTACTTCTCAGTCTTTTTACAAATTCGGTGGGCTTCTGGGGTTTTGCAAATTCAGATGGTATTGATTCGTCTTTTTCCCTAAATATTTTATAATTTTTATTTTATTTTAAAAATAATTATCAAATTGCCATATTGTGTTGGTTTTCTATAATTTAATACTCAAATAATCTATAGTTCTTATTATAAACATCAACTAACAATTCTCACAAACCAATAAAAACAATTTAAACCATTAAATTTAAATAATTTTCAATATTACCTCTACTAATTGCATTAAACTCTAATATCGGATTACTTATTACTCTCACCCACTACCCTTATTAATTATGGGCATACATAGAAAAAAAATATTTAATACTCTTTCGAAACAAACAAATGCCTTATAAAAAAGACCAAATAATCTTCTTTGTTGGTCTTTATAATAAAGATTAGAGAGAGTAATAACTTTTTAAATTACTTTATGGAGTTTACTTTTCTCATGTTGCATGAGAGAAAAAAGATTCCTACACACACATAAAATGGTGGGACCCGCATATATATATGTGGGTCCCACCATTTTATATATGTGTGGCATGAGAAAACATTTCTCCTACAACATGAGAAATGTTTTTCCCTTACTTTATATATATATATATATATATTTATTTATTTAATTATAGGAATTAGATTTTATTTTAATAACATTATAGGTTTTAAATAATAGGCATTTAGGCCTATTTAAAGCTTTTAAGGTATAATTTTTTAAGTTTATTTAAAAGCCTAAATAATAGGTACTAGTAGGCTTTTAAAAAAACTTTCAACTTGATAAGCTTTTTTAAGACTAAAGTCTAAACCTAAAAAAAATATGTATAGAGGCATAGGCTCAAGTTTAAGATTTAAACGCATGTTACAGGCATATTTAGCCAAAATTTGGTATGTTTCCACCCCTCCTAACCACTACTGCTATAATAATTTAAAGGGATTTTCCCTGATATAATCATCATATATATATATATATATAATGGCACTCCTTTTTTTTTTTTTGCTTGAAAAAAAAATGGCACTCCTTGGCTCCTTGCCTTTGCACGGGAATTATTCTAGTTTTCCTATATAATATTGCAGGCATATAATTATATTAATAATTTTTTCTAGGAAATAATTTCAATTAATGATAATATAGATTCTTATTTTAAATTATTTTGGGGGAGATATTCAGTATTTTTAACTAATTAATTAAATATAAACAAGTCTACTAATGGTAATTAGGTCAAGTGAAGGGGATTCAATTTTCTAAACAAGGGATGAGGTTCAAGCTTTACGGGATTAAAAGAAATCATGTTAGAACAGTCACGTTCAATTGAGCATGATAAAGTAGAGTTCTCTTCACTCTTATTGGTATGGTAGGGTAATAAAACACTGAAAGCTACAATTTTGAATATAATATTTTGATCTAAGTTGTGATCGTAAATATGGGATGTGGCTGATAATAAAAATAATATTCGTAATATGGTGCTACTTATATGAATGATAAACTGCTGAATGACAAAAGGAAAGCAGTGAACACGGTGAAGTGCGGCGGCTCGTCTAGTCTCCGCAAGCATCTCCTCCTTCTGCGGCGGAGTTGTGGGGTTAGTTTGGATATACAAATGAGTTCACATTTGGTGCACATAATTATGTGCCTAATTATGTGCTCATACCTCTATTAGAGGTTATGAGATTATTTTTTTATTTTTTTAATATTGTATTTATTTAGATTTAAATTATATGTTGCTTTTTGGAATTTTTTTGCACCCAGTATCTCAAATTAATTAGTTTCCATGATACTGGTGTTACAGATAAATGCAGGATTGGAAACTAATTAATTTGAGGGGATAGGATATTCTTATTATCATTTTTTGTTACTACCAATCTTACTACCACTTTTCCACCGTTAGATTAGAATCTCACCTACCTTTATAATTTCTCTCTCCTATTAAAATTCTGATCTAACGGTGGAAAAGTGGTAGTAAGATTGGTAGTAACAAAAAATGGTAGTAAGAATATCCTATCCCTTAATTTGAGATACCGAGTGCAAAAAAAATTCCAGAAAGTAGCATATAATTTAAATCTAAATAAATACAATATATAAAAAATTTTAAAAAATATGCTCATACCTCTAATTAGCACATAATTAGGCATATAATAAAAGTATGAGCACATAATTAAGCATATAATTATGCACACCAAATGAGAACCCATATACCAATCCTAAAATAAACAATCCACAAAGCAAAACAACCAACAAAGAGCCCATAACTGCTGGCCTGTAAAAAGTTAAAAACAAATAGCTCATAGTTGTATAAGGGCTTTTTTTCTAATTTACCTCTTTTTAAATAACTATTTAACAAAATGCCTATGTTTAGAAACTATTTAAACATCTGCCCCTGTTTAATTGACTAATGTCCTTATTTAGTTGACTAAAACGCGGGAGCTCAATTTTTTAAAAAAAATCCCGTGATTTAGTCGACTACATCGCGGGGGACATATATTTTTTTTTAATCCCCGCGATTTAGTGACTAAATCACATGGTTTAGTCGACTAAATCGTGGGATTTTTTTAAAAAATTGAGCCTGCGTTTTCAATGGGCTGACAACCTTTTCACTTTAAATTTGTTGAAAAGAAATGTGTTTTTTAATTCTTGTTATTTTAAAGTCTGAATTATTGTTTCCAATTTTTTAGGAGTTTCAAATAAGTAGCAGTTTTGTTAGAATTGTTAAGATGCATCCGAACAGCAGGGGAAGTTGGAGGTACAGAAAAACAAAATGTTATTTTATTATAATAATATATTATTATATTACTTTATATTTTGTTATATTCTATATGTAAGTTGGAATTATTGTTTCCTACTTATTGCTTTAAGTTGTTAATTTTCATAAAAATCACATCACCTACTTCTGAATTCAAAGTTTTAATCAGATATATCTAACGTTATATATATGTAGCAGCAATAATATAGCCACTTATTGCTTTAAGTTATTAATTTTCATAAAAATCACATCACCTACTTCTCTGAATTCAAAGTTTTAATAAAATATATCTGACGTTATATATATGTGTAGCAGCAATAATATAGACAGTTCGTTTGACAATATAAGCTTATTATTCTGGCGTACCTTGAATTGCACTTTTTATTTCTTTGTAATTATATTAAACGAATTGATAAAAATGTCAGGCATGCAAAAAAACAAAAACAAAATATTCAGCTTTAAACTAACAAAATATTAATTAAATTTTCTCCATAATTAATAACCCGATGTACCTGCTTAATAACAAAATATTACTACCTCCGGTCCTAATTATAAGAGCTAGTTGACTTTCTTTGGAGAGATTAAGGAAGCTAAATAAATTACTTAATCATTTCATTTGTTGTGTATCTTTGGATTATATATTGGTTTATTAATCAAATTAATTAGTTTGAATAAAAAAATAAAAATAAAAATACTCTAAAGTAATTTAGTTAGCTTCCTTAATTTCTCTAAAAAAGTCAACTAGCTCTTATAATTAGGACCGGAGGGAGTACTTAAATATTGTGTTGTCAGCAACACATATTAATAACGAATCATTTGTTTATTAACAAACCAAATTTTTTCCAATGTCTAGCAAAAATATAATAAATATTTCTACCAAAATATATGTATATATATCCTACATTATATGCCATAAAGTAGGAAATAACTTTTAGCAAGAAAGTATGAAACAATCTAACAAAATTGCTACTTATTTAAAACTCCTAAAAAACTGGAAACAATAATTCAAACCTTAAAATAACAATAATCAAAAAACAAATTTCTTTTCAACAAATTTAATGGGAAAAGGTTGTCAGCCCATTGAAAAGGCTGGGCTCAATTTTTTAAAAAAATCCCGCGATTTAGTCGACTAAACTATGTGATTTAGTCGACTAAATTACATGGTTTAGTCGACTAAATCGCGGGGTTTTTTAAAAAAATTGAGCCCCACGTTTTAGTCGACTAAATAAGGGCATTAGTCGACTAAATAGGGGCAGATGCTTAAATAGTTTCTAAACATGGGCATTTTGTTAAATAGTTATTTAAAAGGGGCAAATTGAAAAAAAAAAACCGTTCTATAAGACTATTAGCTCCTCTCCCTCTTTTTGGTTTTTTTTCCCTATTTATTTATAAAAACATAAAATTAAATTAAATCAAGCAAAGTTTACAAGTTCCCTATAGATAAAATGCATAAACTAGACCTACGGAAATTAGAAAATAGAGTATTTAAAAAAAAAAACTCTAACATTAACAATAGAAAAATCAAAAAGTGAAGACAATATTTCCTGTCAAATGATATTATGATTTGATGAAGAATACAAGAAAGTCTTAAGGAAACATTTATGGGTTAAATACTAAATTTACCCCGGAAGTTTTGATAAGGGGGCGCTCAACACCCGGAAGTTTTTTTGGTACCAAATTTGCTCCGGAAGTATTAAAAAGATATCAAATTTCCTCAAACATGATGGAAGTCTACATAGATCGTTAAAATGTGACGTGGCATGCCACCTCAGCACATGTGGCATGCCACCTCAGCAATTAAAAAGTATCATTTTTGCCCCGGAAGTTTTCATTGAGGAGCAATTTTGCCCCGGAAGTTTACAAAAGTAGTAATTTTGCCCTTCTTTCTCCCTATATTAAATTTTATTATTAAATCAGTCAAAGACCACACATGTCATGCCTTGAAAAAGTCAAACTTGTAGTCAAAGAAGGAGATCCTTGAGATGTTGAGCTCTAGGCGGCCAGAATTTGTGAAGCCGAACTAGTCACAGGGACTGAAGATCCTTGAGACGTTGAGCTCAAGGAAGTATCACTTACATTTGTATCAATGTTTTGAAAACCAGACCGAACCGGCCGGTTCAGACCAGAAACCAGCATACCTTTTTTCCCCCCTCAAGAGGTACCCAACATACTTTAACTAATTATTTAATCGGTATATGAGTTCAGTGAGACATGTTTTTTTATCGGAGGGTGGTATTTGTTCTGTTTTGGGAATAGGACTAATTGGACTTGACTAGGTGTCAAGCCTAGAGCTTATGTACCCTTTGAAGGGATCAAAGTCCACGTAGTTCGATTGAAACTTGGAAGCGTTTAGCCAGGGGGTGGATCGGGTCTGTTGAGATATCAGATCTATCACCCATACTCAGTGAATCATGGTTCTGGATCTGCTCGCCGCTAGGTCACACTATGGATTTGGGCCTTTGGGCCAGTCCGTAACAGTATTAAAAAAAGATTTTTTTAATGATTTCATATTAATAACATGAAATTTTTATTTTCATCGGTTTGCCCCGGTTTGACTCCGGTCTGACCCACTGACCCTTAACCCAGTACCTTAACCGGTTCAACGACCGGTCCGGTTTTATAAACCTTGGTTTGTATAGTCTGATCATTTGCTTAAATTATAAGTGGTGCTTCCTGTGACCAGTTCGGCTTCACAAATTCTGGCTGCCTTGAGCTCAACATCTCAAGGATCTCCTTCTCTAACTCCAAGTTTGACCTTTTCAAGGCATGACATGTGTGGTCTTTGATTGATTTAATAGTAAAATTTAATATTGGGAGAAAGAAAGGCAAAATTGCTACTTTTGTAAACTTTCGAGGAAAATTGCTCCTCAATTAAAACTTCCGGGGTAAAATTGCTCCTCAATAAAAACTTCCGGAGCAAAATTGCTCCTTAATTAAAACTTCCAAGGCAAAAATGATACTTTTTGATTGATGAGGTGACATGCCACGTGTGCTGAGGTGGCATGCCACGTGTGATGAGGTGGCATGCCACGTGTACACTCAGTTAAACTTAACGGTTAAAATTAACGGAAGGGCAAATTTACTACCTTTTTCATACTTCCGGGGTAAATTTGGTACCTTTTGAATACTTCCCGGGCAAATTTGGTACCAAAAAAACTTCCGGGATAAATTTGGTATTTAACCCAACATTTATGCTAGATTCTCAAACTTGTGTCATTGAGGCCGCCTCTCACATGCTGTCATTCATACGTGCTCTTATCTTGTTTCATCACTTATATTTACTTACAACCAAATTCCCTCTTGTCCATCCCACCCACTTATACCCTATAAATTATTTAATCATATATGTATAATTAGATTATATATCTATTTATAAGTTAGACAATTTTTTTTTTAAAAAAATGATAAATATGAATATTTTAATATAATTTATTGGATTAACTGTTTGGATTAACTGTGTAAAGATACATATGTGGTTCCCAAAAGTGCATCCAATCCCAAGTGTTTTTTCTTTTGTGCAAAAGTAACGATATCGTTATAAGAGTGGAGCAAAAATACCCATTGACATTTAATTTGAATTTTTTGTATTTTTAAGACTGACATTGGCAATAACTAAACTAAATTTCATTTCAACTTGTAGAAAAGAAATAGAGAAAATTACAAAAAATTGCATAAATATTATGAAAATTACAGTTAAGCCCTTTCCAATTCCCTTTCTCTCTCCCAATTCCAATCTTACCAATCAGGCTGCCCATCTCCGCCTCTTCATTGCCGCTTCTGCCTTTCTGTAATTTTCAAAACTATTTGGATCATTTTCTGTAATTTTCTCCAGTTCTCCATTGCTATTTAGGATGAAATTTAGCTAAATCATCGTCCATGTCAGCCTTACAAATATAAAAAAATTAAATTAACGGTCAATGTACCTTTGAAAAAACACACATGTATATTTTTGCATCTTGACCCTAATATTTTTAACTCCTTTAATCTCTAAAAAAGTAAACTGGACGGAGAGAAGTGTAGATTTTACTATTTTAGGAGATCTTGGAAAAAGTCACCTATTAAAAGTTTTATTTGTGAGAATAAATCTTTACATAGAAAACACTGTTGTTATGCAAATTTTGCAACAAGTGCTCCCATTTTAGTTCTCAAATCTCACCAATAAAATTCATAACAGTGAAATGTTTCCTAATTTTTTCTTCAATTTTCCCGTTTCGAGGGCCAAAAAAATAAAACCAACTTGTTTGTATTTTCAATTTTCATGGGCCAAAAGCATTAACATAAACTTCATCAACAAATCTCAAGCACGTCACATTTTCCTCAGCGATGACCATTGAATGCTCCATTTTTTTCCCCCAACTCCTTGCTCAAAATCAATACCTGGAACACATACTATGTTCATTCATCAACATAACATGGAGAACTTATACTGAGAAATATTCATGCAACTCAAAACGTAAACATAAAAGATAGTACATTCTTTATTTCACGCTTCATAATCCTCAAAAAACTCAAAGCCCCTCGCATTAAAAGTGAGAGCAACTTTTGTTCTGGAGGAGAAGGGAAGAACTGAAGCTTAGTTTGGAGGAATCCAAATCAAATACCAGAAGATCATTATCTTCCGATTGATGCCCACCAATTACGATTGACGTTCGCGAGTTTTTACCTCCATCAACAAATCCCAGACACACCATGCCAGGCTTGGTCTTCACCATTAAATTGGTCCCATGAATAGTCCAAGTCACTCCCCTCGAAGCTCTAAATTAACACTGGGCACGCCAGATCTTTGAACACTGCTTGAATCATAGAAAGCATCAAATGGTGTCGCCAAAGGCACTCTCTTCAGTTTTCTATTCGCCGCCTGTTTCATGAATTGTCTCAGAAACAGTTTGGAAACTGAGTTAGTGAGCTCAGTGAAAGGCATCATGGTACTAATTTTGGTACCCTCATCTCCCTTAGCTTTTTGTCAGTGGATAAAAGGGAAGGTTTTATGTTCAAAAACTTACCATCAATCTTGATTGATTTCACCTCAATGAAGTATTCATATGAGGCATCCCCGGTAGTATATATACGCCGGAGCGGCTGAAACCGGGTTGACGATCAAAGGGGTGGTTTTGAGATCTTTGGGCACATGTTGAGCGGCAAATAGTATGTCAGCATATCCATTATTGTTGGTTGAAGAAGGTAAACACAGAGAAAACATGTGAGGAAGCTTATAAGCTGAAGAGAGCTGTGCAGGTAATGATAAGTTGGTCCTATGATGCCCTCACTGCGTTTAGGTAAGCCTACTAGAACTCCAGGTTGGACAAAATCGTATGCTTCCACATCAACGCAGCTAGCCAGAAAGGAAGCTGGGAACTTTGAGGTTGGGCATATATAAGACATCTTCATCAGCCAGGTCACCAGTGAAGGAATATTTAGCGTAAACGTTGAAGGCGTAAGTAAGACAAGTGTCATTAGAGCAACCTGGTCTAAGGGGCCCATAACAACCACCGGCTCCAGATTCTTGGGGGCATTTGGGTGAATCATAAGTAATAGGAAGCGGTAGGATGATGAGTTTTAGTGAGAGTTGCAGTCATTGTAGGAGTCGGAAGCGATCTGGAAGAATAAAGAAGAGGATGATCTGAGTCGTGTCCGAAAACACTGTCCTATAGAGTTATTCCGCAACCATCAGTAAAGAAGAAGCGGTACTCCCCAGGATTAAACAGATCCTTCTTGATTAAATCAAGGCGACAGAACTGGCAGAAGATAAGATAACTCAGTAAGAGATTACCGATGTTTTCTAATTCTCTCTTTTAAATGGTGTCATAATTGGGGTATTTATAAATAATGAATCAATGCCTTGAAGAGGTGACTTTTGAACATTACACCTCTTCAGAAAAGTCATGACTATTTATTTAATTCATGAGCCATGTTGATTCATGAACCAACACGAATCCCTTAATTTGTAAGAACATGACTTTTCAAAATGCATCTCTCCATTTAAACATATTCCATAATATTGGAAAGACTCTTTCTTTGACACACCCATATGCAATATTTACAACAATCCCCCACATGTGTCAAAGAAAACACCATTAGCTAAGTTACACCCATGGACATAACCATTGTATTTGGTGGTCCGTAGAACTATGAACTAGACCTAGACCAATAACACTTAATACACAGAGATGTCAGTGAAGCATGCTTTTATGAACCAACAAATCTTGGTGTGTATTAAAGGTATTAATGATCAGATTATATCCTAACATTTCCGCTGTTAATCAACAGTTTTGAGCGTTATGACGGCCATGCGCGTGCCTGGTGCATAATGAATGCTTTAGAGATTTCGCCAAGATCTCATAGGAGCGGCCACACTCCACATTCGTAGAGGTGATTTCATGAAAGTGTACCTGCACTAAGCACACCGTCTTGTATGACTATGAAATCATTAAGAGCTTTGTTCAACCTCAAAAACGTGCATTCTAGCACTCTCCCATTGTCATAGGAAGGGACAAATGTTATTTTTGTGCTAGTCAGAATTGACGAACGACTTGTTCTTACCCGTTGAACCTTCTTCATGGGATCACCAATCACAAAGGTTGGGTTGCCATTGCTGTCAATTACGAGTTGGCTTTAGTCTCATTCCCCTCGACCAATTTATTTCATCCTGCAGAGTTTTGTTAACGGCTGATAGGTCTATTATTGACCTCACCAAATCGATTGAGATAACTTCAACACAAATCTTAAGCTAGCTTATCACAATATGTCTCAAACGATTTTTATTTCATCATTGTACTTTTACAATGGCTATTGTCATTTGACAATCACAGATCGTCGACTTTAAGTGTCGGTTTTTTTGTCAAAATAGTTGCCAAGAGATTTTTAATATTCTCAGCATTCCATCCATTTCTAGAGTAATCAACTCTAACTCACATAATACTTTAATTTTGTCACCACTAAAGGTCAATGATAACCAGTGGATTTTCACACATAAACTAGATCTTAGTTAACTTCTGTGTATATACATCAATACAACGTGGATCCATTACATGATGCCAATGTTATCTATGGCATTATCCCTTAACTATTCCTTTCTCTTCATGAGAGTTTACATATGCTCAATCTCCACATATCAATCAGTATGTAATGGGATTAACATTTATCAGTACTACAAATTCTCAATAATTTGTTCATACATTGATTGAACTTTAGAATAATCTCAACTAGTATCATAAAGAATATAATATTCACATAATGGTTCTCAAAACCAATTATTTAGAAACTTGCTTATTTGTCATCAATATTCTTTTATGATCTTTAACACCCAAAATCACATTCAATTCTCTCATACTTTCAAGCACAACACATGATACTTTTGATCATACAAGTCATCCATATTAAATTAAATATTTTACGATATCATGCATGCTTATACCAAGAGAAATTAATAATAGAGTAAATACCCTATTTGGTCCCTGAAAAAAATCACGGACCCCTTTTTGGTCCCTTAGTAAAAATAATTCATCCCGTAATCCCTGACCATATTTGGGACACTTTACTGCATGTGTCCGCTTCAACCTGGAAGGACTAACGTGGACGGTTTTTGGATTTTACAGGGATTAGATATGAGTTATTTTTACTTAGGGACCAAAAAATGGTCCGTAATTTTTTTCAGGGACCAAATAGGGTATTTACTCATAATAATACTACGAAAATTAAATCACATTTATCTCTACACTAGATAAATGCTTAAAATTCCATAACCACTGTCATATGCTCATTTCAATTACAACATATTTGACAATTTACAAAATTTGCTTTCAATAGCAAATAGCAAAACAATAATTTTAGGTACTCCATATTTTAGATACCCCCACACTTTCAAATATTTTATAATCAATAAAATTCTAATTAAATTAGAATCCCAATTTATAAAAATTCAAACTTTATAAAACTATATAATCATATGACTGTATACTTCAACAAAAGGTCATGCCAATTTAATCTTTAATTAAATGAGAATGTCTCAAACATTATCATTATATAACAAAATTTGCTTTTCACAGAGAAAAGAAAAAGCCTCAACTTAATTAATTTCCTTTTGTCAAAATAATATATATTTTATATATTAATATTCTGTCCTCACAGAATTTTCCACATAAATTTATAAATATTTAATTATTTTAAATACCAATAATTAATAATATTCACACTATTTAAATATGTGTGAAACCAATGCCACAAATTTTTTTTGAAAAATTCAAAGCACCAGATTATATAAATCACTGAAATATAAACATAAATTGCAGCATTAAAAATCTAAGATTTTCAATATTCAAATTAATTTATATGGTATATCAAAATAAATTCCTAGTAACAAATCCTTCTGGCAAATTGAATAGTGGCCAAGATATTCACAAATATATCACCAAATATATTAAAACAAAAATTTGTTTCAACTTTCAACTATTATCACGTTAAACACAACAAATCTCCACTTTTATTTAATCATATTAATTTAAAATATTCACAATATTATAGGAGAGATTATAGGAGATTATAAATTATCAAATAAATTAGTATCTCCATTGACAATAAAGTCTTATACAGGAATGAATTTTATTTTCATTCTAATTAATTAAATTAGAATTTTTCAAATATATAACATCCTAAAATTTAGGAATTTAACTATATTTAATTTCTACAATTAGAAACCAAATAATAAAACCCAATAATGACCTCATTATCATCAAAATTTAATTTCCATACGATAATTTACGTAATTCAAGATATTTACCAATTAAAAAACAATAAAATCTCCTTATGAAATCAGGACATAAGATATATATTATCTTTCCTTTATTAATTTAATATTCATCAAACCTTTAATAAAATAAGAAGATATTATAGGAGATTTATTAACTACCATATCAATCAAATCTGATATATTTATTAATTAAAGATATTTAAAACTTCAATGGAAATAAATTCACCGTGCAAGTAATCAATAATTAAATAAAATATTGATTTCTACGCGCATATTCATACAAAAAATTCAGCACATCAAATATTAAAAAAAATAATAACCACATTATTAAATTTTTAATATATGCCCATGAATATTATATATATTTAAATAATATTTGTATCAAGCGCGCGCACCTTATTGCTGTTTGATCACGGTGAAGAAATATGACTCTTTCTTCCGTTTCATTGAATCGTTGCTTCTGCTGCATTCCATTCCTGTGTCGGGCTACTTCCTTCATCCTCCCTCTTCAATCGTTTCATCCCCTGTGGGTCCGAATGCCTGGAAGACATGGTAGCGCTCACATTTCTTTTCTCTGCCTGTAGAGAAGATGGCCACTTCACCCTAAATATTTCTGAATCAGAATCGCTATCCTCTTTATCCACAATGGGCGTCATCTCTAATTCATCGAGATGGCGTTGAGGTTTACTTGAGATCTCGTGATAGCGCCCTGGTGATTGGCATGCAACATTCAATGCTCCTTCACAACATCTATAACTCTATAGATTGTAGGCGTCAGGAGCGATCTGGAAGAATAAAGAAGAGGATAATCTGAGTCGTGTCCAAAAACACTGTCCTATAGAGTTATTCCGCAACCATCAGTAAAGAAGAAGCGGTACTCCCCAGGATTAAACAGATCCTTCTTGATTAAATCAAGGCGGCAGAACTGGCAGAAGATAAGATAACTCAGTAAGAGATTACCGATGTTTTCTAATTCTCTCTTTTAAATGGTGTCATAATTGGGGTATTTATAAATAATGAATCATTGCCTTAAAGAGGTGACTTTTGAACATTACACCTCTTCGGAAAAATCATGACTATTTATTTAATTCATGAGCCATGTTAATTCATGAACTAACACGAATCCCTTAATTTGTAAGAACATGACTTTTCAAAATACCTCTCTCCATTTAAACAGATTCCATAATATTGGAAAGACTCTTTCTTTGACACACCCATATGCAATATTTACAACAGTCATACCAGAGGTTTGATCCTCCAATATCAATGACAAGGTCCATGTTGCGGCGAGGAATTACTGTGCCAACAGAAGCATAGTAAAGATTGGTTAATGGGTCTTTCTTAATGGGGAGATTGAAGGAATAAGGTTTATGGGAAAGTGATGAGCTGATCAAGAGATTATTGAGAAGGTGGCTATTGGGAGGAGGAAGAAATAATATAATGGAGGGCAGATGAAGAAGAATCCATTGAGGACACCAAACTGATGAAGTTGCCTAGCTAGCTCAGATTAGAAAACAATGGGCCTTGATTATATCATAAATTAATAGTTATTAGATTGTCCTATGACAGATGTTTATGGTGATCAAGATAATATTGATGAATCTTGGCAGAAATAATTCAACTTGCGCGGCCATCCATCAGGACTATAGTGCAAAACGAACTTTGATGTGGCAGCCCAACATTGTTTATGTTTTGAGTCAGGTTTTATTTCCATTCTGAATTCAATATTACATGGACACACAGAATATTTAAATTAACACAAACTTCTTTTTTACACGTGCAGGAGCCAGTTGGTGTCGGATCCAGCACCAATATAATGTCGATCAGTACTTCCACCCCCTCTGCGTTTATACTTTATCCATGATATTTATAAGTACGGCACAATGGTCCATACCCTTCCCATAAATAAAGTTGCAATGCAAGTAGAGTTTAAATGCTTTGTTTACTTTATATATCTCTTCTTCATGTCTTGAACCTGCCTCTTTGATTAACCAAACAAATTAACATCATTTGCAATGTGCAGGACAACTTAAGTTGGAGTTGGTGCCGCCACAATTAATGCACCTTGGTCCTTTCTGTCTTCCTCAAAATAAGAGGTCCATCTCGCTTCCCGCTTATAATTTCAGAGTATTATTTTGATAACAATAAATTTAATTAGTTCTATCAAGCAGGCGGATCCAATTCTTGTAGTTTTAATATTTTTATTAATACTACTAATTTATATATATATATATATATATGTATATAGTTTTATTTCAACCATTGCTTCTTAATACTAAATCACTAAATGTCAGTAGTAGTCTAAAGAAAATAATAACAAATATGGCTAACAACTTGAGTTATAAGAGGGTTAAACTTGTGACCTTTCACTTATAAGAGAACATTCATAATACTAAAAAAAGCTTCAAGGCCTTTGGTTCTCATCCATCTTTCATAGCTGAGTTGAAAGCTACATAATTAATTTTTAATAATATATTTTTTAGGACTTAATTATAAATGAGTTAAAAGTATAGGAAAGGTTGTAGTGAGTTATATTGAAGGGATTGTATTATAAATGAGTCTAAGTTATACAGATTAAAATATGAATTTTCTCAACATTTTATTATATTTTGTATATTCCTTTTTATAAGATAACGTTCCATTGTATATTCTTTTTTATATGATGCTGATGTCTAAACATTTAATATATTTTTTCATGTTTATTCTCAGTTAATTAAATGTCTCTCATCACTTTTTCTCATTCATTCCCTCTCCCACACACCATACCTGAACAGGGACAACAAAATGGGAGAATTCACGCAAATCAAACTTAAAAATTGGTCCCCACGCAAAACTAAAAGACGAAAGATGCAATCTTTATTTCAGCGATACCACGCTCCCGTATTTATTTTGTTTTGTCATCCATGAAGGATGAAGCTTCATATATAATCCTCCTCAACACCACAGATAATAAAACTCGAGGCCCTTCAGTTTACTCAAAGCGAGAGCCACTTGTGTTCTGGAGCAGAAGGGAGGAGCTAAAGCCTAGATTCGAGGACTCCAGATCAAACACCATAAGATTATTTTCTAATTGGTGCCCGCCAAGTACGATTGAAGCTTTCACCCCTGACATTTTTGGTTCTGTACCTCCGTCAACAAATCCCAGACACACCACGCCATTCTTAGTCGTCACCATTGAATTGGTCTGAGCAATAGTCCATGTCACTCCCCCTTGAAGCTCTAAATCAACACTGGGCACGCCAGATCTACGAACACTGCTTGAATCATAGCAAGCCTCAAATGGTGCCACAGAAGCCACTCTCTTCAGTTTTCTGTTTGAAGCTTGTTTGAGGAATTGTCTCAAAAACGGTTTGTAAACTCTGCTGTGCAGTTCTGTGAAAGGAGTCATGGTACTTAGTCTGGTACCCCCATTTCCCTTTTTGTCAAAGGATAAAAGGGAAGGCTTTATGTTCACAACATTACCGTCAATCCTGACTGATTTCACATCAATGAAGTATTCATATGAGGCATCCCCAGTAGTATACACCGGAGCGGTTGAATTTGGGTTGATAATCAAAGGGGTAGTTTGGAGAACTCGGGACAAATCTTGGGTTCCAATGACGAGGTCACCGCATCCATTGTTGGTTGAGGAAGGTAAACACAGAGACAACCTGCGAGGAAGCTTATAAGCTGAAGAGAGCTGTGCAGGTAACGCCAACTCTGTTCTAGCGAGGCCTATGATGCCATCACTGCCTTTAGGCAAGCCTTCTAGAACTTCAGCATCCGCATCAAGGCAGCCAGAAAGGAAGGTAGGCACTTTCTGGGTGGGCATATATAAGACGTCTTCACCCAAGCCACCAGTGAAGGTATATTTAGCGAAAATGTTGAAGATGTAAAGACCACAAGTGTCATTGGAGCAACCTGGTCTAAAGGGACCATCACAACCGATGGATCCTGAATCTTGGGGGCATTTTTTTGATTCATAAGGTACAGGATGGTAGGATGATGAGTTGTAGTGGCTGTTGCAGTCATACCAGAGGTATGGTCCTCCAAGATCAAGGACAAGGTCAAAGTTGTGGCGAGGAGTTCCAACGCCAACAGAAGCATAGTAGAGATTGGTTAATGGGTCTTTCTTAATGGGGAGATTTAACGGATTGGGTTGATGGGAAAGTGATGATGAGCATGAAGAGAACGAGAAGGTGGCTATTGAGAGGAGGAAGAAATAATAATGGGGGGCAAATGAAGAAGAAGCCATTGTCGACACTAAACTGAAGACGTCGCCTGGCTCAGATCAGAAAAACAAGGTCCCTTATATAGGCATTTATTAGATCATAAATTAATGGTTAGATTGCCCTTTGACAGATGTGTATCGTATGATCTTTGAAGTCCAACATTTAATTTGTTTATGTTTTAAGTCAAGTTTTATTATGACAAATAAATACTATATGAATTTGCAAAATCTCAAGAAGTCTTCTGAATTAATAAAAAGACTAAGAAGTACTAAGGACCTATGAGGGATATGCAAATTTAGAGAAAAAGACCATACTGCCCTTAAGTAATAAACATTAATCTCTCCCTCGCTTCTTCTTCAGTCCGACGCTGGAAAAAAAAAAAAAGAGCAGAAGAACTTCAATCCAAAAATCATCCGATAAGAATAAATTAATAGCGGCGGTCGATGGTAACATTATCCAAATTGGGGATAAATCGAAAATTGTGGTCGAATTAAGAACTTTTAGAACTTTCCGAGCTGGGGATTTCTGAAAATTTCATCTCAGTTCAATCCCTTCGACTAATAAAGGTATGGGTATATCCAAGTGGTTCCAAGACAAAGTAACTGATCCTCTGTTTCTCATTCTTTGCAGGCAGTTTTCTTTTCCTTCTAGGCCTAACGATTTCCAAGTGTAGGGAGGTGAAAGATTTCATCCACATTTTGAAGAAATAGGAGAAAGAAGAGTAGTGTGTGTTTGTTTTCCTTTGAGATTTGCATAAATGTCACTTTTAGATGATCCCCCTCCACTCCTGGAAAGTTCAAGATGGAAATATCGCCCTATTTTCACAAGGTTCGATGGCATTCCTCTCTCGCGAAGCTCACGTTTTGGTCTTTCGTGCTTTTAGGTCTGATCTTCATTTTCATTTAATTAACATGGGTGAAGTTAGAAACATTTTTCAATTTACAATGTATTTAATGAGTTAAGTACAATTTCTTAATTCTAATGAATTAGTTAAATGTCTTATATCATAGACTAAATGAGTATATATTATGTTTCACATCTTTCTTCTCTCTCTACATTTAACAAGAGTGAAATTGTAACATTGTGATTAATTATTTTTTAGGTGAACTTATGATAAAGACGAGTTTTTTTTTAAAAAAAAAAACTAAACTTGTAAATAAAAATTCCAGAGTGGTATATTCTTCTTTACATGTGCAGGAGCAAGTTGGTGTCGGATCTAGCACAGATGTCGAGTACTACGAACCCTCTGTTGCTTATCCATTACAATTTAAAATATGGCACAATTGACGATACCCTCCTATAAAGAAAGATTCCTGTTGGGTTTAAATAATTTGTTAACTCTATCTTTCTTTTTCCCCTTGGATTATAAGCAAATTATTCCCTCCTATTCATAGAAATATAAGAAATTTCAAATAATTCAAAAGAAATAAAAAAAGATATTTAATTCATTAAATAATTTTAAATTGAAAGTACTAGATAAAATTAGAAATAAGCATTTATTGTAGAAATAAAACTATAAAATAAGTATGAACTATCTTATAAGTGACTTATATTTTAAATCAAATTATTCTCTAATAGCAGCAGTATGTATCTTACAAATTTGGGGTTGGTGCCCCCTCACTTGCCCATCATAGCAGGGCATAATTTTTTATTTTTTTTGGAGAGAAAAAAGTTTTGGACGGGTTCGGCATCAGTTCCTCACTAAAGCCAGGGCACGACTTCGGGCTCTATGAGTACTTACTGGGGACTTACGAGATTGCCTATCAAAGGAGTCCCAGCGACGGAGAGGGAATCGAACCCACGATCCAATGGCCTAGTCCTGGATCCCTTACATCAATGCCAACTCTCATTGGCAGCAGGGCATAATTTTCAATACATTCCCTTAAAAAGAATGCGCCTTGGGTCTGTAAAGGTACCACTCCCTTAAACTTTTAATTAAAAATAATAAATATGTGTTAAAATAAACTTATTTTTTTAAATATGTTCTTATTTATAAGAGGAGATAAGAGAGAGAAATAAAGTAAACTTAAACATCACCGACCCTTTAATTAATGCAACATGTATAATTAATGAGAGGCACAAAAGGGGGGGAAAAACTTATTAGAGGTTGAGGCAGCTATTTTCGGGCTCTTATAAAAATAACCAAGACAACTTAAATTTTAGAATTTTATAAAAAAGACTAAAGGAGTATATTCAAATTATTTTGATAAGCTAATGTGGTTCATAGGGCATTTCATACATCTTTATACGTAAAATCTTTCCACCGAATCGTGAGATTTTAAAAACAATTAAAATTAGAAAAAAATAATAAATATGTAGGAAATATATTTTTTTAAAAAAAAAATTTATCCTATTTATGAATCAATAAGAAGACCTTATATTGGGGAGAAAAACACCAAACTGATGCTGCTGCTTTGCTCAGATTAGGAGAGAGTGTGTCTTATATAGGCATTGGGTAGATCATAAATTATGTTTAGATTGGCCTTTCACAGGGGTGGAAATAGGTCAGGCCTTTATCAGGTAACCTACAGCCTGGCCTGTTTAGGGCCTGGTCAGGTCTAGCCTGTTTGTTAAAAAGACCAGGCCAATGCCTATTTAAAGGCCTATATGTGTAAATAGGTCAGGCCTATTTTGTTAAGGTCTGATCTGTAAGCCTTCAGGCCTCGACTGTTTACACATTATATATATATATATTTATATTTATATCATATAATAATAAAATATTTATTTTTTCATTCTTTTATTTATATAGATTTTGATAGGTTTAAAGTGTATGAAACCTACTTAGGACCTTCAAGGCCTACAATATGAGGCCTTTTTAAAGGCTTACATTGTAAGTAGGCCTTTAAAAAGGCTTCAGGCCTGACCAGGCCTTATGAAGGCTCAGGCTTGAGCCTAAAAAAAAACCTGTATTCAGGCTCAGGCCTCATAACCCCATTACAGGCTCAGGCCTATTTAGTTAAAACCTGACCTGGCCTATTTCTATGCCTAACCTTTCACAGCGGTGTATGGTCAAGATAATGATGGATCTTAGCAGAAAAAAATACTAATTTTGCTGTCATGCATCCTCAGGCTGTGTTTTATAAATCACAGATCATCTTCATTTCTGCACGTTTTGGTACTCCATATCTCTAACATTTATGGACAAGCGGACTCCGCGCGAATATTATTTGAGATTTAGGATAAAATGAAGGCGACAAAAGGGAGGAAATAATGAAAATAAAACAAGGATAATTTTATATTTAAGGTTACCACCAAGTTCCAACTACTGGGTGCTCAATTGAGAGCGGACACTGCTAAGGTTCCTGCCTCTGTAGTCTTTCAAGGCTTAAACCAAGTTCCAACTGCTGGGTGCTCAATTGAGAGCGGACACTGCTAAGGTTCCTGCCTCTGTAGTAGTCTTTCAAGGCTTAAACCTGCTTCTTTGATTAAAACAAGACAAAATTAACACATGCAAACCTGCCTCTTTGATTAAAACACGACAAAATTAACACATGCAGTGCACCAAAATCGAGTTGGAGTTGGTGTACGGTGTACAGCCTCAACTGTCCATTTTAGCGTGGCACAATTATTGCCCTTAGTCCCTTTAATTTCCAATAAAAAAAGGTGAATTCTAATGGATCCCAAAAATGGACTGAATTACTAATAAGTCATATTAATGACAATTAGAATGGACAATAATAACAAGTTCAAGGGAAAATTTACATCAGAGCCCTTTTTACAGGGAAAAAAAAAACCTAAAAAAGACCTCAAGATTCTGAAAATCCCAGAAAAGGTGCTGGGACTTTCCTGAGATTTTTAGAATCTACATGAGTTGTTAACGGGGCTGATATAGTTGTTAATGGGTAGGTCATTAACAACTAAATCAGCATCATTAACAACAATTTGCTAACAACTAAATCAGCCCCGTTAACAACTATATCAGTACCCCATTAACAACTATATCAGCCCCGTTAACAACTCATCTAAATTCTAAAACTCTCAGAAAAGGCTCTGGGGCCTTTTCTAGAATTTTCAGAATCTTGGGGACATTTTTAGGTTTTTCTCTGTAAAAAAGGCCCTGATGTGAATTTTCCCCAAGTTCAATGGTAAAATACAACAACATCATACTTATTATTGAGACTTTTTAGTAAGGGTTAAATATCAAATTTACCACGACAGTTTTAATAAGGGGGCGCTCAGCACCCAGAAGTTTTTTTGGTACCAAATTTGCCCTGGAAGTATTCAAAAGATACCAAATTTGCCCCGGAAGTATGAAAAAGGTAGCAAATTTGCCCATTCGTGAATTTTGACCATTAAGTTTGACTAACTGTCCACGTGGCATGCCACCTCATGACACGTGGCATGCCACCTCATCAACCCAATAAGAATTAAGTATCATTTTTGCCCTGGAAGTTTTCATTAAGGAGCAATTTTGCCCCGGAAGTTTTCACTGAGGAGCGATTTTGCCCCGGAAGTTTACAAAAGTAGCAATTTTGCCCTTCTTTCTCCCAATATTAAATTTGACTATTAAATCAGTCAAAGACCACACATGTCATGCCTTGAAAAGGTCGAACTTAGAGTCAGAGAAGGAGATCCTTGAGATGTTGAGCTTAAGGCAGTCAGAATTTGTGAAGCCAAACTGATCACAGGAAGCATCACTTATGATTAGAGCTGGGAATCAGGGCTGGGCCGGCCCTACAGGGCCTGGCCCTCCAGGGCCTGGGCCCTACAGGGCCGGTCCTCCAGGGCCTGAAATAAGAAAAACATTTGTTTTTCAAAGCCCGGCCCAATAGTACCAGGAAAGGGCCTGGCCCTCCAGGGCCTGGGCCCTACAGGGCCTGAAATAAGGAAAACATTTGTTTTTCAAAGCCCGGCCCAATAGTACCAGGAAAAAAACAAACCATTGTCCGACGGTGCGGTAATTAGTGACTGCTGACGGTGAGAAGCAACTGGAGCGACCGATTTCAAATTTCAGACATATGTTTTAAGCCCGAGCCCTACAGGGCCAGGGCTTAAACGGGTCCGGTCCGATTTCCTGGCTCTACTTATGATCTAAGCAAATGATCAGTCTATACAAACGTAAATATTATTACTATTGATTTGTTTTATTGAACCAATTTTTGGAACAATTCATTTCTCCTTTTGTGTTTCATTTGCTTAGATCATAAGTGATGCTTCCTCTGAGTGTTGCGACAGACTTTTCAGTCCCTGTGACCAGTTCAGCTTCACAAATTTTGGCTTCCTTGAGCTCAACATCTCAAGGATCTCCTTCTCTGACTCCAAGTTTGACCTTTTCAAGGCATGACATGTATGGTCTTTGACTGATTTAATAGTCAAATTTAATATTGGGAGAAAGAAGGGCAAAATTGCTACTTTTGTAAACTTCCGAGGCAAAATTGCTCCTCAATGAAAACTTTTGGGGCAAAATTATACCTCAATGAAAACTTCCGGGACAAAATTGCTCCTTAATGAAAACTTCCGGGTCAAAAATGATATTTTTTTATTGATGAGGTGGCATGCCACGTGTGATGAGGTGGCATGCCACATCAGATTTTAACGGTCTACGTGGACTTCCATCACGTTTGGGTAAATTTGATACCTTTTTAAAACTTCCAGGGTATATTTAGTACCAAAAAAACTTCCGTGTGATGAGCGCCCCCTTAGCAAAACTTCCGGGGTAAATTTGGTCTTTAACCCTTTTAGTAATTAAGTTCTTTAATTAAAAAATGCAATATAGTGTGGCACAATTATTGTCCCTATCAGTGTTATCAAGATCAAGTTTCTATGTAGAAACGGAAGAAGTTGTAAAAATAACATGAAACGTAAAGTTTATACTACAAGTCATGATACAAAATTATATATATATATATATAGGGAAAAACATTTCTCATGTTGTAGGAGAAATGTTTTTTCATGCCACACACACATAAAATGGTGGGACCTGCATAGATATATAATTAGTACTATATATATATGTGGGTTCCACTATTTTATGTGTGTGTAGGAATCTTGTTTCTCTCATGCAACATGAGAAAAGTAAACCCCATATATATATATATATATATATGCATGTAAAAAAACATAAATTGCTACTTAAAATTCAATGAATAACTTCAAATTTAAAAGGTATAAGTCACAAAACTATATAAAACATAAGTTCAAAAACACAAAAAAAGTTTAACAGCTCCTACAACCAAGTTCTAAAATATTAAAGGAATAAAGTTTAACAATTCTTAAATTGTATCAATTAATTCAAATTAAACACATTATATTGCATCAATCCTCAATGTTCTCTTCTCTTACTCTTAGTTCATTTGTAAAATTTGGAATGTCCAAATTATGACCATCCATAGTTTCCCTCACTTTAACTTCAATTAAGCTTTCCTCATCATGAATATTAACATCTTAGTTGTTTACATCTTCCTAATGTTCTTCATTTTCACTATCCAATCATCATTATCAGATGGAAGATCATCAAAATTACATGCACGAGAGTTTTGAGTTTTCTTTTTCTTGCCCAATCTTAAATTGTCTATCATAAAAACAACATCATTCGTTGTTTTTTGATTTGGGGAAATGAAAATAGGTTTTTTTTAAAAAAAAAAAAAAAGAAAGAAGAAGTAAAGATTTACGTTTTTACCCGTTTTTACTGAATACTGTTTTTACTTAAGCTTTTACACGTATTACTTCAGTAAAAATGTAAACTAGTTTTGTTCACTCGTAGTAAACACATTGAGATCGATACACATTTTGTTCGTGATCTTGTTTCATCCAGATTCATTGATGTTCGATCTGCTCCCTCTTCACATCAAGTTGCACACTATCTCACCAAGGCTCTTCACATCAAGTTACAGACTATTTTGACAACGCGTTTTTTAATACCTGAAATAATTATTGAACGAATTATAGAATAGAGGACAGCTACAAAATCTTAGCTTTGCTCAGGAAATGAAAATGTCACTTACTTGCCTTCAACATTGGACATTTGATCGACCACCATACTTACCATGATTTCTCCGATTTTTTCCTTTTTGAACAATGAAAAGAGACACGCGCACAATTCTCCCGCTTCTTCTTTTCTTTTTTATTCACTATGGGCAACTTAGTCATTTTCCAAAATGAATTAATAACTAAAAAGTCCTTGGGAACATTTTTGTTAGGGGATTTGAGGTTAGGACTTTTTTATGATTTTTAATCTACCTTAGGACCTCACTGTGACTGTCCCTAATATATTTGTATGTCACAAAGTTTATACTAGCTCATTCTGCTAAAAAATTACTCAACTCATTATATATACAATAATTTGATATTTTTCAAAATTACTCAACTCATTAAATATACAATAAATTGGTTTTTTTTTTTGGGTTAAGGTGCAAAAATATACATGTGCTTTTCTCCGAGGAGCGCCCAGTAGCAAATGCTTTTTTTGGGTACAAAAGTGCACATGTGGTTACAAATTAGGTGCAAAATTACCGTTTGACCGTTAAATTTGACTTTGACCGTTAAGTTTGACTTTGACCGATAACGTGGCATTTCAAAGGTGTAAAAATACACATGTGATTTGTCAAGAAAAGCACCCAACAACAATTTTTTTTTAATTTAATAATTTTATTTTAATTACTATCGGGTGCTAAAAAGATATTTAGAATACTGACCTGTACTGAAAGAATACTTCATAATCTTGAAAAAATAGTTTTAGATCTGAAAAAAATATTTCAGGGTACTAACTGGTACTAAAAAGATACTTTGAAGTATTTATTTTATACCAGTCAGTATCCTGAAAGTACTTTTTAGTACCAGTCAGTACCCTGAAATATTTTTTTCAGTATCCTTTTAGTATCAGTAAACACTTGAAATATTTTTTCAAGATCCTAAAATAATTTTTCAACATTTGCTACTGGGCGCTCCTCGGAAAAAAGCACATGTGTATTTTTACACCTTAACCCTATTTTTTTTCGTAGTTTTATCCTCATTTATCAATGGGTATAAAAATATTTTACTTCATCTTATTCACATTATAAGTCACTTCTAAAGAAATACTTTGGTTCACAATATAAGTCAGAGTAATTAATACTTATTTGTCAATTTTATCCATGTAGTTACTGCTTAAATATGACTTTTTGTATGTTCTTTCTCATTTGAAGCATAATTTAATATAGGTGAAGTTAGAAAAAATTTCAATTCAAGGCATATTTAAAGAGTGAACTACAATTTCTTAATTCTAATAAATTAATTGAAATGTTTTACGTTATGCTTCACATCTTTCTTCTCTTTCTACATTTAACAAGAGTAAAATTGTAACACTGTGATTACTGATTAATTATTTTTTGGGTTAACTTATAACAAAGACCAAGATTTTTTTTCCCAAACTGAACTGGTAAATAAAAATTCCAGAGTGGTGGTATATTCTTCTTTACATGTGCAGGAGCAACTTGGGATCGGATCTAGCACAAATGTCGAGTACTACCAACCCTCTGTTGCTTATCCATTATATTCAGTAGCGGGTCTTGAAATAAATGTTTAGAAGGATTAAATGTATATTCGTTAACTAATTAAGGAAAAAAAAATATTTAGGAGGCCAAATGTATAAATTTTTAGGACAAACATATAAATTTTTGGGCTAAATGTATAAATTTTATTAAAAAAAAATCCATTTTATATTAAATATTTATGACATTTTTAATAAGGGCATACGTCTTCACCCAAGCCACCAGTGAAGATATATTTAGCGAAAATGTTGAAGATGTTAAAACCACAAGTGTCATTGGAGCAACCTGGTCTAAAGGGGCCAAAACAACCGATGGATCCTGAATCTTGGGGGCATTTGTGTGATTCATAAGGGATAGGAAGGTAGGATGATGAGTTGTAGTGAATGTTGTCATGCCAGAGGATTGGTCCTCCAATATCAATGATGACCAGGTTAAAGTTGTGGCGAGGAAATCCTGTGCCAACAGAAACATAATAGAGTCTGGTTAATGGATCTTTTTTAATGGGAGGATTGAAGGAATAATGAGGCTTTGATCTAGGTTGATTCTGGGAAAGTGATGAGCATGAAGAGATTGAGAAGGTGGCAATAATTGAGAGGAGGAAGAAATAATAATGGATGGCAAACGAAGATGAAGCTATCGTGGACACCAAACTGAAGACATTGCCTTGCTCAGATTAGAAAACAAGGTCCCTTATATAGGCCATTATTAGATCTCAATTTAATGGTTAGATTGCCTTTTGACAGATGTGTATCGTATGATCTTGGTAGTCCGACATTTGTTGATGTTCGAAGTCACGTTTTATTTTATTTTTTTCCTGAACATTTTGATATTCAGTTTCTCTATATATTATATGGGCACACGAATACTTAAATTGAACACAGACTTCTTTTAACGTGGCAAGTTGGTGTTGGATCTGGCACAAATGTCGAATATCACCCACTTGCTTTCATCCATTATAGAACTACATTTGTATGGCACTACTATTGTGAATATATACCGTACCCTTCCAATAAAGAGATATGCAAGTTGTGTTTGCAGGGCAATTCAAATTATTTTGATAACAAAAAGTTTAACCACAGGGATGGAGTCCAAATAGCCGGCAGTAACATTTCTACTACTATTACTATTCGTATTTTTATTTGGGTTCATATTATTTACTGATGATTACCGTTTGATTGAATTTTAGTTTTAGTTTTTTAAGTTTTAAATTGTGTTTCTTAGTCCTTATAATTTTATAAGGATTTGGTCTAAGTATAGTACTAATAACTTTAGTTAACGTCAGAAAATACAGGGATAAAAACCAAAACTTGTTAGAAAAAAAATATAAAGATTAAAACTAAACTAAAATTTATAGGAATCAAAACCAAAATTCGTTAAAAGTATAAATACAAAGATTAAAACTAAACTAAAATTTATAGGAATTAAAACCAAAATTCGTTAAAAGTATAAAGGCCAGAACTAAAATTTTTGTCCATATATACTTAATGGATTAGCTTAATATTATTAAATTCAAACCAAGTCTTTATGAAACAATGATTTAAAATCATATGGATCAAAATCAAAATTCAATTAAACTGCAAGAACTAATAATAATCAGAGGCGGACCCACATACATTAGAACTTGCCCCCTCTTGATTTCTGATGCAAAATTACAAAAATGCCCTTCTAAGGCTACATTACGTCCTCAGCCTCAATACAATACACAAATGAATTTAAACTAAATTATAATATTGATCAAAATCAATGGCATCATCATATTGTTTCCCCATATAACATGTATGGTTACAATATAAAATAAGGCCTAAAAAGATGATATTGTAATTATTTTTATTGTAATATACTTTTATTATTAAAATATATATACTTGAACTTATTGAGTGTTCAGTGCCTACATTGTAATTTATGTGGCACATTTCTAACAGCACTAAGCCATGCTTTTCTAAATGACATATTTGTAAAATAATTGTCTCTTTTATTACATCATCAGTATTCACTTGATTTCATGAATATTTTTTTATATTCTTTTCTTTTCTTGTTTATATTCTTTTGTTTTTTTAATACATTTAAAACTTTCCAAAAAAATATTCAGGGCCCTACCCCCGAATCCCCCCGCCACTTGTGCCCCCCTTAAGTAATTTCTTGGGTCCGCCACTGACAATAATATGCCATTAAAAAAAAATTAAAAACACTTTATATTAATTTTTTTTTATACTTTTACTAATATTCTTAATACTAAATAACTAAACATAAGGAGTGTTGTAAATTATTTTTAAATATTTATAATATTAATAGATAATAACTCCAATAGAATATGTGTGTGTATGGAAAATACTTAGGTCAAGTCCTTTGTATTTATTATGTCAAGCTTTCCAACCACATATACTTATATATTATGTGTTTGATATATTATTATTAAATTATAAACTCACATGAAAATATTTAGGACACATACCCACATCTGATTAGATAACTTGATATATAATAGATATTGTTCTGCTCTAAGAACATAGATGAGTTGGACTTGACTAGATGTCAAGCCTAGAGCCTACGTACCATTTGAGGAGATCAAAGTCCATGTAGTTCGCAGTAAACTTTATGGTATGAGGCCAGAGGGGGGTGGTGTGTGTGCTCTGTGTGACAGAAGGTAAATAGAGCATGAGTTAGAACGTGTGCACCTGATTAACGTTCCTCTGTATTTATAGAGGAGTCTGGTGCGAGTATTCCGGCCTGGCGAGCGATATCCGGGGCCGAGATATCAGGGGCTGGTATTTCGGGATTATGGTTAGGATAGATCCTATGTTGTTGGAATCTCATATCTTTGCCTATTATCTCGCCAATTATGCTCCCAGGCATAGTTGGGCCGTGGCCTGGATCTGGGTTGTTGGGCCGATCCGTAACAGTTGCCCCCTAGCTTGGTCGTTCAGGCCTCTGGACGGCCGAGATGTATATTACCCCCGGCCCTTGTTATGGCCGGGGCATTCTACCTCAGCTGGGTCGGCTTGTGGTTGCCACGGCCCATCAGTCGGCTTTGAAACCGTGGCCGGCTTCTTGTGCCTCTACTGCGGCGTCATGCCAAGGACGCTGAGTCCAATTTACCAGGATGGTTATTCGATCCGTTCTGTCTCATGACGCCTGCCAGCAACTCCGGACCCAAGCTTTTTGCCCTTTGGCCTTTACTATGCGCCTTGGGGTTCCCCTTGCGCGTGCCATCATTGCGAGTTTACACCTGACACGCCCTGAATGGTGGTAATCTGCATCCGTCGCGTCCTTTTGCGCCCCGATGTTCATGCGCATTTAATGTGCTGACGTTGTGCTGTACCAATCCCGTCGTGCCTATGTTCGAATAGACCGTTTTACCCTTGCCATTTTGCTACTTTGCCTAAACGGTTTAAGTAGCTTCTCCTCTTTTCTTTATCTTTACCTTTCTCGCTATTCAGCATTTCTCGAATTTCCTCTCTGGTTTCTCTCTGAGTTTATAGAGAAGTGTCTTCTCTTGATCGAAACTTTTGCCGTTCTTCATTCCCAGCATCCGAGTTTCTCTCATTTCACTCATACAGGTATTCCGTTTACTTCTTTGCACTTTTTTCGGTATTGCTCTGTATTTCGCCGTTTATTTTCCTAATATTGTCGCCTACGTTGCTATTCTTTCCACTCTTCTAGGTTGCTTTGGCGAATCTTTTGGGTTTCTTCTTTGCTGTCTTACCCAAAACTCGTTCGCTCATTTGCCTTTAAACACAAGACCTTTAGTTCTTAGGCTTCCTGTTATGGTAAGAAATAGAAATTTCCCTAGGTCTAGAGCAGTGTTGTTGCCGGAAGAAGAAGTGCTTCTTCGTATGTGCTTCCCCCGGGCCACCTACTGGGTTCTTGGGGGTGATCCTCCTGCAACGGAGGTACTGGCCCCTTTGCGCCAAGGCGGTGTTATTCGTCCGAGGCGAGTCAGGGCTCATTCGGTTGCTGCTAGGTCTCCGGTCCCACGTCCTATTCGACCCTTAGCGCACGCTTTTCCCCTCGGATTGCCCAGCGGGGCCGGGGTAGGCACCTCGTCCAGATCTGGGTCCCCAGTACTGATGGCCCAACCTTTAAATTTTTATGAGGGCCCTTCTTCCATTCGCTCAGATCTTTTTCTGGAAGGGTATCTCGGCCCGTGTTAGGACTGCCTCGCGGAGAGCTCTGCTCTGATAGCACATGGGGGAGATGCTAGGGCTTCTTCCATACTTGGTTCCTGCTGGCATCGGCTTTCTCCTGATGTTTCTAGTGCCCCCAGTCGTCCGAGTCCGCAGTCTTTTTCTCCTGCAACTGTTGTCGTGCCAGGTATTCCTGCTCTTTACTGATATTGGTTTTGTTTATTTGCCTACAGGTATAATGGCCCCTAAGTCTCGACCTTCGAAACAACGATCTGAAGCCGAGGGTTTGGACTCTTCTAGTCCGCCTGAGGTGTTGTGTCGGCAGTTTGATTGGGTATCCCATGAGGTATTGAAGACTCGGTCCCTGATGTCAGAGGCTGATATCGCTCGTCTGCAGCTGCCCGAGTTAGAAGGCTGTGCATGCATTCCTGCGGGGGCAGAGGAGCCTATCTGTTCTGTCCGTGAAATTGGGTCCACTAACTTCTTTTTCTTTTATCGGGATTTTTTTGACCCGGATCCAAGTTCGTTTCCCCTTCACGAAGTTCCAGATCTCGGCCCTGACCTATCTGAGTCTCGCGCCGTTGCAACTTCATCCGAACGACTGGGCCTATTTGGTGGCCTTCGAAAAGTTATGCGAGTCGTTTCCGAGCCCCATCCCTTGTACAGGCAACCTTTTCTTCTATTACTTCAGTCCTTTTACTCCCGGTTCGCCCAAGGAGAGCGAGAAACTCAAGGGATTGATTTCGCTTTGGAATGGGTCAGATAGGAAGCTTGTGAGGGCCTTCTCGGACTCCTTCAAGCATTTCAAGACCGCCTTCTTTAAGGTCGCGGCCAGACCTGGCCAACAACCCTGGTTTTTAAAAGGGGTGGAGGGCCCAGGTGTGGAGTGAAGGTTCCCTTTTTACTAGCAGAAAGGGCATTATGCCAAACCGCCGATGTCCTACTTGGTTGATGATGACGATCTCTTACCTGAGGCCATCCCTTCCATCCCCAGGCTGGCTGCCTATGTGAAGGAGTAAGGGGTTCAGAGTGCGGCCTTTTTTATTACTGGGGCTGGTTCCAGGCCGATACCCCCCGATTGTAGGATATTTTGCTAGGATGTCGTCTTGTATTTTCATGTGGATTTTGGATCCGTTTTTCTAATTTGTTTCATCTTTTTCTCTTTCAGCCAGAGACATGAGTGCCCTTCCGTTGTATCTTCAAAAGACGAACCCTGCTGTTGCCTCCCCGAGTCAACGGACAAAGAAGCGAGATGCTCCTGATGGTGCCGGTGCTTCGGTGGCCGATGCCTCGAAGAAATCCAAGGCCTCAGTTGGCCAGGGTTCTTCTTCTGCTGTCGTCGTCGTACCTTCCCCGGCGATAGAGTCTGAGGCCTCGAAGGGAAAGGAGGTCGTGATCACTGTTGAGGAGGACGAGGTCGTGGTCTTCCCTGAGGCAGCATCGGGCTCGCTATCCGCTTCACCTCCACCTCCGCCTCCTCCTCCCCCGCCGTTGGGTCCGTCTTCGGTTTTCCCTCGCGGCTTTTTGTGGGATAAGGGGGTGGTCCCGGAGGTGGATGTTGCTTTCCTTCCTCCTTGGCATTTTATGGAGAGCCAGCCTTTGTCTCCACCGGCCCTGGATGAATTGCACACGGCCCAAAAGCAATTGTGCCGGTCGGTCGGATACGTTCAAGCCCTGGTCTTGGTGCGGGAGAAGTATGCTCAGGCCGATGCTGACTGCAGAAGGCTGAGGGCGTCTGAGGAGCAACTGAAGAAAGCCTTAGCTACGGCAGAGGCTAAAGCCGAATCTGCTGAGGATCTTAACAAGGCTTTGGCCGTGGCTGAGGCTAGAGCCAAGTCAGCTGAGGAGGAGCGGGATGTTGCCAAGGTCGTAGCGGCGAAGGCTGATAAGGAGCTCCAGCTCTCGCGGGACTCTGCTGAGAAGCTGTCTGAGGAGTGCAGTCGGGCCCAGAAGGGGTTGTCCAAGAGTTTGGCTGCAATGAAAGTCCTTCAACAGCAGCGGGCTTCCCTGGTTGCCAAGTAAGAGGTCACCAAAGCGGCCCTTCTGTGGGAGCAGGCGGCACATAGGGAGGCGTCCGACGCGCTATTGCAGACGGCCAGCGAGTGCTTCGAGTAGGCCCTGGCTCAAATCTGGTTCTTCAACCCCGGCGTCGAGCTTAACGTGGAAGGTTATGATTATCGCGCCTTTGTGCAGGACGGGAATC
Source organism: Acacia crassicarpa (assembly GCA_034222035.1). Lineage (NCBI taxonomy): Eukaryota > Viridiplantae > Streptophyta > Magnoliopsida > Fabales > Fabaceae > Acacia > Acacia crassicarpa. The sequence goes on along the minus strand of JAWXYG010000008.1, from coordinate 45,999,956 downwards.
TGATCCCTTACCAGTCTCCTGCCGTCGAGGGTCCTGCTGACGGCTCGGAGGAGGGTGCCGCTGAGGGTGGAGGTCCTGAAGCCGGTTCGTCCAGCTAGACTTGGGGCTTTGTACTTTTCTCTTTTGGGGCACTTGTGCCCTTGTAATTTTTCTGAACAATTCTGGCCTTTGGGTCATTCTATATAAACTCTAGCCAATGAATGATTATATCCTTTTGACTTTGTTGAAAATTCTAAACTTAGTTTAGATGTGTGTTGACTGTAATGAATACGAGCCGTTTTCACTCTACCACACTTGCGCGTGGGAGGTTAGGGCATGGTTGTCTTGTTTTAACCTCGTCAGGTGTAACTAACCGCACTACCTCGGTCCAACTTTTACTTGTCAGACTCCAACATTCGCTAGTCGGATTATTTTTAACCGACGTAAGGGCTAAACTACCACATGTTCAACCGAGGCTTCGTCTGCCCTAATCAAACATTTTGACCTGATCAGGGTCGGTATGGTAGTCTGCTTGCTTATTCGGGCGAGCGTTGACGCGTCAATTTCGCGAAAGGCCACGTATGGCGCCTTCGCCGAGCTCTAACCAATGCCTGTCGGAGTACAACGGCCGGTTTTCATACATCTAGATGTTTTTGGTTTTCGGCCGGGTATACGACCTTGAAGCCGTTCATTCGTGCCGGGCTTGTTTGCCTCGGCTTCCGAATTTTTGACCAGGCTTTGATTGCCTCAGTTTGATGCTTAAGCGAATATTTGTGCACATTAATGAATCTCCTCAGTGGGATCCTTCATTGATAAAAATAGCCCTAAGGGGCTTTACAAAGAAATGTGAGTAGAAAGCAAAATAACTTAGACTTTAAAGTTTCAAAAGTAATAACTAACAAGCCATTTTAAGCCAGGACGGGGTCTAGCTGTAGTAGACCTTTAGCTTGTCAGCGTTCAAGGTTCTTTTGATCGGCTTCCGTGCCAGGGTTTCGAGGATGTATGCCCCTCTATCGAGCTTCTCTTTGATCCAGTAGGGGCCTTCCCAGTTTGGTGCAAGCTTTCCGTCCTTGGCATTCTTATTGCCTATGTCAGCCCGTCGGAGTACGAGGTTCCCGCGGTTGAATGACCGCGGTCGGACCTTTCTATTGTACTTAGCTGCGAGTAGCTGCTTGGCGGCTAATTCCCGGCAGTGAGCCGTGACTCGGATTTCGTCTATGAGGTCCAAGTCGGTCTTCAAGGCGTCGTCGTTCGACTCCTTCCCTTATTGTTTGGCTTTAACCTTTCTCCAAGATGGTTGCCTAATTTCGACTGGGATCATCGCTTCGCATCCATAGGTCAGCCTGAACGGGGTTTCCTGGGTCGAATACTGCACGCTTGTCCGGTATCCCCAGAGAACGCTATGCAGCTGCTCAGTCTAGTTGGTGTCGGCTTGCAGCATGCGCCTCTTTAGTCCGTCCAGGATGATCTTGTTGGCGGACTCGGCCTGGCCATTTGACTAGGGTGTTCCACAGATGAGAAGTGCTGTTTAATGTCCAGGTTGGACATTAACGCCTGGAACCTGTGGTCCATGAACTGGGTTCCATTGTCTGTTACGACCTCAGCAGGTATTCCGAAGCGGGAGACGATGTTGCAGCGAAAAAACTTCATTACTCTGGCCGAGGTTATTGTGGCGAGCAGCTCTGCCTCGATCCATTTGGTGAAGTAGTCGACGGCAACGATGAGCCATTTGCATTGCCCTTGTGCCAGTCTGAATGGTCCGAGGATGTCCATGCCCCACTTATAAAAGGGCCAGGGGGCCGGCATTCCTTTCAATTCTGTAGGCGGCGGCCATATGATCCTGGCGTGTTTCTGGCAACTATCGCACTTCTTGGTTGTTTCCATGGCGTCATGCTGCATGGTGGGCCAATAGTAACCGGCGCGTAGTGCCTTTCTGGCGAGAGCCTTGCCCCCCATGTGGTGGCCGTTACTTCCTTCGTGTAGTTCGGCCAGTACATACCTTGCTTCGGATTCGCCTAGACATCGCATCATTGGGCAATGAAGTCCCTTTCTGTAGAGTTGATCATCGACCATGGCGTAGATAACGGCCTCCCTGATCAACTTTTTGGCCTCGGTTGGGTCAGTAGGGATAATTCCCCTCTCCAGGTAGTCCTCTATCGGCTTCCTCCAGTCAAAGCCAGCCGAGATGGTCATGACGCAGCTCGGTTCGATCAAATTCTGCTGGATGATAGTCCTGTGATTGTCCAGTCCCTTAGTGCTTGCCAGCTTGGAGAGGATGTCGGCTCTTTTATTCTCCTCTCTTGGGATATGGGTGATGATCACTTCATCAAACTCGACCATGAGTTCCTTGGCGCGGTTTAGGTATTTCGCCATAAGAGGCCCCTTCCCTTGGTAACTGCCGTCGATCTGTGCGGCGACGAGCTGCGAGTCGGTTAGAACCTTTACTCGATGCGCCCCATTATATCTTGCTTGGAGCAATCCAGCCAAAAGCACTTCGTACTCGGCTTGGTTATTGGAGGTCGGGAACTCCAATTGAAGGGAGTGCTCGGTGGCGACCCCCTGCGGGCTTTCGATAATAACTCCTGCACCGCTGCCCTTAGCGTTGGAGGATCCGTCTATGAAGACCTTCCAGGTTCCGTCACTTGTTATTGTCAGGGTCAATTCCCTGATGAAGTCTGCCAGTGCCTGGGACTTGATCGCCTGTCGGGCTTCGAATGTGATGTCAAATTCTGACAGCTCAATCGCCCAATTGGTCATTCTTCCCGCTAAGTCCGGCTTGTGGAGGATCTGCCGGATCGGTTGGCTGGTGCGTGCCACTATCCGATGTCCCTGAAAATATGGCCGGAGACTTCTGGCAGCGGTGAGTAGGGCAAAGGCCACTTTCTCTAGCTTCTGGTACTGAAGTTCAGAGCTTTGTAAGGCCTTGCTTATGAAGTATATCGGCGTTTGTCCGGTCTCGGCTTCTCTTACCAAGGCAGCGCTGATGGACTCATTACCTATTGACAGGTACAGGAACAAGGTCTCCCCTGGGTCCGGTTTAGTGAGTACCGGGGGGGTTGCCAAACACTGCTTGATTTCTTCGAAGGCCGCGTCGCAGTCTGGATTCCAAACGCCTTTGGTTTCCTTCTTTAATAACTTGAAGAAAGGCAGGGCTTTCTCGGCCGACTTTGGGAGGAACCTTGTTAGGGCGGCAAGGCGGCCCGTCAATTGCTGAACCTCCTTCTTGGTCCTCGGGGGCTGCATTTCTAGGACGGCCTTGCACTTGTCCGGGTTGGCCTCAATTCCTCGGTTGGTCAACATGAAGCCCAAGAACTTTCCAGCCGGGACTCCGAAAGCGCATTTGGCCGGGTTCAACCTGATTCGATGTCTCCGTAACTTGTCAAACGTCTGTTCTAGGTCCCGGATGTGGTCCTCTATATGCCTTGACTTCACAATCATGTCGTCTATATAGACTTCTATGTTGCGGCCGATCTGATCTTCGAATACCCGGTTCATCATTTGCTGGTAGGTGGCCTTAGCATTCTTCAAGCCGAAAGGCATGACGTTGTAGCAGTAATTTGCTTTGTCCGTCATGAACGCGGTTTTCTCCTGGTCATCCGGATGCATGGCGATCTGATTGTACCCGGAGTAGGCGTCCATGAAGGAGAGGAGCTGGTAGCCGGCCGAGTTGTCCACAAGCTGGTCGATGTTTGGCATCGGGTAGGAGTCCTTTGGGCACGCCTTGTTTAGATTCGTGTAGTCGATGCACACTCTCTACTTACCGCTGGGCTTGAGTACCATGACTACATTCGAGAGCCATGTCGTATATTGTACTTCCCGAATGAATTTGGCCGCTAGGAGTTCTTCAACGTGGCTCTCGAGGGCCTTTTGTCTGTTGTCGACAATGTTCCTCTTCTTCTGCGCTATGGGCCTCGATCCCAGCCATATGCCGAGTTTGTGACAGCAGAAGTGGGGGTCAATGCCGGGTATCTCAGCCGAGGTCCAGGCGAAAACGTCCTGATTCTGCCTTAGGAAACAGATCATTTGTGTTTTCAGGTCATCCTTCATATCTCTGCCAATTTTGGCGGTCTTGGATGGGTCCGTTCCTAGCGCTACTTCCTCTAGTTCTCCCTCCGGCTTGGGTCTTGGGTCATCTGGCTCTCGGAGGTCAAGCTCTACCATGTTAATCAGCTGCCGAGGGTGCCTGTCGTCGTCTACCTCGGACATTGTCTGCTTGGGTCCGAGCCGAGGTGGAGATGAGGGTCCTCCTTCTTCGACCCGGAGGGCTTCGAAGTAGCACTGCCGTGACTCCTTTTGGTCTCCAGATACCACAACCAGCTGGTTTTTGTCGTTAATCATCTTCAACTTCTGGTGCTTGGTGGATACCAATATGTCCCAGTTATGAATTGTTGGTCGGCCGAGAATGATGTTGTATGGAGAGCGGAAGTCGGCCACTATGAACCTGACGCGCTCTGACTTGAATGCTTGTTTTGTTCCGAGGGTTAATCTGAGGTCAATATACCCCTTTGGGAAAGATTATTCGTCGTTGAATTCGATCAGGGTGGTCTTGCAAGGCTTAAGATCCTTTTTGTCGAGGTGCATCTTTTTATAGGCATTCCAGCTTATGATGTTGGCCGAACTTCCTGCGTCCCTGAAGATTCTCTTGACATGGCAATTCACCAAGGTTCCGGTGATCACCAGTCCGTCCAGGTGGCCGGGAATGACGTCCTTTAGTTCTTCGTTGGTGAAGGTCAAGGGGGCGGCTTCGGTTTGGTGAGATTGTCCTTAAACTTGGGGAGATCTCTTACGATTAGGACCTCGTGGAGGTATTTCTTACATTGGGTCACCGTGTCCCCGCCCCCTCCAAATCCTCCGCTGACGACGTTGCACTGGAAATCAATGTTGGGGAACTCGTCGTCAGAGGCGGTTTCTGCTTCTTCCCCGGCTTTCGGGTCTCCTTGGGTGGACTTCTAGTGCGGCCGTGGTAATTGCGTTTGCCGCTCGTCCTTCCCTGGGTCTTGATGACATACTGACGTAGCTTCCCATCCCTTACGAACTTTTCAATGGCGTCGCGGAGGTCATAGCATTCATCGGTTGTATGTCCATGGCAGTCGTGGAACGTACAGAACTTGGTACGATCCGTGTTGGAGCGGCCTCTGAGAGGCCTCGGCTTGTCCACCTGCCGCATCTCGGCCTGGGCTACCTCTTTCCACACCTGTGACCGAGGGGCATTCAAAGGCGTGTAGCTGTCGTATTTTGCCTTACAGTCGGCTCGGTCTAGTTTGACCCGGCTTTCCCTGTTCCGTCTCCGGGGTTCAGTCTCCTGTTTGCTGGGCCGTTCTCCTGAGTCGGGTGTGGTATGTCTCGCCCTCTCGGGTTCCTCGGCATTGGCAACCTCCATTTGCTCCACTTCTAGGTACTTCTTCGCCTGGGTGTAGAACTCGGTCAACGTGTAAACTGGGTTTTTGCATAAGTTCCGGGCTAGTCGTGATGACGGGTCTAGCCCGTTGACCAAGTAGTGTACGTGGACGTCCTCGGATAGCGATCGCACTTGCATTGCCACGTCGCGGAAACGATCTAGATATTTCCAGAGTGCCTCACCCTTCTTCTGCCTCACTTTACTCAGCATGAATTCGGATTTCTGCTGCTTTTTACTGGTGGCGAAATGCAACTCGAACTTTCGTCCAAGGTCTTCAAAACTTCGGATGGAGTTGTCCGGGAGTGAACTCAGCCACTTGCGTGCCGGCCCGGTCAAAGTGGCCGCGAAAAGACGCTGGATGACTGGGCCATCAATTGACCGGACCCACATGAGTTTTTCGAAAACTTCGAGATGGTTGCGAGGATCCTGAGTTCCGTCGTACTTTGGCAGGTCGGCTAGGTCAAAGTGTTTCGGGTACCGGGCCGTTGCCGCTGCCCTCGAGAATGGGGACCTACCGGACTCCGTCAGGTACTTCATTTGATATTCTCGGGGCGATCCATGACGAGGTGATCTATGGGTCTGGGGAGTCCTGTCTTCCACACGGCGCTCTTGTTGGTCTCAGTCTCCTCTCCCGCCTCGGCCGTTGTGGTCCGCGTTACCATCTCGGCCTTCCGAGTTGTCACGATTTTCTTGAGGCGGTGGGTGCCCTCGTTCTGTGCTCGTTCTTCCGTCTGGTCTGCTGGCGTTTCCCCGCCTCGTTCTTGGCCACGAGCTGCTCGACGAGCTGCTGATGTCCCCGTCGGCCCGGCCTCTTCCCGTACTATTTTCTCTCCGATTGTCTTGTTGGCGATGATTCTGAAGTTCCTCCCTTATCATTTGTGCAAAGGTTTGGAAATCCGCCTGTCGTTGCAATTGGTCCCGCCTTTCCTTATCTTCGAGCCTCTGCAGAAGTTATTCTTGCGTTCTCCGAAGGATGCGGACGTCGGCTTCTATCGCCAGAGCATCCTGAGTAGGAATCTCCCTTTGTGCCTCCAACAGCGGCTGATCATCTGTGGGAGGAGAAGTTGCTGTGTTAGTGACGTGGCCTTCTGGGGTGTTTTCACGTCGCGGTTGTCCCTGTGGCTGGCTTGGCCCGGCTTGAGTTTGGTCTGGCAGGGGCTCTCCATCAGCCTGCTGTGGTGGATTTCTGCTGTGGCTTCTAGTGTTCACCATTGATGGTCACGGGGATGGAAATTTACCTTTCCCCACGAACGGCGCCAATGTTCTGCTCTAAGAACACAGATGAGTTGGACTTGACTAGGTGTCAAACCTAGAGCCTACGTACCCTTTGAGGGGATCAAAGTCCACGTAATTCGCAGTAAACTTTATGGCGTGAGGCTAGAGGGGGGTGGTGTGTGTGCTCTATGTGACAGAAGGTAAATAGAGCATGAGTTAGAACGTGTGCACTTGATTAACGTTCCTCTGTATTTATAGAGGAGTCTGGTGCGAGTATTCCGACCTGGCGAGCGATATCCGGGGCCGAGATATCAGGGGCTGGTATCTCAGGATTATGGTTAGGATAGATCCTATGTTGTTGGGATCTCATATCTTTGCCTATTATCCCGCCAATTATGCTCCCAGGCATAGTTGGGCCGTGGCCTGGATCTGGGCTGTTGGGCCGATCCGTAACAGATATAATAACCTTGATGTAAGTATGGCTTTACAAAATAGTCTACGCAAAACTACAAAGATAGAAGATACATTCCTTATTTTTGTGATACATTTATTTTGTAATCCATGAAGGCTGAAGCTTCATGATCAACAAAACCACAGATAATTAAACTCATAAGCCTTTGCATTAAAAGTGAGAACAACTTGTGTTCTGTAGGAGAAGGGAGGGGCTAAAGCTTAGTTTCGAGGAATCGAAATCGAATACCAGAAGATTATCTTCTAATTGATGCCCACCAATTACGATTGAAGCTTTGGCCAATGACTTTGTTGGTCTTGTTCCTCCATCAACAAATCCCAGACACACCACATTATGCTTAGTCTTCACCATCAAATTGGTCTCATGAATAGTCCAAGTCACTCCCTCTTGAAGCTCTAAATGAATACTGGGCACGCCAGATCTATGAATAGTGCTTGAATCATAGCATGCCTCAAATGGTGCCATTGAAGCCACTCTCTTCATTTTTCTGTTGGCAGCCTGTTTGAGGAGTTGTCTCAAAAATGGCTTGTAAACTGAGGTATGCAGCTCAGTGAAAGGCCTCATGGTACTAATTCTGGTACCTCCATTTCCCTTTTTGTCAATGGATAAAAGTGAAGGTTCTTTTTTTATTTTTGAAAAACTATTTCAGAATACTAACATCTACTAAAAAGATACTTTATGATACTAAACGATACTGAAAAATACTTCATGATTTTGAAAAAATATTTCAGGATATTGATTGATACTAAAAAAATACTTTAGGATATTAACTAGTACTGAAAAAATACATTATAATCTTTAAAAATTATTTTAGGATCTTGGAAAAAAAATATTTCATAGTATTGAGTGATACTAAAAGGATTCTTCAGGATATTCATGAGTATTGAAAAAAATATTTCATAATTTAGAAAAAACTATTTTAGGATACTAATCTTTAGTAAAATTATACCTCAGCATATTTTTTCAATATACTAAAATAATTTTTCAAGATCATGAAGTATCTGAAGAATCTTTTTAGTATCTGTCAATATTCTAAAATATTTTTTTAAAAAAAAAAAGAAAGAAAAAAGGGAAAAAAGCACCAACTTACATATGTGCCAAAACGTCGCCGAATTACACCAAAGGACAGCAGCAGCGGAGGTTAAGGGCAAAGGATACAAGCCACATCCGAGTCAAAGTGAAACAGCTAAGCATTGCCCAGAGCAATGGTTAATATCCTATGATCCACTAGGAGCAACTTGGGTTTGGTACGGTGGTACGTACAAATGTTGTTGGTGACTATGATTGATTGGGGATCATTTATTACGAGTAATGCTAAATTGTAATGATCACAAGTTAAAGGAAAAACTAATCCTAAAAAACGAGTCTATTAGGCGAAAAAGCCCTTTAAAATTATAATGACCATTCATAATGTGAGGCTCATAACATAAAGTTGTTACGCTCAGTGACAATATGAGCATAATGTTTCGGCTCAAAAAAGATAGCCGTAGTATGAGTATATTGTTCAAAGCAGGAAGGAAGCTATTCAACCCTTGATGCTGTAACACGATGAGTGCTCATTTGGGGAACGGGGACAAAGGAATGGTTGAAACAGTGGTTCGTTGTAGGTGAACAATGATGGTTTGGAATAGATAGGACGGATCGTTTGGAACATATCCATGCAACTTCGGCTAGTGAATAGTGTCCAATACAGTGACATGCACTATACAGGTGCAGTTTGCCCAGTTGCGTATATTTAATGTGCAGGCCGAGGACCAACTTCAACTTGGTCTTGTTGATGAGTTACCGTAGAGTGTAGATACATCTTCCTTTCGTTGACTACTTGCAATGCCCTTCAAATATTGAGGCTTGAAAAGTAATATCTCTACTGAGTTCTCTCCAGTCCTGTGTAAAGAAGGAGATTTCTTGAGTTCCTCTTAAGAAAACAACTTCCAAAGTTATGCACCATATGATCACTGCAAACGTCCTCTTGAATTTACTTTTGCCCGATGAGCTATCACATAATGAAATACCACTTTGATTGTTTAGTCCAAATTATATAATTCTTACATACCAAAAAAATTGGCTAACTCAATAAATATGGAAAGTAGACTTATAATAAGGACCAACATTTTTCCCTTACGCTGGACTTATAAATGACACAGTAGTAATGCTATATTTAAATGGACATATTTTTTTGGTCGAATATTTAAATGGACATTTGAGCTCAATGAGCGAGCTGTGGACTGTAGCATTTCCTTGGTTGCCATTTTTGAAATTTAATGAAAGCTTCATCCACATACATGTCCCTATCTTATTCGGACACATCATATCCTTGATTACTTGCTAATAATGGTACTACCCCCCACCATCAGCAGCTCCACCTGCACCGCATTAATGTCAAATTAGAAAAAGTATCTCGCATCAGAAACCCATAAAAAAGCATGTATGCCTTTCTTCTCCACACAACACAGCCTCTTCTTCTTTGTCCACCATTGCAATTCAAAGCTTGTAGTTCCCATGGCTGCTTCATTTGGCTGGCTTTTCCTTTCTTTCCTTCTCTGCTTGTTCATCTCTGTCTCCACACAGCATACTTCTGCTCAGCCCAATGCACTCGTTTTTCCTGTAACCAAAGATGTTTCTACATCCATTGCTCAATATGTCACTCAAATCAAACAAAGAACCCCATTAGTGCTGGTAAAGCTTACCGTGGATTTAAGTGGCAGCTGGCCTTGGGTGGATTGTGGAAAAAACTATGTCTCTTCTACCTACAAGCTTCCTCCTTGTGACTCCCCTCAATGCTCACTTTTGTATACCATTTCCTGTGGAGGTGATAGATGCAGTGGCAATCCTGAAAACACAATCACTTCCAACAAGACAGTCGGAGATCTCAGCCAAGATGTTATTTCTGTTCAATCTACCAATGGCTTCAATCCGGGGAAAATGGTTGCAACACCCAAATTTACCTTCCTTTGTGGATCAAAAACCTTAGTGGAAGGCCTTCCTCGTGGTGTCACAGGTATGGCTGCTCTAGGAAGATCAGACATGTCATTTCCTTCTCAGTTTGCTTCATTCTTTATTAGCATACCTAGGAAGTTTGCCATTTGCTTGAGTTCATCAACTAGTGCCAAAGGTGCCATCTTTTTTGGAAGTAGCCCTTATCATTTCCTACCCAACATCGATGTTTCCAAGACCCTCACTTACACCCCTCTTATTGCGAACCCTGTGGGCACTGCCCCAGGTGAACCCTCATTTGAGTACTTCATTGGGGTAAATTCAATCAGAATCGGAGGGAAAAGTGTGCATTTGAATAGAACCCTTTTGTCCATTAATAAACAAGGCTTCGGTGGAACGAAGATCAGCACCGTTAATCCTTACACTGTCATGGAAACCTCTATCTATAAAGCGGTCAGAAAAGCATTTATACATACACTTGGTAGGGGCATTCAAAAAGTCACACCAATACCACCATTTTCAACATGCTTTGCTTCCAAAGACATTGTGTTCTCGCGGATGGGACCAAATGTGCCTACCATTGAGCTCGTGTTGCAAAATGAGAAAGAGGTGTGGAGCATCGCTGGGGCAAACTCGATGGTGCAGGCAAGAAATGATGTGATTTGCTTAGGATTTGTGGATGCTGGTCTGAACCCAAATGCTTCGCTTGTGGGATTTGTGACGGGATCTTCACATCCAAGGACTTCGATCACTATAGGATCACATCAATTAGAGAACAATTTGTTGCAATTTGATTTAACAATGTCAAGGCTTGGCTTCAGCAATTCACTCTTGTCCAAGCGAACTACCTGCGGCAACTTCAACTTTACCTCAAATGTGTGATGCCGTGATGGGTCGTCGTCTTCTTTTTTTTCTTTTCCTTCCTAATCCTCAATCTAATTTCCTCAAATTAAATGTGTTTTTCCCACTTTGTTACAAGTTTGATGTGTGAGAAATAAAAGCAATCAACTAGCGCACTACTTTTTCCCACTGTTGTTACACGTTTTTTCCGGGTTCTCATTTGGTGCACATAATTAGGTGCCCAATTATGTGCTCATACCTCTATTAGAGGTATGAGCATATTTTTTTAAATTTTTTTTAAATTTTTTATATATTGTATTTATTTAGATTTAAATTATATGCTACTTTCTGGAATTTTTTTTGCATCCAGTATCTCAAATTAATTAGTTTCCAATCCTGCATTCATCTGTAACACCAGTATCATGAAAACTAATTAATTTGAGATACTGGATGCAAAAAAAATTTCAGAAAGCAGCATATAATTTAAATCTAAATAAATACAATATATAAAAAATTTAAAAAAAAATTAAAAAAAATATGCTCATACCTCTAATAGAGGTATGAGCACATAATTGGGCACATAATTATGTGCACCAAATGTGAACTCCGTTTTTTCCAGTGACTTTTAACCAGTGCCTTGCTTTATGTGGCTGCGGCACAATCATTGGATGCAGATGCCCGTATTCCAAGGCATTCTGAACATCTAATCTTCCCCCCCCCCCCCCCCCCTTTTTTTGCTCAAAAGAACATCTAATCTGAATCTGAGTACAGTACTTATCAATACTTGGATTTATTTTTAATTATTTTTTAATCCAACGTCATAATCAACCATCCACAAGAGAATGTACCGTTGCACTTGAGGCCCTAGTTCGCAAGTTTTTGCGATAGAACTTCACAGAATAAACTATTCTGAAGCTAAAATGTTAGCCAAACACAGTAAAATTAGTCCATGCATAGTTTTTTTAAATTATTCACCCTTAAAGATAAAAACATGATGTCACCAAAAATTCGTTCACCATTACAGGATTCGGTTTACACAAAAGAAGAGGAAAAAAAGGGGGGGGGGGGGGGGGGGGGGGGAAAAACTAATACTCCTCAATAAAGAGACTTGCACCTTCTAGGCTGCTAAAAAATAATGCTCCATGGAAAAGCCGCCGAGGCACACAACCAAATTTTCCTCTATAAGCCTCCAAAAATGAGCCATCTCTACTCATCTGTCACACATCCCCTGGATGCAGATTGTACGATTTTGATGTACTGGAAACAGAGAGAGCTCAGTTTAAAAGCCAGGGCATGGCTATTTTTTTCTAATTTTATTCCAAAAAATGTTTATTGCATTTCATTATCAACAAGGTGTAGGGTTGTTTTCTTTTGCAATTTTCCAAAAACTTTGGTCCTCTATTTTCAACGAAAATTGAGTCCTCCAAGTTCTGAGAGCAGTTTCAATCACATCCCTCTTTGGACTGTTCAAAGGTTCATCATAAATGTCTAATTGAAAAATGCCATGATGTCCTTTTCCACCGAACAAGTCAGTAATAATAAATACAATACTTGAATGGTTGTCTAAGGAGGGAAGGAAATGAATCCACTCAACTCGGAGGACTCAATTGAAACGATTGAAAATAAAGGGGCAAAAACAATATTCATCAAACTGAAAGATAAATTGTCTTCAGGAAAAGAAAGAAAATAAATTATCCAGATTTCATACCTTGTACAGAACTCCTTGGTTGGCTTTGTATGGAGGGGTAGTCCATTTCTTCCTCCGTGCCTCCATCTCATCGTCTGATACCAAAACATCAATTCTTCGTTTCTGAACATCAATGTTGATTATGTCTCCATTTTGAACCAAGCCAATAGGACCACCCTCCTGTAAAAATTATTGCCCTTCTGTCATTCATCGCTAAGGACTTTTTTACAGAAAATTTTTTAACAGCTGATACTTTCTCAAGTCAAAATAAATAAAAATACCTTGCATTAAAATAATTGAAGGAAAATTGCATCAGACCTTGTGAAATATTTTGGCAATAGTAGAATAAGTATAAACGAAAAGTGGATTGACCTGCGCTTCAGGACATACGTGGCCAACCACAAACCCATGTGAACCTCCTGAAAACCTTCCATCAGTTAATAGCGCAACATCCTGCAGTATTACAAGGCAATAAAGCATCTTCATACACATATTTGGCTAACAATACAAGAGGAAACATTTATTCAATCATCTAAGGAACTGTGTTGTGTGTGAGTCTCAGGAAATTTAATGGAAATCTAAAACAAACATGGAGTTAGCTAACCTCCACACAACTAGTGTGGAGGCTACAAATAAAAATATAATTAACAAGGAAATAAAGAAGAGACCTTCCCAAGGCCTGCGCCCATTATTGCACTTGTGGGCGTTAACATCTCAGGCATGCCAGGACCACCCTTAGGTCCCTCTCCCCCGATCACAACCACCTTCCCCTAAAAAGATGATGTCATAAGGAAAAAATGAGATAAAATTTCCATTTTTAGACGCCAATGACCTTGCGGTTGCATCTTAGTAATGCTAACCTAATACTGTACAGCGCAATTAGAAGATATTAACTCAAAACAATGCAGAATAGATATTACTCCCCAAAGTAAATTTTCATCGCTAGTACCAGAATCAGAACAAGATTTTACAATGCAGCATGCAACAGCTACAACAATTAAAGTTACATAATTATGATGAGATACTGATTATAGTACTGATGTGAAGGTTAAATGAGAATGGGAATATAAAGAGAACTCGGAAAATAAAAGGGAAAATATATTTATCTATTTTTAAAAAAGAAGCAAGGATCTCACTAGCTCTCTAAAAACAGCCTCTCTGAGATCGAGAGTAGTAGGCAAGAATCTCGCCTCTCTAAATCATCTGTAACTCATCGGACTATGAGTCCAAGGAGAATCTCCCGTACCAATTACTCTTTGAATATTCGACACTTTATTGATGAGGCACTAGGCCTATTTTTAATATTTACCGAGGGTAGACTCTATTCAAAATTCAAATACAAAATCTAAAAATATATCTAAATCTAAGATTTAGATAACTAATAATCATAAATCTTAACAACTAAATCTTATCCAATAAGATATTCTTCTTATTTCCTAATTCCTAAAGATAATAATAAAAGATAATTTCTAATAAGATATTCCTCTTATTTCCTAATTCCTAAAGATAATAATAAAAACAGACTCAATTAATTAAATATTAATTCCTCAAACCTCTAAACTTTCCACAACTTCCATTATCTCCCACTAATCTAATACTCTATCAAATTACTTGCCATGAATGGATTCTAAAAGCTGGATTCATTCAAGGGTAAGAATGGAAAAACTTCAGTTCAGAAGCCGCCTGTAGAGTCAAGTTTTCAAAGTTTACCAGCTTCTGCATGTGGAAGAAAGCAAACCCAAAAGGAGAGAAAGAAAACCCATAAGAAGTACCTTGTTTCAAAAATGTTAATCCTTGAAATATGCTAAAGACTAATATGTTTACTAGATGTAAATGACAGGGTGCAGATTCATAGGCCTTGTAAACAATGTGGCACTATGCAGCAGCGGCAGCAATTTTCCTTCAGAATAAATTTGCATGCCACTGCCAGTTCTAGTAAACACTGGACGTGTCCTTATAATTCGCATACTTTCTTATGATTCAGTTAACATGCCTGGTAATGGTAAGAAGGTAGAGATGATGTAGTAGTGCACATTTTCATTTAACTTTCTGGTGTTTTAAATGGAGCGGAATGGCCACATCTTCAATGACCTCTTTGTCGATATAGCTTCTATTTTATGTTATGCTTATGGGTGTTCTTAGGTAGTTTCCATTAATCCATTTATAGACATATAGGTACAATGGATGGATTTGTTGCATTGCCTGTTTGCTCTCAATTTTCAAGTTTGTCTTATCCTCTTCCGGGTATACTTCTCTTATGTCCCAAGTTTCTTCCATTCAACAGTAATAGCTAAAATATTCTCAATCATACAAATCAAATGATCACTCAATCAAAATAAAACACAGCAATTCCAGCTACATTCATTTTCAGTAGTTCTTTTGTCAGATTGTAGGCTTAGTAAATATTAAGTGTTTTGCAACAACAGCAAAGGCAACAGAAGAATTACCTTGAAGCTTGAAGGGTTCTCTGAAATGGCAGCAATCATTGACTCCTCTCCTTCAAAAACAAGTGCTGGACCTATTGAATGATCCCCATGATTAATAAATTTCCATATGGACAAACACAATTAAGCAACATGTTATTCAAGATAAACAAGACAATACGAGGATATCAAGAAAATGCACCAGAAAAGTATAGCCCCTCTTTTCCAGTTATTTTAGCAACAGAACCCTCTGGTGCAAGGTTACCATATAAAATTTGAATGTGTGCTGTCTTCTTGATGGGATTTTCTACTGGCCTTATAATGTCCTAAATCAAACAACACAAATATTTGTAGCCTGACACTGATAGAAGAAAAATGGGAAGCACTAAAATCGAACACCAACAAAATCACACCTGCCCTTTCGACAAAGGAAGGAAAGTTTCTGCATTTTCGGCAAGTGTCTTTCCAGTAACTAGAGAAGCATCTCCATGTTAGTGAAATACGCATTAATTTTTTAAAAAAATGAGACCATTCCTCTTAATGATCAAATAGAAGAAGGATATACCAGTCATACAGTCCCCATCTAAAAATCCTTGTTCAAGAAGGTAGCGAATAACTGCAGGGGTCCCTCCAACCTATAAAAACAAGGGTGTTGAGACATGAATATAAACAGCATAGGCATTATCAGGAAAATGAATGCAAATAGGAAGACTAAATAATTCAGCATTGTACCTTGTGAACATCTTCCATGACATATTTGCCACTAGGCTTAAGATCAGCAAGAAAGGGAACCTCATCACTAACCTTCTGAAAATCATCAAGAGTCAAATCGATACCAACAGACCTGCCAAATCCAGATGTGAAATTTCTTGAAAGACACACAGAAAAAAATATATATATATTCTGGCATCAAACTCCATGCACCTTGCAATAGCAATTAAATGCAACACTGCATTGGTAGATCCACCAAGTGCCATGACGATAACCATAGCATTACGTAGTGATTTACAAGTGATAATGTCTCGGGGCTTCAAGTCCATTTTCAATAATTCAAGCAGATATTTCCCAGCTAAACGACACTCATCCAACTTTAGTGGATCCTCAGCAGGTGTGGATGAGCTAAAGAAATAGCGAAGTTAAGGACATTTTCTTTGGGGAAAAAAGACCTTCAATTTGAACTGGCAAACATACCTATAAGGAAGAGACATCCCCATAGCTTCAATTGCAGAAGCCATGGTATTGGCTGTATACATTCCACCACAAGCCCCAGCACCAGGACATGAGTTGAGGATAACATTTTGCCTCTGCTCATCGCTAATAGATCCACTCACAAATTCTCCATAACACTACAGATAAATAAAGAATTAGTAAAGTATGATAGCCAAAGGTGGCAGTGCTTGGATGACCAGCTTCCAGCTAATTGCATACAGTCAAAATATAAACTTCATTAAAAATAAATGAATTTACAATCTTGTAGTAAACGATGAAAACATTATTCCTGAGGAAGAGAGTATACAAACAGGATAGAATATAAACATTAAAAATAAACGAATTTACAATCTTGTTGTAAACGATGAAAACATTATTCCTGCAAAAGAGGGTATACAAACAGGATAGAATATTATCGTTCATCGCAATCAATCAGACCAAAAAAGGACATCTAACAAATTTACAGAGGGATGGAAAAACTCTTTTGAGATTTTTCTCTTTTTTCACCTCTTGATCTGTTCTTGGAGGATTCTCATTCTCTTTATTGTGTGTTTTTTTTTTGGGGGGGTTATTTTGGACGTCAAATAAATTAGCTTTCTGCAGACATAATTTAAATGCAGGAAAATAATATGGATGTTTCAATAGCAACGAGTTATTTACCTGAAAGGCAGACACTATGTCATATGTATTGCCCTGAAAATGACCAGGCTGCAAAAGAAATAATGAATGAAGAAAAGTTATAAACCACATTCCATGGAACCACTTTGTGATTTTCATTAACAAAGATAAAAAGTTCAAAGCTGATTACTACATACTAAAACATGATTGACCCATACAACTAAAAATAATTTGAAATTAATTACAAGGATAATGGAGAATTCGAAATAACAGTTACTCCATTCGTTCACTCAACTATCTACTGAGGAACACTGATTTCATACTAGTACAAGGGTTTCAAACTACCATAAATTCCCAAAAAATTATTGACAGAGGTCTCCCATGTGCATAATTGGTGTGACTAACTTCAATCAAAGGAAGAAAATGCACAACAAAAACATAAGATTGTCTCAAAGATTGTGATATTATTATGTAAGACCATTAATTTTAAAGATATCATAACCAGTACCATTCTTAAATTCTTGTTAGCTACAATTTTACCAGGTAACATTTATCAGAAAGAAAAGCAAGCAAGGGTATTATCAATGAATTTTTTCATTTGCTCAAATTCTAGTTAGTTCAAACTTCGTATCATGAAGAGCAGCACATATTTAAGGTTGTTTAATGAAATTACAAAAAATCAGCAGGGCCCTGATCATGCTTGACAAACAATTATATCATTTTCAATCAGTAATAGCTCTTTCACAAGCCAACGCCTTATATCCTACCTTAATCGTACCACCATAAATCATTATACTTGGTCGGTTGAGGCGGCCCATTGCCATAATTGTACCTGGCATCTGAAAATTTACAACACGCGCTCAATTGCAAGAAAGAAACTAAAATAACACATAGCTAAATGTTCAAAATAAATTGAAAAATTCATGTCATGGTGAGACAGAACATAGACAGCTTTTACAAGAGACAATAACAATAACAGATTAAAAGGGAAATTTTATCATAATTTAATGGAAGCATCACGCCATGGAATTAATAACTGTTAATGATTTCAGAAACGCCTTTCTTACGCTCAGCAAAACAAGCCACCACCAGCAAATTCTGAACTTAGAGGAAATCTAGGATTAAAAACTTTTGGCTACTCCCTGTAATAGAACTAGAGATCCATCTATGGATTGGAAAGTCACACACCTTTCCCACCATTGGCGGACCCACACATGTTTTTGTGGGTGCAAGTGCACCCATAAATTTGAAGGAGATATATCTTTTTGAAGGGACTTTGCAATAAGTTGTCTAGGTAGTGTAGTGGTAATTTCACTAGTCTCACAGCAGATACTGTATTCAAACTCATGCATAGACAATTTTCTTACCTATTTTTAATATCTTATCACATATGAGAAATCATAATAATTTTTGCTTGCATGTTGCTTTGGAATTTGATTGTGTAACATCTGAGTATTTGTATGCCATGGGATTAGAATATATTGTTCTATTTAAATTGATTTCCTCGAAAATACTTTTCAATTGAACTCAATTTCTGATCCTAAATTTTATGAAGGTGTGGGTTGCCTTTTTTCTTCCTTAAAAAATAAAAATAAAAAATAATCCCCCGAATCCCACTATTAATTGTGCACCCACAAACATTACATCCTGGGTCCGCCACTGTTTCCCACAGAGAAGATTGAAGGCGAACAAAGAACAAAAGCATTAAACAGAAAACTTCACAATCAAGACATAATAACGATGCAAGACAAGGTTGCAGGGAAAAGGTAAAGAGCACTCAGATGTGGACAAGTAAACTTTACATAAACATAATCGATTTAACAATTAGTTTAAATGACTAAATATGCTGAGTAATAGAAATGTTAAACAGCTATGTAGACTATAGATAGAAATTTAAAAAATTCCGAACTAACAGATAATATCTTACATTTTTGTCACAACCAGGGATGGAGATGTTCCCATCATACCACTGTGCACTCATGACAGTCTCAATGCTATCAGCAATGAGGTCCCTAGACTGCAAGCTGTAGCACATACCTCTTGTCCCCATAGAAATGGCATCACTGACCCCAATTGTGTTGAATCTGAACCCGATCATGCCAGCTTCTTGTACCCCTTTTTTAACCTCTTCTGAAAGCTTCAAAAGGTGCATGTTACAGGTGTTACCCTCATACCACACAGATGATATACCAATTTGAGGCTTATCCAAGTCATCTTCTGAAAGTCCCACCCCATGGAGCACTGCCTGAGATGCACCTTGTGACTTAGGCTCTGTTATGCGGGAACTGTACTTGTTGAGCTTCTGTGTATGAGTGGATTTAGGTGGAGAGTCTCCAGAGACAGGTGCTGATTGTACTGCCTCTGCTCTGACTGATAAGATGTAGGGGCGAGCAGATTGACTTCTCTGTAGAGGTGTTAGTGGCTTTGACTTAGTTGGGATTGCTGGAGAAAAGGGCGTGAATAGTGTCGACTGCATTGTTATTGCAGGCAATGTAAGAGCTGCAGGTGGAATCCAAGCCTTTTACGGTTAATGAGACACAATATATCAAAAATAAATCAAATTCATCAACCAGGCGAAAAAAAAACTTTAAGAGTGCTCAAATCAACCATCCTCATTGCAGGCACAGAGAAGTTCAAAATGGGGGGAATGATACTTGGGATCCATATGAGTCAACACTTTAAATATAGGTCCTCATTTGCGAAAACTAAAGAACTCCTCACCTAAACATCTTTTGTCAAACAAAACCAATGCTTGGCCAAAAAAGAGAACCAAAAAACAAAGCCAAAGCAAATTCTTCTTTATCAAGCTTCTAAATACGGTAAGGCGTAGCACGTAGAGTTCCACATGCTAACTTTTATCCTCAAAATTATGCTCATTCTTTTGTTTATTTATCCTAGTCTTTTCTATACGGCCTGAAGCTCTGCGTACTCAGGAAACATCGAGCTGGCACTGGAAGAAAATCTCTCACAAAATAAAGCCAGGCGGGGTCAGAAATTTGTGTTGATTCAACAGCCAGACACATGAATACAAATGTTGACACATATGATCAGAACTTCATCAAACATCTCAAATGCAAGTAAAAAAGTCAATGACTTGATCCTACCCCAAATCTAAAGTCTGCTCGTTAGATAAGGTGGCGAATTTCAAAGTGTTAATAACTAACAAGGGTCTGGCAAAAACATATTAACGAGGGAGAAAATAAAAGAGATGCTCTTTAGACTAGACTGAGATGAAGTTGTCGAAGCTAAAACAATGCTTAACCTTTACAAGAGAAAGCACGCGCGTGACGCCTCCAGCTAGAATTTTTAAGAAGCGGCTCCGGCGGCGAGAAAGAAAGGAGTATGTGATGATATACTTTGTGAGTGAAGTCGCGGGTTTTCATTTTACTGTCGTGATAGTGATGATAAAAGTGAATTTTATAATTTTTTCTGATGAAGTTTTTTTTTTTTAATGGATTTTTCTTAATAATATTTATGTTTGAAATAGTAGTGATTTTTTAGTGATGGAATAAAAAATAAAGAGGTGTGGCTTCCAAAAAAAAAAGTGAAGTAGCTTCAGACTTTAAAGCCCATCAAATATAAAGCTATCCCAAAACCCAAAAAATAAATTTTTACTCTTGGTAGACTTTTTTTAACTTATAATACTTTCCCAAGCCCTTAGCTTAACTGAATGTAATGTTTTTATAATCAATCACGTGGCATTTCAGTATTTTAAATGTGATGATATAATACATATTTAAGACCTTAGTTTTAAATAAAAGTATAGAAGAATGTTCTTATCAACCTCTCTCTTCATTTTCTCTTTATTGAATGCTTCAACCATTGGATCAAGTTTTAATGGTTAGAATTTAATCTATATAAAATATATTATTATAACATTAAATATTATTAAATCTCAATTGTTGAAACTTGATCTAATAGTGAAGATATTTATAATGTGTTTGGTTTGAAGGGAAAGGAGAGGATGGATGATAGACTAATCTTATAGGATAATATAACCTCTAAAATTAATCTCTTCTCTCTCCCCTTTAATCAAACACATTATAAATAGGGAGGAAATAGAAAGAGAAATTAATAAAAACATTCTTATTCCAAATATAAAACATAACATTCATGTTTATCAATTTTTTTCTAATTAGCCGGCCCCTTGTTGATGCTCTCTTAATAATAATCAAACAGAAGAAGGAATGATGGAATTAAAAAAGATGATCTCGATGTTTTAAAAAATACATTTCATATTAACTAATTTAATAAATTTCAATAACCTAACCAAATGTGATAAATATATCTTATATTAAAAACATAGAAATTACGAGCTTTTTAGCTAATACAGTCCAGAGAAATGTTTCCACTTATTATCTTTACAATTACCTAGTAACTTTTTATTATTGAAATTGAATATATTATGAAATCAGTTAGATAATAAAAATACATATAAATAAATTTAAATGGTTAAAACTTAATATAAAGAGTTTAACTTCGTAAATTTTTAATGAATTATTTTATAATTTTTTTATCTCGGGTTAAATTGTAATAATTTAGATTTACTTATACATTTTTATTTAATATTATAGAAATATTTTTATAATATATTTATACCAAAAAATATTGTTATAATAATATAAGATATAAAATCTAAATTATTGGAAGTTGATCCAAATGGTAGAAATAATAAGTGGGGAATAAGTTGCTTAAAAAAAGATGTATTAAAAACAATTCAAATTCACAATATATTTCCAAGATAACTATAAGGTTAAACACTAATCAAATTTTGTTTGTTTAAGAAGGAAGAGAAAATGGGGTGATAAAGATTTAAGAGGGAGGAGAAAGAGAAGAAAACCCAAGCGTAATTAGAATGTTTTCTATATTTATTAATAAGCTAATTCCCCCACCAAGAATATATGATGCACAGAAAGAAAAATAGCCAAAGAAGACAAATCTAGACTCATTCAAGCTGTGATGACAAAGTTGGTTGAGATCTAGCTCTTAGTTTGCAAGACACAAAGCCATAACAATAAAGAGTGGAGGTTAAACAACAATGTTTGGAAAGGAATATTTTACTTTCTATATTGGAGCATTTGATGAGCATAAATTGCTCTTATTTTCTGCCTTAATTGGAGCAACACACGAAATGTGTTGTTGATGCTTCCCCCTTCCCCCCAACTCTCAACCTTTAAAAAGGGCCAAAGACGTGTGAGCTTCAAAAGTTTCTATCTAAAACTTACCCTAATTGCTGCTTCATGTCTGTTCCATGCAATACAAGAATCTAACTCTTCTAAGCAACTTGTACCATCCCTCTGAGAGATCTCATTATAAGACCCAGTAAAACATTTCTGCAGCAGAAGCTAAGTTTGATCATGATGAAGAAAAGCATGATCCAGAAACAACCATGTCCTGAGAATTTGAATGATGCATCAAGCAGCAGCCCTGGGATCTCCTTAGATGACAGAGACATTAACTGTACTATTGCAATATCTAAGCAGCAATATATTTTGGTGAAAAACTCTGCTTCTCATTGCTTGACCACCAGACTTTACCTGGATTATGCTCGCATGGTGAGAGAATGGCCATTGTTATAGCCTGCAGTTTAAAATATTGGTGACCTGAGAAATATAAGTTCTTCTGAAATGCAGGCCATGGCAGAGATGGTGGGTACTTTCATTCTGATGTTCTGTGTGTGTGGGATCATTTCGAGCACGCAGTTGCAGAATGGACAAGTGGGCCTCCTGGAGTATGCAGCTACAGCAGGATTAACAGTGGTTGTGGTGATCTTCTCAATAGGGCCAATCTCTTGTGCTCATGTTAACCCGGCCGCCACGATCGCTTTTGCAACATTTGGGCAATTTCCATGGCTGAAGGTCCTGAAGAAACAAAAAGCATAGTCATTGGTTTACTTAAGGCAGCATTGTTATATATTAGTTAATATCTTTCTCCTTCCTTGTTGGACAGGTTCCAGTTTACATACTAGCACAGATGGTGGGTTCTGTGTTAGCAACATATATTGGTAGCCTCGTGTATGGGATTAAATCAGATGTCATGATGACAAGGCCAATCCAAGGGGCTATGTCAGCCTTCTGGGTGGAGCTTATTGCAACTTTCATCATAATGTTCCTTGCTGCAGCATTGACAAGTGAACTTAAAACAGTAAGGAATTAGAATAATCCTCTTTCATAAGTTCATACTGTATCAACCATGCCCCAAAATTCAAAATTTCTCTAAGACTGTGCTTGGATGGAAAATTTCAAAAATCCCTGGAATTTCAAAATCCAAAATTCAAGTTCCAAAGTTTGACAAATTCTTGAATAGGATAGTTAATCATTCAACATAATTTGGGCTCCTATTTTGAACTATAGCCTAGCCAAGTCAGAGGTTGAATTGTGTCCTTTACATTCAAGCATTACAATAAGTAATACAAAAGATCTAGGTTTTGGGTTCAGTTCTATGTTCAAGTTCCAAATAATAGTGTACTAATCATAGTGAAGAAAAACCAATTTATGGTGGTTAAAACTGGATGAATGGTGCAGGTTGCTCATTTATCTGGTTTTGTTCTTGGAATAGCTATTGGACTAGCAGTGTTAATCACCGGGTATCCTCTACAATCTCCATAGTTTTTCCCCCCCTTTTTGCAGAAGGATTTAGAGAAAAACAAAGAATAATTAATAGGTTTGGAATGTGTTACAGAACTGTTTCAGGGGGATCAATGAATCCTGCAAGATCATTAGGGCCAGCAATAGTGTCATGGGAGTTCAAGGACATATGGATATACATGACAGCCCCCATAATTGGAGCAGTAGCAGGTGTTCTCTTGTTTCGCTTTCTGCGTCTGAAACACCAACCAGGCGCTGCTTTTATCACTCCTACCACAGCTGATCAAGACGCCCATTCTATAACCTTGTTCCCAAGTTAGCATGTCAAGCCTCAAGGAATTGCAGACTCAGCCTAGCGGTATGGCCCAGCCCAGTAGTTCCCTCTCCGACTGAAGTCCAATTCTAGTTACCTTGATCCTTTTCAAGAAAAAAATAATTTAGTGGGTTTGAGTTATGGACATTGACCAGTTCTTACATGCTGTGGCCTTATTTTTTTTAATCCATCTGAGGGAGCCATCCTATAGCTTATCATTTATATATTATTTAAAAGTAAATATAATTAATTGTTCTCTACGTCTCTTTTCTTGTTTTGTGGTGAAATTTTGACGACAACTATGCAGAGTGAGAAACTGATTCATAAGAGAATTTTCCAGAGTCGGTAAGTGACATTGCCTTGAAAATATCTGAAACTCGTGGCTGAAGTTGATTCTCTCTGTTTGCCTTCATCTCTTTTTGGCCCCCGAAATTTAATTTGTTTATTATTATGAATATATTATTATATGGATGTTCATTTACGTTTCTATCCACTACATAGTAACCCTTGAAGGTCTATAAATAGAGGCCTTATGTAAACATTCAGAATACACACTGAAATGAGAATTCCTCCATCTCTCTAGAGTTCCTCTCTGACTTCTCTCTACATTTCTAACGATTTTCTTCAGTTTTATAACACGTTATCAGCACGAGGCTCTAATCAACTGAGTCTCCTTCATGTATGTATTTTTCATCATCACCATCGTTCATCTTCCATAGAAGAAGAAGAAGAAGGAGTACCTTCAGGGAACCCTCCATCCCTATCACCGACAACAACAATCACCACCATCCGGCCATAGCGTCCAACGGCAATCGTGGGGAAGCCATGAATGAAGGATGATGCTTGGTCTCGTTTAGTCTTGCAGCACCTATGTATCTCGGGTCTTCAGAAAGGCGAATGATTAATGAAAAGATGACTATGAGGTATGTTTTCTATTAAGTTTTGATTGATGATTTTAGTAATATCATGCTATGAGTGAGAAAAAAAAAAACGAGAAAAGGCGAAGGTTGCAGGGACGAGATGCAGGAGGAAGAAGAAGAGAAAAGAAAGAGAGAGAAAGAAAGAGAAAAAAAGGGAAAGGAGGAGTCACGGGGAGGAAGAATGAGGAAAGAAGAAAAAAAAAGAAAAGAAAAAAAAAGGGAGGAAGGGGTCACGGGAGGAGTTGAAAAAAAAAATTTCGTGGGCCCCACATGTTTTTAATATTATATTATTATTACTATTTAAATGATTGCACAATGATTACATAATGATTGTGCAATATATATTAATTTTTTCCTTATATTGTTTTAATCTGTGATATTTTATTTTTATTGTTACTAACATATTTAAGCTCCAGCATTTATTTTTATTTTTACATTCGACTCCTACTTGGGGTTAAACCTCATAACTGGAAGTCTAGATTTTATTTTATTATTACTGTTACTAACATACTAACATAACATTTATGTTTCAACATTTATTTTTATTTTTACATTTGACTCCTACATGGAAGGTTCTACTTCCTACACGGAAGTCTAGGTTGCTAACTTTAACATTTAAATTCAGCATTTATTTTTATGTTACTAACATAACATTTACTTTTATGTTTCCTAACATAATATTTATGTTATTGCTCCTAACATAACATTTATTGTTTATGTTTTGTTAATTATTTTTATTAATATTAATATCCTTCTTATTATATGATCAGACGTCATATACAATGGTTAGAAATCTTTGTTTATCCTGAAGATAGACGGTTGGAAACCATCTTGATTTAATTTCTCTTGAAGAGAATATGACAAAAGTTGACCAGAAAGTCAAGAGAAGGCATACATAGCCTAGATGCCATTAGAGAGCATAAAGTTCGCTAGAAGCCAAAAGAAGACACAAAATTGGCCTGAAGCCATGATGGTACATATTGACAACCTTGAGGCATATATTGACTTGGAGGCATAAATTGGCCTGAAGCCATGAGATAAATTGGAGTAGATCCTGAGAGTAGTTGGATCCATAAATTTTATATGCTACCAATATTTGTATTAATGCCTCAATTAATATTTGGGTATTCATAGACCCCCTTGTTCTTTAGAACAAATCAAAGGAATTGTATAACCACCAGAAGATGGTTGTTCTTCTAAAAGTTCATTATAAATAGATGTATTCAATTTGCTCCTGAAGTAGCAAAATTGTAAAAGAGGTTTTTCAGAAATATTTTGAATTAATTTTATTAATATTATGTAGCCAAATGAAACAACGAGTTTTAGTTGCAAGAATCATGAATATTATCCAATCCGGTCCGACTTCATTCCCAGAAGTGAATGTATGAGGATTTAATTATGACCATGGATTTGTACAGAAAATATGGTTTTAATTTTTGGGAGTAGTCATTGTTATCATGTTAGGTTCAAATTCCCACCGGGAGTGGAGAATATTATTTATAAGGACCACAAAAGTGACATCAATGGGTATTATATATATGATTACAAAATCATGTTATTGTTATGGTGATCAATGTCATTTGTTTTGTATGCCATGATATCTTTGTTAAAGGTCAAATATTGATACAAACTATCTCATAAGAGAAGCTTTATATTTAAATCAGCCTCTAAATCGATTTTTATAGTAGGAGGCGGTGATTTTTAGAAATGGGACAAAATTTGGAGTTTCAATATTTTAAGGTTCTGTTCTATAATTTTACGTGGTACAAAAATGTTATTTATTCTGGGGTGAAGTTATGTAATTTTCCCCAGCAAAATTTTTTCAAAAATTTTCACGAGAAAAATTTGGCTGCGGGTTCCACGTGTTTACATTATTTAATTATTATAATTACTATTTGCATAATACATACTATTTATATAGTAAAATACTATTTACATGATTGCACAATGTTTCACTATTTACATAGTAATTATTACAAGGTAACTACTATTTACATGGTAATTACTATTGATGTAGTAAATTACAATAGTAATTATTATTTTACCATTTGTATAGTAATTACTATTTACATGATAATTACCATTAGTGCTATAGTAATTATTATTTTACCCTTACTATAGCCAATGTAAACTAAAAGTTTATTATCAATGAAATATTCAAGAGGAAATAAGCTGCAGAGAATAAGATCATATTCATTTTGAAGCAAAGGCTCAGGAGCAATAAATAAGCCCAACAGGTAAAATATATTTTACTTGTTATTTAAATTTATTATGATCTCATACCATATATCTGTTGGCATGAACATTTTATGTGTGATTCTAAGATATTATATTCCTGAAGAATCAACATAATTTTTCCTTTTGAGGTTTAAAGGATTCGAAAGTAATTTTTGAAATATAGAACTCACATTTGAGGGGGAGATTGTTAGAAAAACAAATGTGAGTTATATAATACAATACAAGTGTGAGCTAATTTTGAAAAGTAATATTTCTTACACAATGTCTAATAGATCTCCCAAATAAATGCCAGATTATGATGTGAATTAAAAGGTTTATTATTTGTAAAGATATTTGTTACAGTAAACCAGAAGTTTACTGAATATGTTTGTTATTGGTAGATATATATGTTACAGAAAACTAGAAGTTTTCTAATATGGATAAATTTGTTGTTGGCATGACTTGTTTGATCATCCGAGTCATATATATAATACAAATAAGATTATGTATTAATATCCATTGAAGAACCAGAAGATTCTTCATAAATAACCAACATATTGTTGATGTATTATGTGTTGTTTGTTCTCAAATAGATTTGACATGAAAACTTCATTGGTCATGATTGGTAATGGATCTCTGGAAATATATCAAACATTATTATATGGGCCCATTGAAATGACATGTAAACCATATAAATTTGAAAGATGCATCTGGTTACATGTGAGATTATTTGTTTACAGCCAGAAGTTTGTAAGAATGCAACCTGAAGTTTGCAGTAATGTTTGAATAAATTAAGCGCGCTATTTCCAGATTATACGATCCATAAATCATGTATTCAATACTTATGAGAACAAAGATTTCTCTGTTGGTATATTTTGATTGTTGCAGCATTTATATAAGCCAACAAGATTCTCCCTAGAAAATTGGCTTTTGGTCAGTAGCCAGATTAATTCCATCTTAAAAGTTTTAAATGTGCAATATTCGACTATAATGCATGGAGATGGATAAATGTTGTGTAAGGACCTCCTTCTTCTTGTTTGTCTCTAAATGAAACATAATGATGTTTCTAATGGTAACAGATGGATTTAGGAGACTTACATTACATAATTAGTCAATTGTGATTTGACATTGTTTTCACAACATGAGGGGGAGAAAATAAGCAGTTGGGTAAAGAGATTAGCTGTCATGAATTATCATTGGCTCATTTTGATCCTCGTATGAAACAATGCGAACTGGAAGTTTAAAAGATAATAAATTTGTAGAATTTAGCAAATCGAATGCCGGAAGCATTTACTGACCTAAAGAAAGTGACAAAGTCACATGTTCCAGTTGGTAATGCTCCTATCAGAATTGATGTCCCTGAAGGACAGTTTGTTATAAATGATTTGAAAGCACGCTTAAAGCGTGGTAGGTCCATCGGTTCAATAGAGAAATCCTCAAAAGAGAAAAGGAGCTAAGAATATAGATGATCGAGTTGAGGATAATTAAAGAAATTATTGTTGCTCCAGAAGAGCCATCTCCTGAAGAGTTATTATCCCCAGTAGAGATATCTCCAGAAGAGAATGTTGCAATCCCAGAAGAGACCTAGGTACCTGAAAAATGAGAAAATAATGAGATCTCAATACATTATGAATATTATCCGATGGGACCGAAATAAAGTCAACGTTGACGAAATATTTGCTTGTTATATAGCATATGGTATAATGAATTATAATGAGGATCATGAGCTAAAATTAATAAGAAGGTGCTAGAAGCACATGTTCCTGAAGGACTTAACAAGCCAGAAGCACTTGTTCCAGAAAGACTTAACCTGCCAGCAGCACATATCCCTGAAGGACTTAAAATGCTAGAAGTATATATCCCTGAAGGATTCTAGATGTTAAAATCATCTGATTTAAGTTCTCGAGAACATTATTAAATAAGTCCATATATGGCATGAATCCTGAAGATTGAATATTTTTTTATTGATCCATAGCGAACAATAGAATACTTGACTATATGTCATTGCAAGCCTTGTAATCCAAAGTTTTACATAAAGGCTTGGCATTCATTTTAATGAAGCATATTCACCAGAAGTGGATAATGAAAGGCTTTATCTGCGCCTAATGGATGTTACAAGTTGTAACTACTTATTTGTATGGTTCACTTAATAGTGACATTTATATGAAAGTCCCTGAAGGATTAATGGTGATAGAAACATATGTGCTCGAATGATTTAATGTACCAGAAGTACGAGTCTCTGAAGGCATTGAGATGTTAGAAACATCACATTCATGTTCTTAAGAACAATACTCAATTAAGTTAAATAAGTCCCTTAGCCTAAAGCTATTAGGGCACATGTGGCATAACTGTTTCAAAGAATATCTGATGAAAAGAAGGGTACAGAAATGACCTTATATGCCCTTATATGCCCATGCATTTTCATTAACAGATCTAGAAATGAATTTGCTAGAATTGTGGTATATGTTGATAATATCAACATCATTGGACTCCTGAAGAGCTCCAACAAGCAATTTACTCTTTGAAGAAAGAATTTGAGATGAAAGATTTGGGCAGAACAAAAATTCTATCTTGGACTACAGATTGAATACCTGAAGGATGGGATCTTTTTATATCAAGAAACATATACAAAGAAGGTTCTAGAAAGATTTTATATGGATAAGTTACATCCATTTTGTACTCCAATGATTGTAAGATCCTTACATGTTGATAAAGATCCATTCCGACCTCAAATAATTACTGAAGAAGGTGAGGAAGAATTACTTGGTCCAGAAGTACCATATCTTAGTGTAACTACTTGGTCCAGAAGTACCATATTTTAAGTGCCATTGGAGCACTAATGTATCTTGCTCAGTACACACATTCTAATTTATCACGTGCTATTGATTTATCAGCAAGAGATGGTGCAGACGCTGGATTTTTGTTTGATCTACACGATGATAAATCACAAACAGGCTATCTGTTTATATGTGAAGGTGCACCTATTTCATGGCGATCTATGAAACAGACTATATCAGCCATATCATCTAACCATGCAGAAATTCTGGCAATACATGAAGCAAGTCGAGAATGTGTGTGATTAAGAAGGATATATCAAGGGCGACAAAACGAAGCATATTTCGCCAAAATTCTTCTTCACTTGTGATCTTCAAAAAGGTTGATGAAATAGATATTCAACAAATCAATTCAAGTAAAATCTGGCAGATTTATTCACCAAGTCTCGTCTATGATATTGGTTTTTGGAGACTCTAAGATCTCAACTGATGTTGTCAAGAGGGGGAGTCGATACACGCTGTACTCTTTTTCCCTTATCTAGGTTTTATCCCACTGGGTTTTCCTAGAAAGGTTTTTAATGAGGCAGCACTGGATAGTGTATCAATGAATGATGTACTCTTTTCTTTGGCTAGGTTTTTATCCCACTGGGTTTTTCCTAGTTAAAGTTTTTAACGAGGCACATTCATAAATGAACATCCAAGGGGGAGTATTATGAATATATTATTATATGGATGTTCATTTACGTTTCTATCCACTACATAGTAACCCTTGAAGGTCTATAAATAGAGGCCTTATGTAAACATTCAGAATACACACTGAAATGAGAATTCCTCCATCTCTCTAGAGTTCCTCTCTGACTTCTCTCTACATTTCTAACGATTTTCTTCAGTTTTATAACATTTATTAACTTCATTTGGTTTTGTCTGGTTTGGTTTGGTTTGGTGGGCGTCCAAGAATCCAAGCTTTTGGAGATATTTTCTTAAATATCCAAACACTTTCCTGAATCCATACGCACATTATTAGTGAAGGGAATCAATTCCAGCGGAATTGGGAATATCATCTTTTAAAGCCTGACACTGAAATCTCCACGCGTGATGTTAAAATTCTCAATTAATCAATCATAGATTGATACGTGGGATTTTCTTGTGGACGATCTTATCCCCAAAGCCTTTTTCTCTTTCGCTGAGAAAATTACGCTATTCATATTTTGAAATTAAGGCAGATTGTGAAAATGAAAGATGGAGCGACTTAAAAACACACTTAAACCGACACATGAGACAGAATAATGTAAACATATTTATTATAGGGACAATTGCACCTAAATCTCAAACAAAGGGATTTACCACTAAATAATCCCTTGAAATTTTAAAATTGCGGTGAAGTCCCATTAGATTTTTTTGCAATCTTTTTCATATGTAAAAAGACAAATGACTTTATGTGCCTGTTTTGGCAAGTTCATAAGTCTGTTTTAACAAGTCTATGTGTATTTGTTGACAAATGAGCATGTTTTGAGTTTTGACAATTCCATAGGCTTCCATGTGGACATTTGTCTCTTTTTACATGTGAAAAATATTGTAAAAAAGTCCCACGGGATGTCATCCTAATTTTAAGATTTTAAGGGATCATTTTCTATATTTTTTCTTACTTGGTGCAATTTTCCCTTAATAATAAAAGGATAATGAAGTTGAAGCCTGCATAGTTGGTATCAAA
This sequence comes from Acacia crassicarpa, assembly GCA_034222035.1. Lineage (NCBI taxonomy): Eukaryota > Viridiplantae > Streptophyta > Magnoliopsida > Fabales > Fabaceae > Acacia > Acacia crassicarpa. Next base: position 45,968,659 of record JAWXYG010000008.1, on the reverse strand, counting down.
ATGATGTGAAGGCATCCAATGAAGGAAGAGATATGTGGATCACTATTAAAAATACTCTATCCTATATACTCAAAAAGGTGGGCTTCCTTTCTTTGTTGGGTGAAAATGAAATTGATGGGATTGAATTGCAAGTTACCAAATCAACTGGGTGAATCATTTTAAAGACGATTACATTATAATAATCGTCTGAATCTAATAGTGCAGAATCTCATTAACTTAGCTGTTGGGAATCTTGTAATCCAATGACACAAAAATCCTTCATTAAGTCTTTCTCAAGAGTGAGATTATAAAAACTTTGAGTCAACCGTCAGCTCTTTAGAGATGTGAAAGAGTGTGATTAGATTATTAGCACGTTTACAAACTAGAATTGAAGATTGATGAGGTGTGGAGGACCAATTATATCACTTAGCTTTGAATTTTGAGAGACCCCAAAATATGGCAAATAATAAATGAACAGACCTACTAGATGGATGCTTGGAACAAAGAAGGTGTCCAATTAAATATATGAAATTGTGAATGGTAGTTGAGTCTGAAAAGTAGGAAAAAAAGATTGCTAAGGTCATGCATCAGTATGGATTATTATTCTTAGTTTAATTTCCTTTATAATAAGGCAGGGAAGACGATTCAACGGGCTCAGTTACTAAAATAGATAAGGTTGTTGTGTTCATATTTCACTTTCAAAGCACGTCAGAACAAAGAAAACCACATTAACACCTGTTTTCAAAGGTGTTTATTGGGGATGCAGTTTAATTTAAATTAATTATGGTTTCTTTCACCCACCTCGTTCTAGTTAAATAGCAAGTCCCTTTTAAGTCGTTCGTTTTGGAATAATGAAAGATTCAAATTAAAAGGCTGGTATTGGATGTTGGAGTATCAGCACTGCTGCCTTTGAATCTGAGAGTTTATAATACATGAATCTTTTTTTTCACCCTTTTTCATTGTTAGCCCAGTCTGATTTTTAATTCATTTTGCAACCATATATCATTTTCTTTCATTTTCCTCTGTGTGTGTGTGTGGATGTGGCACGAAACAGGAGGAGGAAATCCTGGGATGAATGTTGTCAAAAGCTGTTGTTTTTGTCTTCATACTGGTTGTGTATGCCCCTATGTATAGTCTCCTTGATATATAAGATGTATGTGAAGTTGATTTTGATATTAGATATAAGATCTAATTTTATATTTGTAAATTTTTTTCTAATTTATTTATATTGATGTTCTAAAAACAAAAATTAAGGAAGATAAGTATGGTGTTTTAGAAAATAAATATCATATTAAAAAACTTAACCAACTTCTTTAATATAATCAAATTAAGTAAATTTGTCTTGTATTAGGACCACTGGAGGAAGTATTTATAGAATGGTTAACATAGTAATTGGTTCCTCAAGTTTGACCTCATTTTGATTTTAATCTCTCAAATTTCGTACACAGGTTTTGATCTTTAAAAGAGCAAAGTAGTCTAGGTTTTTATTAAATTACATTGGTCAATATTTTGAACGAAATAAAACTTACAGCACTAAAATATTTGATTTCACATTTAATAGATCAAAACTAAAATGAGAGTAAACTTGAAGTGAAATTACATATTGAAATGAGATTTTATAGAAACCATCTGTTTACTGAATTGATTTTGAAAGATAAATATAAGATAAATCATAATATGGTGAATATACCCGCAACCAGAGTTATCATTCTAGATGAATTTGAATATAGTGATTATAGTTAGAAAAGTATAACCTTTTTTTTATTATATAATTTATATGATTTTGTCATTTTTTATAAACAATACTCCCTCCGGTCCTAATTATAGGAACAAATTTTAGAATTGGTTTTGGTTTTAATTATAAAAGCAAGTTTTAACTTTTGTCAACTTTTTCCTATAGTACCCCTATTTATCAATATATTTCTAATTTATCCCTTATTGATGCGTCATCAACAATAATTAAGAAGGATATGAAATGAAGGAATTAAGAAAGATAACTAAGGTGTTTTAGAAAATACATATTATATTAACTAACTTAAATAATTTTTTTAACATAATTAAATTAGGTAAATATATTTTATTAAAGAAGAGCATTAAGAATCAGGGGGAGTACGAAGGAAATTAGGGAGTATGAGCAAGGGCATGTCTGGAACTCATTCTACTATATTTTTACATTTTATGATATGAGATAAAATTTGTATTTAGAGGTAAATTTATTTAAATTGAACAATTAATATTTATTGAATTGGAGGATACTCATGTGTGAGAAAAGGGAAGAATGTAGAATGATGTAGAAGGGGATGATGAGGGACAGATGGGGTGAGGAGAAGGCAGAGGGGAGAGAAAAGTGGGGGAGGGGAAGGAGGGAGAGAGATATTTGGAGGAGGATGGGGGTATTTTAGGAAGATATATATAATTAACTAATTTAATTCCCTTTCTTAATTCCTCCGAATTCTAATAATTTGCTCCTGACCGGAGGGAGTAACACTTTTTACTGTTTTGTTACAATAAATGCTACGCTAACTGTAACCGAACAGCTTTCCAATGCCCAAGGTGTCCATTAGAACTTTTGAACAAACAATTCATAAAAATCAATTTTTCTAGGATATTCAATACATTATATAGATATTTAATGTGTCAATTTCCAATTCTTAGCCTCTAAGATTCGTGTTAATTAGGAGAGTTGTTATATCATGACAGAGGATGCCATGGTGAGGAATGAAAGTGATGTTTGGGAATCAAATTACTAAAAAAATCTTATACCCGACGAAAACTCAAAAATGTTTTCAGTAATGAAACTGTTGATGCAGAACCACACAGTAATCCTCGGAACATATTTCTATCTTCACATATTCATGTCAATGTGATGAGTTGGACGTTTTCTGGGGAGGGAGGGAAGGCCACATATAGTTGGGTTTGGTGGTTGGGACCATTATGGGAGCCCTTATCTTCTCACTTATCTCTCGCTTTCAACCATTGAGCACCTGTATCAAAAAACAAAAAACAAAAAAAAACCATTGAGCACCAGTACTCTTCCCTCAATTTTTTTCTTTTAGCCAATGTGAGTTGGCATAAATGATAAGGGATTCAAGACTAGGTCCTTGGGTCGTAGGTTCGATCTCCTCTGCCGTCGCTGGGACTCCTTTGGTAGGCGATCTCGTAAGTCTCCAGTAAGTGCTTATAGAGCCCGGGGCTCTGCCCTGGCCTTGGTAGGTGGACTGATGCCGAACCCTCCAAAACTTTTTAATATTAAAAAAAAATTCTTTTAAAAAAATTACAAAGGCAGGCATAGTCTTACATAAGTGGGATCAAAACCACAAGAGCATCTATACTACTAAGCTATAAAACTATTAGTGGACCATTGCTTCTTTCTATTTGTCCTGATCACAGATTCTTATAACAACATTGGCCCTATTTGGGAGAGCATTAGGGTAACTTTAAGTTAAAAAAATAGCAGTAAATAAAAAAAAAAAAAAAGCCTTAAATAGAGTGTTTGGGTAGAGCTTCAAGTCTATGAGTTTTTTTTTAAAAAAAAAAAAACTCCTAAAAGTCAGTTTAAGAAAAAGCTCTACGGGTAGCTTTTAGGAAAAAGCTCTAAGCTTTTTGACGTGGCCTCACCATTTCTACTATCATTAATTTAAGGGATAGGATATTGCCATTAACAATTTTATGTCACTACCACTTTTTCATCGTTAAATCAGAATCTCATCTAACTTTTATCATTTCTCCCTCCTATTGAGATTCTGATCTAACGGTGAAAAAGTGGTAATGATAATATCCTATCCCTTAATTTAAAAGCAAATTATATTTACAACCTGACTTTTTTTCTATCGGGCTTCTGTAAAAGTCAGATAGAATATAAGCCATTGCTAACCCAAATAGACCCACATATTCTGACATTATAATCTACAGTACAATAACAATTGGTCAGGGAAAATTACGTAGAGGTTCCAAGGAATAGAAATAATTACAAAAAAGTCTTTTAAATTTTGTTGGGGAAAAAAATATAGTTTTTTAAATGTTGTTGTAAATATGGTCTTTTCTGATGTAAATGACCAGATTTTAAATTTTGTTGTAAATATAACACTTCCTATTGTAAATCTAGCATTTTTCTGTTGTAAATGACATCTCTACGTTCAAAATCCAGGTGTTTAAAAATTGTTGTAAATATGACTTTTTCTATTGTAAATGGCCATATTTCAAAATTTTGTTGTAAATATAGCATTTCCTGTTGTAAATATAGCATTTTTTTTGTTGTAAATGACCTTCTTACGTTCAAAATCCAGTTGTTTAAATGTTGTTGTAAATATGGTTTTTCTATTGTAAATGACCCGATTTTAAATTTTATTGTAAATATAGTATTTTTTGTGTAAATCTACTTATTTTCTGTTGTTAATATAAATAATATAAAAAAAAAGTCCCTTAGGACTTTTATGTAATTTGGTAATTTCAATGAACTTTTTTATAATTATCTTTAGTCTTTGGGACCTCTACGTAATTTTCCCAATTGGTTATTTGTGCAGAATTATTTTCCTTTTTCTCTGACCTTACTTTGTAATTTAAAAAAATTAACTAAATTATATTATTCATAACCCATTTCTTCAAACTCTTGTCCAACCCATTCTAATTGCGTGGTAGGGACGGTGCTCGGAGAATAAAGATGGACCCACTGGGCCAATCATGAACTTGTAAGAATTTGCAATTATTGAATTAAATTAAAGTAGGAAAAGATTGCTTCTCGAACTCGTGCCTTGTTGGTTAGCGCAGATATACCTTTTCCTTCAAAGGTCATGGGTCCGATTCAGCATCATCAATAATATAAGTAGGAAAAGATTCATGCACTGATTCCTAACCGTGATTGTTGTGACATTTCTTTCCTGGGACACGTAATATTTTATTTTAATTCTTTAATATAAAATGTATTTATTTAATTACATTATATTAAATAACTATTTAAACATCTGCCCTTGTTTAGAAACTATTTAAGCATCTGCCCCTGTTTAGTTGACTAATACCTCTGTTTAGTCGACTAAAACGCGGGCCTCAATTTTTTTTGAAGTTCCCTGTGATTTAGTCGACTAAAACGCGGGCTCAATTTTTTTCAAGATCCCCGAGATTTAGTTGACTAAACCACAGTGTTTAGTCGACTAAATCAGTACAGAGGCCTTTTTTTTTTTAAATATCCACGCGATTTAATCCATTAATTAAAATATTAACAATATTATATGAGAGATTATAGGAGATTATAAATTATCAAATAAATTAGTATCTCCATTGATGAATTCCCCTTTCATTCTAAATAATTAAATTAGAGTTTTTCAAATATATAACATCCTATACTATCCTTTTTAAATATAAAACAAATAAAATCTCTTGAGGAATTTAGGGACATAAGATATACATTATCTTACCTTTATTAATTTAATATTCATCAAATCCTCAATAAAATAAAGAGATATACTAGGAGATTTGTTAACTACCATATCAATCAAATCTAATATATTTATTAACTAAAAATATTCAAAACTTCAATGAAAATAAATTCATCATGGAAGTAGTCATTAATTAAATAAAATATTGATTTCTATGGGCGCATCAATACTGAGAAATCGGCACATCCAATATTAAAAGCAATAATCACATAATTGGGAAAAAAAAAAAAGCCTTGATTCACATGCGCAATCCAGGGATATTTAGGAAAAATTGGAAATGATTGGTTAATTGATGTATTTTTTAAAAAAAAACTGAGAATCCCTAAAAAATACCACTTCCATTTTGAAATTCCAAAAAATCACTTTAATAAATAAAGAGTTAAGGTATAAAAAGACACAGATGATTATTTCAAGATACACCCAACATTTTTTTTTTTAAGAGCAAAAATAGACATAAGCTTCCTAGAAAATAACCCTTCTAATTTATTTTTTTTCTAGTTTTTTTTTCCCCTGACTCAACGGTTCAACATTTCAGGCTATCATTCATATCATCAGTAGTCGAAAACTTTCATTTTAACGGCCAATGTTTTGCTTTTAACAAAATTTATGACTTTTACACCAATTTAGTACGCTCAAATCTAATTTTTCCCCTGAAAAAACATTTGTTGTTAAGCTTATAATGAGAATAATTATAGGAAAAATTATAATGAAGGACCTAAGAAAAATAATATTTATTAAGAAGGACCATAAAAAGTGGTAATTATTTTAAAGGACCAACAATTAAAATATTAAAATAAAAGGACTAAATTACCCTTAATCAGATTTCCTATCTTCTCATTAACTAAATCTGGAATGATTTTTTCTTCCTATCTTCTTATTAACTGAATATGGAATGATTTTTTCTTACATGAGAATCTAAAGTAATTAATATATGATAATAAATAGATATTAATTCAAATAATTCTTTTCCCATCGTAGAATCACTCCAGATTATTATGCTAGAGAAAAGATAGGAAAGATGGAGCTTTTTATGGTTGTGACAGAAGAAGCCTCGTGCGTTGTGCAACCGTCTGCCGTATTAGACCTGAGATTTTTTGTGCTGAGGCAACCAAAAGTACCTGATATTCATTCAATATTACCAGTTGTTCCATTCCCAGATAAACAGAAAATAAAGTAAAAGGCTCTTAACTCAGAAAAATCCCATCAAAAGAGAAGAACGTGGTTAAAGAAACCAAATCTCTCTTTCCTTTCGCTATAACCATAAAAAGCTCCATCTTTCCTATCTTTTCTCTAACGTAATAATCTTGAGTGATTCTACAATAAAAAAAGAATTATTTGAATTGATATCTTTTTATTATTATCCATCAATTACTCTAGATTCTCATGTAAGAAAGAATCATTCCAGATTTAGTTAATGAGAAGATAGGAAATCTGATTAAGGGTAATTTAATCCTTTTATTTTAATATTTTAAGTTTTGGTCCTTTAAAATAATTACTACTTTTTATGGTCCTTCTTAATAAATATTATTTTTTTTAAGTTCTTCATTATAATTTTCCCATAATTATATGTGTATTTCTATATCTTAATCTAAAACGATGTATTGGTCGGATGATAGGAATATGAAATTTCAAGGTCTGATCAATTTACTTATATGCCCCTCTTCACTTTTGTTTCTAGCGGCTCTCTCCCTCCCTCTGAATCAGCAGTGAAGCTAAGCACGCTCAAGTTCTGCACTGAAGAAGAAGACGTGAACAGAAGTCAAAACACGTCTCCCTCTCTGCTGCTTCTCTCTTCCGTTCGTTCAATCATTTCCCCACTGCTAGAAATCCCCTTCAACCTTACTTCCAACTTCTTCCCCCATGTCATCGTTGAGCCTGAGATCGACTTTCATCGAAAAGCCTTGGGTGGACACAGAGAGCAAGCCACAAGAAACCTAATGTTGAGCCCCCACAACCTCTTGCCGCCGCATGCAGCATAAGTTACAAGTTTTGAGACTAAAGAAATAGGAAAAAATGTGTTGAAAAGTGCCCCTCAAATTTCTCATCAATTAACGAGGAACAAGGTGAAAATTTATGAGTGTATGATATGGGTCAAATTACAAGCATTGGATGGCCACTGGCCACTGTAATGAGGCATAGAGCATCAGCCAAAGGGCAAACTAAGAGAAGGTATGGATATTTTTCTGCAAGTTTTGATGATGGTTTATTAGACTCTATTTAATTATATGGGAAAGAGAAGAAGCAAGCCTTGTATTCGTGACAAAAAGGATCGAAATTTTAGGTTCTTAGTATTTGGTTATTACTCTTCATCGATTAGCACTAGAAGGCTTCTTCCCAAATTGGAAAAATTGTTCTTTGTTGGTCAAACCATCTCAGATGATGCAATTAAGGGTTGTGCAGTGAAAAGTATATATTGAGAGAATTTGATGCTTACTTGATGAGCAACGTGCCAGTTATAAGCTGGAGCAGAATTATTTACAGACCCATCCATTAGAAAGAAATGAAAGGAAAATTTATTTATTGTGGTTTGCTCTGTATCCACCCAAGGCTTTCCAATGAACCACAATCTCAAAAGCTCCACAGCAATGACAACAAGGGGAAAAGAGATGGGAGCAGGATTAAAAGGAATTTCCAGCAGTAAGAGGCTAAAGATAATAATATCGACCAACCAACTTAAAGTAAGATCGAGGAGGATAAAATGGGGCATATAAGTAAATTAATTGCATTTTGAAATTCCATGTTCCGAATTGCTGACCAATATGTCCTTTTGTATATTAGAGCAACCTCTTTGGAATTTTGGAATTGGAGTGGGATTTAAGAAAAGAAAACTGGGAGCATAAAAAACAAAAAAGCAATAGAAGAGAAATGTACTGTACAAGTGTACAACAGAGAGGAGAGAATGAATAGAGACAAGAAAATGGGTAAACCTGGTGGGAATCACGAAACTGTGGGTGAGGTGGGAAAGCAAAACGATGGGCCTTTTTTATCCGCAAAGAATCAGATCCACGTCAGCCTCTTCCCATATTCATTTTACTTAAAATTCTATTAAAAGCATTATCGCGTTCATGAATCCATATTTACCCCGGGATTTTAAGTAAAATAAAATTTTAAATCTATACATATTAAAATAGTTTAATATTTCTGCTTTAACTACAAAAATATTTGGGAAAATTATAATAAAGGATCTAAGAAAAATAATATTTATTAGGAATGACCATAAAAAGTGATAATTATTTTGAAGTATAAAAAATTAAAACATTAAAATAGAAAGACTACATTGCTCTTAATCAGATTTTCTATATTATCTCTAATTAAATCAGAATCTGATTGATTTTTTTTATATACCTAAAATCTGATTGATTGAAAATAATAAATGGAAAGTTTCAGTATGGGTTTTCCTATACCGCCAATCGATATAATCCTGTTACTCCTGTTGAAATATTAAATAAATTTATATCATTAAGTATTGTATAAATATATTGAATGAAACCTCCCACAATACTTAATGATATAAATTTATTTGATATTTCATTTATTTTAAAATTAATTTTTTTAATATATCATATTTTTCAATTCAAAATTATTATATTTAAATTTGAATTTTTATTTTTAATATTAAAATGTAACTTTAATATAAATTTGGTGTATTCTAAGAGTCATGATAATATTCTTATCTGTAAGATTTACTTTCTCGGTACCTTTCCACAAGTTCTTGACTTCTTGAGTGAAAATTAAAGGATTCATGGCATGTTTGTGGAAGATTTGTTGTGACACCGTTGTTTTTAAATTTATTTAAATGTATCTTTTTTTTTTCTCTGGTAAAAAAAATAATTAGCATTTTTTTCAAAAGAAAACCCATTTTAATGATAAAATTTTGAAATAAAAAAGGGGATCTCATTCCAAAAAAGTAAACAGCACGCGGATTTTATAAGGGCAAAAACAGGAGTAATACGGTCGTATTGATCGGCGGCATAGGAAGACCCATACTGAAACTTTCCATTTAGGGAAAATTATAATGAAGGACCTAAGAAAAATAATATTTATTAAGAATGACCATAAAAAGTTGTAATTATTTTAAAGGACCAAAAATTAAAATATAAAAATAAAAGGACTAAATTACCCTTAATCAGATTTCCTATCTTCTCATTAACTAAATCTGGAATGATTTTTTCTTCCTATCTTCTCATTAACTGAATATGGAATGATTTTTTCTTACATGAGAATCTAAAGTAATTAATATATAATAATAAATAGATATTAATTCAAATAATTCTTTTCCCATCGCAGAATCATTCCAGATTATTATGCTAGAGAAAAGATAGGAAAGATTGAGCTTTTTATGGTTGTGGCAGAAGAAGCCTCCTGCGTTGTGCAACCATCTGCAGTGTTAGACCTGAAATTTTTTGTGTTGAGGCAACCAAAAGTACTTGATACATTCAATATTACCCGTTGTTCCATTCCCAGATAAACAGAAAATAAAGTAAAAGGCTTTTAACTCAGAAAAATCTCATCAAAAGAGAAGAACAACGTGGTTAAAGAAACCAAATCCCTCTTTCCTTTCGCTATAACCATAAAAAGCTTCATCTTTCCTATCTTTTCTCTAACATAATAATCTTGAGTGATTCTACAATAGAAAAAGAAAGATTCTCATGTAAGAAAAAATCATTCCAGATTTAGTTAATGAGAAGATAGGAAATCTGATTAAGGGTAATTTAGTCCTTTTATTTTAATATTTTAATTTTTAGTCCTTTAAAATAATTACTACTTTTTATGGTCCTTCTTATTAAATATTATTTTTCTTAGGTCCTTCATTATAATTTTCCCTTCCATTTATTATTTTTAATCAATTAGATTCTACGTATAAAAAAAAAATCAATCAGATTCTGATTTAATTAGAAATAATATAGAAAATCTGATTAAGGGCAATTTAATCTTTCTATTTTAATGTTTTAATTTTTTGTCCTTCAAAATAATTACCTTTTTTTTTGTCCTTCTTAATAAATATTATTTTTCTTAGATCCTTTATTATAATTTTCCCAAAATATTTTTTCTGTCACACTTACATCAAAGTGAAGGGAACTCATTATAAAAAGAAGAAAGAGAAATATTAGCGGAACCTACTCAAGTAAGTGGGGTAAAAAAAATATTTCTGTAATAAAAATAGAAACATTAAACCCATTGAAATAAACAAAAACTTGCATTGCATTATTTCTTATGGTTCATGTCTTTAAATATTTTAAAACATTTTATTAATTTCCTATTTGGGAACTCTCAAATATTATGGTTTCAGAAATCTTTTTTCCCTAAGTTGAGAAAAAATTTCTTTCGGATACTTACCTCCCTAAATCATAAAAGCACTCCTCCTCAAAAACTAAAACAAACAGCCACTAAGTAACTGCTAGAAAGTTAGGTGAATAAAAGGCAGCCTTAATTATAATAAAGATTGAATATATAGAACACACTATATATATAGCGCAGGCCGAAAAATTTGTGAATGCAAGCACGTACACTGATATATAGCATGCTTTGCCTTTGTATATGATGAGATGAGCAAAGAAAGAGTAGTGAATATTGCATCTTGCAAGATTAAAACAAAGCAAGGAGGAAAGTAATATATCAAATGAATTGAAGTAAGTAAGAAAGCAGACCTTCTTTTCCAGATTTATTATTTACTTAATTACATATGATTGGTTCGAATGCGCCATATATCAAACCTATTTTACGTACCCCAACTTGGATCCATAGAGATCGACGTTGACTGCCACCAATTCTGATCATCAACACCAATTCATTTCCTTTTGCTTCTAGTTATTGTAGTTTTTTATGAATCCAATAATGATTGTAGGTTTCTTTAATTTATTAGAGGAGAGAAGAGAAAACTTTCGCATCATGATGGAGATTACAATTAGACAGGCGACAAGCCCCATATGCTCAAAAGGGCTAACACATAGTCATGAATTATTTAAATGAAAAATAAGGAATAATTTAAGCTTAAGAAATGCAGGAAATAATCAAACAGTGGACGAGGTAGGCGATGATATCCGCTGGGTTGGGCCGAGGCCTAGCTATGATAGATCTTCAGCTTGTCGGCATTCCAGGTTCTCTTTACCGGCTTCCTCGCCAAAGTTTCGAGAATGTACGCACCATCGTCCAGTCTTTCTTTAACCCGATAGGGGCCTTCCCAGTATGTTTTTCAATACTCGAGTTTGTCACTCTGCACTTGAGTCAATACTGGAGTATCCAAACTGATACTCGAGTATGCTTCTTCCAGAGACAAACCATCGTGACTTGAACTTTGAAAAACAATGTCAATACTCGAGTATGTAAATCTATACTCGAGTTTTGAACCTTTAGTGAGAAAATTAGTTTAAGTTCAAAAGCTCAATCTTAACTTAGAGAAAACATTGAAACGTTCAAAGGTAGTTTAAATGTGAAGTCTTGGCCTGAAGCTAAGTTCAAAAATCAAAGACTCTTTGTAAGGCCAAAACTCGAGTTTTCAAAACAAAACTCGAGTTTCCAAAACAAAACTCGAGTTTCCACTTATGTGTGAAAAATATGTTTTTTTTTGATACAGCTAGTGGTGAGAGGGGGAGGCAGGGCTCGAACCCTGAACAAGGGAGAATGCCAGTTTCTAAAACTGGCCTTAGTACCATCGTGCTATGAGGCGCTTGACATGTCCATTACTAATCTCTCGTTCCCATCATCTCCAGCATTATAATCGTCCGTCATATATGGAGATGGAGGGAGACATTTAATTTAACCGCTTTATCAGTCTTGTTCTAAGGAGCAAACTGCTCACATCTTCATCGTCCCTGTCAATTCCGTCGCCCACAATCCTCATCATCGCTGTAATTTCCTTATCATTTGCATATCTTTTTTTCGTAACTGGAAAAAAAAAAAACCATCATCATGGATAGTGGGTGGGACTCTGCGCTCGTCTAGGTGGCTTCACTGAGATGCCCCACTTATTTTTCATTTCGTATGCATTATAGTCAGGGAGAATTATAATAAAGGATCTAAGAAAAATAATATTTATTAAGAAGGATCATAAAAGTAGTAATTATTTTGAAGGACCAAAAATTAATACATTAATATAAAGAAATTAAATTGCCCTTGGTTAAATTGCCTATATTATTTCTAATTAAATCAGAATCTGAAGTGATTGATTAAAAATGATAAATAGAGATCAAATCAGAATCTGGAATATGCAACTTAGAGTTTCTATTGGTAACTTTTTTATCTCTATATGAAGAAGAAATCGTAAGTTCTTTAATCTACAAAGATCTCTCAGACATCCTCTCATCTATTCTATGATCTTCAAGTTCTTATTCTTGGTAATTTTTTATCTTGTTTTCCTTTAGTTCGATTTTTATTATAATCATTAAAATCTGATTAATCTTTGCCCCTTTAGTATTGTAGATTTTTCAAACTTTTGTTTTGAATTACCGAAGCCAATTTTCAAGATCCGTCAGTTTTCTTTCTTTATGTGGAATGGAAGATTGCCATATATTATTGTTAAAAAAAAAAGTTCGAAAACATTGACCTGTAGGTTTTTTTTTTAATTAGATATTTCATTCCAAAAAAATGTTGTCATGTATTATTATTCCAAAAAGTTTTTTTTTATTTCTCACCTTTATATAAAAATTATAGAACCAATTACAATTTAGTTTCTTTATATTAATGTTTTAATTTTTTGTCTTTCAAAATAATTACCATTTTTATGGTCCTTTTTAATAAATATTATTTTTTTAATTCCTTTATTATAATTCTCCCTTATATTTAATCCTCATCGAAGTAATAATTTAAATTTGTTCATTTATTTTTATCATCGAATATGATTATTTATGAGAATAATTTATAATATATTAAATCTTAACCAATGGTTTAAAAAAAAATAAAAAAAAAAATCTTTCCCATCGACAGAAGGGCGGAGAAGATACGAGGCCGGGAGGCGAGGGAAGCCACTCCAACGCCGGGACACATAATCATGAACGTCTCCTCGGTGGGGTCCACCTCATCCACTTTGGGTCTTTGTCCGCTTCCTCCTCTTTGCCACAGCAACACCTTTGCGGAATTGTTTTCCTGCTCAGTAGATTTGCTGAGCCGGGAGAGCTACGATTTCTGGGTGGTCAGATCGGATTTGTACAGCCCAGATGTGATTTATTAAAAACATGTTTCAGTAAAAAGCATATGGTCCGTCAGATCAAAGTAGGGAAACCGGGTCCCACCTTCGGGCCATGTGGGTCCCCGCTGCAACCCGCCAAAATCGTAATTTGCATTAATTTTGGGGCGAAATTATGGACGCCCATACATGCATATATAGCACAATTACTAGAATGTCCTCGTCCCCTTCATCTATATAAGAAGACACCAGGCGCTTCACTCGTCACCATTTTCAGCTCTGAAACTATCTGGTGAAACCCGGAGATCTGTTTTTTCATTTTACCCTTGTGCGAGAGAGTTCTTTTTCGTCCTTTTAGTTGGTGAGAAGATGCTGGGTGTGTTCAGCGGCTCCATCGTTTCGCCGCCCGAAGAGCTTGTCGCCGCCGGCAGTCGGACGCCGTCACCCAAGATCACGGCGGACGCACTCATGAACCGGTTCGCCCAGGGCAACCCATCTACCGTGTCGGTTCAAATAGGAGATCACGTCCAGTTGGCTTTTTCTCACCACAACGAGTCACCGTGGCACCCCAGGTAACGTTGCCTTCCTGTTCCTACTCGTAGTATCTACTAGCTAGCAATCAGAGTCGCCTGAGCGACGTCGTTGTACCGGTCGTCTTTACGGTGCTTTCTCGTTAGGTGAAAATGTTTTTTTATAAAAAAAAAATAAAATTGTATATATTAAGTTTGAAATCTTGGCCCCCCAGAAACTTCGATGCCGGCGTGAAACTCCTAAACCAGAAATTCCTGATGATACGAACATGAAAATAGCATAATCGTCTGATCGGAGATATAGGTAGTGATACGAACATAAGCTTAAAATTTTAGCTTGTCTTTTCTGTTTGAGTCTTGTACAAGTAAAAGATTTTACATCTTTGCTGAAATTTTTTGTCGGTAACCAATTTGGCTTGAAGCCGTGAATGGTTTCTTCGTATGTGATTTTATCTAGCATAGGATTACGGAGGATGGTAAAAGTAAGTTGGAATGCTGTAGAAACAAGAAAATACTACTGTAATACTGTGATATGTGGTGTGAGATCCAAGGGTCATTATTCAATAATCATAAGGTGAGTCTGAAAACACCTCTCTCCCAATATTTATAAGTGTTTTTGGAAAAAAAATCTTATTTATAAGGTTCAATTTTAGATAATAAATAAGATTGTGAGAATTTTATCTATATTAATTCTATAAATGAAAGTAGAGGAAAAAAATGTTTGAAAAATGCATATTCATGTATATAAGAACAAGATTGAAAATTTGATGAGTGTGATATAATTAAAAAAGAATTATAAATAGCTCTACATGGATATAGGGCCACCTGGAGTGCACGCGTTTCGGTATTTTTGGGATTTTCTTCATGAATACGTCGTCGTATATAGTGTTCATGCGGTAATCGTGTGCATTGAGGGACGTACTGTATGTGGCAGATTATGGACGCAAGTCCACGCGGTCCCATCAATGGTGAATGGTGATTGACATCCATTAGTTAATTCTTATTTAGTACCAAAAATAAAAATGTACTATGAATCACTATGGTTAGGGTTAGCCCCAAAAAAAAAAAAAATCACTATGATCTCCCAGAAGTTAAGAATTAATTATATTCTTTTGTATTTTCTATATTGAAATATATTTATGCTTTGGATGTAAATGGATTTTTTTTTTTTAAATTTCCTGAAGAATCTTCGCAAAATATCAGCGCATGCTTGTGGCATCTATTCTCAATGAGGAAAGTTCCGACAGGATATTTTCTGAGATCAAGATATTTTAAAATAATTTTAATTTTAATAGTATGATCGAAAGCAATTGCTATTTATTGAGGATCATAGCTCGAAAATCCAATCCGACGAATGTTATGATTGTTATCTGGGATTTTTTTTGGTGCCTGGAAAATCAGATCTTGTGGCCACAAACTTGATCCACCAGTCACCAGAGTTCACGTCCTGGAGTGATGACTCCTTTCCTGATTTGACATTTTTTTTATTAAAAAAAATGGAATCACCGTCAATATATACATAATAATGTAAATTTATATTAAGCGCTCCTATAATTTTTTGAAAAGTAAAAAATTTACAACAAATCGTATATATATTATTATTATTAGATTCCTGCTATTAGAGGATAAAAAACAATAATTTGATCCCAATCACGGAAATGTTCAAACGCCATTCCATTCACGGGATGGGACCCGTTGGTGAAGTTAGTGGACATTAAATATTAACCTAAGACCTCCACTCTAGTGTTATCATCAAAGTGAATGGTGTTTGTCTTTTTATCATGTTTTCTTTTTGGGACCAGAGTCCCGAAATTGGCCACTGCCCTGTTTGCTTGCAATTAGTAGGCTTTGCTTCGCCCCCCCGATTCCACTTCATTTTCTTGACCGCTTCCATTTCCCTCTTATTCTCCTTATCCTTGCTGCTTTTATAAGGCAAGGGGGCTGAATGGGGATAAGGCATGCAAATATAGGAACTTTTATTTTTATCTCTTCTCTTCCCTACTAGTCCCTTGTGTGAGTGACAATATAATTACGTTGTCTTTGATATATATTGAAGTGTTTGTTTGTGGGAATGTATTAGTTGTCCTATTGCAACTATCGCATTTTGTGGGTTAACTAGACATAATTTGATATCTAAATACACTGAGTGGGAAATGGCACAGATCGTTTGCTGTGAAGGACGACGTGTTCTGTTTGTTTGAAGGAGCTCTTGATAATTTAGGCAGCTTGAGGCAACAATATGGAATGGCCAAGTCTGCCAATGAAGTGCTTTTGGTGATTGAGGCATACAAAGCCTTGCGTGATAGGGCACCCTACCCTGCCAATCATGTTGTTGGCCATCTTAGCGGAGGCTTTGCTTTCGTAGTTTTTGACAAGTCCACTGATACTCTCTTTGCGGCTTCTGTAAGTAATACAAAACCATCAATTCCCCTGTTCTACCGTCTTCAAGCTTCGCTCCATTACTAAAAACACTGCTTGTATGCGTTTTGACAGGACCAATATGGTAAGATTCCTCTGTATTGGGGAATAACGGCTGATGGATATGTGGCATTTGCTGATGATGCAGAACTGCTTAAAGGCGCTTGTGGCAAGTCCCTTGCTTCTTTCCCTCAAGGTGGGTTTACTTGTACATTGTAATTCACAAGCCTTTGGCAACTATTGGTTCCAAATAGCCCAAAAACTCAAGTTTCATACTCATGTTATTGTGCAGGATGTTATTACTCCACAACTGCTGGAGGGTTAAGGTGCTATGAGAATCCCAAGAGTAAGGTGACGGCAGTACCAGCTGATGATGAGGAAATCTGGGGAGCAACCTTCAAGGTAACAGGATGACCTCACCATTAAACATGGTTCATTGTTCCATACCATTAGTAGAATCTCTATGTTTAGCTCCAAAGCGGTTGGGAAGTCAAATTTTTGGTAGGTGGTCTTAGGTGGGGCAGTTCAAGAAACCACCACACATATTTACAAGGGAAAAAGTAAGTAAAAGTGATAGAAGACTAGGATCAAGAATTCGCCTTAAGTTTAACATATTTATTTGTGAGGCTTAGTGGCATGGGACCAAACTTTTTGCTTGTGATTGCTTGATCCATGAAATTAAGTGGTCTCTAATCTGAAATACTATCAGGTTGAAGGGCCAGCGGTTCTTGCAGCCAGAGAGTAGAAGACAACTCGTGAATCGTCAAGTGGGTTACTGAATTATGAGGTGATATATTATTAGTAGATTATTAATGGAGTGGAGCAGACGGGTTTATATGGTTGTTGTGACTTCAGGGCATGCATGTGGGACCCATGTTAATACGCTTGTGAGTTACTGTAACTTTAATTGTGGGTCCGGGAGCTGGCGTATTCTAGTGGAGTTTGTGTTCGATAGGACTTGCTCTGTTTCCATCAATGTACAGTTTATGTTCTTCTAATAAATTATGCACCGAGTTTAAGGTTCTACATACTGTTTTCCCCCCTTAATGCATTCATTGTTTGAAGTCTTTACAGCTAACAAGGCAACACATTTCAAGAAATGCTCTGATTTGTTCCTTAAATTTTTAGGTTTATTACTCCCTCCATTTTTGAAATCCTCTTATTTTAGAGCCATGCATACAAATAACAAAATGAATAATCGAAATTATATCATGTAATATGTTTTGCTAAAATTCCCTTGCTTACTACTCCCTCTGGTCCTAATTATAAGACATATTTAACTATTTTTGGGGAGATTAAGGAAATGAGGTAAATTAGTTAATTTTACCCATTTTCTTAAAATGCCCTTATATAAATTTAAAATGACAAAAGTAAAAGTAAATCAACAATCCCTACCACATACCTCTCTCACCTAGAATTTTGCTTTCCACACACTTTCTAATTGAAATAATAGTCTGGCTATAAATACATATATGTGTATGTATATATGAGACACACACATGTAGATATATAGACACACACACACATATATGTTTGTGTGTGTGTATTTACACATATAAACACACTCACAGATATATACAACATACATACATATATATATATATATGTTTGTGAGTATATATATCTACACACATATGCATATAAACACACACACATATATATGTTTGTGTATGTGTATTTACACATATAAGAACACACCCACACACTCACAGATATATACATATATACATACATACATATACATATATATATATATATATATATATGTTTGTGAGTATATATATCTACACACATATGCATATAAACACACACATGCACATATATGTTTGTGTGTGTGTGTCTATACACATATATAAACATACACACACACGCGCACATATATGTTTGTATCTACACACATATGCATACATATAAACGCACATATAAACACACACACACACACATATATATGTTTGTATATATATCTACACACATATAAACACATACACCCACACACACATATACATATGCGCGCACACACACATATCTAGATACACACACACAACCATATATATATATATATGTTTGTGTGTGTATATATATTTAATAATTTAAAAGTTTCATTGACTGGAATAGTTTATGCACCCATAGACATATACTCACCAAAAACTAAATACATTTAAAAGAATAAATAAGGGTATTTTAGGAAGAAATTGACAAAAATTAAAATGTTGTCTTATAATTAGAACCAAAACCAACTATCAAATATTGTCTTATAATTAGGACCGAAAAGAGTACATTTAAAAGAATAAATAAGGGTATTTTAGGAAGAAATTGATAAAAATTAAAATGTTGTCTTATAATTAGGACCAAAACCAACTATCAAATGTTGTCTTATAATTAGGACCGGAGGGAGTATATCTTAACTAATATTTTAAATCTTAATGGCTCTTTCTTCATTCAATTGAAGGGTAAAATCGTTACAAGAATAGCCAATGTTTCATGGGGATTCTATAGTGAAATTATTCGTTGAAAGTGACACAGCTTAAAAATAGGAGTGTCAGTGTAGGATTTCTTTTGCATCAAACTAAAAATTGTCTCTTGAAATTTGAGACAGAAGCTTATTGTTCATAATTTACAATTAGTACGACTTCCTCAATATAAATATGCATATGTTGATTAATCAGTATATCGATCTATAGATTTATACATTAAATAGTGCGAAGTTATGTGTATACAAAAATATATATTTGACCCCAAAAAAAAACTAAGATATATATATTAATTGGTCGGAACTCCTGACTCATCTAATAAAACTTTCTTTGCGATGATCTATTCATTATGAGCGTTCTAGGTCAGGAAAAAAAAAATCATCATGAGCGTTTCGTTTCTTTTTTTTAAAAAATTATGTCATTGATCATACCATCGTAGGAAACAAAAAACCTAATCACAAAATTAGCAAAGCAAGAAATCCTACATAGGCAATTTAATCATTCGAAAGTCTTATAACAACTAAGCATTATACAATAACAAGATCTGGTACAAGAAATTATAACAGATTGAATGTTACTCGACATTTTAGTATTAAGACTGCCTAAGTGGGACCACATAGTAATTCTTCTCATTAATAAAATATGCACTTCTAACGCAGCGCCCCCATGGCAAACTAGTACTTTTCCAAGTTCATTTTCAGTTTTCATATTTTGCCTTCTAGAGTTGATGTTTTAGCTGCAGCATAAAACTCACTGGCTGGTGCAGCCCAGTTCCAATACTATTGGAGGAAAGAAAAAGAGCCACTTCGGTATTCAAATCAGTTCACAGTTTAAATTAGCTACTACATGGGACCTACCATGGCAAAACATAGATACCACAGCTCCAAGATTACCTCAAGCACGAACTAAGAAGCTGAACTACCATTGAGACTCATAATAATTTTGTTCATGCGTCTGTTTTAATCTCTGATTCAAAATATTGTACAAATTATTTTTGGCAAGGAAGATCTTCAACCCAGATGCCCACAAATCAGCAGGTGCAGAAAAACAGTACTCAGCAAAGCAGACTTGCTAAATGTACAGTATCACAAATCCCTCTTCATCATAATATATCATGTTCAAGACAAAACTTATATAAACAGAAGGAGCAAGTGAACAACAGAGATGAGAAAATTAGGAAACTTGTAATAGAAGAACATGGAAAGGAAGAAAAAATACTGATCTACAAGCTGACTTCACAGCGGTTGATTATGTAAGTGTTAGGCGGCAAACATCATCAAGTGGCGGGGCAAATGTCTTCCAAACTGTGGGAAAGAATGCGTGAGATTTGTTTTTTTATATAAAGGTCTTTCAAAAACTTAAGCAGGCTCCTTGTATGATAAGAAATTTTTTGGTAGATTTAATTGATTGTAAATGAACGTGTTAGCGCGTTAAAAATGGATTGCATAGAAGATAAAAAAAAGTATATTAAATTATTAATATGTATACATATTCATCAGTGATTAATGATCAATTTGGGTTACCAAATTTTTTATAGACGCGGGTTGGAAAAGAATTTCTTTGTAAAAGACAATACCTATTCCCCAAGCAGTCAATGATGTCACCAGTGACAGTTGATCTCTTCTTATTCATGAAAGCAAGGGATGCCGCCTTCCTCATCAAAGCAGAGCCAGCAACGCATCCCAAAACTGTTGGATTTTTACAACTGAAATAATGGCATGTTTTAGGAAATAACTAACAATTGAAGATCAGCCAACATAAACTATATTCCTTGTGGAGTTCTTTTATGACATAGAACCTGAGATTTGTATTTCCACCAGCAGTTTGAACATGTTGGCTGGCCCATGATAAAAAGACAGCAACACTGCACCGATAAAAGCATATTCTTTAATGCCAAAAGTTCCGAAATTCAGACAGAACAAGTTTGAGAAATTATGATATTTTCAGTATTTAGTTTTCTCAATAGTCACTACAAGATCTGTCTCTCATGGCTAAAATGCAGAAACAAAATACTAGTCATGGCACCAGAAAAGCAGGGTCTTAGGTCCGCACATTGGTGAAATCTTAACAAGTTAACTGTTCCTACAACTTGATTGAATGGTTGACAGGACCCAAGAAGGTGCGGGGGAACCCCTTTTTTAAAAGGGCACTATCAATAAAGAACTGATCTTCTTAAGTACTCCCTTTAGTCCTTAATATAAGACATATTTATCTAATTTAATTAGATTGAAGAAGTTAGTTGAGTTAATTAATATGACATATTCTTTAAAACACCCTAGTCATTTTTCTCAATTCCCTCATGTCCTCTCCTCATTGATTATTGTTGAGGGAGTACTAATGAGGGTAAATTAGGAAAATAATGACAAATATGAAAGCTGTCTTATATATTTAAGACCAAGATTAACTCTCCAAATATGTCTCATATTGAAGACAGGAGGAGTATCACCTTAAGCATCTCATACCACTAAGTCCCTATAGCTGGTCCAACTTGTAACAAGTTAACAAAACAATGGTTGTGCCGATTTACTTCACTTTATGTTAAACAAGAAAATGATAGAATCGGAATTAAAAATGAAAGGAAAAGTAGTAAGAGTTATACTTGCCTTCCAGAAAGGATATCACCCTGGCCACCACAGCGTCTAGGAGAACCATAGATGCTCACTGATTTAACTGTATGGGAAAAAAAACTACAATTTATTGATCTTCTAACATCTGTGAAATCGCTATAATGTGAATATCCCAAGATAGAGGTGTCATGTTCAAACAAAAAACATACAAAATCTCAAGCCACTAGCAACTGTTAAATGGTGTACCCACGCAAGGACATGATTAGTTATGTAAAATAACTCTGAGCATGATGAGTGGTATGACAAATGCAAATTATAATTGGATATTATATCTTCATCTTGACCAGAGAAGAAGAGACAAGACTGTTATATTCATTACCTGTGTCACCATCACTTATAAGATCAGATTTTCCTTTCCTTAGGATAGTAACACCACCAATCCTGCCCAAGAACAATGCAAAATATATAGGTTTCTTGAAACTAGTGCCTTCAATTCATTTATATTATTAAGACATTACCAACACCAGGGTGTGTAAAAAACTTTAAAGCATGCTCTAATGCTTGGATTGCTAAAAGATGTTAATATTCTTTTAACAACACCTAAGAAGGATAATGATCTGCTCTCATAATATCCTATATGAGGTGAATCAGCATAGATTTCTAACATCATAGTGCTGGAGAAGGAGGAACTTACTGTTTGGAGAGAGACAGCAATTGCTGAGGAGCATCTAGATCATTTACTTCAGAACTTAGAATCTTCTGAACAAGGCGCTTATATTCATTGACATTCGGAGTTAGAACAGCTAAGGCATAGCCGCTAACAAGATCAAGGTTATTTGTAACAAGGAAAAGTCCATCCTGAAAACAATCACGTATCAATCAGTTTATGAACAAGATGTATAAACTTCAACATGCATATGGTAATTGGATCAGGCATGAGGTGCCTTAAATCTCAATATATTACCCCATCTACAACGATTGGGATGTTTGACTTTCTTGCATGTCTCATGATTTTACTCACACAGGCCTGACACAAATTGTGTAAATGTTAGAGCTGAGAATCAGATATGACAAAAAACATCAAAAGCTACCACTTGAAGTCAAATATTAAGCAAGTTCTCTTAAAGTGAGCACGAAATAAAAGCCAGCGAAGTCTTTCAACAACCCATACCAGAAGAAATGGGTCTCTTCCAAGGCCTGGACCAATAACAAGACTGTCAAATCTTTCCATCCACTTGTCAACTTCAGCCAAAACCTTGTTTGATACAGATTCCTTGTCCTCATCTCTGAAATTAGTCTTAAAAAAAATGACATCCAAAAAGCAATGAAACATGCATACTGGAAGGTAAAGATTATCCAGAGGTTACCTGACACTATAAGATTCTTCTAAAATAGGGTGCACGATCAACTCAGGACTGTAGCTTTTTATGACAGGAGCAGCATCTTTTGTACAAAAAACATGGGACAGATCTGCACCCTGAAAGAAGGGAAAATAGCTGAGTGCAAATGACCAGGGAAGAAGGGAATCATTTTGAACTATAGAATTTAACTGAACCAGGCTTAAAATGAAATAAAAAAGGAATAGGACTAGAAATGACTAGAGTTGCGGAAACTAACAATCTTTAAGGCAGAAATTGCAGCAAAATAAGGAGCTCCTGTGTATTCACGACACCCTCCAATGACTGCTATCTTTCCTAATCGGTAATATAAAATCAGTAAAACAATCATTAGAAATTTCTTATTTTTCTCTGGGCAAAGAGAAAAGAAATGGGCTTCCAAAGCAGAGCCATCCTTCTAGTTATAAATAGGGCAACATCGCTTCTAGGAGTAAGAGGAATGTTACTTATACCTGCTTGACCTTTATATTTAGCGGGATCAAGGGCAGGAGTAATTGCTCTTACAATGCTCTCAGCATCAGCTTCAATAGACCTTAGGTCTTGCATTTTTCTAAAATCAGTTGGATGACCACTAGCAGCTCCCAAAGATCTTATCAGGAATTGTTGTCTTCTGTAAAAAGGCGAAGAAGCCAACATAAAACTTCTTGCCCAACCCAAGAAGGCTACCTGAGAAGTCATGCCATGTTTGATAAACATGATCAAAAGACAGCCCCTATCACAACCCAAGCAAGAATGCTATTTAACCCTCCAGAATAGACAAGTTAAACATTCTACTGTCAGAAGCAGAAAGAGCACCGAATGTTAAATTTTACTTCTACATCAAAAACGTTGGGGGGAAAAAACTTCTAAATAAAAAGACTTCCAAAAGTTAAACGAAGAAACAACAAATTGAACCAGTAGCCACCCAGGAGATTGATTCGTGGTATTATATTTTTAGTTAAGAATGTTCAGAAGTTGACAGATAACACACAGCTCTTCGGGAAAAATTGACGCCATAATCAAATAACTATACACAGGCATTACTATGCAATTGAATTCCAGTATAAGTATCACGAGGTATACCGCTGAATTCTTCAATAATCCAAACTAGCAAAACTCAAAATAAAAAAGCAAATGACGACTTTAATACCTGAAAAACAATCAACACGGAAGTCCTGAAAGCTTTTAACCACTGCAGGGTCAATGCTTCAAACCCACTGTTTCCAGAATCAGAGAGCTTCCGTGGTTTTGCAGAGAATTAGGACAGAAATCGGAAGCGGTGAGAAAGTTCGGCTCTTTCTTTTATTTTTCGGAAAATTGCACCTTCGGGAAGAGAAAATAGGACAAAATAGTCATTGAAATATCAAAATTACCGTGAAGTCTCATCATACATTTTTGCAATATTCTTGATATACGAAAAGACACAAATGCCCCATGAAGGCTCATAAACTTATTAACGTAGATATATGAATTTGTCAAAACATGCTTATGAACTTGTCAAAACAAGCTTATGGACTTGTAAAAACATGCTCATTTATCAACATGTTCACATGGATTAATACAAACTCATAGACTTGTCAAAACATGTACATAGACTTATTAAAATAGACTCATAGACTTATTAACAAAGGCACATTGGGTATTTGTGTCTTTTCACATATGGAAAATATTATTAAAAAAAATGCCACAAACTTTCTTGTAATATTGAAATTTGTAGAGATCATTTTGTCATGAGTTCTTTTACTTAGGAACCAACTTGGTGCAATTTTCCTTTTTTTTGAAATTTTAAAATGTTATTGATTTACTTAGGGAAAAAAACGAATAAATACCATTTGAATTTATAAAACCCCCAGAAGCCCACCGAATTTATAAAAAGACTGAAAGATGACAAGGACTTTTGAGGGATATGCGAATTCATGCAAAATGACCACAAACACCCTTAAGGTTTTCTGAACTCATTCACCCTGCGTGTGTCTTGTTCGTTGTCGTCGTCGTGACCCTTTGCGTCACCACCACTCCCCTCGCCTTGGACGCTACTCCCACCGTGGGCGCCTTTCCCACTGCCCTGGACGCCGACGCCGCCACCAACTTCGTGGAGATCGAGCACAAAGAAGAGCAATTCCGGATGACGATAAAAAAAGGGGGGAAAAACCACCACCGTAGATTTTTCAATCGCGTTGAGAGATTGGAAGAAGAAAACGATTTACATGATTTACACGGTGACGGAAGAAGAAGAAGAAGAAGGAAGAAAAAAAAGGAGTGCACTGAGAATTGGCAAGGCATTCTACGAGAATGCCTGCAGAATGCCTTGCCAATTCTCAGTGCACTCCTTTTTTTCTTCCTTCTTCTTCTTCCGTCACCAAGTAAATCGTCTTCTTCTTCTAATCTCTCAACGCGATTGAAAAATTTATGCTAGTGGTTTCCGCCCCCCCTTTTCATCGTCATCCATAATTGCTCTTCTTTGTGCTCGATCTCCACGAAGCTGGCGGTGATGGTGGCATCCTTGGCGGCGGGAGCGGCGCCCACAGTGGGAGTAGCGTCCAAGGCGGGGGGATTGGCGGTGACACAGTGGGTCATGACGACGACAACGAACAAGACACACGCAGGGCGAACGAGTCCAGAAAACCTTAAAGGGCGTTTGTGGTCATTTTGCATGAATTCACATATCCCTCAAAAGTCCTTGTCACCTCTCAGTCTTTTTACAAATTTGGTGGGCTTCTGAGGGTTTTGCAAATCTAGTTGGTATTTATTCGTCTTTTTTCCATTTACTTATGTGCCCTCTTTTCCCTCTTTTATCTCTCTCCCTTTTAAGTTCATCACCCCACCTTGACAAGCGACAACCATTCCCCCCTTCCCTCTTTAGCTTTGCTTCTATATATGTTTCCCCCATGATTATTATTGAGCTTGAGATTGCCATTCATCGGAAAGGCTTGGGTAGAGGCAAAGCAAGCCACAAGAATCATAAGGTTGAGCCCCCACAGCTTTTCGTCATCGCCGCTCTAGTTATGAGTTTTGAGTTTGAAGTAAGGGCAAATCGGTTCAAAATCACCTCTCATATTCTCTTCAATATCGAGCAACAAGACTTCCCGTAGAAATAAGCCAAAGATTCATGAGTGTTCAGTATGCAAATCAGAGTTTATGTTTGGGCAAGGATTGTAATTTTCTTTATGAACAATGAGTACAGCTCAAAGTAGGTGTGGGAAGATCATTGGACATCATTGACAAGCCTTTGAAATACTATGTGGACAAGAATCTTCACTTGATGGATTCAGAGGTAGTGGTAAAGGACTTTGTTAAGCCAAATGGATAATGGGATAAGGATAAATGGAGAACTTTCCTTCCAAATAGGATAGTAGAAGAAATTTTAAAGTTGTTCCACCGAATGGCTTGGGTGAGGATGTTTTCTATTGGCGTAAGGCTTCATATGGGAATTTTACTATTAAATCAGCATACACTATGATCTACCATCAACAGGAGCATGCACCTGAGCCCACCTGGCAGCGTATATGGCGTTGGGAGATTCCTGAAAGAGCAAAATTCTTCATGTGGCAAGTGTTTCATGAGAGACTTCCCACTAATGCACTTAGAACAAAATATAATCCTCACATGCAAAGTACTTGTCCTTTTGAGTGTGATAGAGAGGAAACCATTATCCATATACTTAGAGACTATGAGTTGCTAAGAGAGTATGGTTTAATTTAACTAACCCATTATATTATTTTATATTTTTCTCTGACTCTTTGCAGGATTGGCTAAAATGGAACTCAAAAAACAATCCATCTGGTAGGCTTACGGCTAGATGGCCTTGGCACAAAGCATTTGGTGTTGTATGTTGGCTTCTCTAGAAGAATAGATGTACGAAAGTATTTGAAGGCACAGGAGATCAGCCAAGAGCGATTACACAAAGATGCATCTTCCACTTAATGGAAGGAGTGGCGCATGGCTGTTTCCAGCATCAAATTATGCAGATACTAGATAGAGCAGAAGCTAGATGGCGTCCCCTGGATCCAGGTTATGTACGTGTGGATGTGGATGGATCATACAAGAATAGTGGACAGGCAACTTGTGGAGAAGTGATCAAAGATCACCAAGGAAACTGGGTATGTGGGTTTCAACAGAAGTTGGGTCATACTACGTCAACTACTGCGGAAATCCATACCATTTACAGGGGCCTTATACTTTGCAAACAATTGGATTTCAAGAAGATTATGCTCCATACTAATTCATTGAATGGCATTCATTTGTTGTTACTTGATTGTGGGCAGGGTCTTCCTATGAGAGATGAAATACAAGAAGTAAGATCCCTTATCCTTTCATATCATATACAGATTATTCATACTTATAGGGAAGCATTAAGATATGTTGATTATTTAGCTCAATCGGCTCAAGAAATGAATTAAGATTTTGTAATTATTCCATCACAACCTCTTGAACGTATTGCATTAGTAAATCTTGAATGTGGTGGAATGCCACTGCGATCAATGCATGTAGTCTAATGTTAGACTTTTTGTAAACCTCAAACCTTTGGCTTGCCAATATATTTAAAAAAAAAAAAAGAAGAAGAAAAAAAAATAGGGATATGAAACAAATTGTACCCACCAAATAGTAGTCTGTCCTCTTATCTATGTTCGTTGCTGAATACATTATTTTTGTTGATTTAAGAACCAAAAGCTTATCAGTAAGAAGGAAGCTGATGATAAAAACACGGTGAACTGCTCAATTACAAAGATTAATGGCCAACTACTCTAGATATCAATATATAATATAAACTTAAAATTTCAAACTACAAATTCCATCGAGGAGATTTGGAAGATAACTCGTGCCTCTTTATCTGTTCGCCGCCCTTGGGCTCATTACAAAAATTAGCTATCGTAAATCCAGACTTCGAGCTCCTTGGTAAGAGGGAGGCTCCACAAGAATTTTGATCAAAGACGACGACTCTGGGGATATGTAATCATTGTTAGTTGTTCTATTCCGCCAAATTTTGATTGAGCTTGCAATCGGAAACTCCCATGGCTCTCGTAAAACGACAATTCCAGCTGTCGGCACCGAAATTGCTTTGCAATTACCACCTTGCTCAACTTCTCCTTCTCACTAGATTTAATTCTAGATTACAAAATTGGCCTAAAGAAAGTAGTCAATGGGTCCCAGAATCAAACCCTTCCCCTTCAGAAGTAAACCCATTTAGCAGCAGCGGTCGACATTGTGTGGCATCAGCGACAAGAGATCGTGGGGGCTGACCTTAGGTTTCTTGTGGCTTGATTTTTGTCCACCCAAGGCTTTCCGATGAACGGCATCTCAAACTCAACAACGCAAGGACATGGAGGAAGCAGATGGAAGAGAGTTTCTTTTTGTTTTTTGGTTTTGTGTGTTTTCAAATAGTATTTAATCGTCATTTTTAAAAATATTTTAAAAAAACACTAAAATACTTTTAAAAATATCAAATTAATGTTATGAATTTGCATAATCCCATATCAGACTAAAAGTATCTGGAATTACTAAATGTTACTGATTTACTTTATTGATGCCCTTCATTTCTTTTTGATCTCTCTCCCTCTGAATCCATCACCCAGCGAAGACAATTACGAACCCAAGAAAGTATTAACATTCTGAAAGAATACAAAGGTTACTAGTAGTGCAGTGCCATTGAAATTAATTTTTCCCCTCCCGATCCTAGGTTCAATCCCCCCTCCCCTATCATCTTATATCAAAAAATAAAAATAAAAATAAAATAAAATTAAAAGAGCTTTGGTGGCCCAATGGCCATCACACACAGATATATAAAATAAGAGAGTTTTGGTGGCCCAATGGCCATCTCACTTCTTACACACCTTTTTAGAAAAACCCACCAACGGATACAGGCCGGCTAGTGTCGAAGCTCTAGCTCTAGCAACCAGTCGCAGTGAGGCTTCTTTTTTTTAAAAAAAAAAAAATTAAAAATGAAGGGCAAAATGATAAATTTACTAATATTTTAAAAGCCTAATTGGATCTCTATCACCTCTGTGTTATTTCAAAATGCTAACAGACTTTTTGAAATTTAAAAATTTTAAATGTTATTTAAGTGTCATTTTTCCAAAATTTTAAATTAAAAAAATAATTTTTTCGATTATTTTCGCATATTGAAATTAGGAAAAATTAAAATAAAGGACAAAATGAAAATAATATTTATTATAAAAGACCATAAAAATTATAATTACTTAGAAGGACCAAATATTATAATATAAATTTAAAATTACTAAATTGCCCTTAATCAATCTTCATGTATCATCTTTTGTATGCAAAATTAAAAAAATAACTAAAATTAAAACTAAAACTATGATTTATATCTTTTTTTTATGCAACATATTATTTAATTAACAATTGTTAAACTCATATTTTTCTTAATTTTTGTTTTTCATCCATTTATATCATCAAGTTGTCCGATTTATATTATCAATATCGATGTCAATTAAGTTCTTTTTATAAAAATAAAAAATAAAATTATTTCATATTTTTCAGGATATAATATGTTAATTTGATTTTTTGATTTTATTAACATTAGATTCTTTTTTTAACCCACATACATTTTTTCTAAAACAAAAATAAGTTATATAAACTTTCTTGGTTTAACATATATAATCAATTATAAAAGACCTTGACTTTTATTAAAACTATATAATTCCATTTTTAATTAAATTTTTGTTAATTTTAAAAATATAATTTTTAAAAATTTAAGGATGCTTTTTTTTTTAATAGATATATATTCAAGTTGTGAGAATTGAGAAAACAATTGTTTAATTTAGGTTAAAGTACCTATTTGGTCCTTTTTGTTTGCTTCAGGTATCCATTTAGTCCCTTAAGTTTGTAAAGTACTCGTTTGGTCCTTGAAAGTTAACACCATTAAGCAGACTTAACGAAAAATACTAACTCAGCAATTTTAAACGATGACTGTGCACTTAAATGCTGACAAAGTAAACTTACATCTTATTTTTTTTAATAAATTAATATTTTAAATCCTGTAAATTGAAATCTATTCAAGCAAACTTTGGGTATATGTTCTTCGTCTAAGACATTTAAGTGCACAGTCATCGTTTAAAATTACAATTTACAGGATTTAAAATATTAATTTATTAAAAAAGTATCATGTAACCTTACTTTGTCAGCATTTAAGTGCACAGTCATTATTTAAAATTGTTGAGTTAGTATTTTTCGTTAAGTCTACTTAACGGTGTTAACTTTTAAAGACCAAACGAGTATTTTACAAACTTAAGGGACTAAATGGATGCCTGAAACAAATATAAAGGACCAAACAGGTACTTTAACCTTTAATTTATTGAAACTTAGAATTTTATATTAGTTTTAAAAATAGAATGGGAAAAAGAATGTAAGAGGTAATATAAAAGATTTTGTTGGAGACATTTTAGTACTTTTAATTTTATATTTTTATATTTCGTCTATATAATTACAATTTTTATCTCTTCATAGATATCTTTTCCTTTACGTTATTCGTTCTTCCTTTGAAATTAGGTCTTTACTCGTTACCGTCCTCCCAGTCAAGTACTCTCGCCGTAGGTGGAAGCGGAAGCAAGGTAGGAAGGAGAATGGCTCCTCCAATTTCTGATATGAAGATGAATGCGATAAGGTCAGGGATTGTGGTGCTGGGAGCCTTGGCTTTTGGCTACTTGAGTTTACAGATCGGATTCAAGCCTTATCTTGAGAATGCTCAGCAGCATGCCCTCCAACAACAATCTGACCCGCCTCCACCTTCTCAAGAATCTGCTTTCTCTCACTCTGATTCATAGACTAGTACGTCTTCTTTCACAGTGGGTGTGTGGTGTTAGTTAACCTTTTTTTTTTCCGGGATATTGTTCGTGTGTAAGGGGACGTGTATCTTACTGTACTTGATCTAAGTCTCTGTTTATAATGAGAGAAAGGAAGGAAGAGCGAGGGAGAGTTTAGTATCCTGACTTAAGTATTTCTACCAGTCTAAGTATATTGATATGTTAATTGAGCCAAAGCTCAATTTGCTACGGAATCCTCAACAGCATTTGCAGCCAGAAGCTTATTCGATCTCATAAGACTAGAGCATGTTCTTTTTGCGCTGCTTGATGAACTTATTCTTGGATTGTTATTTTTTATGCGAAGCTCGAATAAAGTTGTCGATTTTTTGGCCAATAAAATGGAGATGTCATGATCCTGTTATCTTCCGTTGTTTTCAGAAGGGAAAGAATGTGTGTTTGGTACACACACAAAAAAACAATCTTGTTCTTCTTTCTCTACACTTGTATTTCATGGAATTAACTGTAGGTGGGTTCTTGGTTGCGTGGGAACTGTGGTTGTTTTTGGATTCTACTATGTTGTTAAGCTGAGAAGTCTTTAGTTAGGTGGTAGATTATCTGTTTGTGTCATCTCTCCAATTCATGTTTATATTCATTATGATAAAATAGCAGACACAAGTTCGTTGAAATGAAACAAGTAATATTTTAAAGGATAATACCTGGCCGTAGCAGAAACTAGGATTTTGATTCTGACTCATGACAAGGTCTTCAACCTCATAGGTGCATGCTTGGTCCATTGAGTTATTGCTCCCAGACACGATCATAGATTTGCTATATCGCGCATCTGTAACATATTGAACTGAGTTGCCTGTTGGTTACATTTTTGGGTAGTGTTTTTGCTAGCTGTTTTTCTCATGGGGTATTAAAGCACTTATTTCTCCATCAAATAAATGCATCATCTCTACTTTAATGAAGAGTTGAACTGTGAGAAACTTGTTCTTCTGTATCGATTTCATTTACATCTGTCTCCACATAGTCAGTGTAGCATTAATATGCTATCTCTTCATATAAAGATGGATGGAAAATGCCTTATTTCTGTTGTTGTATTCCTTTTCTTTACTCTGCCTGAGGAGGGTGTTTAATTAGTTCATCATAATTTAAGCCTCAGTTTTAGCTAACTGGATTGTATTACTCATCATGAGATAGTCTTGCTCTTGTTCTCTATAATTGTGTGCATGTGTAAGATTGTACGGAAGTAAAAAGAACCTCCTTTGTGTGTGTGTGTGTGTGTTAGCTTCAAAATCACATTTAATGCAAGTCAAGTTGATCTAAAAGACAAAACTATTAGTATTCCAATCCAACTACACCTTAATCTTGTGACCATTTTTTATTTGGTTCACAGACTCAGCAGTATCAACTGGGGAAGCACAAAGACGCTGTATTGTTAAACCCCAAATCTCTAAACCTTTATACTTCGTAGCTGAACTGAACTGTTAAGCAGTACAGCATCTTTGACTCTTTGTGCTTCTCGAGTTGATACTGCTGAATCCATAATTTTTTTTTTTATAAGTGCTGAATCCATAATTTGTTGCTGAACTGAACTGCAATTATATATAAGCCTTGGCCCAATCAATTTAACTAGCTCAGTCATACCTTTGTTGCGTGTTGCTGGACTATATAGCAGAATAACTAAACTGTACTTCCAGAAGTGAATAATGAATGAAAAATCACTTTCATGTCCAAACTCGCTCTCTAATTAGGAACTCGATCATAAGTTACTATATATTACTCCTCCGGTTCTTAATATAACACATATTTGAGGAGTTGATTTTGATCCTCAATATAAGATATAATTTTCATATTTCTCAATGTTTTCTTAATTTGCCTATATTAATTCTCCCTTAATTATAATTAAGGAGGAGAGTGAATTAGGGAATTAAGGAAGATGATTAGGATGTTTTAGAAAATACGTGTTACATTAAATAACTTAACAAACTTCCTTAATCTAATTAAATTAGATAAATATGTCTTATATTAATGACCAGAGAAGTATTTGGAGTCGTTTTAAATGCTTAAAGCTGGAAAATGAACAAGGTTGTGCTTCTATATTCCTTGTCCTCGAAAGTCGTGCTTTAGCACCCCTTCTAATATTGACTTTGGGCCTTTCTTGCGCAGCTTAAGCGGAGGACGAGGAAGGCCTCAACACCTGCAATTTCCTTCCTCTCAAGCAAGTGCAAGTGACATATTTACAAAATTTGCATCTTAAGAAACTAAATTGCTCCAATATGAGTGACAATGGAAATTGCAGATACGGAAGAAATTGTCATTTGGAGACTGATGGGAACTTAAGTGAGCTGGGGAACCCTACCCATCTCCAACAGCTAGTTGTTGAGTTTTGAGAACCCACTCACTTATTGTAAAATACTACCTCTGTTACTTACTATAAGAGTCAGCCAATTAAGTTACATTAAAATATATATACTTATTGTTTTTTTAAATTAATTTACTTGACTTATAAACTGATATATAATATAATGATGTACAATATATACTATAGTTATGTAATTTATTTAGCTTTCTTAACCTCTCTCAAAAAATTTAACTAATTCTCATATTAATGACTGGAGGGAATATGTAAGCTTGATATGGGTACCTATAATACCACGTCTCCATCAGAGACAATGTCAGGTGATAACTGGGCTAGATTCAAAATGGGAGATGCCGTGTAATCAGGATTTTTTTTTTTTTTTGGATATAAAAGAAGGCTAAACGCCTAAATTACAACAAAAGAAATTACACAAAGTGGGAATTTAATCCCAAGCTCTCTTGAACCACCCAAGTCCTAAGATGGATTGGGCATTCATCATAAAGTGAAGATTTAGAGATACCCGCTTTAGCTAAGGCATCCGCAACACGATTAATATCACGTGGGATAACACGAATATCCACTTGTCAATCCCAACAAATCATCTCCTTGATCTTAACAATCGAATTGCTCCCAGTATTGCAAAAATCATCCAAAATCAAATGAACAATCTCCTCAGAGTCAGACTCCAAAATTAACTTTGTTATCCCTAGGTCCCAAGCCAATTGGAGTCCTTCCGCCACCGCCCATTCTTCATCCGTAGAAACTTGACAAATACCAATCCTCCTACTAAATCCCACCACCCAGTTACCAAGAACATCGCGGATAACACCCCCACATCCCGCATTAGAAGATTGAAGCTCCATAGCCCCATCAACATTCAGCTTGAGCCAACCACTCGGAGGTCTCTCCCATATGGACATCTGAGTAGGACCTGTAAGGGCCCGCCCCCTATATCCATCCAAGGATACAAATCTCGTCCAGATCGTAGATAGAACAATAGCAGGATTAGACGGTTTAACAAAATCACTGTTGAAAATACAATGATTTCTCCAATCCCAGAGTTTCCAAATTGCTACCCCAAAAAATAGCACCCAACAGTCCCCCCCAATTCTTACCAACCTCATGCTTTAAATTAAACAACAACCAATCCCGAAAATTGTAAGAGAAAAAGTAAGATACATACTGTTGTTTAATCAGGCTAGCCCACAAACTTCTAGCATACCTGCAATCTCTTAGAATGTGCATAGTATTCTCAACTCTAGACAAGCAATGACCACATAAAGGTGAAATAGACGACCAACAACTCCGTCGTAAATTGGTTGGAAGTTTGTCAAGAAGAGCTTTCCACATAAATACCCGTATTCTCTTCACACCTTTCCATTTTCAAATGGCATTGAAGAGCCTATCCCCTAGAGATGAAGGGTTGGGTTGGATAAGAAAGTAGGCACTCTTGACTGTGAATCTACCATCGCCTATTGCTCCCTATATTATATAATCATCGTTCCTCCCTAATGTAGGAGGGAGAATTGCAGCAATCCTTTGAATCCCTTCATCACTAATAAGAGAGGACATCTTCTCAAAATTCCAACAGCCCCCAATCACCCAATCCGCCACAAGAGAGGTATCTTCCTCCTCCAACAACTGTCGCAAGGTGAAATCTTTTAGTTTCAAACTTTTCTCGATCCAGCAATCGTTGAAGAAACTGACAACACAACCATTTCTAACTTGCCATCTCGTTCCAATATCAACCACCTCCTTTTGGGAACAAATGAAGCGCCACAAGCTAGAATCTCCCTTTCTATAGGAAAGAAGGGACTCATCATCTCGAAGCATATAACGGTGGGTCAGAATGTCCGCCCATAACCCCTCCGAACCATTAATGAGCTTCCACGCTAACTTAGCCCCACAAGCCTTATTCACCGAACTAAGCTTCCTGAAACCCAGGCCACCATACTCCTTAGATCTAGTTAGTTGATCCCAAGCGATTTGGTGGAAACCCTTAAAGTTCCTATCATGACCCCAAATAAAGTTCCTTTGGAGTCGTTCAACTTCCTGGCACACACTGTTTGGAATTCTAGCAACGAGCATGGGATATAAAGGGATAGTACTCACTACCGCCTTCGCTAAGGTAATCCTTCCTGCCATAGATAGACTATGAGCCTTCCAGACGCTCAATTTCGATTTAACTCTGTCAATAATATATTGGAATCTCGCTCTTGAGCTCCTATTCCGCGTTAGCGGGAAACCCAAATATCTCCCAATTTCACTAGATATCTGCATTTGAGTCAAATCTTTTATTCTCATCTTAGTATGCAAAGGAACCCTAGGAGAGAAAAATATAGAGGATTTAGAAATATTAACACCCCCCCCCCACGCCCTCATGAACTCATCCACACACTTCATCATGCAAGCCGTCTGGACTTCAGTCGCCTCACCAAACAACAAGAGATCATCCGCAAATATTAGATGAGAGACACTAGGTCCCTCCCTAGAAGCATACACCGGTTTCCATCTACCTTCTTCCACCGATATTTGTGCAGCTCTGCAGCATCAAAATTGAAGGTGCTAAATGTAACACACATGAATGCTCATAAGAAAGAAAATGGGCACTCATCTGTCTACTATCTTGGTCCTCATGTGGCCCGTGCACCAACAGCCACTGGTTACCTTGCCTACCTGGAGTAGAGTACCTGATGCTTGGGAATGAGAGCTTCTTTATGCGTTGTTCCTAAAATATGAAGCTTCTGGCTCAAGCAAAACTCCCACCACTTACTTATTTCTTTCCTTCACTCTCACAAAGAAAAACCTTTTTAATTGCTGTGCATGGATTTATGGAGTGTTCTGCACACAGAAGTCCTCAATGACAAATTCTTAGGCAGTTTCACTATAAAGATCTGTATAGAAAATCAATTATGGAGAGACTTGCTAACGTGTTGAAGGTGAGTTTTTTGAAATGTGTATGTGACAAAGTTACAAATCTATTCGTGATTGGCTTGTGTATGTATCAAGTATCTAATAATAGTATTAACCAATAAGTTTGCAACTTTGCGCGTCATGATAATTAAATTATGGGTAATCAGTGGAGACCTTTTTATGGTCACATCCACAAAAACAGATTTTCATTTATGTATGCAAAGGGCAATCCGTCATGTTAAACTGCCACCCAAGTTAGAGTCAAAGTCGGCCACTCTGCAGGATCAGCAAGAATTAATGCCAGTGCTACCTTTGTTGAAAAAGACTAGAGATATTACTAAAGTTAGATTTTTTATTTCTTCAAGTTTAGCAACAGGGCATATAATATTTTTATCAGGCAGAAAATGCCCTATTAATATATGGGTCAATTATTGAGAAAAATTATTGGCATATTAAATAACTTAAGTACAATTCAACCGAGAAATTAATGGATTTTTCTCTATTATCATTATTACCACCCAGGCCTAAGACCATAAATGCTTAGTCCCTTCAAAATGAAGTGACTATAAACCCAGAAATGAAACAAAAAGTGAAAGAAAAAAATTACAATTTTAGCTTCCAAACTGAATAAATTCAAAAGTTGTTTTTAAAATTTACAATTTGAATTAAAATTTCATATAATCATTTTAAAAATAACTTCAAACCTTAAAATTTTCAAAAGAGAAATTCACTGATTCTTTTGTTTAATTAATGAAAACTCTTTTTTTCCCTTTCTTTTATAACTTGTCTTCGCAAAAATTTACAGCCATAAAATTCAAAGGAGCCATATCCTTTAAGAAAACACTCGTAGAAGATACCAAAAGGGTAGAGACACTAAGAATCCAATATATTCTTTTTTTTTTTTTTGGCAACAGGAATCCCATATTTTTTTTTTTTTTTGGTCAACTATCCCATATTTTTTTAGGCTTAAGTACTAAGGTACTTTTCTGGCACACACGCTACTCTGAGTTGACATTCACCTGTTTTTTGTTCAAAATCTTTTAGACCGATATGTAACATACAAATTTAAACAAGTTAATCATGATTATAAAATACATAAGACATTCTTTTAATCAACTTCATCATAATAATTTATTATAGCTAATTATAACGAAAAACTCCATTAACCTGCTAATCTGTTTAAGGTAATAAAAATGAAACTTTTTTTTTTTTTGATATATAGGCGATAGGGGATGAGGGGATCGAACCCAGTATAAGGGGGTGGGGAGACTCCTCCCAATACCACTGCACTACTAGTAGTGCCGGTAATAAAAATGAAACTTAAAATTAGTCTCATCAATCAAAATCAACAACAGAAGTGAGAATTGACACAAATACTGTAGTGGGGCCGCACAGTACAAGTTGCACAACATGCAGATCCCACTATCACTTACCCAAAAGGGACTTTTATTTACATATCATGTGGGTTCAATCTTAACCGTGAGCAAATAACCAGAAGGATACATAAACCTTCAGATAAGGACCTTGTGTTTTAGAACTATACGCTGATACTTATATATACTGACTTAAAAAATTATGAACCATATAACATGATGTTTTACTGTTATTGGAGATGACTAGATGAGTGAGAGAGAGAGAGAGAGAAAGCTCTTCACAACCAAGTAATGCTTGAGATTGGGTCTATCCTGGATTAGATATCTGGATATGGGCTGTTGCCTACTGTTTCTCTCATCTCCTTATACTTCAAAAGGATAATTATCCACTACACAACACACCTCCATGATTCTTGTGGGTCACGGCCAGATTGGCCAACTGTGACCATATGGGCCCCACCAACCCACATGCCCATACACATCCTTATAACTCACCCCATCCTCTCACACACCCTTTTGCCCCTTTATAAAGGCCCCTTCTCTACTTTTACACTTAATAGTACTTATCTCTCTCGAAGTTACATCCTTTTTGTGGTTTTAGAACGGAGAAAATACTGAGTTGAGTTCGTTATCGGGTGATGGATGTTGCTGTGGAGCTTGAAGATGATCTCTTTTTTGCAGACTTGAGCAAGCAGATTTCTCTGCTGATTATGGATGAAGATGAACAAGAAGACCCACTTTCTCGTTCTCCTCCTGAACCCCTTCAAGTTCTTACCTTTTCCATCTATGAAAATTAAGCTTGTAGGTTATATTGATGTGTGTGTATAATCAATATGAACATGCCATAATTAACTTGTGTCTTCTTCTTCTTGTTCAGGTATTCTCTGGAGCAATAATTCATCCTCCTCCTCTGTCTGTGATAGTGTACGAGCAGGGTGTGAGAAGAGCAAGCAAAGGGACAGGAGTGTTCATTCCTCAGTCCACACAACCAAGAAGGAGGCACAGAAGAGGAAGATCTGGTTCATATGCAAAACATCAGAAGCAATCTGAAGATACTAGAATGGTTTCTCAGGCTCCTAATAATAATAACAGCTATTCTTTCAGATCCAGAAATGGCTGATGCCGACAACAGATCTGTCTCCCCAACAAAACAGAACAAGTTTGATATAAATCCTAATAATTTTATATTCCTTCGTCAAGTTCAGTAGACTACTATTATTTATCATGGCTCTGATTCTTTAGTCTTTAGGCAATAAATTATATATATTGTTTTGGTGATTGATGAAATATATATAGGTTTCTACTGATTATGTACATGGGAAGCCTTATGATATGGTCTATTCTAGTGGTAATTAAGTGTATATCCATGGAGGAAGACTCATCCAAAGTTTTGTGCCTTTCCAACATGTGGACAAGTATGGCTGTTTTTACAGTTTGACTACTTTGTATGTAACTAGGTATTTGTTTAAGTGATAAGCTTGTCCTTGATTACTCAATAATATCATTAATCATACTATTATTTCTCTACAACTTGCCTTTTCACCGTATAATTGCAAATACCCTGCTTTTATGCATTCTGCTATTCTCAGGCTTGTGCCTGAAGATGGAACAAACTATGTTGTCTAGAGGGATCTCTTATCTTAAAAGCCTGCAAATTAAGAAAGGGATATATTTTATTCACTTGCAAGTCGTGCTCAATTAAAAGTGGTGATGAAAATTGAAAACCTTCAGTTATAATAAAAGAAAAATACAAAATGAAACTTTTGAGAAATCTGGTTTCGTGCAAGAAAGAAAGAGTGATTGAAAACTACTTTTTTGCCCCATGCATCCATGCACCAGCTCTGCTAAGCATAGTTGGCAAACTATATAGGAATATATGAATGCAACTTGCAAGCATAACTTTTGGATGTGCTTTTAATCATTGAGTTGTCAATTATTCTGGTTTCACTATTAATAACACAACGGTCAAGATTTCAATTATTTTCACCCTAGGAATTGCTGTTCATTTTATCAAATCAAATAAGTAAAAACAATACATTTACCATCCGGTGTTTATTCACTTGATTATATTCTTTATAACCTTTTCGGAGCAATACTAAGATTTGGTGTTTACTAATGTCCTATAATAGTTGCCGACTTGCCGTTTAATGTTTATTAAAAGTTTAACTAATTAATTAATTATATTTTTCATGTTGTCCCTCTTTTCTATTATTCTATTGTAAAAGACATCTATGTTTGAGGCCCGTTTCATGGAACATCGTTATCTTATTTTCCTAACGATTGAATCAAATATTGGGGAAAGAAGCAGTAAGGGATTGGTACAGTTTTGATACCACTACATTCATATTCAGCATTTCGACACAAAGGAAAAAAAATCTGTGAAATACTGTTATTTTGATACAATTTCTTTATTGCCTTGAAATAATTTTGCTTTTTATATCTATTTGGTAGCACACAAAAATGATTTTCAAAATACACACAATATCTCTGTTGCGTCCCATTTTAAATGCAGTGTCGAGTCACCATCCTGTACCACATCAGATATATCTTGAAGGGGCACTTTTTTTAATGGAAAATAAAACTTTTCAAGTTCATTTCAACACAGCTTGCAAACAAGTCTTGTGAACCATCTTCATCTAATCAGGGACCCAGACACTCCCAACCAACGGACACCACTGATAAGGGGAATTTATCCCATACAATTATTCGATCCTAAATATATTTAGATTCTATATTTAAATTCAAAGTTAGAAGCACGTAAATATCCACGTTTGTTCATTTATGAGCTTAATTTTCTTATCCTCAATAAACCATGCTCATCTTTAAATTTATCCAGCACTAAATTGCTTTACGCTAAAGGGACCAGGAATGCCTTGCTTCACATTTTTAAAAGGAATCAAACCAGAATATGTTCATTAAAAGTTCTCGAGTGACGATGATGAAAATGGAACATGACCTTAATCTACTAACAAATCTAACTTCTCGCACGTTCTTTGTTTAACCATCTGTTAGTTCCTTCCACGAGTTCAGCAGACAGAGCAAGAAAACCATTTTCGCGCTGATTTTCAATCTTTAGAAGATTTTACCAAAATGGCAACATCATATTCCTCTCATTAAGTCGCTAGATTCTTAGATTACAGAGAGTCGCCGATTAAAGAGAGAAAGCAGATAAACTCGGCATTATTTGACCGAAAAATGTACTAGCACATAGAGGAAACTATAAGCAAAGGCCGATGTCCATAACCAATCTGACAAGTTCATTAAATAATCTCCCTGGAGGAGAAAGCTTTGGCTCTGCAAATTGTTTACAATTCTTGAGACTTCATGGACCAGTAATAACAGTGCCGGATGCATATACCAACGGGTAAATTGGTTTACAAAGCCATCCCTTGCACTGCAAATGCTTCTTCTTGGACACGTGAGACGACCTGCTAGCCAAGCTAAGTCTTTACCTCATCACAACCACTCTGCATGTTAAAAATTAGGAACACAAAAAGAATCAGCCAACTTTCAAGAACTAACATAATTTTTATAAGGACTGAAAGTAGGGAACTAGATTGATGGATTAACCTCAACGTGTGGTTGAGGATATTCTACTGGACTAACAGCCGCACTGGAAACCGAAGCAGGTGGACTTGGTCTAACATCATGAATGACAAGTCCACTCTCTTCCTTAACAGCAGAGAGAAGAAACTGTCCACCACCATTTTCTTGGACAGTCTTTCCTTTAAAGGGGAAGCCAGAAGTTCCCACGGTAGAGCTAGGCATGGGAGGAGAAGCAGTAGCCCGTTTTGAGGCAAGATCAAGGCGTTCAATCATCCGTGCAACACCAGCAATGCCAGCATTCATCTCACGTTGAACACCTTTACTCAGCTCTTTTACTGAAGCATTACGAGCAAGTAATTTCTCTTTAAGGCCACGTGTACTTTTTGAAATAGATTCTTTATATCTGGTTTAAGATTTTAATACCCAAAAAGGAAAAAATCATCAGTTGGATAATCATACGAGCATCTGGCACCATAGGTATAAATTTGTTTACCTAGCTGAAGCAGCGGAAAATTTGGTCTTGATGGACTCAGGGAAGGTAAACATCTCAGAAGAGTTCAGTCTTCTCGCACTCTCAGAAGGTGGCTGGCTATGAAGAACCCTGAATACAACCCAAGAGATAGTAAAAATAAGAATAATAAATCCTGTAGGACGTGCCATAAACCTCTGGTAAAGAACTTATGCCACTACTTTATAGTTCATATTCAAAGTTTGATAAAACCAATACCTGGCTTTGAAAGGGTCATCAGTTTCAGGAGTGGCATTTCTTGTAATTGCTTCAATAGAGGAAGGGGCAGATGGTGGGGGTTGAACGTCTGAAGCAGGACCAGAATTAGGTGAACTACCTCCAGAAGGTGAAGTTGCATGCACTGGTTGCTGCCCGGAGACATGCAATGAAGAGTCAGGTACAGGAATCCGAGATGGACCCACTCCAGATGCTCTTTGCATTTCCCGTCTACGAAAATAATGTGCTCTACTTGCAGCAGCAACTAGGTGCTGCATAATTTGTTCATCAAAATCAGAGTCATCTGAACAAGAATCATCCTGCAGTAGTACGTTGAGCCTCTTGTCAAATAGATTGATACTGCATTAAATGAATAAATACAAATAGATAATGAATTAGAAAACAGTTTCATAACACATGGAAATATTGCTCACATGTTCTGCACTATGCCGTTCAATGGGGATACGAGGATATGGGAATGCAGAGGAGTATGAGCTTCTCGACCTCGCGCGTTTTTCAGCTTCCACTGCAGCTAGAAGTTCTTGGCTGCAAGATTGGTGGTTAATGAAAATAAAAAACCATACCAACACAAGACATTCA
Organism: Acacia crassicarpa; assembly: GCA_034222035.1. Taxonomy (NCBI): domain Eukaryota; kingdom Viridiplantae; phylum Streptophyta; class Magnoliopsida; order Fabales; family Fabaceae; genus Acacia; species Acacia crassicarpa. Next base: position 45,926,483 of record JAWXYG010000008.1, on the reverse strand, counting down.
AGAAAGAGACAGAAATTTTCCAAGAGAAAATATATACTTGGCTGGGTCTTTCAAGACGAGCATCTGCCAACAGATTGGACACTCTTTGCTTCTCTGAGACCTAAAGATAAAAAAGTGTCATGTTAGAAGCAGCCCACTCTATTATTGTCTGTGAGGATGAAAAGCATAGATCCAGATTATTATACTGATAACAAACATAATCTTCCTACAGAGCAGCCATCCTTACCATTCAAGAATACAGTGCAGATGATATTCATGTTTGCAATTTGTTATCTGAAAATTTAAAGGAGGTTTGTCAATAATATGTTGAACATTTAAAAATAAGACATTTATCAAAAGGTTCTCCAATAAATCTATGAAATGTGGATTGCAGAGGGAGTTTATTAAAAGGTTCAATCATGTAATGCTGCACTGTGAAATTTCTGCTTCTCAAATTCCATTAAACTGCAGGTAAGTTTTCTCCATTGCAAAATTTCTTTTGTAAATCGACAGGATGCAACTTATCCATGCATGATGAACAGCTTATTTAACAGCACCAGCCAAATAGCCACCAAAATTTACACACGGATACAGATAGGAACCTCAGTTTCCTCGAGTAATTCAACAATCTGAATTCTCATATAACCATCATGATCAAGATGTCAAGTTTAAGTTGTGCAACGAAAAGAGAAAAACAACACAACTTCCTTCTGCAAATATGCATATAATTGCAGGAAATCACATGGACAGTTAACTTATTTCCGGTTGATTCAAAGTGAACAGTTTCATGTTCTGAATCCACAAATAGATCTAGGTCACATGTTAAATTAATAGGTATAATATATTGAATAAATATTTAAATTTAGTCATCAAGCATGCATATACTCAGAAGGAAGCACATGCAATATATATTTTTTGGGTTGCTTGACTTGCTTCTATTTGAGTCATTCCTCATTCTGCTTAAATAACTAACACGTTGAAAAAGTTCCCCAGCGTCTGTATCAGTGAAAACTGGCACAAACTGATCCATACCAATACCTTAAAAAGATGATATACTAAAGTTACATTTTTCATCAAGTTCCTCACTCCTCGAAGACAAAATGACCCAGAATTCACAAAACGAGAATCGTGGCGGAGACATAACAAAATTCCGAAGCACGTCAAGCTCTTAAATTATGGAACATAGAGAACTGAACAGAATCACAAAGCCGGTCATGGGTCATCCTTCAATACCGAAGGAGGAATAAGATTAGAACAATGTGACAACAAACATCTCAGGCCGAATAAAATGAGGCAAAATTATGACTTGATTCTAGACAGATCCTGCTTCCGAAGGGAGCGAATTCCCAAAACGATTCAACAAATAAGTCCGAGGGAATAAAATCACTAGTCAAAGCGTATAACTCAACACAAACCCGAATGCATATACTAAACATAGAAGAACTGGAGTGAATCAACAAAAAAGAGGGTTCAGATCATACAGTAGCAGGGTCATCGGTACTGAAGGGCTCTAAACAAATACTGCAGGAGTCCTCGGAACCGTCGTCGAAAGCAGCAGAAGAGGACGAAGCCGATGTGGGAAGAATGTCGGACAGAGGTGGAGGAGGGGGAAGAGATGATGAGGAGGTGAAACTATCCATGGAGAGCTAACCCAAAGAAGGAAGGAAGGAGACTTGAGATGAAGGAGAAGAGGAGGGCAAGAAGAAAAGAGCCCTAAAAAATAGTAGAGAGAAAGTAATGGGTCAAAAGTAAAGAATGGCGCAAAGACGATAACAAGGGGAAGCGGGCAGGAAACGCAGGAACAATCCGGTTCACACGGTCTGATGAAATCAACCTTATTCCATTTATTTATTTATGGCTAAAATAATTAATCTACTGTTCAGATTTAACTTTGCTGCTGTGCTGTTGTGAAATACTTATCTTTTAAGAATTTTAAGAGAACAATACTACTACTGTTTACATTACAAAAACTCCCAAATTGTTTGCTATATTAGTAAAATAAGAAATATGTAGTCTAATATGAGATCTTGAATCTTTGAGATTGACAACTTAAATACAAGAATTAGTTACTTTGATATAAAAATTGACAACTTGAGCTTCTATCAAATTTATAAGTGTTACTCTAGAATTATAATTTTTTATACTCAAGATGTCGATACCTAAACTTCAAAATTACATATTTCTACAATATTATCAATTTGTGTTTTTGTTGAGTTAATAGACATTTTTGGGTTCTGCTGATTCAAATGATGTTTTTATGTCATTTTTCTAAATTTTAATCTATCTCATAATTGAAACTTATTAAAGTATCAATATAATCTTGTTATTATTTATTTGTATTTTTCCTCATTCTTACTAATAATCAAATTTATGGCCATGTACTCTAGTGCCATGAACACTACAATATTACTTTTATAATTATTAATTAGGATTCATGGAAAAAATAAGTATTTAATAGAATTTGTATTAAAAAAAAGTCAAAGGAAATGGAAAAATGAAAGGAACAAGGTCTTGGAACAAGTTAAGGGTGAGAGTAGAGCTAGTAATATGGATTTTAATTATGCCCCTACCCTCCCCCACTAGGAAAAATGGACAATTTGAATTTTGCAAAAGTAGGACCCTTTTATATATATATATATATAAATTTTAGAAAATGAGTTAGACTCACCCACAATCAAATGGTAAGGCGCTATGGCTTTGATTCAAGGGGAATACAAGACAGAAAATACATATATCTCCATCTCGGCCTGCATTACCTCACTCTACGTCGTCTAGGATGCCTCTCCCAGTGCTTTGATTAACTCCAAGATCGATCATCCTCCCTTTTGGTGAAAATGGACCCCTTTGCCAATTAAATCCAAAGACAAAGGGTAAAGTATGACCATTTTGATGTGGCTTTTTTTTTTTTTGGTCCATATGGGTCCAACCCACAGTGGGTTGAACCATTTTATTTATTTATTTATTTATTTTGAAAAAATATATGTAACTTTTTAAGTGTATTGTATAAGCTAACAATGTTATCAACTAATTATTGATTGTATTGAATGTTAATGACGCCTTTTAGAATTATGTTTATTAATGTGTGGGCTTATGATGAATGCTTATTTTGTAATGTTTGAGACTTTGAATTTGATGTTCTATTATTACTATATGATTTTGTAATGTATTTTACATTTTTTTATGGTCTAGGTTTGTTAAAGAAAAAAAATCAGTATAATATTTAAAAAGAACATCGAAAAACGCAGTATAAAATTAAATAATAATAATAATATAGGTTGGGCGGGTGATGGGGTGGGTTGGCTAAACCATATTAACATTTATAGGTCACAGCACGAGAAGTATTATTGGAATATTAAATATTCCAAGGCGGGTTTGGTAGGGCACAATGGAAAGACCGGACGCAGGGAGGGATGAAGATGACTTTCGGTGAACTTTGCAGAAAGGGTCCCCAAAAAGACAAATTTTTATTGGTACTGGGATGCTCTCTCTTTCTCTTCTCCTTCACACTCCTTTATAGTAATTTCTAACCTCTCTTTCCGTATTCACACATGACACATAAGCTTGTCTTAACGTGATTCCCACTGCACTTCTATTGTCAGATAAAATATGTACCTGTAATTCTCAACTCCTCTCAATGACTCAATTATTACTTCATTCTCAAAGTCTCAACCCCATTTCTTCATATCAAAGTGCCAATCATGGCCTGCTTCTCACTTCTCAGCTCTCATCATTCACAAGTCAGAACCATCTCAAACCACCTAACTCCTTATGCCCCTTGGCTTGTAGGACCCTGTTTCTTTGAATGGAAAATTGCCCTCTTTCTTTAGTAACCATGTTTTATGCAGAGAGCTTCAAACTTGGTACAGGTTTCTTGTAGGAATATCATGAAGTTGAGATCTTTTTTTTTTTTTTTTTCCTTTGGCAATAGCAGATTATTTGTAATTACAATGCGAGTTAAAGCTAGCACAGTATCATTTTTGGTAGCTGATTTTTATTTCCCCCCTACTTCGAGTTTGGTTTAGAGCGTTGTGTTTCTTGTAACGCAGTTGTTTCAAGAGGGAACAATAACAAGAGGCAAAGCATCGAACTTTGCCATTCACAAGAAGATAATCAAAACTTTGACATTAGCTCATCAATCACTCACTTGCAGCCACAATGGAAATCACGTCTGTGCTTAATGACAAGGTCAAGTAAAGTTACATGGGATGGGATGCAGCTGGAAGCAGAAAAAAGTATCTAGGAAAAAGTCACTTCATGATCTTACCCCACGTCCCTCCAAAATAAAACAGAGAACGCAGGGCTCACCTCTTTTCCGTAATTTTCACACAGCTCAACAAACACGCCTTTATAATATCCCCATATATACGTGACTGTGGCTTGTTGAAATATTCTCAGATACTCAAAACGCCTTAAACTATCTTGTTGGAAGCTGCCTTGGATGACACGCCCATGGCTCTCTCCCCTCTTGTACTTGAAGTCTTTCTTGTCATCGCATGAGCGAACTTCCTCTGTTCACCGCCAACTAACCAGAGACAATTTGATTGTAAAAGGAACCTAATGTTGAACTGGTCCTAGCCTCCTGGGGAAAAATAATGACTTTAACTCTTGTGTATCAGCTGGTATAGATTTTTTTCATTAAATTACACTACTCTCATTTTTATATTATAAATTATACTATAAAAATCTTTCTATAATTAGGACCGATGAGTATATTTTAATATAAAATATAATTGATTTTTTTTAAAAGATTAAAGAAGTTAAATATATTAGTTTATTATAGTTCCTTTAATTTTTTTAAATTAGTTTGAAAAATGCAATTAATTTGAAAGAATTTTTTTAAAAAAATATATATATGAGAGAAAACTCTCAAAATAGCATATTTTTTTACCAATTATGAAAGTTTTCTTATTTTCTTCTTTCCGTCCAAACATAAACTTAAATTATATTATTTAGCTTCATTAATTTCTTCAAACCAACCAACGTAGTCTTATAATTAGGACTCAATACTACCCCCTTTAGTCTTCATTATAAAATACTAACAAACAATCCTTATAAACCAATAAAAAAATATTTAAATTCATTAGGTTTTTCCTAGAATTTAAATAGTTTTCAATATTATCCCTATCAGTCTAAAATTTAATATTATATTTATTATTATTTTCACCCACTACCCTTATTAATTATGGGCATACTTAAAAAAGAATATTTAATGTTTTTTGAAAATAAATAAATGTCTTATAAAAAGGATCAAATATACTGACTACATCCGGTCCTAATTATAATAACACTTTTGTAGTGTAATTTTTACACTGCAAAAGTATTCGTATAATTAGGATGTGAGGGGTATCAATTAATGTCTTATAATAAAGAGGAGTGAGAGGGAGGGTGTATTATTTAAAATCGTACTTCGGTTGACCGCACCGTTTTTGACTCTTGCGAATGCTACGCGTCGTTTTATCCAGGCACAGTTATCATCATCTACGTTCACAGTTCACTTGCCAATGCTTCTCGGTCACTCTGCGCTTTGCAACTGAGGGGCCATGGATGCCCTCTTACATGCACGGCTTCTTCCCATTTCCTTTGAGAAGCCTAATCGTACTTGTTTTCTTTCTCACTCACAAAATCGTACCTTCAATTTTTTCTTTTCCATGTACCACACCAATCCTGGTCTCCTCTTTATCTCCAAGTTCAGAACTCCAAAATCCCTTTTAAATACGTCTTCCTTGGCTCACGGAGCAGTTGATAAAGTTGGTTCTCCTACGTTAAGGGAAATATGCGAAGACCTTGTTCCCCGGCATATATTAGACAGGCAATCTCTCAACTTTCCCTTTTTTTTTTCCCCTCTTGCTTTTTTAAAATTGCCCTCTCTCTCTAACCATGTTGTGTGTGAGCGGATGTGTTGATGAGACCAGAAATAACAAGTGGATTTTGATGACTCTGGTGATCTTTTGCTTATTCCTGGTTTTCTTGGGGGAACCATTGTTGTGACTAAATGAGATGATTTGGGTACTGCAATATGTTTCAGGATGGAAGAAATTGGATATGTTATGCCTACAGATGTCCAGAGGCAGGCATTGCCTTCTCTTTTATCCGGTCGCGATTGCATACTTCATGCTCAGGTTAATTTGCTTCTTGAAGTTGGTTTTATTCTAATGAAACGGCAAGCATTGCCTACTGATGTAATCTTATAATATTTCTTCTGTAGACAGGTTCTGGGAAGACGCTTGCATACCTGCTTCTGATATATTCCGTCATTAACACTGCAAAATCTTCTGTGCAAGCTCTTGTTCTGGTGCCCACTCGTGAACTTGGCATGCAAGTAATATTGCCAATGATGTTGTGATTGCATAATTACATTTTGATTACATTCAGTGCAATTTATCAGAGGGGATTCACTTAGAACTGACCATGCTAAAATCAAAATGATTTTTCTTATGACAAGGTTGCTAAAGTTGCTAGGATGTTGGCAGCAAGTCCGACAGGGGTTGAGGAGGAGCACAAGTCATGTACCGTCATGGCTCTTTTAGATGGAGGAACATTGAGAAGACACAAGAGTTGGCTAAAGGTACTACTGTGGTACTTTACTGTCCATCACATCTTTTCCTTTTACGAGCTTCATTCTGTGATTTTTTACCAGATACAGATTTGGTGCAAGTGGTTGTTGCTGCGCCTTTCAAAGTCTGTAGAAGAATCCGTCTCATATAAAGATTTTTTTTTTTTTTTTTGAAATGTTGCAATAAGCACCTCTTTTCAATTTTCATCTAATCTTTCAAATTTTAGGCAGAGCCTCCAATGATAGTGGTAGCAACAGTGGGGAGTTTATGCCACATAATTGAAAGACAATTTTTAAAGCTTGAATCTGTGCGGGTGTTAGTAGTTGATGAGGTAAAGTCTTTTGATCTTTGAATCTTGTTCTGCTGCCCTTTATACTCCTAGGTAATAAAGCAGGTTTTTTAATTCTTCTCTTGGATTTCTTATCACAGCTTATAATTTGGATATTGAAGCTGTGTGTTTTTGTTTTCTTAGGTTGACTTTATTTTCAATTCTTCAAAGCAAGTCAGTTCCCTTCGAAAGCTTTTAACTTTGTATTCGTCATGCAATAACCGACAGACAGTTTTTGCCAGTGCATCTATACCACAACACAGACGATTTCTTCATGATTGTGTGCAGCAGAAATGGACTAAGGTCAGCTGATACATTTTTCTGTGAGTTACCCTTAATTATGCCACTGACTTCCTGATAGTCTTCTTTGTCTCATATTTATTTTCCAGAGTGACGTGGTCCATGTTCATGTCAGCCCAGTTGAGCCCATGCCACCACGCCTGCATCATAGATTTGTAGTAAGAGATCTTGAATATCATAGCAACTTTATTATTCTTTCTTGAACACTCTTAGCCTATCTTCCTGCTACAATTATCTATACTCAATCACATTTTTTCTGTACATTACTTATTTCTTAAAGGCCTATTGTTTATTTAGGCTGTTGTTTTGTAATGCTGTTTTAATCAACAGGTATGTCATAGGAACAAGAAGCAACAACCCCTGTTATCTTTGATACAAACGGATGCACCTGAGTCGGGCATTATATTTGTCAGTGAGCAGGTCTGAGGAAATATCTTCTTTCTATAGTATCCTCTTCTTTTCCTTACATTATTATTTGAGTAAATCTCCTCTGCATCTTTATGGAATGCATGCTTAAGGAAAAATCTGTTCTAAATTCCATCATTAATATTCGCTGATACAATAATGCAGTCTGGTCTTAAATAATTATTCCTCAATGCTATTTTCTCAGTGCTATCTTGCCTATGTTATTATGGCATCAAGAGTAGGGACCATTAGGTAACTTATTTATGTAGATCTTTGGCCTTTTCAACTGTTTGAAGTCCATGCTAATCAGGTGCTTGGGAAACTAGGTAGAATCAAAGAATTTAAATGTCTTATGCTAGTGTTATTGAACTTGGTTTCTTGTATTAAATTCTCAAAATCATTCAAATAATCAGCCGAATATGTCTGCATCTACTATCTTTTGACCCAATCCATGTGAGTGTTCTGAAAGTTCTTTTTAGTTTGAATATTAGATTTTGATTTATGCAGTCTGAGAGGTCAAAACGGGCAGGAAATGCTCCATCGACGTCCCTTCTAATTGACTTTCTGAAGACTTCATATCTAGGCCCTTTAGATGTCCTCCTCCTTGAGGAAGATATGAATTTCAATTCACGAGCAGTTTCACTGTTGGTAAGTGTCATTCTTTGCTTGGGCATTGTTATGTGAGACTAAGACAAAAAAGTTACTCGTATTACCATTTGAAAATCAAATTGAAACTGCTTGTCTTCAAGGTGCTTCGGCTATAAGCTAACACGGAGTCAGTCACAGATGTTCAAGAAAAAGCTGTCCTGTTATCCCAAGAAAAACTATCTATCATATTCTTGCTCATGCTAAGCATGGGTCCATAATCCATATTTGCCATCTTTGATTGCAGGAGGTAAGGAAAGGTGACGGCTATCTTCTTGTAGCAACAGATGTAGCTTCAAGAGGAGTTGACCTTCCACAAATGTCTCACATTTACAACTTTGATCTGCCTAAGACTGCCGTAGATTATCTTCATCGGGCAGGTAGGACTTGTAGGAAACCTTTTTCTGACATGAAGTGTACTGTTACCACTCTCATTGTTCCAGAGGAGCGGTTTGTTCTCCAGAAGTATGAAAATGAGTTAATGTTCGGTTGTGAAGAGCTTACTTTGTAATCCACATCTTAACTAATGCGCATATTAATCAGATGGCTTATTCTGCCTCAAATTGGCTTTATGATTAGTCTCAAGTTATCCTTCCAACTTTCAGGTTTTGTATTATGTTATATTTACAAACATTGTTTGGATAAAAAAAATTTGATTTCTGATATTTTCATGTTATATTTTAGAAATGTTTTGATCTTTTGTGAGTATGGATGAGTTCGAGTATTGCGTTTCCATCTTTTTATATGTCCCTCTTAGGGATTAGAGGATAATCTTCGCCAATGATCTGAGTACCAACTAAGACTTTGCTAAGTATCATCTCAACCAATCATTTATTATTTCTGATTTTAATTTAAAACTTCAAATTGGCATGAGCTTTATCCTTAATTGTGGGATAGAGAATTGACTACTGTTGACGTGGCTGCTCCTCACTGACATTGTTAACCTAACATTTCTTGCATGAGGTTGGTTAATGCAAAACACTCCTCTCTGTTGGAAATTAAGAAAGTAAACAAACAAAAAATCTTGTTTTTGTAACCTTCCTTGGTATACAGGATTACTTTTTTCTGGGAAACAGAACCATGGTTGAATCACTTCTCATTCACCTGACATTGCTTTCAGTGTGAATCTTAATTTCAGTAGTTATTTTCTGGAAATTGACCATTGATGTTTATGGCAACAACAAAAAATAAACGTGCTGACTCAATTTCAATTTTTATTTTTCTCGATTCCCAACCTAATCCACATCAAAATAGATAAAAGGACGGGGGAAATTATTATATTACGAATCCATCTTCGATTACTGAGTTCTTCAATATAATTGTCACACCAGACCGAATGTAGAACCCTTCTGGAGATCTGTCAGCCTCTTGGATGCCCTGCAGTTGATATAAACCTATAACTTTTAGTGCAAAAGTGACTAAATAATAACCATTTCTCTTGTTGCATCAATGCCAAAAGTTTTCATTTTATTTCTCTTGTAGTTTATTAAAGTTCTGTTGAAGTCATAGGACCTCCAAGCCTCAAATATTTTTCTTCTTTAAAAATTCATCCACTTCATCGCTGAATTAAACAAATCAATTTAGTCCTGTTCTGCCTTCCAATAATCTTTATCTTAACCAGCTGTAGTCTACTTCCCTAGAATGAAGATCGAAAAAATATACCTCTGAGTTTGCTATGATAACATTCTTTCCGATTCTGGCATTTTTGTCAATAATGCAGTCTCTGTAGATATGTGAGAAGAACAATGAAGACAACAGTAAAAGAAAAATGGTTAGAACATAAAAGGATGCTAAGTTGTAGATTGTACTTGATCTTTGTATTTTCTCCTATTCCAATAGGAACTCTTCCCTCCGCTAGCAGTGCTGCTATTTCTGAGTCTGTTTCATAGAAATCAGCACCAAGCATCACGGTATCCTGTTTACGATAATGATACAATAGAGCTAAGTGAGCACACCTGACAAATAAACAGATCAATATAAACCTGTAGAGAAAAATTATCAGAATGTCACTGAACAAGAGACTTTGGATTGATTAATTCATTCTTAATGTGAGCAATTGAAGAATACTCAGATATCTGATACTGCTGTTAAAATTGGAAATTGAGATACTAAACCTTCAAATGAACGTTTGAGTTTATTCTGGATCTGATTCCGACTACACTGTGTTCTATGGAGGAATTGGTCAAGAAGCTTCCATGCGATATTATTGAATCAATAATCTGCACAAGGATGATAACTTTTGAATGGACTAATATTCATATGTTTCCAGGGGCATGTGTGTGTATATATATATATATATATCAAAAAGCCCTATAAACATCACGAATATTGATATTCATTTTTCAAGTAGGATCAAAGGTGAGTGATGGTTTGGTGGGCGAGGAGAAAACTCTGACGTCTCTTTTTCTCCTTCCTCACCTCCCCACTGGACCATTCTGTATTTTTTCCCTTGGCTCGTCAAAGAACCCTCCAGACCCCGGGAATACTATATGAAGCAAGAGATTTCGGGTGTGTTGCATATTGCTTTTTAGCGTCGATTCCTCGTCATAATTCGCCAAGAGTAAGTTCAAGGATAGAGGTACTAACCTTGCAGTTGTCAATCTTTGAAGGCGGTAAGTTCCTCCTTGATGTATACGTTGGTTTTGCTGCGTCATAAAAGCTAAACCTGGGAGGCTGAATTGAACTATATTAGTGAATTGAGGTAGAAATAAATTAGTCAAGAAAATACGTCTTAAATATTTCAACCCAGTGCACTGTTTTATTTAGATTCAATGAGCGAACTAATTTTGACAGCAGAAATCTCAATCATTCATTTAAATCTGTGAAGAAATTAGAACATTTTAAGTTTTGCGATTAAGTTGATTTCAGATGTTTAACCGGACTATAGTCATCCTGGACAATTTCTCCCCAACTACAATTAAGCTTTATACGGGCATGATTCTGAAGATCAAGAAAAGAAGCATTGACTGATATAGTTGACACTCACATGTTCAGTGAGGGCTAGATTTGCCTCAAAGAAGGATCTGATGGTTCCTATGTCTTCCCAATAATCATTGAAGAGATAAGCCTGCATGCATAATCTTCATTATAATAGTGAATAGTTATAATATGTGAAAAGAAAAACTTTTAGATGTCTTATATATATATTTTTAAAAAAAAAAAAAACTTTTAGATGGGCCTTGGTGTAAGTTTGCACTCCACTATCTGGCCAAAATATGAAGTGAATAGATGGTTATCTGGCCAAAATATGAATTTATGATATGATCTCTCCAAAAATGTGATTTACAACCTACATATATGAGCTCATGTGTGAGTTATGAGATCCATGTTTTTAATTTCTCCTCTTCTCAGGTAGACTAAGCTTTACGGTCCAACAGAAAAAAGATTAATACAGTCGCACCATAAGTATCAAAAAAATCAGTGTTTATAAATAATCGTTCAGACCTTCATGTAGAATTCTTTGGCCGAGGCAGGAATGACTTCTGATCCAAAGTCATTTGCAGTTGGAAAACGCCACCTGGATGGCATTTATTTATAGCACATAGCAAAACAGTTAGGTCTATGACAGGGAATCAAGTTCTTTTCTTTGCATATTTCAGTACTCAGAGGTAATAGCTCAATAGATAGTTATCAGCACCTTAATAGGTTAAGGAGTATTTCCTTCTTGAAAACGTACACTCCCATGGAAGCAATATATGGTTTCTTTTGAGCCTCCTCCCTTGAAAGGCCAAGCACTGTTGTATCTACTTGCTGAAATATGAGCAGCATTAGCGTCATAAATCTATGAAACTTGTATCAGAAGTATGATCAAAATGAGGTTTACCATTGCTTTCAAGTCTTCCCCCTTGGGCTTTTCACTGAATGAAAGGATCCTTCCTTTGTTGTCTATCTTCATTAGACCAAAATCTGAGGCCCGGCTACCATGAATGCACAGTAGATTTTCAAAATATATTATAAATATATATTTATAATCATTGAAGTTGGATATGAAGAGAACAAGATCTATTCCAGAGTTGGCTTGATTAAATAGATACGCCAGAGGACCAAATTTACTATAGTAGAAAATACTAGACCTCCGTATCCTAGGGTATGCTTATTTGGTAGTCAAGTGTGATGAAGAGGAGGTTAATCAGTGTGTGATCCAAAGCTATATTTTTTTATAACCTGTTGAGTCACCCGGTGTCTGACACCTTTTCTAGATCCTATTTCCAGATATCCAAGCAACCAATTAATCTGAATCAAGGTTTTGTAATTAGGATGCCTCTCCCTAGAAGTCTTTTTGAACAAAGTGGGATTTGAACTCAATTCGCCCATTTTGTAATCTAATTGATCTACCATTAGACCAAACACCCTTATGTATAGTGATCCCAATAAACTTATAAACAAATCAGTATTTGAAAAGCGGCCTACCTATCATCCATGGGCAAACAAGAAAGAGTTATGTCTGCACCACTCTGTCGATGATTCTGGAAATGAACATCACCCCAAAAAAGAATCCAATTGTCAATCTCTTGAATGCTTTCATAGAACAGAGTGGAGATAACATCATTTTTGTCTTTTTTTTAAAAGAAAGAAAAAAAAAAAAACAGAGTGGAAATCATTGTTTAATTTAACTGTAGAGTTCCTTACTTGTACAAAGTCCATATAGTCCATCCTGTACAAGTGATCCCCGGAAAGAATCAATACATCTTCAATTTCTTTGCTTCTTTGATCCTGCATCATGAAAGCACATCCTCTAAAATGTTTGAAAAATGATATTGTAAGTGCAAGATAATCAAGCAGTTAAAGAAATGTCTCCCAGAACTTGAGTTACTCTCATTTCTGTAATACCTCAAAGAGCCAATGGAACTGACGCACAGCATCTGCGGTGCCCTGAAACCACATTTTCCCTGCTTCCCCTGGAGTTTGAGTAGCCGCGAGAACCTGCAGAACTAGCACTAGCAGCTTCAATTTCGAATCAAACAAGATTGTAGTTTACTTAATAATCTATTTTTCCATGCGATGGGCCTCAAATACCTCGACGTAGCCGTCTCCGAAGGTAACCCCGGCACCGGAGTTGTAAGCACGAGCAATATGCCTATTGAGTGAAGCTGAATTGAATTGAGTGAGAATGTACACTTTGTTGATCCCACTGTTGATGCAATTGCTCATAGGCACGTCAATTAGCCTGTAAGCGCCTCCAATAGGAACCTATACCATAGAAAATCCCACACAAAATCATCAAATCATGTAGCTCCATCTAATGTAATACCGAGAAGCTGCAAGTTGAGATATAGAAAGCAAAATAAAAGAAGAGCATATTGGAAAAAGAGGCATACAGCAGGTTTGGCACGGCGTTTGGTGAGAGGGAAGAGACGAGTTCCAGCTCCTCCGCCGAGTATAACTGCTACAACTGTCCGTGGGTCCCTTCTTTCCATATCTAGGTCCCTTAACTGCACTTGCCCACAACATAACGCGTGAATTTTTGAACTCAGAAAGTAATGGTCCATTCAAATTGGGCTTCAGTGAACTCAAATATTGCTCATAAACCCAAATCTTATTGTCCAAGGGCAAGATTCTCTGATTTTGTGCCCACCTTCGTTACATTACCCACCTCATTCAGTTTCACGAACAGCTTTAGCAAAGGCAAATGAACATTGTACCAAAAAAGTGCAAATGAACTCTGTATATACCTTTTGTACTAATGACAAACACTTTGGCCACTATTCATCGCTCACATGTGAGTGTGTATTCAAATGAACAGCTTGAAAGCTAGCATAATTGAACGTGCGAACTCTCTTACAAGCTGAAAGAAGTTAGTGTCATTGGGCCATAAGGTCAATTGACTTGTTCTTTGACCCTAACCATTATAAATGCAATGCCAACGCATACTGTTCCACAAGTCTTTAGATTTACTATACAAAAATACATATCTATGCTAATATCCTTTTTTTTTTTTTAAATAATTAGAAAGCAGCCACTAACTACCTGAGATTACAAATGAGATGAAACTCATTATCTGCCATTTACAGGAAAGCTTTCATGTCACTCGATTTCAAGGTCATTTGTTTTACCATCTTATTCCATGTCTTGTTTATTGCAAGAGGATTTGTGTTAGGGCTATGAGAGAGAAGGAGAAGAGAAAGTGAGGTTAAGAGCTAAACCTTGGATGCAGTGGGGACATCTGCCGTTAGAGACATGGAGATACGTTGCATGGTATTTTTGTTAGTGCAATGAGTTCCATTTCCTTGTTGTTGGAGAAGTTTGGGAAGCATGAGCTTTTGTCCCATGAGTTCTCCATTGGAGAACTTCACGAGCTTCCAGTTACTGCCGGCCAATCTCCTAGCTCCACGTAACTGAACTGAAGCCGACAGAGATATCCGGCAATCCGCTGAGACCGCCATTCTTTTAGGACAGGAAATTCAGTTGTCAGTGAAGAGCTTTTGAATTAGAGTGTGGATGCATTTTTGAGTTATGTATAATGATGTGCTGCATATGAAGCTGAGGTTTGCTTACGTAGACACCAGTCTATTGGAAGATTGGGCCAAGCTATCCGAATTTAACTGCATCCACTAATTTGGTTTGTCTGTGTCTGAAGGATCTGAATTTGCTGTGTGAAGGGACAATTTAGCCCACCTGGACTTTGGGATTTAATTGCATGAGTGAGGTGGAATAATTCTTTATGCCCTTAGCCAGATCCAGAATTTCCCACTTGAGAAGTTAGTTTTCAATGACAGAAATTCGTTTGTCTTGAAGTTTGGAGCAAGGTTACATGGCGGTTTCATGATTTTGATAGGCCATTATTTGACATGTCTTTCATCCTTTTAGTAGTTAGCAAAACTTACGAAGCTGATAGTAAAGTAATCAACTTTCAAGCTGATTCGTCTTACATGAATTGATAAACATATTGGATGTCAGTCCAAAAATGTTCCTCATTTTGGCCTGAAAAACTAATTGTTATAAATTATTTTTTTTAGCTCTATTTTTAAAATAAAAACAAAATTTAGTTAGAGTGGTAATTGATGTGTAGGAGTAGATGCTAATGCAGTTATATTTTATTCTTATTGTTAAGATAAAACAGAAGCTTAACCTGTAGTCAACACATATTTACTTCCACACATGGCATATAAGAAAAAAAGGTGTTATTAGCAGTGATTTAGGTGTTTCTTTTTACTAATGTTTCTAAGTTTTGACATGAAGCTAATTTTTCATTTTCAAAAAATATCATTCTGGAATTAATCCTGTACTCTTGCATATTCACATTCTGAAGAAACTAAACGACACCACTTGCCCCTCAAACGACCTTCTCAACGACACAAAGCTCGCTGGAATTGGCAACTGGAGTGTGTTGACCACTAACACTCCTCAGGGAAGCTTTCAGTCTGATAGTCAGAGTGGTGCCGATTTGATTTCAATAAAGCATTCTTTTGCAAGCTGCTACGGGTGTTTCAATTTTAGAATTGGAAATTCGCCAATGTGAGTTGGCATAGATGGTAAGGGATCCAGGATTAAGCCCTGGGTCGTGGGTTCGATCCCTTCTGCCGTCGCTGGGACTCCTTTGGTAGGCGATCTCGTAAGTCCCCAATAAGTGCTCATAGAGCCCGGGGCCATGTCCTGGCCTTGGTAGGAGGACTGATGCCGAACCCTCCAAAACTTTTTTATATAAAAAAAAAAAATGGAAGTTCTGAAGTTGCTTATTTGATTTTGAGATTCCTCATAAATGCGGCTCAAATTCATCTTCTGATTCAGTTATAGGATGGGCAGAATATGAAATTTAAGCAGATGGCAAAAAATTCACTTCAAGGTTGAATTCAAAGTTTGCTGTTTTGTTTTTGTTGCGGGGCGTTCAAAATTACTTTTGACAGAGGCATTTTGACTAGGTTCCGTGAAAATTGGGAACAAAAATACAAGCATGAATTGGATAGATATGAAAGTTTTACAGAGCACACGAACACTAATAACGTATACAAGACCGTAGCACCCCGAACTATGAACTTATTTTTATTGGCCAAAATATACTACGAACTTTGAGAAAGGTCATCATGTTATCTTTCCCAAGAGATACAACAGAGCGAATCCGGCCACCCTCTATGATAGGAAATACAAAACATATATCGTCAATGCTAAAAAATTTTAAAATAAAAAATAAAATCCATCATCATCAGCATTTCATTGAACTACTCAGCTTGGGAGGTTACGCGCTGACGTTGACTTCTAATTAAGCAACAGATAAACAACCATGTAGCACCTTCTTGGATGAGAAATTGATTGGTGAAATAATCTCTAACTCAAGCTTCCTTTACCTTCGGAGGAGTAGACAGATACCTGCCGATCATGTGCATCAAAATCCATGATGTCTTTGTGATCTTTTCCTTCACCATCAGAAGTAGCGCTGCACTCAGAACAGTTTTCAGTATCTGCGCCTGCAATCCATTGAAAAACCCCAACAGGCCTTCTCTTCTCCAAATAGTATACAGTGCACCTGAGATTGTTCGCTGTGCTTTTCGCTCAGCTTCTGTACTCCGATTGTCATCTGACCCCGCTGATTGAATCATAACCTTACACCTATAGGCAGTTTAAAAAAACTTTCATCAGGTAATCCACAAAATGGCCCAAGCAAATAAAAAGACACAAGAAAAGGCAGCAGAAACTTTAGGTATGCATTAAATGAAATGTTCCCTCCTTCTTTAGGAAACATATTTTCTGAATGAGGGAGGGGTAGATAAATTGATATGACCATCCACCTGATAGCTGGGTATGTTAGGCACGTGGCAGCACATTTTGAGACTGCACCCAGCATGAAAGCAGAAAAGGCAGAAAGAGCTTCCGGGGATGACTTTGTACCTATTTTCTTGTTCATCTTTCCCTTTAGTAGTCTCTGCTTCAGTTGATCAAATGCCGTGTACTGTTGGGCAAAAATAAAAGCTTGTCTGAATTTAGGTTGTTCTCAAGCTAATTTGAAATGATATGAAAGAAACCCCTCTAGGCCTTGGTTGTATACATACTCTATCAAAGACTAATACCTGAATAGACGGGTTTGATGTTAAAAGAAGAGATATCCCAAGGCCATCAAATGCCTCACTCCATGTACCCTCTGAAAGGGTCTTCCAAAATCCCTTGGATTTTCCAAATTCGCTAGTCTGCATCCTTGAGGCGGCCGTATCTAAGGGCTGTGAAGTACAACTAGATGTTAAATATGTACGGCAATAGAAGCCATGGTCACTGAATAATGATTCCCCTGAGAATAATGAAAGCATGGTTTGAATGCTAATGTTATTGATTACCAGTTTGCTCATTTCTTTTGACTTTACAATGAAAAGTCAACTTGGAAGAGTCTACAACATTGATTGACTACATTTTTTTCCGTTCTTTCTTGCCTTTGTACAATACAGAGTTGTTATCCTAGGACCTGCCTCGCATACCCATCCATTGCAACCACCTGAGCTGATGTCATAGTTAATTACATGCAGTAAAACCTAATATTGAACTTAATTTCTTCTTGTGACCCCTATACCCGTGAAACTACCAAAGGAAGAAGAACTTAGTTACATGAAGTAACTTATGGCTTCGATATTAATTAACCGCACTACAACAAGCAAATGGCAAGTAACGAAAGAAATTCTTATCTGAAAACGATAATAGTTATAACTTGCCTGCGTTACTGCTATTGTGCACACCCCAGCAGCAGTGGCAACAAGCAAGTTGGCTTTCGTTCCAATGGTCTTCTTTCCAGTTTTCTTCAAGTACAACCTCCTAAAGTAGCTGTATCCATAGAAATAAAGAAATGACGAAATGAAGGATTGGATGTTCTTCGTCCCAAGGCCTTGGTACAATGAAAGCACCTGACGAGTAGAAATTGCTTCCCATAAAACATCAGAAATATTCCTGCATAAGTTAGATCAACCAAGTTTATTAAGCGTGATTAATAGTTAACTTTGGAATGACAGTAGGAAAAGCGGACATGTGAAGTTGGCGATAGGCAGTTTAGTGTTGAAACCGTCCATGATTTTTTTTTTTTCCTTGATTAACTTACAAAATTTCCCCATTACGTTCTGCTGCTTTTTTTTTTTTCCTATACTAGGTTAGTATTGAGCATGAAATACCAACTTCGGAAATATTTACACTTGTTCCTGATAGTCTGCTGTTCTAGTCATAAATGAACACGCCAGTAATATATACTCGAAACGGGATTTGTTAACAAGAACACGGTTAACTTATTACTTTGGCAAACGTTTTAATGTATAATTTCACACTGACGGTTCAACAAGCTACTTCAAAGGAAATCGGACAAAAAGATTAGAACATATGCTAATATAATTATCATAATGCAAAGTTAATCCAACTAATAAGTGCCGGCAGATTTGTTAGGAAATGATTCAACCTGTATCTTCGCTGTTGTTTAGCCTGAACTTCAGCTTGATATTTGGTCTTGCAAGTATCGAGAGGATACAAGACGGTGGTGCTAACAAGGGATCCAATGGCACCAGAAGTTGCTTCTGACAGTGATTCCAGATCAAGCTGCATCTTTCCTCGGTAAAACCAAAGTAATATGGGAATTGAATTAGATAATCAGAACTCACGCACACCAGAGCCTTTGGGATGAAAAGCGAATTGGGGTTTCATGGGAAGGAAACGAAAGCTTGTGAGGTTGAAGGCGCAAAGAAAGGCATGAATTGACCAAAAAGGGTGCAGAATGAGTAAGCAGGTAAAGCTTCTGATACTTTCGCTAACCCTGGGTAGGATGGTTCAGTCTGCCCTGCGAGCCAAAAGGTCTGGATTGGTTTCAGTCTTTCAGTCTTGGGATTCGAAACGTGAAGAAATGGGTCTTTTTCCTCTGCCGTGGGAGCAATATTACTAATATTAGTCGGTGATTCTACTAATTGCTCCATCGATCCTTAATTACTGTAATCTAATTTTCTTGATTAGATTGAGAACACTGGTATAGTTACTTGTATTTTTTTCAATGACATTTTTTTACAAACACCAATCATCTTTTTTCTATTTTTTCCATCCTTTCCCTCTTTAATTATTGTTGAGGCATGAATAAGGTAAATTAAAAAAACTTTGTTGCCTAAAAAAAATGGATAGATATGAAAAATATGACTTATAAAAATATCAAGACCAGTTCTATAAATATGTCAATATTAAGAATCCATGGTAGTATAAATTTATAATTTATAATAAGACTTCGGACCCGTTTGTTGTACGGAGTGTAGAGTTCTATATTGTTTTAAATATGAATAATAAAGGCACAAATGTAATAACCAAACTATTTTATTAAGTAATAGGTAAGATTAAGCATTGAATAAATACACAAATGGAAGTAATAAAATTGTGAGTTCATTCAATTATGAAATCCAAAGCACAACAATAACAAAATCAAACAAAGTTTCCCTTCACAACTATGAATGTGATAAAATGTTTTGGAAAACTTTTCTGTATACAACATTAATTGTATTGTCAATACACTTATTTAACTCATTCAAAATTAGTATTTTCAAACCTTTAAAACTCTTTACCTTAGATAAAGTAACATAAAGTTGTCCATGTGAAAAAAACTGAACCTGGTAGGTAAAGACCTACATTTGACATCAATTATCCTTGACTTTTATTAATTGTCATCGCAAATGAAATGATGATTGAAAATTGTCTTCTCAACATCTCGAATGAAAGTTTAGATTCACATGGGATCATGTTCATCCTGTGTATCAAATTGTCTTGAGCGCTAGTGCCATTCAACGCTTTCGCCGACATTCTTACCAAGTTGTGTAATTTGAAGCCTCGTACCTCGTACCATTGCACAATCCTGATGCTTGGTCAATATTCTTCATTAACATAACAGATACTTCCACCTTCAGAACCAATTTATGATATTCATTTTTATAGATGATAGGGCGAAACTTTATAGCCTAAAAACTCTACAAGTGCACGAGCCATATCAAGTAATAAAGTGATAAGAAAAGTATCGTTCCCACGAGGACTTAGTATCACAAACTTTAGTTAAGTATTAATTTTACAATTTTGTTTAAATTGAGCAAATCAGATTGAATTTAATTAAGAGAAAAGAAAATAAAATCTAAAATTAAAAATAAACAACCTACCACTAATCAAACGAGCAACCTAGAGTCACTAATCTCTTATTTGTTTCCTAGATTTTATCCCCACTAAATTAATTTTGACTTAACTTAATCAGCTAATCTAGAGTATTAATGTTTATAAACGCCTTCCGGTCCATTTATCTATCTATCTTAATCAATTATGTGATGCCTCACACAACTAAATAAGATGCTTTTTAAATCGGATTCACTCTAATTTGATTATGCGGAGCTTCTAGGTATATTCTTATCCTAGACACAAATTAGATTAAAACCTAATTTCACATTAAATTTAAACCTAATTCCATATTATTTAATCCCAATGTCAATTTAGGATTATTTCTTCCAAATTCAACCCTAAATCCCCAAAACATGCTCAATAGTGATCAATCAATAAGCAATAACAATGAACACAAGATTAAATAAACTGAAATAAAATTAAGCAAAACTAACAAGTGGGAATAATCTCTAAAACCTAAACAAATTCATAGATTTTTTAGGTTGCAAAACCAACTAGCCACACATGGCTTTAATCAAATCCATAACAAAAAGATGAAACCACTACTACAAAAAACCTCTTTAACGTCCTAAATTTGGCTCAATTAACGTCCTTTTTTGTAGGGACGTTTTTGCTGGGGACGCAATACTTTTAGAGTCCTAACTCTATTTCAGGATGTCTTAGTTAAGACATCCTTAGGCTGATGTAGGACGCCTTATTTAAGGCGTCCTTATATGTAGGACGCCTTAATAAGGCATCCTTACATTCATGTAAGGACGCCTTATTAAGGCTTCCTACATTATTGTAAGGACGCCTTAATAAGGTGTCCTTACATTGATGTGGGACGCCTTATTAAGGCGTCCTACTTCAAGACACTTTATTAATTATGTGCCAAAAACAGTTCTGATTCTTTAGATATCTAAGCTCCTAACCACAAACAATTTGGTGCATCGGTTATCTAACATGTTCCTGAACTTCAGTGTAATTTGGTGCATGAATTCATTGGTAAGCATCAGAAAAGTAATGTGCAGATTTCAACTAAAATTAGTTCAATTTTTAGTAGGCACAAACCAAGGTACACAGATTTGTCTAAGGAATCAAAAGCAACAATTCAACCACAAACACATAGTAAAACCTGATGTAGTCAAATACATTATATGGTTATATGTCTGCTATTCAGAAAAGATAAATCAATTAATAACAGTAAAGACACAACAATCAGTTTTTTACAAAAGTATTCTCAGTGCGCAACAATAGTCACAAAAGTTCAACATAGGCAAAAAATTCTCAGTGCATCAGTCAGCTAAAAATTATTGAGTTCCAAAATTCGCTAGCAAGCTTAAAAATCTGCTTTGAACCAAGTACGCCTACAATCCAGCAGCAAAGGGTCCAAGTTCAATAGTGACAGTAAATTAAATTTCAATTTCAGCAATCCAAAGCTTAGTAAATTAAATTTCACATTGTCAAACAATTGGAAAAAAACATCTCCAAGATTTATGAACAGCAACAATACTCTGAAATTAATCAAGTGTTTGGTACAAGTTCTTATCAAGTTTAGTAACAAGTAAAGACACAACAAACTCCAGAAGAATCACCTCCCTAAGGACAAGCACCACAGAACAATGATAAGGTCTAAAACCACTTAACAAATTTCTTAAGATTACCTAATTAAGAACAGAATTAATTCATACTCATCATATGGGGAAAAAGGCAATGTATCAAATTTATGCAATACTTGTTAAAAAACTAGCAAAACACAGTGTTAGCTGGGACAACTCCAAATTTATGCAATACTTGTTAATCCATACTCATCGTATGGGGAAAAAAGGGCAATTTATCAAATATTTTTAAGAGGCACATAAAAACTAAATTAAAAAGATCAAATATAAAAGAAAAATATAAATAAATACTTTAAATGAACCTATAATAACTAAATTACCTATAATAACATATATATAATCAACAGAGAATCTTTCATAAATCAACTGGCAACATAGAAATAGAAAATCACAGAATGTGAAATAGAGGATGGATTTGAATGCACTTTGAAAAGAGAGAATCAGAGTTTCAATGATATCAGTACCAATTTATAATAACATGTATATAATCAACATGTGCTCATGTATGGCAGTGGAAAAATACATGTTTATTATCAGTCATAGAATAAAAACAACTTTTGATCAAGAAGACTTACCAAATTTTTTTAGACTCTAGAGAAGTGGTGGAAGAGTTTAGCCTTGAAAACAACTCCTGAACAAATGTATTATCATCCTTTAACAAAGAAACAACCTACAAAATAACACACCAGTTAAAGATAAGATAAACCTCTTTACATTAAAGAGAATTCTTGTTTGAGAAAATAATCAAATTTTACCAAGCCGTTATTTCCGTGTATTATGGAGTTGAGATTTACAACTGTTGCCTCATCCAATACTCTAGCAAGAACTACATCCTGAAAGTAATTAGAAGTGGTAAGAGTCACACTAAAAAGAAACGAATCAACTACAAGACTTGAAAGGAGTGGAACCTTTAAATAACCAATTCTATATGTTAACAAAGCTTTGGTGGAGGAAAATAGAATTTATTCTCAGACCTTCTTAACAAGGATAATAAAAATGTCAAACGGAAATCTCTATTCTCAACATAAAAATTGAATAAAATCAAATTTAGCAGTAGCACTACCTCGTAGCCCGATAAAGAGGGCAATACCACAACACATAGACTCCTCTGAAATTTCATGATGAACGAGAGGGAAAAAAGTTGGCCTAATCATAGATAAAAGATAAAAAATAAAAAAGATCAGTTTTTATTCTATAACAGAACCTGAAGTAACAAGGAAGAAATCATAGATAAGAAATATAAGTTATAAACTCACCTACCAAACAGATTGACTACTGATTCCTTTTTGTTTTTATCAGCTCCAGTGTCAAAATCATAACATCATTGCTACCATGAATCAAGTATAAGAAACTATTTAGCCAAGAAAAATATCAGATAGTATTCAAGGTTCTTTCTTGTTTTTGAGAATATAGCAAAATGATTCAAGAAAAATGGAGGACATTTTGCCACTTTAGTACATAATCGATAAATAAAAAAAGGATAGAAAGTTTCTAGTCATGATATCATCACCAGGATAAATTTCTGAACACTTGAAAATATGATTCAGTTCTGAGAAAAATGAGTAACCTATAGTGCCACCAATTGCCAAAACAACAGGCATAGCAAGCAGAGTGAAACATGCCACCTACTTCACATAGTTTCTATACAATTTTTTGAGACACAACTTATCATTGGTTGCAAATGACAAGAAAAGGCATTAACTTGACACAAAATTTGATTTTTTTTTCCAGCCAAAACTAAACATGACAACATTGAGAGCAAGCACTTAGTTATCATAGTTTACAACTGTGGATTATTAAATAAGAAAACCATCTGGGTTGACAATATTCCTTACAAATGAAAGCTTGACACACGCTAAGGAGCAGCCTTATTCCTTGTTGCCTTGTTTCTGCTATGACATAGTCCAAGGCCTGCAAACCAACTCACAGCAAAGTTTTGATTGATCAGAAAATAATTCTAAACCTTATCAAAGATTGGAAACTCTGCTTTGAACCGAGTACAAGAAAAATCTTTAATCTCAGGATTTGATCCAGGCTCTTGCCCACCAAACTGATTGCAGGGGAAGGCTAAGATCTCAAATCCTGGTAACAAATCTCACAGTGAACTTAGAATCATAAGGATAATAAAACAAAACACATCATTGACTAAAATTCCTAGTGTCACGTTTCAAAGAGCAACAATCACCTTCGATGATTCACTAAGTGGACTTAAGTCATATAATCTATCCATCATGAATTTGAATAAAGCATCACAAAAGGCAATGAGAATGTACAGTTAAAGACACAAATAACCAGTAGCTTGCCCTATAAGCATATGATATCCTGCGAAGAAAGACCTAAAATGAATGTTTTTCCCAGAAAAATATCATCCATGCCACAACATACCTTGAGCTTTGTATTTCTCATATATGTGTGACAGCTCTAAGTAGTTTGATGATGTTAAACCACTGTCATTCAAAGAAAATTTAGTCAAGTTAATCAAAACATAGAGAAACTTTCACATATCAGTATAATTCCACATAGCCCTAAAGTTGATTTGATTTTTGCAGTAACATAGAAAGAAGGACAAAGAAGAAAGACTCAAAAAGGGAAAATTCCATTAGCAACATAGCCTCCTCATGGATTCAGTACCATCTCGAAGCAATGTTGATGATCAACAGAACCTTCCCCTTGAACTTGCTAAGAGAAAC
Organism: Acacia crassicarpa; assembly: GCA_034222035.1. Classification (NCBI taxonomy): domain Eukaryota; kingdom Viridiplantae; phylum Streptophyta; class Magnoliopsida; order Fabales; family Fabaceae; genus Acacia; species Acacia crassicarpa. The sequence continues at coordinate 45,901,891 of JAWXYG010000008.1, read as the reverse complement.
ATCCTTCCCGTCAATATCCTGCACCATATAATAACCATAAACCAATTATCCATGCTTGAAATTACGGTTCGAGCTAAATCAATTTCCATCAAGCTTACACCAAAATGAAATTCCAAGGACGTCACGCTTCAAAAAGCAGAGAAACAGAAACGCAAGACTAACCAAGAAGGAGAATAATGGAATCATAAACTAAGGACGACTAGAAGACATATACTGCAGGAGAAGTTTCTATGATTAGATTAAGAGGATAAAGGAATAGAAATTCGGCCGATACCTTGACAGTAAAATCATGAATGCTTTTCTCCGTGGCTGCTCTAGCATAAACACCAAAAGATCGAGGCCTAGAAGAGAACACCGAAAAATTTGATGAAATTTGAGCGAGCGCTGTGACCGACGTGGTGAGTGACCGCCGTGGTTGACGCGGTGAGCGAGCGCAGGAGGGTTTGTAGAGAAGGCGACGAGTCTGGAGAGTTGAGTGAAAAATGAGAAGCTCCGTGGTTCATTTTATTCATATGGCTCTTTTTTGGCGTCCTTGAATGTTTTTCAGGGCGTCAAAAAACGTCAAAAAAAACTGAAAATTTCCTAAATATATTAAATTGTGTCAAAATTACTGATTTTAGGCACCCTAAAATATATTTAGGACGTCAAAAAAACAAATTTTCGTATCCTAAATGTTTTTCAGGGCGTCAAAAAATTATTTTTTAGTGTCTTGAACCTATTTCAAGACGCCCAAAAAATTCGGTCGTCAAAAAAATTCCCAAATATCTTAAATTGTGCCAAAAATACTAATTTTTGGCGCCCTAAAATATATTCAGGACGTCAAAAAAACAAAATTCGAGTCCTAAACTTATTTCAGGATGCCAAAAAAATTTCTGGGGCCAAAAATATTCCCAAATATCCTAAATTGCGCCAAAAATACCGATTTTAAGCGTCCTAATATTTATTTAGGACATTAAAAAAAATTTTAGGCATTCTAAATTAATATTTAGGATGTCTAAAGTCTCATATTTGAGTAAATAATTACAACAATGCCACCGTTTTTACTTTTTACTTCCTTTTTTTAAAAAGGGACATTTTTTAGGGTAGTAGTATCTATTTTTTGCAGTAGTGAACTCAAGTTCAAAGAATAAAGAGAGAGGAAAGAAAGATTATCCGTCGCCTTCACAGTCCTTCCGTGGGGATGATGAAGAGAACTAAAACGCTCAACCTCTATTCCTCTTCTCCAATCTTTTGTTTTGTGTCTCTCCCCTCTCTATTTATAATTTAGGTCCCCTCCTCTTAATTAATCGGCAGACTTAGGGTTCAAGTTTAATCACCAAACTTAGGATCCAAGTTTTCTTTTTAGCATGTGGGGTCCACATCTTTATTCCTTTTATTTAATTTATGCCTGCAAGCTCCATATGCTTTTTGTCTCTTCTCTTTCATATAATATCTCCTGCACATTAAAAATAGGATATGAGTAGATTTTATGTCGATTTATTCTTTGATTCTAAGTTTGATTCAATGATGGAAAAATCAATAAAAGATAATTAAATATGTATATAATCTAAATAATTTCAATTAATTCTTATAAAATATTCACTTATTTAATCATAAAATATACACTTATTAATAGACACTAAAGCAGACACTAAAGCAGAAAGCCAGTAAACAAGACCATTGGGCTATACCTTATATCCAAACTCAAACCAGACAAAAACATAAAATATGTGCAGAAGCAGTACAATACTTGGCCCAATATGGACTGGACTCTGGCCTCTGGACAATTACATTGGCAAGTGAGTCTTTTTTTTTATCAAAAAAAAAAGTGAGTCTTTTTTTGACCTTGATTTGAAAATGAAACTGTAATAATAATTATAACAAAAAACAGTTCTCTCAAAAAAATAATTACCATTTACGAATTAATCAACCCGGTCCTCAGACTATGATGTCCCATCAGCTTCGGTCTTCTCTTCACCACCATCGGAGCTTTCGAACGGAGAGAGCCGCGACAGGAGGGGAGGCTGGACCTGGAGATTTTCGGACAGCTTGAAGAAGAGGGACCACGGTTCAATATCACCACTACCGTTCCTCCTCCATCGGCGCCAAGCACCGTCGCCGGCGATTCCTCCGAGGCTCCGAGCCGTCTTCTTCTTCATTCTCCGTCTCTCACTTCACCATCATCCTCGATCAGCTTCTTTCTCTCAGAACTCTTCACCATCCATCAATATTTCTATAGTCTCGGTCCAGCTTCAGTTAGTTAGTTGTTCCCAGTGCCGACCGCCTTCCCTCACTTTCTCCACCAAATTAACCCATTTACTCGTCATCCCATGAATATCCAGTGCTGTGAAGAATCTGCGGTTGCAGGTGAAATTCATGAGTGGCTAGCTTCCTACTCTTTAGGATTTGATGATTTGACTTGCGCTCAAGCTTTAACGGAAAGTTTTTATTAGATCCTGTTAAAATTTTATTGCTATTGTAATTCCAAACTACGTTGTAAAGTAGTTTTGATAGGACTTTTTTGTGAGTCGTGTGAACTTCATATTGTTGAGCTAGGATTACTTATTTTGTGATTGGATGAAATTTAGTTATATATTTCTTATTAATTCAATGAGGTTATGCTTGGCATGTGATTACTAGTTTATGTAATTGATTTGGTTAATTTGAGCGTCATGATTGTGTATTCATATTAGAGAAAACATTAACATTAAGTCAACTTATTTCATTCATCAGATGGTTCTTTAATAATATTATTAAGTGTTAGCTATGAATACGACAATGAGAGTATCTATTGATTAAGAGCATTAGACTTAATGTGATTACTTAGATTTTTAATTTTGACAGTGATGAATTTTAACTCTCATAGTCATATCATTTAGTGAGTCAGGATGGCCATTGAACTAATTTTTTAACAGAATCCACTTCATTCATATTCCATTCCATTCATTATTTAAAAAGATTTTAACAAAAAGTAGGTTTAGGTTTTTAAGTTAACTCTGCACTTACTTATTCTCAACAAAACTCAAAAATCAATTGTCCCTTGTTTTTGTTGCATCTACATGGTATTATAATAACTTAGAAATCGATTTCTTTAAAAAAAAAAAAAAAACTCATGGAGAAGAGAGAACGATCATATATTTGTTTATATGCAATCATTAATTAAATTTTTATTGTGGACGCTAAAGCTACCGTACAAAAATTCTCATCAGGGGATCTGTTTAAAGTTCAAAGGGTTTTGTAAAATTGGTAATTTACATAGGATGCCATGTGTTATCTCATAATCTGATGTGTCATTTTCTGTTAAAAAGATAATTAAACTTAGAGGCATGGGGTTAATAGTTAAAAAATAAAATGTCAGGAGTTACATGCAACCGACCAAAAGTTTTTTTTTTTGGGGGGGGGGGGGGAGGGTTGTATAATTTAACCTATTTTAAATTAAAAAAACTATTAATTAGGTAATACTTTAAAAAGAATGCACTTTGACCAAACAAATCACATCATGCACTTAAAAAATAGGGAAAATTTCCCTCAAGGATCAAATAACCAAAAAATTGTTTAAAAAAAAAGACTCAAAGAAAAGTCATATGTTAGAAAAGGCTTTAGGGTTTTTTCTAGTATTATTTCAAAAAACGTTGTATTAATATAGTTGTTAACATGTACTGATATAGTTGTTAGGATATTGTTGTTAACGTCTACTGATTTAGTTATTAATATTGTATTGATACAGTGACGGAGCTAGGAATTTATATTTGTGAGTACACAATTCTTAAGGGAATTTGGAGGCTGCCCCCGAATTTTTTTTAAAAGAAAGTTTTAAATGCATTAAAAATCAAATAAATATAGATAAGAAAAGAAAAGAAAACTTCTTTCAATAAGTTCTAAGCAAATCAAATGTGCATAAAATAGGATTAGCATCTACCATCAAATCAGCAATAAATTATGAATTTTCTAAATCCTGACACGTTTCATCCGATGTCAAGAGGCACAAACTATCCATCACACTTTTGTAAGATAAAAATTGGAGAATTTTACATAAAACCAAAGTTTCAATCACCAAACTCATTATAATTTTAAATAAAGCTAGTCAATGAAATTGGACTACTTAATTATTTCTGAATTAAAGAAACTATTCTTGCTAGTTTAACCAAATCACAAAAATCTTTCTGTTGTTTATAGTGGTTGGTTATAAAAAAATATATCTTCCCACTATTTTGAAATCACAGATAAAACTTGTAATACCCCGGATTTTTAATAATAATAATAATAATAGAAATAGTAATAATAATGATAGATTAAAATAATACTAATAAAATAATAATGATTAATAATAGAAATAAAACAATAATAATATAGTAAAAATTAATAATGTTGTATTGTTTCTTTGATAATTATATTATTTTATAAATAGTAATATTAGATTAATTAGGATCAGATCCTAGAATCTAGGAGTAGTTAGATCATATTATATTTTCAATTTTTGAATTTATCATCGGACTAAAAAATATATCTAATAATTAAAACTCTACAATTTGTTTCAATTCATTTATTAGGAATAATTAAAAGGTCCAGCCCATATCCAAAACCCTAGGTTATAGTTATAAATTTAGGTCTGACTACTTAAACCTAGAAAACACCCGATACTTTTCTCTGCCGCTATACTCTCGTTCTTCTAGGAGGTTAGCAAACACGAAGACCAGATAATCCTAATTCCCATGAGCTTTAGGTTGATTTTATATCTTGATAGATAATTGACTACCCTAGGCTATAAAACCCAATTTCTTCCCCCCACTGTGCGTTCTTGTTCTGCTGTGATTGAAAAGTAAATTCTTCGCCTCAGTCATCGTGCTACAACCTTTATAGATATAATTGCATCCAAATTGTTCAACGTGGGCTATGTTTCTTATGTGATTGAATAAGCCTCGGTTTTCATGCAAGAAATTCCTATTCCTCCTGTATGTTTTTCTTTTTTTTCAATCACAAATAATCTGTGAGGTGTAATAGGTATATATATATAAGTTCTTATGCCTCCTGTACGTTTTTTGTTTTCTTCTATGCCTCCTGTATATAAATTCTTAGGCCTCGGAGTCATTTTTTTTTTCTTTTTGTTGTTTTGTTTTCCTGTGAGTGCAATATGCTATGCGTCTGGGCAATAATCTGCAACGATTTATACTCCTGCACAATACTAAAACTAATGACTCCTGCTTATGTCTATCCACATTACCTTTCTTTTATTATTTGGTTTTCTTTTCCTTTATGTAATATCTCATGTGCAATAAGATGAGATACCAACAGATTTTAGGTTAAAATATCCTTATATCTATTTTTAATTATATATATATATATAAGATAAGTAAATAATAGAAATAATTTAGGAGATTAATATGTGTGTGTTTTAAAACAATTTAACAGTGGGAAGATAGCTTTGAGATGATACCTCCTAAAGTGATAAACACAACCCTTAGGCTTTATGCCTCAATATATTATTTGATGTGAACTTGATTATATCCGTTCTTCCCAAAGTGGTGTCTGGCATGTTTCCGGGACACTAGTAGCAACTTTGGGAAGAGGTGTGCACATTATGACGAATTGATTTATTGTGATATGGCCAAATTGATTATTTGTGACTGGCAGGTTTCCGGGTTACAGGGTAGACTGGCAGGTTTCCGGGTCTACCATGGTTCTCTTCCCACTAAACTAAATGGACTGGCAGGTTTCCGGGTCCAAATAAAATTTAATAAAAATTAATGAATAATATTTGATATGAAACTAATATTTTAGATTATATATAAATATATTTTTTTTTCTTTTTATATCATGTAAATATTTTATTTATCATTATATTTATCATTATTGTTGTTGTTGTTATTTTTGTATTATCTTTGTTTATTAGGATTATCAGCTTTTGCTGATGTATGTGTTCATGGGCTGCGACGATCCTTCGGGGGAGCAGAATTTCAGTGAAACAGGTGCCAAGAGTTGGGGCTAATAGTGAGACGAGAGGAAGATCATCATTCTAGCTAGTTTATTTTATTTTATTTGTTTTGAATAAAACACATATGTATAAGTTTTGATTTATGTTAATGTAATAAGTAGCCTTACATTTGTCCCAGTACAAGTGTGGCGGTAACACTCCCCAAGGTTGTTTATTTCTAATTTCATTAATTTATTTAAAAAAATATTTTAATTTTTGTTATTATAACTGTTAGAAATTGGGGGTGTTACAAAACTACTGCTACATGTGTTTTTCATAAGGAGTAAAAACTTGAGAAAATAATAAGAAATGAAAAGGGACTGTTTTTTTTTTTTTTTTGGTTTAAAGACAAGGGAGTATAAATACCATCACCCCAAGAATCACTCAATGAAGAATGACCCACAAGGCTTATCGCTGTTCGAACCAATGACCTTGTGGCCATTATAAAAATGCCCTACCACCAAACTATAGGTCCAATGATAATATAAGTTACCGCTATATAATATATATATTTTAAACTTTTGTGGGTGCACTTGCACCCATAAGAACAAGTGTAGCTCCACCCCTGTATTGATATAATTGTTAACGTTTATGAAATAATAAGGCCTTCTCTGACATGTGATTTTTTTAGGTTTTTTTTGACAATTTTTTTGGTTACTTAAGCTCTAAGAGATGTTTTCCCTAAAAAAAAATAACTTCAGTTTCTAATATATATATATATATATATATAACTTTAGGTTCAAGTCAGTTTCTCATCTCATCTATCGTAATCTATAAATCTTATTCATTTAATCAATCTGGAAAGTCACATCATCAAATTATATTCTTTGTATTTTTCTCTCCTCTCCCTACTCAATCAACAGTACTCATGAAAAAATAGATAATGAGTTGATCTCCATCCTTCCTTCCTTCAGGTTCATGTTTACTTATCGAATCAAATCACGTTGAGCGCCGTATTATACGGAAGGGCGAAAATGGCAAAAGGCTTCAAAAGTAGTGCCGACAAGCATTCAAATCACAATTAGACCGTTACCCTCATCATCTCCCTAATTTTGAAAAACACATGCTCCTCCTACTTTTCCCTCCTCCTTCATTTCCTGCACAAATGAACTTCATCCAACTGTAGAGATCCAAGCTTTTCCGACTAGCGATTCTTCACGACGACTCTAGCAGCTTCTTGCGCCCGAACCCCCTCTTGCCCTGATGCAAGAATTTCTGGGTTCTGTTCGCCGATCCTTGGTTTTCAGGAGCCCAGGCGGGGACGATGGAGGGTTTGGTGTTGGCGGTCTGGTCGATAAGATTGGCTCTAGCATTCGCAAATCACGAATTGGGCTCTTCTCTCAGCCACGCGTTAGGGCTCTGCCCCCGGTTCCAAAGGGCAACACTCCCTCGATCCGGTGGCGGAAGGGCGAGTTGATTGGTTATGGTGCCTTTGGTAGAGTCTACATGGGTATGAACATTGATTCCGGGGAGCTTATTGCTGTCAAGCAGGTAATTAATTTCATTTCTGCTCATGTAATGTTCATATTTCCCGATTTAGGCTGTGGAACTGTTTGTCGATGATTTTGCCTTTTACTGGTGTAGGTTTTAATCGCGGCAAGGAGTGCTTCGAAAGAGAAAACGCAGGTAAAGATCCATGTATCTATTATTTTAGTCTACTATCCCAGATAACAGATTATATAGTGCTTTGTCTAGCAAGAAGCAAATTAAGTAACAATGCATTAAAGGCTATACGGTTATTATGCCTCTATGCTAGTCTTAAGACAACTGGTAGCATTTCAAGTGATTATTATGCCTCTGGCGGACATGGTTGATGTACAATCTCTTTTTATCTTCTTTAATCAGGCTCATATCATGGAACTTGAAGAAGAGGTGAAGCTTCTCAAGAATCTTAAACATCCAAATATTGTTGTGAGTATATTTCTATTATGCCGGTAATGCGTTGTTTGTCTGATTCAGTGAATACTAACTTATTTCATTATTTAATATTTCAGAGATACTTGGGAACTGCTAGGGAGGAGGATTCCTTGAATATCCTGCTGGAATTTGTACCTGGAGGATCTATCTCATCACTCTTGGGGAAATTTGGATCCTTCCCTGAGTCTGTAAGTAATTATTACTTCCTAACAAATATTGAAACTCTAATAAGTTGTAACTCTGCTGCTGCTTCATGAGTATAATTTACTGAACAGGTAATAAAAAAGTATACAAAACAACTCTTACTGGGTCTTGAGTACCTTCACCAGAATGGAATTATTCACAGAGATATTAAGGTGGGTACCCTTACTTTCCGGGTCAGAAGTCTCTCTCTCTCTCTCTCTCTCTATATATATATATATATATATATATATCAATCTCTCATATGTTGGTCAATGGATTGTTTGATACAGGGTGCAAACATTCTTGTTGACAATAAAGGATGCATTAAACTCGCAGACTTTGGTGCATCTAAGAAAGTTGTTGAGCTGGTATGGCATTGTTGCCCCTATTAATTCATATGCACTTGGAAGCTTCTTTTCTACCTTCTCTGTGACCTTGACATGTAAAGTTTGTGGACTGTTATAGGCTACCATGAACGGTGCAAAATCAATGAAGGGTACTCCATATTGGATGGCCCCTGAAGTTATTCTGCAGACAGGGCATAGCTTGTAAGTTTATAAACGTCTCTTGATCAAACATTGATCATATGTGTTTAAATATTTTTCTAAATAATGAATTTTAGAATGCTTATTTTTTTGAAATATGTATATAAGGAGAAGGAATCAATTTAACTAGGTTAATTGAATTACCTTGCAATTTATAACACGGAAAAACTTTTTGTTGTGAGACACGGCTGTCATATATTGAAAGAAAACTTTTGAATTTTATTTATCTTCCTGCAGTTTAGAACCTGAAAGTGTCCATGTAGGTATGTAAGACAGTAAAATAATGTTAGTTACTCCCTTGTTAGCTTTTGTTTATATTGAAATCTGATGGGGAATTGGTAGTATGAGATACCAAGTCCTACATTGAGTAAAATGGGATGCTCGATGGAGTACAGCTAGCTTTTGCAATAGGGTTCCCCATCATTCATACTTAGGCACCCATCAAGTTCTTCCCCCTTCTTCGAAGGATGGGTTTCCTATGTATCCTTGGATAGCATTGTATGTGTTTAGTAATAGTAAGTTTATCTGTTTTATCAGTGCTGTTTAAAATTTTGGCTGTTTCATGGTTTCCCTTTTTCTTCTTTGGACTGTGTATATTTGATAGAATAGTGTGATTGTGATTTATCATTAAGGAATGGAGATATTGAGGGGCCTATTGTACTTTATTCTGATCATTAAATTTTTTGGACTTTTGGTTTGTGATTTCCTAGCTCTGCTGATATTTGGAGTGTGGGATGCACCGTGATAGAGATGGCAACAGGGAAGCCTCCATGGAGTGAACAGTTTCAGGAGGTACTTACTTGAATGTCAATTAGACAGTTATCTAACTGATCATTGACTTTTATGATTGCTCTCTCTCTCTCTGTGCCTCTTTGACTTAGTTGTCGAAGAGTTTGTTTACTCCAACTACTATTTCTTTCAGGTTGCTGCTCTTTTCCATATTGGGACAACTAAATCCCATCCACCCATACCTGACCATCTTTCTGCTGAGGCAAAGGATTTTTTGTTAAAATGCTTGCAGAAGTACATGCCATAAAGACTCTCAACTATCCTTTAGTCATTTTGCTCCATTATTTTACTCCGATTCCTTCTATTTTTTATAGAGGCAGTCCTAGACACTATTATACCTGAGTGTGTCAATTTATGTTAGACTGTTCTAGTTTTAATATCCTTGAATGTGTGGTGGCAGGGAACCGGATCTAAGGCCTTCTGCATCAGATTTGTTACAGGTAAAATTCTGCACGACATTGATCTCTTTAGCTTACATATGTAATATAGTTTTGGCAACATAAACATAATCACATTAGCTTGTTTTTAACTTAGCTTTCACTTGTAATCATAAAAATGATTCTCATAACGATATCATCTGCAGCATCCATTTGTCACCTGTGAGTATCAAGAATCCAATCCCACATTACGCAGTTCCATTGTGGTTAGTATCACTACCTTGGGTCAATATGATGGTATTTTATTTTGCCATGACTTCTCTTATTCTTTTAAACTTTAAATATTAGGAATCTTGCAAGAAGATGGTGACATCTGAGACGGATTCTAAAATCTCGTAAGTGTAAAGTTTGACATTTTGGTACCTTTTATGAGTTCAGGCTACTAGATACCTTTTGGTTACGCAGTTTGGGTTTTGTCAGGGGAATAGGTCTCAAGGATGTTTGTCAAATGGGTAGCATAAGATGCTCATCTGTGTCTCCTGAGGCTCTTTTAAAATCAGATTTCTATCGAGGAACAAGCAATTATGATGATGATATGTGTCAGATAGATGACAAAGATGATCTTTTTGTTGATGCATCAGTAAAATCTAAATCTCCCATTTCAGATGATATAAAGGTTTTTTTTTTTTTGTCCTTCCATTTTTTTATGTTTAATGGTTAACTCCATGCTAATAATAAGATGCTATGCTCATTGTATCAGAGTTTTAACCCTATGTGTGAACCTATGGATGAATGGCCATGCAATTTCGATAAAAGTCCAGATTTGGAGAGAAAGGGAACAGACTTGTCTCCTGATCAGACAATGAGAAGCACTGAAGCATCTGAAAAAGTGGAGATTAAATTTTCATTTCCGAGTGAGCCTAAAGGAGCTGATGACGATGAAGAAGTCACTGAGTCAAAAATTAGAGATTTTCTAGATGAAAAGGTATTATTTTGAACGTGACATTATTTTTTAGTGAATTGTTGACGAGGCCACTCTCAATTCAGTATGCTAGATAGTTGATATTTTTATCTATTTGTTTGCCTTCTTGAGGTGTGGCAAGTATAACATTTTGTTCTTGTTTTAATTGATTGGCAATAGGCTCTGGAACTGAACAAACTCCGAACTCCTCTTTATGAAGAATTCTTTAGCATATCGAACGCAGTTGTTCCTCCCATACCTGTTTCAATTGCGCACAGTGAAGTGGTTTCAGAAGTGTCAAATGTAACACCAAAAAGCAGGTCACCAAGTCAGGCTAGCAGACGATACTCAATGGCTGAGGCTGCTAATATCGCCAGGCATGGAAGTCATTACAAGAATCAATCTAAAGTTAGTTGTGCAAATAGTCGGCCATTGCAGGAAATCCACCCATCTGAGCTTAACGAATGGAAAGAGACACTTCAATATGCTAAGTTGGAATCATTTAGTGCTAGGTACGCATCTAATGTTCGATACTGGTTTTAGCTCTACTTTCCAAATAGAACTCAAATCAAAGAATGGGAAAAATTTTATGTGCAGCCCAACTTTCTCAGAGATACGAAGGAAATGGAAGGAAGAACTTGTTGAAGAGCTTGAGAGGAAGCGAGGTAAGTTTTCATTCTCTTTAACCGTTAAAAAATCCAATGTTCCTTTGGTTTAGCATATATGAGAACAGTTAGTTGGTCCATTTAGAATACTCACGGCCCCATGAGATTATAGGTACAATCAATTTCCTATGCTTTTAAATATCTTTGGAAATAAGAAAAACATATTTACAGAATTTAGAAATCTTGTTGTTTAAATGGCAAGAGCTTCTGGCTTTATTTGCGAGTAAAAGAACAGAACTGAAACTCTACTCTTCCCTTATTTCCCTTTATTTTGCTTGAAAGGGTTTAATTGTCTAAGATTTCAAGACATGAATGTTTTTCCTAGTTTAAACTGAATTATTATGGGTTAGGACTAGCCTTTCCATTTTTAGAGGCCACGATTACATCTGTTAGCCCCTTCTACTTCATTCTTGTTTCTAAAGATTGATGCCAGATAACCCGACAATAAAAATATATACACATTACTAAGTAATCAAGTATTCGATAATATCGCACCATATAACTAGTAGAGGTAGCCATGTTTTCTCAAAGATTTGAGCAAAGGAGATTTTGACTTGTTGATGCAGCTCACTATTAAATGTTTATAGTTTTTACTTTGGAGTAACTGCTGCTACATCTACCGTCTAAAACTCTACTTGATGAGACTGGAGCCTCATGCACTGGGCCTTATGCATTGGGCCGCTTTAAATTTAACTTGCTAATAAATGATTAGTTTCTACCTCAAGTTTCCAGGCAAAATGTTGATTTTTTACCCTGGAAAAAAAAAACACTTAAAACAAGAAGTGCATATTTGTCAATCTAAAGCTGTATTTGTGTGGTTTGGTTCCCTTCAGTTTATACTCTTGACTTGTCTCTTTTTGAAAATGAAAATGCTTGTATTTATTGCAAACGTAAATTTGTTGACTACATATTGCAGAGATGATGCGTCTGTCAGGCTCAGGCGGGAAGATCACATCCCCAACTGATCGCAATCTTCGTAAACTGACTGAGAGATCACGCTTTGCATTTCCAAGCTAGTCATTCTCTGTCTTCCTTTTCAAGAGGGAGGGGGACTATAAAGAAGGAAAATTTGCATTTCCTTTTGGAATGTTCATGTGTATTATATTATTATTGGTGCAAAATGAAGGCGTACCAATACCCTCTGACCTTGCAATGTCACTAGAAAAACGCTGCATCATCAAAATGCGTTGACTGAGCAAGAAAATCTGAAATTAGCAGTATATTTATTTCTTGGGCTTACCAATTTTTGTCTATGTATTTCTGCGGGATATGCATAGAATTTCTTGAGTTATGTATAAAATATATCAATGTGTAATAGAATGAGCGGAAATAATGTACTATGCCATTTAATATGATTTTATTTACCCCCAACAAATGATGTTTTTTTGGTTGCACCAACAAATGATTTTTTTTTTTTTATGAGAAAAAGTTTTGGAGGGGTTCGGCCTCAGTCCCCCACCAAAGTCAGAGCACGGCCCCGGGCTCTATGAGCACTTACTGAGGACTTACGAAATCGCCTACCAAAGGAATCCTAACGACGGCAAAGGGGATCGAACCCATGACTCAAGGGCTTAGTCCTGGATCTCTTACCATCTATGCCAACTCTCATTGGCACCAACAAATGATGTTGGAAACGAGTAAGTGTGAATGTGATTGCACACTATTCAAAGCCCAAAATTGAGGTAGCCCTATTTTAACAAAACCTTGTGTGTTACGCAGTTTTACTCGAATATTGGGTTGGCCTTATTTTATTTTGGTAAGGACTTCTATGTTTAAAGATGATGGAAACCCTGGTTAGAAGTAGAATCATATCTGAAAGAGACTATTATAATCATAAGCGTGAGGGAAAAAGTCGTACATTAAAATAAGATTGAATTTAATAAGAAATACTGCCTCCGGTCCTAATTATAAGACCTAGTTGATTTTTTAAAAAAAATATTAAGGAAATTAAATAAGTTACTTAATTATTTCATTTGTTGTGTATCTTTAGATTATATATAAATTTATTGGTCAAACTAATTAGTTTAAAGAAAAATATAAAAATACAAATACTCTAAAGTAGTAATTTAATTAACTTCTTTAATCTCTCTAAAAAAAATCAACTAGGTTTTATAATTAAGACCGGAGGAAGTATATAAGATGGAATGACTCCCAGGTTTAAAATTTTATGTTGAAATGAAGGGTTGAGCCCACGTATATACATACAATTATATACACATAATCTCCTATTTCCAGGCCTATTAGTTTGAATTCTTCACCCTTTTAAGATATCAACGTTCAGAGAAGCACATGGGGAGGTCATTTCATTCAAATTCATATTTACGTTCTAAATGCATTTGATTGAGGGCCCCACCATCTGCATTCTCTGTATATTTAAAGGTACTGTCATTGTCTGTAAAGCATCAGTAAATCACCAAACTAATTTGCAGATCGACAATCCGGAAAAGAGTTTGTCTTGTGACCCTTTAGGTACTAGTTATTCTCATGTTAATTAACAGTTTTAGGGATGGCCAAAAGTCAAAAACTCGAGAATATACTGTTCCTTCACGGCCAGTCACAAGTTTCTACATACTCCCTCCGATACTCAACCTAATGGTTTATTAAGGAATTGATACGATTCTAAATATAAAATATATTTTATATTTCTGTCAACTTTTTTTTTTTGATATATTTATATTGATGTTGCATCAACAATTATCAAGTAAAAGAAGGATAAATGGAATTAAAAATGATAAATAGAGTATTTTAAATTAACTCAATTAATTTTCTTAATTTAAATAAATATATTTTATATTAAGAATTAGAGAGGTTACATATTAAAGAGGCTCTATAAGATGTGAGCTGAGTAATCCAACTCACCTAATTTTATTCAACAAGAGAGACAGAAAGAAAGGCTCCACAAGATTCTAACAGAATTGACTGAATTATTAATGATTCAGTCCAAAGATTTTGTTCCGTCTCTATTTAGTCTCCCAAAAACATATCCTCTCATCAATCTAACATCCCACGTTTATAAAGATAAAATCATTAACTTACAATCTGTAGAATGACCAGTGTAGGTCGTGAAGGGACAAGGAGCTATTCTTCTTCTTCTTCTTCTTCTTTTTTTTTTAAGACACCAACTAAACTAACCAATACGTTCTTTTGTCCTTTTTATAAGGTACTTGCATGTTTTTAACGTGCATCTAATTTATTTTTTTATGTCTGCCCTTATTTAATAAACGTAATGGGAAAGAATAATAATTTATAGTATGATATTTGAGTTTAGGGTAGTCAGTAAGGTGATATTAAAAATCACTTGAATTTTAGGACAACTTTAATGTTTTTAACTGATTTTGTTAGTTTGGGAGAATTATTAGCCAGTGCCTTAATTGAGTATTGAATAAAATACTTTAACCACCCCTCTGTTTTATTTTAATTACATAGATCTTCCCTCTATTTTGAAAACCCATATAGACCTCCCTTAAAACTAAAATTATGTTACACAAACCTTCCTTATATTTTGAGATTCTATTTCCACCAACTCAAACCGTTAGTTGACTATTAAGTTTGACTTTTGAACTTTTGTTTTACCAAAATATTCTACTTTAACATTAGAATTATTTTAAAAATATCTATGTATGTGGAAAAAAAATTTATATCACCAAATTTTTATCATAATATATTTTTTAAAATTTCTAATATGTTAAAAATTTATGAATTTTGAGATTATAAAATTTATAATTGTAATTTTTTACCATGTTAGTTAAAATTTTATTTATTTTAAGTTTCTTAAATTACTAAAAATATATATCAAATATATTATTTTCTATCAAATATAATAAACTATATATGTTTGAGAAATTTTATTAAGTCATTTAAATTTAAATTTTAATATTTTTTCTACAAACATTTTAAAAACTTACTTAAAATTTTTAAAATTTTTTGATATTTACAAGTTGTCAATTAAAATTTAGGAGTTAGCATTAAGGGTAAATTAGTAAATAAATTTTATAAATTTCAATTAAAAATATATTTTTAGAATCTTTTTACAATATTCTTAACAGAGTTAAAGGTTTGGACTTAAGTGCATGTTACAAAATGGAAAGGAGATCTATATAATTAAGACAAGACAAAAAGGTGGTTAGAGTATTTTACTTTAAATTTAATTGACAACTTGTAAATATCATAAACTTTTAAAAATTTACCTAAGTTTTTTAAATGTCTGAAGAAAAAATATCAAAATTTAAATTTAAATGATCTAATACAATCTCTCAAACATATATAGTTTATTATATTTGATAAAAAATAATATATTTGATATATATTTTTAGTCATTTAAGAAACTAAAAATAAATAAATTTTTCATAAATATGGTAAAAAATTAAAATTATAAGTTTTATAATTTCAAAATTCATAAATTTTTAACATATTAGAAATTTTAAAAAATATATTAGGATAAAAATTAAATTTGGTGATATAATTTTTTTTTTTTGGCCCATACACATATATATTTTTTAAATAATTCTAATGTTAAAGTAGGGTATTTTGGTAAAACAAAAGTTCAAAAGTCAAACTTAAGGATCAACTAATAGTTTAGGTGAATGAGAATAAAATCTCAAAATATAATGAGAGTTTATAGGAGTTTTCAAAATAGAGGGGAGATTTATGTAATTAAAGTAAAATAGAGGGGTGGTTAAAATATTTTTACTTTTGATTATTTGAATCTTCATGTGTTACTCGCGGGTTACAAGTGATTTGTTCACGTGTTTCCCACAGATTGAGCACAGTTTCGGACCCAGCTTGCCTTGATTTTTTCCTCCCAGACTCAAAGATTCAAAATATTCTTCTCTCTTTTTCAAATTGGGTGTTTGAGGTCAAAAAAATAACAAAAGCTTCACCTTTTTCGGATTTCTCTCTTTTCAATGATATTGTGCTGATCAACGTTATCAGCATGATGAACCCAACAAGGGGAAAAAAAACCCGAAAATGATGGTAATTAAGCATGTCATCATGAAAAAAGGCAATTATATTTATATATTCGGCCGAATAAAAGGCAATTTCTAGACTTGAAAGCCCTAAATTTTCGGGGATATCATCATGAAAAGATCCATTTCAGAGTGCAACAAAGATTAAAGGATATGAAAATATGTCATTCTGTAAGATTCCAGATCGACAAAAAGCTTAATTGTCGGTTAATAATTACTGTTTGATAAATTTAAAGGCGATATATTTCTTTGTTTGTAGAATTTCATCATGAGACTTTTGTCTCCTGTGATCAAAACTTCCGTTCTTAATTTTAGTAATAGTATTAAGAGAAAAGTATTTCTCCAGTTATTAGACATAAAATTATCTCCAGTGACTTAAAACTATGTTATTTTAGATTAATGAAAGGTGTATTTTATTGGGGCATTCGAATTTGTATTATTTAATATTGAAGATCATTGATATACATTATACATATGAAATTAAGCAAAATATTTTTCTTTTTGAAAAAATTATCATTGATAAAAATACATTGTATATATATAATTAGGTAAAATGGAAACTTTCTTGCGAGGGCACTTGCCCCAACACCTATAATGTAGGTCCGTTATTGACTATGGAGTTGTCGGATGGAAAAATTAAAGCATATATCACTCTAATTCTATTTATAAGTCCCTTTTGACTAAAAAAATTTGGTCTTATTTATAAGTCTCATTTGACCAAATAAATGAGATTATGACAATTTTACCCATATTAATTGTATCAATGAAAATAGAGAGAGAAGAAAAAGTTGAAAGCCTTCAATCGTAAATGAGGGTAAAGTTGAAAATTCATCTCATAATCATTGAGCTAATTACCTCTCCTTGGTATGTGTGATTTGGTCAAATAAGACTTATAAATAGGATCAGAATGATATATATCGTGGCCTAAATTATTAAATTTTCTGATTAAAATATAATAAATAGAAACTATAAGACATAATATAGTTGACACTTAGCCGGATTTCGTAAATATTTAGTCAGGAATTCGATCATTGTGGTTTGTATGAAGAGAGTCTTGTGGATTGCACTAAAACACTTCAATCAGAAAGAAAGTTAATAATTGGAGGGAATTAATTTTCCCCCTCCCGGTCCTGGGTTCGATCCCTACTCCCCTATCGCCTTGTATAAAAAAAAAAAAAGAAAATTAATAATTGGAGGGAATTAATCACTGATAGATATATATTCGGCCTAAGCCTACCAAAAATATATTATGCTTTATTTTTTTGGCCTTCATGAAGATGCTATGTGATTCAACACCTTTTTGAAAAATCATTTTTTAATATTGTTGATCGAAGAGCTTTTGTGACAATCATAATGCAATATTAAATCTTTTGTATCCCAGCAAAACAACAGTAGGACACAGAAAAACGGGAAAAACCAATGAGATATGGTGGTCAAAATCGTGGGTAAATTAAAGGCGATCCAAAATGTTTTTTCAACAACCTATGAGTAGTAAATTAAAGCTATAGACAATCAAATCATAGGTTGATTAATCTTGCCATCAGTACGATATGTTGAGAAGAATATCGTGTCATGATTCTCATGAATATGCTTAAAACCTGTCACATACCATTGGAAGGAAAAAGAAGGAAAAAAATCTGTCTGATGATTTGCTAAGCGATAATATCCCACTATATATTCCTGTCAATATATAACACATCTCACTTCTTTTGAAGACAATCACAAGTGCGTCCATTTGTGTGAGCTCATAGATAGAACACTGATGGCCGGCTATGATGGGAATATATATATATATATATATATATATATGTTTGTTTTGTTTTGGTCCAAGCCTGTTCTTCAAAGAGACAATAACTGTGTGTGTGTGTGCATGGACAAGAAAAAATTAAAGGGTGGTCCAAATCAGTGTACGTGGTATAACCAAAATCACCCGCATAGATAAAGTTTATTATTTTTAAGATTGCAATTTCAAAGCCACAATCGTATAAAGTAACATGTCCCTATAGTGATAAAGATACCAATACTAATGCATGTGTACATAAATCTTTCTCTTGAACCAGAGAGAGGTGTTAACTTTTGTGTGTGTTAGTGCTCTCTATTTATCTCCATGCTTATCCATTTGGATAGTGATGATCGAAGAAGGAAGGGCTTGTAATTTCTGCCATAGAAACTGAATACCTAAAAGGGTCTGAGACCTTTTCTTTTTTTTGAGCACTTTGAAATAATAATCCGGTCACCTTTAAAAAAAAAAAAAAATTGGCCGGATTTTCTGTGTGTGTTTTAAATATGGTTAAGAAACATACAACGTCGTCCTCCAATAATTGGTCAAACGCGCGAGTGGGGGTTTTTCTCTTTCCAACTTTAAATGTATTGGCAGTGTGTATACAGTAATTTTCAAAACACACAATCCTTGGCCAATTAACGACTGAATAAGTTGACTTTTCCTTTCCATTCTTGTCCCCTTTTGGAGTGGGTGAATGTGTCATTGGGGCCCACAGACTCCTCTTTGAACCAAGGAAGATGATGAACTGCTTTTGTGACAAATCAAAAGTTGTTCCCTTTGTTGATGACGCCATGGCTGGTTACACCCACAAGAATTAATGGCAAACAATATTTATTACTCTATCGAATTGTATCAGTTGCTTCCTATATGCTTTGGAAATGGAACAATTAATATATTGTGTAAGCTCTAGGATTTATCGTCAGACCTAAATTTTTTTTTTTAAAAAAAAAACTGTGCATGAAAGCAAAGGCACCAAATAAACGTGGCACGTTCGTCTCTTCTGCTATATATATATGTTCAGTAATGAAAGTTCGTTTCTTCATAAAGGTTGAGATTGGATGTTTATTTGCCATTAAAAAGTCGCAGCTCACACTCATTGAATTGTCTTCTGTGCAAAAGCTAAGTGATATATGAAGACAATCAATATATCTCAAAATATACCATATATGATTTGATATTATAATATGATGATTATATTATTTGAATATTTTTATTTTAAATGTTAGTTAGAGATACAATTGTTACAATACTCTTCATTAGGGCACTCATAATTTTAACATGTATATATATGTCTCTAATCTACCAATGAAAGGTGTGCAATTCATTCCTATTTTAATATTTTACATCACACACACACAAATTATTGCTTGCTTTTGGCTTTGGCAGTGTGCTTGTTAGTTTGGTCGGATAATATATATATATATATATATATGAGAATGTGAGAACTGGGTCCCTCTCAAACGTCCCTAATTTGGTTATATATATAATATATAATGGTCTCAGAGAAGAGCAAGTTGGAAGTGCAAAGTTGTAATATTTTTTATGATCCTTTTGTGGGTGCACAAGTAGGTGTTATTTCACAACTGGCTTTCCAAAACTTTTGTGGAAGCAAAGAAGAAAGTGATGTTTCCATTCAAAAACAAAAGAAAGGAAAGGAAATGGAAATTAAAGGTTTTTCCCAATGCTTAACTAACAAGAAATTAAAACCAGCTCAGGCATCTCCACTCAGATCTTCTTCCCAACCTGTCATTATTCACACATATGTTCATTTCCCTTGCACACATACGTGGCCCCATGCTATTTGCTTGTTTTGGCATTCTGGATTGGATCGAATGATCAAATCCAATGATTTCGTGGACTGCATTGACTCAATGCTTCTGCTTTTTTGAAAATTAACAAAAAAAGAAAAAAAATCATAGAGAAAAGGGAAAAAAAAGCTCAGAATATGTTCAGCAGATTCTTTAAGCCCACAAAATTTTTCTTTTACATTGTGTCTGCCTTTTCATGTATGGCATTGGCAGTTTTATAACTTTTTGTGATACATAAATATACCCTACGCATATCTGGAATTTCAAAAGAATTTACCCAGAGAGCTTACATTGAACTGTGACTCAGAAATGACCAGTATATCCGAATGATAGTACGTAGGGCTTGTTTGGATTTGCTTATAATAAGCACGTTAACATAAGTTGTAATAAAACTCATCTCACATTTTTATTTTATAAACCATATACAATTATGATGGAAACGTCAGTTCGGCTTCATGCCAATCCAAATGAAACAAGCACAACAATTTATCAAAAAAGAAAAAAAGCAGGAAAAGGACAATATAATCCAGAGTGAATGAATCATGGTCCAAATAAGCAAAGTAATCATGAGTGAAAGTAGAATTGCAGATATATAATTGGCTATTGAATCTGTACATAACTCTCTCAAGTTCTCTTTATATTGATATCAGATACAGATATACGGATTATAATGTAATATTATCGGACTTGTTTGAGATACCGGTGCAAAAAATGATTTATGAAAAAATTAAATTGGGTAAAAGTCAGATTGCGAAATGTGATTTATGTTTAAATTAACAGTAGTATGAGTAGTTTTTGTGATTTAAACTTCTAGTCAGCTTGAAATACTTTTAAGGGTACTGATCGATACTAAAAATATATTTCAGGATATCGAACGGTACTAAAAAAAATGTCTCATGATCTTGAGAAAATTATTTTTAGTAGCAGGAAATACTCTAAAATATTACTTTAACCTTATATATATATATATAGATAGATAGAGAGAGAGCATTGACTGAGGAGGAGAAGCTAGCATAAGTGGATGAAGTTTAAAGGGTCAGAGAGAGAGAGAGCATTGACTGAGGAGGAGAAGCTAGCATAAGTGGATGAAGTTTAAAGGGTCTCCCGCGGCTTCAAAGTCGAAGGACGCGTTGCATTACATAGAAAAGATAGGATTTTTATGATTTAGTTTTCGACTTTTAGAACAGAGTCACAGATATGTAGGTCCCCCCAAACTGGTACGACAAAGATACGAATCCTTTTGAGCATTTATTCTTGTGTACCATAACATTTTTAGTACTCCTGAGTTTTGTACTCTCTTTGCTTCGCGTGCGTGGTCTCCAAAAGGGTAAAATTTCCTGTAGCATTTGAAGCTTTCATCTTTCATTTGCTGAATTTAATTTTAATGTATTGCCTCATTTCTTTAATATAAAATCTACTTTTTTTTATCATGAATATAAAATCTACTTCAATAAATAAATTAGTAAACTACAAACTAAATTTTATATTTAGAATATAATAAATTTGGAGAGTTAATATGGATGTTTTTCATAGATTATATTTAAGTACTATATGTCACATGTATAATGTATTGTATTTCTTTAGTGGTGAGTAAAGTCATCGTTAAAGTGCATGCTTACATTTGGTAATTAATAAGGAATCTCAAATTTACTTGATTGAGATCAATCCATTTTTGTTGAACACGACAGAGAACCAAAGAAAGAAAAAGGAAAGGAAAGAAAGAAGATATGTTGTGGAATCCGTACAAAACTGCAGATTTGAATGAGAGGAGAATCAAATCTTTGTTCCTGTCCGTTGTCAATTTTTCCCCGTGAGAATTAGATTCAGCAAAACAATTATTTGTCCGAAACTAGCCACGTTAATATTTGAACCAAATTTAAGTATTGTGATGCTTTCTTTAAATATTAACTCTCTCAGTATATAACTTCTTTCATCCACACTACAATCCGAGATACATATAGATTGGATCCATCACATTTAATCTAATTATTGTTGTCACACAATAATCAATTAATATACTACAATTAATATTCTACCTTATTAATATAAGAATTCAGGTTTAGATTTCTCTCATTATCCCATTTTTCTTTTTCTTATCATAATCTCATATGCACCATTAGATTAAAACAATATATGATTCAAAGTCAATATTTCATAAAATAATTTATATAAACATAAATAAGTAAATTTAAACTCTTAAAATATAATTTATACCTTCATAATCGTAATCCATAAAAAATAAATACATTTTAATTTATAAAATATTATTATAATAATTTTATAAAATATTAAATCTAAAAAATTCATTTCATAGATTGACCTTTTATAAAATATTATTATCATAAATTAAATATTAAATTTTATTTAATTTGTATGGATTGCAATTATGAATGCTATATATTAGATTTTAAAAGTTTAAATTTACTCATCTATGCTTATATAAATAATTTTATAAAATATTGAATTTAAACCATATATTATTTTAATCTAATGGTGGATATGAGATTACGAGAAAAAAATGAGAAATGAGACAAACCCAACTGTAGTTGATTAATTTGGGAAGATTAAGAAAATTAGTTTAGTTACTTATAATAAATATATATTATATTTTCTAAAATGTCATCTTTCATTATAATTACTTTTGGATAAAAATTTCTTAATGTGTATAGTCATTATGGGTATTTTTAAAAAAAATACTGTTCGTGTACTCTAGAGACACTTGTCTTTATATTGTTAAGGACTGGAGGTGGTAGCAATATATAAAGCCGCGGGCGCATAAGAATTGCCTTGCATGGGACACTTGCTTCTTCTCTTTCTCTTTAAGCAAAACTAATTAAAGTAGCTAGGGGGACCCAAACTCAAAAAGTTAGCACTTATAAACACATGATTACATGTAAATTTTATTATTTATTACTATCACGGTTCTAAATATAGGAGGGGGTATTATATATATATATATGTGTATAGACATATGTTTGTAAGGTAGTATTTAGTATTGCTCGTAAAGTTTAGATTGAACTATTATATTGATACGTCCAAAATAAGAATAGCTATTATTTTCTTCATTCACAATATTTGAACTCTCAAAACTTTAAACTTGACATAATCACGTGCCATTGGACTTGATGCTTAATTATATTGATTTGAGAACTGTCTGGTATTAAATATGAGCACATCTTCTTATGGGGATTTCAATCTTAGAACTTCTTTCCCTAAACCAAACCCCCTTTGGTTTCAGGGTTTTTCACTCTGGTCCCCCCCCCCCCCCCCGGCGGTTGGTTCCAGGTTGCTCTTTATGAAAAACCAAAAAGATGCTAATGGAAGATGAGATAAGCAAACTATGCAAAAGTGCTTTATGATTCTACCAAACACTGCTAAAATAATACCACGCACGAGGGTCCATGGAAATTAAATTACAGGCGAAGTGGATCATTTAATTTACAAGTTAAATAGCTCAATGCAAATATGAAATCAGCTTGTACTATACTATATAATTAAGCTTATCCAAAAATTGAAAAGCTGTCCTATAATATAAACTTATATAAAATATTGTAATAATTAAGTAATATACAGCCCAACCATACATTAAGCAAGTAATTTAATTATATTGACGATGGTAAATATGATAATATATATTTTTTAGGTCTGTCGATTCCCTTTCGACCTCCCTGAGCTTTATCTCGGTTATAATATATAACGAACTATATGTTTTTTTTCCCGGCAAAGCCTCCCGTTGTTTAAATAAAAATTTATTTATAGAGTACTTTCTCTGAACCTTATTATAAAGCATCAACTAACAAGTGTATCTGGTATTTTTTATAAGGCACTTGCTTATGTTTCCAAAGAGCATTAAATATTTTTTTTTCATGTGTGGCCATAATTAATAACGGTAGTGATAAAGAGTAATAATTAATACTACCTCCGGTCCTAATTATAATACAGGAAAAAGTTTATAGTGTAATTATTTGTACTACAAATTTTGTCCTATAATTAGGACCAAAGGGAGTATAATATTAGAGTTTAGTATAATTAGTAAGAGAAATATTGAAAATTACTTAAATTTTAGGACAAACTTAATGATCTTAATCGTTTCTATTATTTACTGGAATTATTAGTTAGTATCTTGAAAGAGTACGTACTCAGTGCTGTATAATATATAGTCCCACACAAGGAAAATGCTTTTAAATAAAACAACTATTTCTTCATTGATTCATATTCATACAAAATTCAATAGGATATTTTTACATTAGCTGTTGAAGCCTAACACAACCCTCATCCTTTCCTCAGGCTTAGGATTGTGTATAAAACATAGCCAGAGTTAAAATGCTTATAAATAATTAAGTTAAACTGACATACTTTTTTTTATTTGCAAAACTACTGTATACTTTAATTACTTTCATCAAGGCAAATTTTCATATTGTATAAATATTTTAAAGTAACATAACAAAATTTAATTGTAGACTAAATAATGTATGAAAAAACCTAGATACATAAATTTCAAAATAAGTTTAAAGTAACGATTTTTTTTTCTTAATATTTATTGTTCTAGTTTTTATTTTATTTTTTGCCAGCATTAAACTGAAGGAAAAAAATAATGACTGCGATGGTTCACTATTTTGTGTTTAGTCATTTTTGGCAAGCAACCCCATCGCACAAGATTTTTGCTGCTTTTTTTTTTTTTTTTTTTTAAGAGGGGAAAAAAAAGAGAGCATCTGCACCCGGTCATGCGTGTCTCCCTTACGCGAACTAATATGCAAAGAAAAAAGAGACTGGGGATGAAATAAAAAAATCACATCAAAATTCTAATTATGCAAAATAATATCAGAAAAATTTTGTTACTTATCAATTGTGGCTTTTTTACTTGTCAACTATGGCTTTTTTTTTTTTTTGGTCAAACAACTATGACTATTTCACTTATCATTAACAAGCTATGAAATTTGTTTAATATTATATTTTTAGTTGGAAACTTGGTGTGATTTTTCCTGAAAAAGCCTACTATGACACCTCTAATACTGCATCACATGCTTATTATAAGATGTTCGTTTCTTTATGTTTACACTATCGACAATGTTTATTTTATATTAAGGATAGGGGTGGTGCCATTATTATATGACACATTATTGATGGTGCTCCATTTAACAATTACTAAGTAGAGCACTGATTACATTTTTTTAGTTTAGTACTGCTCGTCACAAGTGTAATTATATAAGTTGAGACAAAACCTTTCTTATATAATTATCTTGTATATTATAAATACGGATGAAAAAGTTGCTAAAGATTCAATCGTCATTTCAAACAAGTTATAAGATTGTACCTATTTAAATTCTTATTAATTACATATTCTATGATTTGTTGGATATAATTTAAAATACTAAATATCGAGAATCACTATGAAATTCCAATCAATCAATGTAATTTGAAATTTTTTTACAATGAATGAGGAGCAGGTAATTACAAGTTTTGATGCAGGGGAAAAAAAAAACTTATCCATGATGCACACTTCTTATTGAGAATGAAAGAGTGGCTAAACCAGTCAAATGTGAAATAAAAATCATGACATGTGGAGCATTGTGGGGCCTAATGAACACTTTAACTAACGAATTCTGAATGAGAGTTAATAACAATTCTGAATGAGAGTTAATAACATTGTGCCAGGTGCCCCTCATTTCAAACTTCGTATGTATTTTTATCACTTAAAAAAACTTTATGATACCTACAAGTTTGTTTTTCAATTTACCTCTTTGTTCTATTAATTATGGGTAAACTTACCAATCACCTTATAGTTTAATGACATGAAAGTTCATTTATAAGTGAAAAGTCGCAAATTTGATCCCACTTATAATTTTAGCTTGATATTCTATTTCATTTAATTTTTAGAGCAAGACTTAACCGCTATTCCCTAGTTAGGATGAGATGGATAGAGTTGTCTCATGGGGGAGCATTAAGAAATCAGCAAGCTTTGCATGCATACTTGCGGAATGCAATGAGTTCTCTGTTTTTATGGCCGTTGTGGATATGTAGTTTCCAAGAAAGATGTAGATCAGACAGAGAGAGAATAACGATAATAACTACCAACCACAAGCCATAGCTTATATGGAAAACCTCAAGAGGGAGGGGAAAAAGTCCTAATTATAAAAGTTAGTTGACTTTTTTAAAGAGATTAAGGAAGTTAATTGAATTACTTTACAATATTTTTATTTTTATTTTTTTTCAAATTAATTAGTTTAATTAATAAACTAATATATAATCTAAAAATACACAATATATGAAATGATTAAGTAAATTATTTAACTTCTTTAATTTCTTTAAAGAAAGTCAACTAACTTTTATAAT
The DNA here is from genome assembly GCA_034222035.1 of Acacia crassicarpa. NCBI lineage: Eukaryota > Viridiplantae > Streptophyta > Magnoliopsida > Fabales > Fabaceae > Acacia > Acacia crassicarpa. Next base: position 45,875,613 of record JAWXYG010000008.1, on the reverse strand, counting down.
TAGGAGTGTGATGATATCACATACATAGAAATCCAAAACACAGCTTTAAGTAGTCACACAGAGACGCTCCAAAATGAACATTTCATTATTTTCACTCTCTCCTTCTCTGCACCTACTTGGCCTATCGTACCCTCTCAACCCCTCTCTCTCTTCTTCCTCTCCCTCTTCCTCCTCCTCTTCTTCATCCTCTCCTTCCTCCTCCTCCTTCATTTCGCTTTCAACCTCTTCTTTTTCATCTGCGTCACTATCTTCTTCGTAGTCAAAGCTTGTGCCTTCATTTTTCAAAAGATGGAGGCGGAGGCGGCCATGGTTTCTCTCCGCTTTGAAACACGAAGCACCTGATGGGACCCTCACAGCCTCAATCACCAATCTTCCTCCGTCGCGGTGGGGCCTTACACGTAGAGATTCCGATCCCCTCATAGTCGTCAAAGGAGGTGGAAAATTCTGATTTTTCATTCTCTTACCTCCCAAAACAGGACGCGCCGCCGCCCTTGTTTGCTCCCTTGTCGGAGAATCTCCGGCACCGCTGCCGCTGCGCTCCGACAAAGAACATAGCAGGTCAATGCTATTCCCAGCAATGTCAGTTCCCGTCTCGTTGCCCAGATTCTCAGTACAAAGTTGGAGACTTTTCTCGCTAAGTCTCAATGAAGAGCATTTGGCTTGTGGATGGACATAGATGCTTCCTTTCTCCGATGGTTCTTTGAGGCCGCCATGGCAGACATTGGAAAGAGCTTGAAAGAAGCTCCACCCACCATCCGTATCATTTTTGCTGCTGATTTCTTCAGAATATAGGATTTTAGAATTTGAATCGCAGAAGCTGGACTTGAAGGTAATTAAATCCATGGGCTGAGGCAGAGGATTGGGAGGGGTGAGAGTTTTTGAGCAAGGCAAGGTAAGCCTAAGTGTTTTACTTGTTCTCGACTCGAAGAGTTGAGACTCGTAACATGACTGCGACCCGTGGAGCATTATTGCAGCCATGAAATGAATCAACACAATACCACAAGTTGCTCGTAGTAAGAACAAACCCGTGAAACACCTCAAGGCTAAAACAGAGGAATAGGTAACAGAGTGTTCTGTTTTGTGAAGCAGAGAGAAGTAGGTGAAGTAAAGATGAGATCTTTGAGAGGTTCAAATAGGTGAAAGATAAGAAGGAGAGAGAATGAATGGAAGTGAAGAAATGAGGGAATTGGTATGTTGAAGTGAAGAGGGGCTTGTGAATTTATAGTGCCAAAAAGTGGCAGGTGGAGGATTGTGTCATGCAGGGAAGGGTAGGAAAGGGGATTTCCCGAGTGCCACTTGAGCTATATAATTCTTAATCCACCACACACCACAAATACCAAGTTTTAGAAAAACATGTGTGTGTTGTGTGTGTGTGTGTGAGAGAGAGAGATAAAAGAGGAAACTGTTTTGGTATTTTTTTAATTGACTAAAATTGACAGGATAATAGGTTTTGTACTGAAATTCCTCCTCACATGTGATGTAGGCAGAATTAGGGGATTTGGGAATGGTCTTGTGGGGAAATGAACATGAAAAAAGGAGACGCTGTTGGGGTTTTTCAATTTACCTTTTCTTTTCCAAAAGAAAGCCAACAAAAAGGGGAAGAGCACAAATGGATCTCCCAAATATTTCTTGACAGCGATTGCTCTCTCTGTGCTCATGAGCAGTACATTTGCATCTAATCCATAGTTCTAAACCATATCTATGGTTCAAATACTCTGTGGAGTCAAAACAGAGCTGGTGGCACTGAAACACAAAAAATCAGCCCACAACCTTAGAAAAAAGGTGAAACCTGGTTCATCAAAATGCATATTAACATGATAACATGTTTTGAAACAAACAATTGATTGGCTGGTACATGACAGGAAGACCAAGCGGTACCATCATGAATGATTATGTTACGGGGAAATCAGTGGTGACAATTACTGTATCCACATCCCCTAACCTCAATTTTCATAATAGGTTTTGAAATTAATGGACATGCAGCGATATTCAATCCCACGCGGTATAACGTGTTCAACAACTTTCATCATAACTTGTCCTAAACGAATAATTGAGTGCTAATCGCCTTGATGAAATCCATCCTGTTCAAATCTAATTTTTAATATGTACTAACTTTTTAAATGATAAATTCATTTTTTAGAGCTATAAAATTATTTTTATTTTAAATTTTACCTATATTAAAATAAAAGGTTATTTAAAATATAAAAATTAAATTAATTATGAACTTTCCAATATCAATCTAGATAGTTTAGATTGATGAGTAGTTGATCAGCATAAAATGTGCTCCCTGTCTGGATCTCTTTATATATGTGTGTGTGTGTAGTTCATTTGTAAGTATATCTATGTATGTATATATATTTTCTTCTATTTATATTTAATATAGTTCATTTGCTAAAAAAACAGTGAATTAACGATGAAATTTCGTCAATTGATTGATGACAGTCTATTTTGCAACACGGTACGACCATCAAATTCTATCACTAATCCGCATTTTTTATGGTGATTTTTTAAGTTTCTTGCAAATCACGATATCATGCTATAGGTGTTCGTCAAATCAAATAGATGCAAGTTAAAGGAAAAAAAGACGCATATATCGCCATTTTCTTGTGCCTTAAATATTAGGGATATGATATTGTTACAACATTTTTTTTGTTACAACCAATGTTACTACCACTTTTACACCGTTAGATCAGAATCTCATTTACCTATATAATTTCTCTCTCCTATTGAGATTCTGATCTAACGGTGGAAAAGTGGTAGTAACATTGATTGTAACAAAAAAAAAGGTTGTAACAATATCCTATCCCTAAATATTATGGTCTTCTTGAATAATGTTTTAAAACTATGGGGGTTCATTATTATTTTTATTATGTTCGGATTAGGGTTGATTGATCTCCTTCTTCCTTCAAGTGATGATGATTTATTGTACGGACCAAAAGTTATTTGAAAAGGAGGCGAGTGATTCTCCACTTTATTAGTCACTCTCGTGCTCCTGTCGGCTTCAAGTTTTAACCCATGAATTTCTCTCATCAATGTCCATCTTTTCAAAAAGATCCCAACATTTTCATTATTTTGGCCATCGGCTAATTATGTCTCGTTCAACATATATATAATTACATTCATTATTTACATTTAATTATATTCAACCAATCAGTGATAACCAGATAGGAATACATATATACATATGGAGATTAGGGCGACTTTAAGATATAAAGAATAAAAGGAGAACCCGTAGCTAGGGTTTTTAGTGGAATGAGAATAAGGGCAAAAGAGAGAGAGCCGAAATGCAAGTGGTAGAGATCGACTGTAAACGTAGAAAAGGGAATAAGGACCAGCCCTACAAGTTGAGGCCTTTAAAGGATATACATAACACTGCAACTGAATAAAGCGCACAAGTTAGGAGTACTGATGAGTGAGTTTTCTGACATATAAAACTAACCAAGTGCTATATATGGTGGTGGGTTCGTTGAACAGTCACAGCTGAGTCTATCTATAACCCATACAAATATACCTACTGCGAATTTGATCCTCCAAAATCTTTTGCAGCAAGTTGCCCATTTACACCATAAATATATCTGCACACCTTTTTCTTTGTGCTAGTGCTTCTTTTGGTCTTTTATGTTGTAAATTAAGTCATTCTTGATAAAATTCTTTCAGGGGTTTATTTAATTAGTTAGGAGTTTGTTTAATGAGTATAGACAAGCAAGCATATACATATATAGATTTCTCTTCCAAGTCTGACGGAATTTAAATGAACTGAGGTTTTGGATTCGATCGGCTGTTAGGTTAATTAATTGTGAGTTGGACTGTTTTTTAGGAGAAAAATCATATATTAAAGTATCGAGAATACTTGGTACGTTGGCCACTTTAAGAAAGACGTACGACATTCTAAATATAATCATAAGCCTCACATGAAGCTGAAATATAGGTATTTCCAGAGACATAGAGCTACCTACATTGATCCTTATTGTTGAAAATAATATCCCTGTATATATAAATCGTCAATTAACAGACCAAAATACTTTGATCTTTCTAAATAAGAGTGGTATTGTTATATGAGCCTCATATCCAAGATTGCCTTACAAATAAAGTAGATTTATAAGTATGAAGTGTTCTTCTACCCAACAAGCTGAACTTGTTTTTTAGAATAGACTTTCCCTTTATACATGTGCTCGTAGCATTGGTGGCTCATTGAAAGACCTAACTTTCTTCACAAAGAGGACTACCCATAGAAGGTTTTAGTTGGCAAAACTTCAAGTCATTTTGGAATTTTAGAATCTAGCCATCTATATATATATATAAAGATCATCAACCCAGCTAGCTCATGAGTCATAGAAGGAATTGAAGGTAATGATATTTGCATCGGAATCCACATATAAAATAAGTGCTTGTTCTTTTAATTAAGTAATAATAGAGAACCTTTAACCGAGTATACGTCATGTGCGCCGTTAATTAATTTGGCCTCACTATATATAGCTGGGGCTACTCAAACAATCAAATTGTTTCCCTCTGGTTTATTATTATATGATAAAAGATGACTTTATTGGGAAGCACCGAAGAGAAAAGAGAATCCAATTCATCATAGACATATGAAGACAAATTAAAGGAAGTATTAATTGTTGAACCTTCCCTAGCTACGTCTATGCCTTTTTGACCATGTGTGAGGCTACCTTTTAAATTAATATGTTTTTAAAACCTTCTAATCACATTCTGCTACGTGACCATGCAAGCATGTCAACCATCTAATGGTCACTAGTTAAAATGCCATGTGTCCCATAATATATATATGCACGTCATATTTCCTAAATCCTAAACCCTAATTAGAGATAATAAAAGCTGGTTAAAATCTTACTTGTCGTATATCCACAAATAATACATTTGAAAAGGTCTTTAACATAACATGTGACTGTGGTAAAAGTTCTGATGAAGTCATGGATTAAAATATTCCACCGAATTGAATTAATTGATTTCATCCTTAATCCAGTATGAGTAGTGATTAATTGCATCGAGCCCACGAAATGGCCTTTACAATCTGCACCTAAAAACATCACACCATTATATTTGTGCTTTACAGAGACGTATAAAGACAAGCGTTTTCACAAAGTAGAGATGCTTATTTATTCAAATCTAGCTAATATCAACTGGCATACATGCACATGAAAACTTACGTGTTATTCTCCTAGTGCGTTATATTTCTTAATCAATTACCCACTTTCTTCATTCAATAAGATTCATGTTTTTTTAGGCAAAGCGTACGCATATGTATATATTGGAGGCAATTATACCCGAGAAATTGTCAAATGCTTTATTAAATATGAATACATACCTGCTCTTTAAGTGCGAGAACTCATACCTTAATTCGTCACTCTATGAAAGTATCCCATTCCAATAAAGCCAATCCTATTAGTTTCATGTTTTTTTTTTTTTGGAATTTTGCAGCTTTTTCAAGTTGAGCATGGCATGGACTACCACGATAATATAAATCATGAAGTAAACATACGTACTAGAGGGCATGGTCATCTGGGAAATATGATATAACTATATTTATGTATATTAATACTTCGTAACTAACTATAAATTAAATATTTATGTGTGTGTATCTTTTGATATATGTTTTGTTTTTATTAAGATAATTAAATTTTATTTCATGTTACTATATTTAAAATACCAGGTCTATTTATATGTAGACACAAATCACGGGGCATGTGGAGTTAAGGTTTGGAACTTGTCATCTTCTCTTCTCTCCTTTTTCATGTTTTAGTCATAAGGTTAGCATTTGAATTAATCCAGATTTAGTTTTAATTATACAAAACATTATTTTTTTAGCATTGAGTTGTTCGCATCAAAATATAGCAATTTGTATTTAACTAATTACTTTTTATTGTCATGATTAAAAATTTTAATGATAATTTTATAAAAGACCAAATCTGAACTACTCAAATATTGATCTATTGCCCCTGAAACTATGTCTCACTTATGTGAGAATAAGGTTTTTAGTATGCTAGTATTTTTCTCTCCGAGATGTGTATATATAAATGTTTTGGTTATAAAGTCACATGCTTTCAAATTCTTATATCAATATTTTTTAAAAAAATTAGAAAAATATTACTCCTATATAGTACCGAAATGGATGAAAAGTGGTAAAGGATACGCGTCAGCAAGGGTGCAGGGCAGACAAAAGTGGGGTTAACATGATGGGGCGGTAACCTTAAACATTTGATTATGATGACAACCTTAAACATTACTTCCAATAGACGACACACCTCAATCATCCCTCACATGACATGTCCATTTCCCTTCGACTTTCAATTCATACACCTTCATTCTCTTCACAAGCATGCCCTTCTCTATTATTCTTAGTTAAAATCGCAATTATTATTCTGATCCGATCCTAATTATAAGTTCATTTTCACTCTTTTAAGAAAGAACTTATAAATAGAAGGATAGTGATAATATCTTAAGTCTTCAATGCCAGTATATATGGTAGTGTTATTTTACTGTATCAATGACTGCAGTAATTTTGTACTTAATAAATACAACTATTTGGCGGGGGCCACCTCCTCACATTCTCTTCTTATTGGATCAATTTACCCTTTGCACGTTCTACTCCATGATCTCATGCAGTACTACTTTTATATCACACAAATATTATTGGGCGACATGCCAGCTGATGATGAGATCATGAACAAAAATTACTCAACAATTATTCTAAATCTGCATGATCTCACTCCTTGATTTATTTTGAGGTTGAGAGTGTAAAGGTTAGTTATAATATAATGGAGATTGACATCATACAAGAGATACCTTTGTTATGTTGTAGTTGTAGTATATGTCGGCGGTGAAAAGGCATATTTACAAGCTAACAACAAGAATACATTAACGGTCGACCCTATAGTACTCCCTATATACCTTCTGTATATATAATGTGTGTGTCCGTTCACGAGTTTGAATCCGTGTGAAAATATAGAAAATGTATCATCAATTTGACCTGACAATCATAAAAATTTGACCTAGTTAGAGTAAGCACATGAAAACAAATAAAAAAGATGTGAATAAATTAAAAAAAAGAAAAATTTAGTGCTCGCTCTAAGAAGAAGGTGAGATATATCATCCAATGGCACTGTGACACAAGGATAATAATATGGCCCTCTGCGTCAACCAATTAATAGAGTATATGGAATTTTGATTGACTCCACGACAAATTAAAGAACCAACAACAACAGCCTAGTGTACGTGTTCCACTATATATATATATATATATATATATATATATATATATATATATATATATATATGCCCCCAATTCATAATTAATATTAGTTGCAGTTATAACTCAGCAAACCACTAAACACATCATTTCGGCCACCATTAATCCTCATATATATTTCCTTGTTCCACTTTATTTCTTTGTCTGTGCATGCCATGCATGCATCAGCATCACCCAGCCGACTACCACTGCAACATTCAAATATAAGTGATGCCTCTCCATTACCATCTTCCCTTTATTCTTAATTACGTCTGCCTCCCCAGAACTATATATATAAACAATCACGATTATGGCTACTTCATCAGCTGTACAATTTCCACTTTGATGTTTAGAGAACGTTTACTTTCCTGCGATCTGTGATGTGTACGAGATCTGTGCGCTGCAATGTTACTGTTCCCCCCTGAATCTGTTTATATATATAAAAAAGTCCCTGCCTTTTTTCTTCTCAGGGCGAGCCTTGTTTAGAAGACCGTACCACAATGGGCCTACACTGTGGCCCTAAGACGGACTAGTGACTGTAATTGGTGGGCTGAATTAAGACTTCATAGTAATACCACTGGACACACGCAAACTCATTTGATCGCCATTGTATGTCTAGGGAAAAAAAAAAGTTTGCTATTTTTTTTTTTACTCACTCACCCAGGATAATATTTCTAATTTTCTAAATCTAATGTTATCTATCTATATGTATATATATATATGGATAAATGATTTGTCCAGTGACTGGACCTAAGAATTTCTCCTGTGAATCAAAACTAAATTGTTTGGTTTAGTGAGGGTGCGCCAAAGATTAAAAATAAAAAAAAAACAAATAATTCTGTGTCGTGTGCTTTTCCAATTGATTCTCAGAAATTGTGATCGAGCATTAATTGTGAGAATCAATCAGAAATTACAGATCTGGAAATAATTACTTCTAATGTGAATTAAAACCTTATATCTAGATTTAGAAATCAAATCTCTACTGTATCGGTAACGAGCGAAAAAACCAAATCTCAAATAGTTCTATAATTTGAAATCAAATCACAGATAATTTAATTCTAAAATCAAATCGCTATCAATAAGGATTGCAAGTGTAGAATAAATCATTATGGCTATTTCCAATTACAGAACAGTTGCAGAATAAGTGCGATTTGAATTAATCTGATTTGTGGGATTGAATTAGCGTGGATGTCGCGCGCTTGCAAATGGTTTTTTGTTTTTTTCCATTCCAAACAAAAAAAGTGTGCGCACCTTCATTAAACTAAACGATGTAGTTTTTGTTCACATGAGAAACTCTTAAGTCCAGTTACTGGACAAATCATTTGTCATATATATATATATATCAAATAGAATACATATCTATAAGTAATACGATTTTTTTTCCCAACATGAAATTTATGAAAAATTATACTATTATGCAAAGTACTTCCTATGGTCCTTCATATCAGGGGAGTTAATTTTGGTTTTAAATTTAAGGTGTATTTGTCAAATTTATTAATATTTTTTAATTTATTTCTATACTCCCATAACCATAATCAAGGAATACATGAAAGGAAAAAAATTAAGGAAGAATATTATAGTGTTATAGAAAATATATATTATATTAACTAATTTTGTTCATTTAATTAAATTAGATAAATATATCTTATACGATGAGAAGGCACACATAAGATAAAGGTGAAAACCAAAGTCATTGAAGTTATCCTTCACAACCGATGATGCAGTTGGGGTTATAAGCTGTTGAGATGCCAACGAGTAGAGTACTTCCTAAGGAGAAGGGGTTGGGCAAATTTAGAAAGAACAAAGAATGGGTGTTTTATATTACAAGACTCTTAATTGCTTTATCACCAAATGTCTTTTTATAAAACTTGTCTTTTAATCCTCTTTCAAGCAACTCATGCTTATCTTTCCAGCAATTATTATTTACTTCCCACCCACCACTCACCCCATCTCTCTCCCCAATTGCCAAGTCCATTTTTTTTTTTTTTTGGTCAAAGGCCAAGTCCATATTGCATATTTAGCCATATTAAAAAAATGGATCAATATTTACCACGTTCCTCAAAGTACGATTGCTGCTAAAAAAAAACCAAAGGAAAATCTACCACGGGCCTTACATTAGCAAAAAAATATATTAAAAAAATCTAAAAAAAAGTCACATGTAAAAAATGGTTCAAGGTTTTTTCTGACTTTATTTCATAACTGTTAACAATTAAATCAATACTCGTTAACAACTAAATTAGTAGCTTTGATAACAATATCCTAACAATTAAATCAGTCCTATTAACAACTAAGTCAGTACCCGTTAATAACTATATCAATAGGCGTTATTAAATAATAATAGAAAAGGTTTGAATGTGATTTTTGTTTTGGTCATTTTTTTTCCAATATAGGCCTGAGATGTATTTTCAAAAAAAAAAAAACAATGCCACATGGATTAATACGTGCTGCAATCAGGCAGTTAAATTCGATTTGGAGGTAATTGTAAGAAAAAATACCACTTTCGTTCGAAGCGAGCTTCCCGCAACCCCATAGCCAATCACGACTCTCTTCGAACGAGAAGAGAGAGAACCAAGAAGATGGCCATTGTAGACGGCATTGTCAGTCTCTTTATTCTCATTATGCTCATTCTCATCATCGTCCTCGTCTTCTTTGCCTGTAAACCATGGCGCTTCCTTTTCTCTTCCCGCTCCCGTTCCTCCATCAAGGTACTTTCGGTTTTTTTTTCTTACTGTTACTATCGTCGTTATTTTCTTATTGTCCATCCATGTAAAGAATTGGTCAACCGAATTGCAAAATAATGTTCTCAATATAAAGCTCTGTTTGGTTTCGGGAATCTCAATAAGATCATGGAAGTTTTGTTCCATGCTCTTCGTGTATGTTGCTATGTTTTGTTATGTCGACCCGGGGGAGGCTTGATTTCAGGTTTTCCTCTATCCTTCACCGAAGGAAACCACTGCGTAAAGGTTTAGCTTTTGACGACCTTTCCAGTATCGTGCGAGTCCATTGAGCTGGTTGGAAACTCATGAAGTGATTTATTCGATGTTATGGGTTACAAACATATTTTTATCGATCTGGGGTTACTTATTTCCTCTTTCCTTTTTGTTGTGGCGATTTCCAAATTTCGAGCTGACGGACTAAACTAGAAAATCTTTGCTTGGAGTTAATTGAACTAAGTTCATTTGTATATCCTAGCTGCCACTCCGTGCATCTTTCTCTATTGGTTGCGGCTTTGATGCGTGTCTAAGTCTTCCGTTCACTTATTGTCGATGTAATCTTGGTTATATTTTCCTTTATACTATATGAGTTGATCAGTGACGTAAGAGTGGATGTAATGTGAAAGAAACATCTTATAGTTATGGTTCACGATCAAAGCAAAATGATTTGACCACTTCTCTGTTGATAAATCTGTTTGGTGATTCGTACTGCATGCTTCATAGTTTGAAGGTCGAACAATGTTTATGACTTTGTGCATATAATCCTTGATGCATGTTACTTTTGTAGGATGATGAAATTGAGAGGCCTCTTGTCTTAGATGATGCAAATTTGGTACATAACCCAATTAGTGAACTGCCTATAAATTATGATCTTGAGGGTACATCCATCCTCAATGAAGGCCATTTTCGCCCACCTCGACCCCCTGGACTTATTTATAAGCAAAGGCCTTCTGCTGCTTCTTGCCATATGTCTCAAGGTATTCTACCTTAAATCTACTGATGTGTGGTCGAGCTATTTCATCCTATTTGTGCTGTACTACTTCGCAATGTTATAATAACCTTACATAATTATTTCCATGTGACAATTTGGCTTTAGATGTAATTTCTGATCCTTCAGAGGAGGTTGCTGTTGGCCAGACACTTAAACTGTCTCCAGCACAGTTGGCAGAATTTCAGAAACATAATAGAAATTCTGAAACTGACAGACTGCAAGACTTTGTACAGAGAGATATATTAGATCAAAGTAATTTCTTCTTTCAGTTCATCTGTTGTTACCTTTCTCTGTATTTGCATTTTGGCTGAATATGTAAAGCATGTTATCTTATCTCTCTATTAGAGGTGCAGGAAGTTGCCTCACTCTAGAGGTGATCACTGGTCCTTCTCGTGAACTTCGTTGTTCTGTACAATCAACAATTCCATCCAAGCTACCACTGACCTTGGGAAGAGTTTCTCCTAGTGATTTGTTAATAAAGGATTCAGAAGTGTCAGGAAAGCATGCACTAATAAACTGGAATTTGGAGGTAAACCCTCTTCCTATCTGTTGGCTGTTGGACTTGCGTATAGATTTTGCAGGATGTCCATGGGGTACATTAACTTTGTTGAATTTCTTTCAGAAAATGAAATGGGAGTTGGTAGATATGGGTAGCCTTAATGGAACACTTTTGAATTCTCAACCAATCAACCATTTAGACCCTGGAAGCAGGCAATGGAGTAATCCAACTGAGCTTGCTAATGGAGATATCATAACACTAGGAATGACAACAAAAGTAATTGTAAGTAATGAATTTCTATGTATCCGCTAAATATGCTTCATTCTTTGAAGTCTAAACTTCTATAGATGCTAAACTTGTCCCTACTGTGCGCATGATATTAGCTGTTGATAGAGTACCGAGTTAGATATGATGGCGATCCTGATCCTCGCTATCATTTGATTTATTCAAGAAATGGAAAATGTCTCAGAGAAAAATAATATCAATTATTATTTGCTGGTTATTTAATTAATTGAGTCTGTTTTTATTATCTTTAGGAAATCAGGAAATAAGTAGAATATTCCACTTGATAAATTTAGTTGCTAGAATCTAAGATTATGAGATATCTGAATTTCATATTTTAGATTTCATATCTGAATTTTGGATTAGAGTCTTTCTCTTTGTGAATTATTATAAATAAGCATAGTGCCTCGTCAATAAGATCATGGAATTTTCAGGGGTAAATTGGTTTGGGACCTTGGGTTGTTTTAGAGAGAGGTGAGATTCTTGCCTATTCTTTATCTCAGTATTTCTCATAACTTTTTCAACTTAATTTCTCATATCAACTTTTGTCATCTCAATTTACATTCTCATTCTTATATAACCATCAGCTTACTCAAATCCGGACCTCATCAGTTGTTGAGTGATTAAACTGCAAGTATGAGGTGGAATAAATCTAGTTCTTGAATGTAATTCAGTGTTTTGCCCTCCTTTGCTGTACGTGAGTATTTTTAAGTTTTGATGTTAAAATGTATAATCTGTCATTGGAACTATCTTATGCTTGAATATTCAAGATGGCAATCTCACTAATTTCATTAAATGATGTGATATAAGTTGTGATCTAGTGATTTGAAGTTTTGTAACACGGAAGCCTTTTTTGCTTGATTGACTATTGCTGTATTTTCTTTATTCCTTTGATACCCCAAGAAACTGAAAAACTATATCACTACACTGCTTTGGAGAAAGGATGTAAGGGATGTATGTGTTTGGCTTCTTTGTTAAGGGGAAAGTGATTATCTGAAAGTTCCACTTTGTACGGGTTTACCAAACTCTTATAAATCTTTCTTCTTCCTTATGCACAAAGTTGTTCGCACAGGAATACTCATAATGAGTGTGCTACATTGCTAAGTTCAAATTCTATAGCCAATGATGTGAATCATTCTTCTTTTGGGCATGCCTGTTTAACTTATTACATGTTTTTAATTATGCTAGGTTCATATTACTTCTCAAAATAAGATTCACATTCCCTTTGGAGTTGGTGTCGCATCAGATCCCATGTCTAGGCGTCGAGGAGGGAAAAAGCTCGCCATGGAAGATGTTTGCTATTATCAATGGCCTTTACCTGGATTGGATAAGGTTCTGGATTAATGTACTGTGTTTGTTCTGTCAAGGTTTCTTCCTTTCTTTTTTTCAAAATTTTGCACATTCTTGTTGGTAGCTAACACGCCAAGATGCTTAGCTTGCAGTTTGGACTGTTTGGCATTTGTGATGGGCATGGTGGAGATGGCGCTGCCAGATCTGCTAGCAAGTTAGTATTTCTATGCTGTGTTTGTTGTCTGCTGCTTTTTTTGAAGCTTATACTCTGCCCTATTGCCTGATGAATGTGGGCTGTGACAAAGTTAGTTATTTCACGTCAGTATTTTTGCCCCTCGTTTGTAAAACACTATGATCTGGTAACATGCAGATCATCAATGCCAGTTTGATACCAATATAACAAAATAAAACACGAAATTTATAGGAACAATGCAGCTCATTCCTTAGGTTCCCTGTAATACACTGGGGCCCACCACCTTGACTTTCTTGTGAATATCTTCGAATGATGCTTATTATCATTTCTACCATGTTTCGACATCCCTCTTTTGAGTATGTTGTATGTTGTACTAGTCATTGTTGTCTGGTTTCTACAAACTGCTAGCGTTGAAACTATATCTTCTGAAGTAAAGGTTAAAGAGCTGTACTGAGTTGCCTATGTTGTCAGTTGTCGATTGTCACCTTGATTTGTATCCTTTATTCTCTTGGGCCGCGGTAATTTATATCTTCCACCAGTTGTTGTAAATATATTGATGATGGACATCAAAGGGTCTGGCTCTGCTGATACTTAAAGACATTATATATGAGACATGATTTCCTTTAGTAAGTTGTATGAAATAGATGGTCAGACCATCTGAACTGAATTATCTAATGACAAAATATATCAGGTTGAACACTTTGAGCAGGTCATGCTTGTATCTGTTCTAAAATTATTTTGGAAACAAGCAAGTCCTTTATAAAAAGGATCAAATACAATTGCTAGTTGGTGCCTTATAATAAGGACCAGAGGGAGTACTAGAGTACCAACCAATACTCTGTTCTTGCTATTAGTTTTTGACAATAGAAGCCACTATAATGTGATGTGTGAGTTTAAAAGTATTGCTGCGTGTGAGGTTAAGTTGGGACATACGATCTTCAAAATCCCGGCCTTTTTTGAAAAATAATTTTCTTTACCGATTTTACTCACTAATTTAAGATACTTAAGTCGGAAACTTAACCCTTTCTTTCCTTTTTTTTTTTTTTTTCCAATCAGAGTTTTCCCTGAGATAGTTGCAAATATATTATCAGATTCACTAAAGAGAGAAAAGGTTGTATCAATCTGTGATGCTTCAAATGTTCTTAGAGATGCATTTTCTCAAACAGAAGCTTGCCTGAATCACTATTATGAGGTATCTTATTGAACTTGTCTTTGGCTTTTTGGATCTTCTTATTACATACTCCCTCCGGTCTTTAATATAATACCTATTTATCTAATTTAATTAAATTAAGGACGTTAGTTAATATGACATATATTTTCTAAAATACTTTAGTGATTTTCCTTAATTCCCTCTTTCCATCTCTTCGTTGATTCTTGTTAAGGGAGCATCAATAGGGGTAAATTAGGTAATGGTTGACAAATATGAAAGAGAGGCCTTATGTTTAGGACCAAGATTAACTCCCCAAACAGGTTCTATATTAAGGATTGGAGGGAGTATATAGCATTGGTTGACTCTGCCAGATTGTGATTTTGTTTTAAACACCAGTATTCCGAAGTACAGTGGGTAGCAGCAAACAATATGTTGACGTCTTGGTTGGTCAACTCCAGGACCAGTACCACTGACCACCTCTTTTGGGAAGACTTATCTCCTTTGCAAATCTACCAAGGAGATTTGGGGAGTGGTTTAAAGGTGTGATACCCACAACTGGTCTGTTCAGAGGAGGCATCCTATTATTATAACTTGGCTGAAAAGAAAAGGATCTCCAGATTCATTTTGCACCTTAAACTCGTGTTTTGATGAACTAAGGAGAAAATCATGAGTGGTCAATCTCTGCCAACTCAAATAGAGTGGTGAAACAAGAGGAAAGTTGGAGAAAGATTACTCAGCCCCCACCTCTGACTTCTGATTACTCCTAGCCCCCAACCTTTTCCTATCATCCACGGTCCACAAAAGACACATCCTTATAATCTTATACTAACCACTCATTCTTTCTCTGAATCTCCCACCCTGCTTGTGGGCTCCTCTCACAGCACGAGTTAGTTTCTCTTAGACGTCTCACTAAGGGAAACACATCATTCCTCTCTATGATTCTTTTTTATTATATTTGTCTTTTTCCTGCTGTAGGCCTTGACAATCTGAGGCCTATCTGCATTGGGTCCTTCAAGCTCAAACATTTGGTGGAGGAATTGGGAAATTTTTGAGGGAAAGATGGAGATGGGGCTTCTTATGGGAAAGACACATGGACAATAAATCTGAATGTGTGTTAGCTTTTTCAAAGTTGGTTATAATTTAGGGGTAAACGGCTGCACCTTTAAGTTTGACCACCAAAGTTGTAATTATGCTCAAGTTCAAGGGGTTATGAATACTTTCTTGAAAAATATATTTGGCTTCTCTGTTAAAATGTAGCTATCTGAGCTCATGAAAAGGGCACATTCGTGTCACACGCATGTGCGTGCACACACGTATTTCAAATGGCCTAGAAGAAAACTAGTACTTGACTTGACATGACAGATGTAGTGAGCATAGAGCTGAGTAATAAAAGGGCTGACCTTGACCTAATGGCTTGCTGGGCCTTCAGCTGAAGGGACTTGGGAACCTTATAGGATGCTCGTACATCAGTGTGTGCGCAATTTAGGGGGTTTATTTTGGGTTCGAAGGGAATAAAGAGGTCTCACCATTTGGCCTGGTTGTTTGCTACAGCCTACAAGTTTGGTATAATTATTTCAGATTTATATTCCTATGAAGGGTTCTAGCCAGTGGAGTGTTTTGACTAGCAAGAAAATCAAGTGAAGTGTTGTAAAGTGCAATACCATAAGGACGTAAGCTCTCCAAAGGAGACCAATTTATAGAGGGTCAGGTAATATGGGATGAGATGTCTGAATCACACATTGAGTAATAAACTAATATGGGATGCTCAATAGGCTATTTTAAGTGGATTCGTTCTCCAATAGTACCTATCTTTAAATTTTTCAGAAATTATTCCAAATTTCATTTTACATAATTGAATGCTTTGCTTTATTCATTTTAACTTTTCAGGGATGTACAGCAACAGTACTTCTGGTTTGGGCTGATGACAATGAAAAGTTCTTTGCCCAATGTGCAAATGTTGGAGATTCTGCCTGTGTTATGAAGTATGTTTCTCTATTATTTAATTAAATAAATGTTCTGATAAGTCATGCGGAATTTATATCAAGTCTTTGGCAGGCAAGATGACTAGCAGGCTATTAGATGTTTTTTATTTAGGGTTAAGTACTATTTTTAGCCCTGAAGTACGCACCTAGGAGCAATTTTGCCCCTTAAGTTTCCGAAGGAGCAATGTTGCCCCTGAAGTATGAAAATGGAGCAATGTTGCCCCTTCGTTAGGTCAACTAGCGGTCAACATTCATTGACTGTTAGGGTTTCTAACGGAGGGGCAACATTGCTCCATTTTGATACTTCAGGGACAACATTGCTCCTTCGAAAATTTAAGGGGCAAAATTGATCCTGGGTACGTACTTCAGGGGCAAAATTGGTACTTAACCTTTTTGTTTAAAATGTCATTAGTTATTTTACAAAGATGATATTTTAGGTTAATACCTAAAGTAAATGGAAATGAGACACAAATTCCAAAGAGAATGAGAAAGAGAAATATTGTCCATACAGAGTATGTTATGTCAGGATCTGACCGAGGTCATCTTCGACCTCCCATCCACTGTCGTTCTCTTTTTTAATACTGCGTCATTTTGACGCAAAATATACCTGATCGCTCTTTTTTGTTCAAATATTAAGGGTACAAAAAAGAGATTTCAAGATATTGACGGGTACTGAAAAAATAGTGATAGGTACTTCATGATCTTGAAAAATTATTTTAGGACATTGAAAAAATATTTCAGAATATTGACTGGGGATACTGGCTGGTACTAAAAAAAATACTTCATGATCTTAAAAAATTATTTTAGGATGTTGAAAAAATACTTCATAATCTTGAAAAATTATTTTAGAACGTTGAAAAAATATTTCAGGGTACTGACAGGTACTAAAAAGATACTTCAGGCTACTGACTGGGGATATTGGCTGGTACTAAAAAAATATTTCGTGATCTTGAAAAATTATTTTAGAAAGGGTTAAGTACCAATTTTGCCCCTTAAGTTTTTGAAGGAGCAATGTTGCCCCTGAAGTATGAAATGGGAGCAATGTTGCCCCTCCGTTAGGTCAACTAACGGTCAAACTTAAGGGGCAAAATTGCTCCTGGGCTTGTACTTCAGGGGCAAAAATGGTACTTAACCCTTTTATTTATAATATGGTTAATGGCTTATGCCATCTCCACTTGGCTCTTGATTGGCCAAAAGAAAGGGAATTGGAAAAGGAAAGCACAAAAAAATGATAATGACTTTTTTTGTAAAAATCATCATCATCATATATCCTTAATGCCTAAATGAACTAATTGTCAATTTATTTTTCTGGCAGTGTTGATGGTAAAGAGATTAATATGACGGAAGATCACAAGATAACAAGTTATTCTGAAAGGCTACGAATTGAAGAGGCAGGCGAACCTCTGAGAGATGGGGAAACACGTCTATATGGTATCAATTTAAATTCAAATGTACTTTTCTTGGATTCGACATCGAATGGCAATCTAATTTTGCTTCTCTCCTTATACAGGTATAAACCTTGCGAGGATGCTTGGAGACAAATTTCTTAAACAACAGGATTGTCGTTTCAGTTCAGAGCCTTATATAAGTCAAGTTGTGCACATTGATAAGGCAAGCAGGGCTTTTGCTATACTTGCAAGGTAAATTTACTTACTGATGTATGCATTTGTAAATTTTCAATTTTCACTGCAAGAAACCATGATCAGTTTGGTCAAGTTAATGTACTTCACTTCCTAAAACACAATTTTCATCTGCAATCTTATAGCGATGGGCTATGGGATGTCATGAACGGGAAGAAAGCAATTCAGTTGGTGTTTCAGGTCTTGTACAAAAACTTGAAGTTCCTGGCGATAATTTATTTCAACTTCTTCCTCGTTTACTTGCTCTAACAGAGTGCTATTTTGCTCTGCACAGAAGAGGGATAAATACTCCACAGATGATGGTGATAATGATAATTCAGCTGAAAAGGTTGCAAATTTGTTATTGAGTGAGGCCAGAACACTGAGAACAAAGGATAACACCTCAATAATTTTCTTAGATTTTGATACATTATCCAGATTTTCTTGTAAAGCTGAGTGTTAATATAAATAAGGAGTTTGTGTTTACAGGAAATGGTAATAAGTGTTGCTTTTCTCGGATCGTCTTCCTTTTTCTGTGTTGTCTCATATGCTCAATCTGCTGAATCAATCACTCTGCGCCATTTACTTCCCCCGTTTTCCTTTTCTTTTTCTCCTTGTTCTTCGCCATTTCATAGGTTAGACATTTCGGTTTTAAACATAAATCATACAATACAATGCGAAGAAATATGCACTGGGAATTTAACGAAATCCAGCTTTCTGTCCTATTTTGTCCACTGTTTGAAGGGACGAGGTTGGTATCTATTTTTTGAATTTAATAAAATTTTGTATGAAATTTTAAAGTTTTGTAATTAAATAATTTTTTGGGACATTCAGCGTTTCCCAATTACTAATAACATGGAATATAGAATTATGCCGTCCACTCTTTTCTTTCTTTTTCTTTTTTTTTTTTTTTTAAAATGAAATGGGCATATAGAAAAGTATTTAACTAACAACGATTCCCTTTTAGTCACACTTGGGACTAGCTTTCTTTCACCTCCCTTTCCATTCACTTCCCATCATCTTTTTCATTTGAGTCGTTGGATTAAAATCTGAATGATTCAGATTTCAATCCTGGATGGAAGTGAAGAGAATGAGAGTCAAATCCGTCACAATTAGTGCCTTCATTATTAAACAAGTAATCTATGGATTTATTATGCAAAAGCAGAATAGCCATATGAAATATAAGAGAGCAAATAACATAAATTTATGCAATATTTTACAGTTATATATATATATATATATATATTCCTTTATTGTTAGGTATTTATATATAGTTTGTTATTGAATATTATGAAGTATGAACATGAATTGGGATTCTGTTCTGTAAATGTCAATTTGGAAAGGTTTAATATTTGAAGCTTCCTACTTTGTCCAAATACAGGTCCTATTGCCCGGCAAAAAAAAAAAAAATCCTTGCGCCTAAAACCCTCCAAAAGGACGTTGGGTTCCGCTCCTCCTAGTTTCGAACAGAGCAGAGACGTAGCAGAAATGGGAAAGAAGAGAAGAACCGATTCAGAGGCAGAAACAGAAGTAAAAGAGCCACAAAACGACTGCGAGCTTATTGATGGTGATGCTCAAAAGATGAAGAAGAAGCTCCGTAAGAAGGAAAAGAAAAGGAACATTGAGAAGGAGGATTACGAAGCCAAGGAAATACCTACTCTCAGCATTGCCGTGCCTGGTTCTATCATCGACAATACACAATCTTACGAGCTTGCTACTCGAGTACGCTTCCCCCCCTCTATCTGCGCTTTGTTTGATTACTGAGGAAGTACAGAGAACGGGGAATCCCGCATTCTTTGCTTAGAACCCAAAGAAAACATTTTATCTTTTCTCTTTAATTTTGAGAATTCTTTTCAATTTTTTCTCCTTTTCAGTTGGCTGGTCAAATAGCTCGTGCTGCCACTATTTTCCGCATCAACGAGGTTGCGGTCTGCCTTCATTGTTTGAGGATGCTACTTTTTTTTTTTTTTTTTACACGATTAGATGACTGTCGTAATTTAGTGCTTCAAATTTTGATTCCTCCCAATGTTCTATAGTATGATGAAAAGTTGGCTAAGCTGTATTGCTCTCAGAGATCAATCTTGTTGTTTGAATAGGTTGTAATATTTGACAATAAAAGTAACGCTGATAGAGACTACAATGTTGCGAAGTCGGATAGCACAGATGAAGAAAGTGGTGCAGCTTTCCTCATAAGAATCTTACAGTATCTTGAAACGCCCCAGTATTTGAGAAAGGCTCTCTTCCCAAGACATAACAGCTTGAGATTTGTGGTTCGACCAATTCATTGAAATGCAGCTTTCCTACTACTACGGCCAGTAACTGCATTCTTTAAATTTGTTTATTTAATCGTCGTTCCGTGTATAACTTTAGCAATTTGTATTATGCTTAACAGGGCTTGTTGCCACCCGTTGATGCTCCTCACCATTTACGTAAACATGAATGGGGTCCATATCGAGAAGGTAGGTTTTCATATTCAACTGAAATTTCTTACGCCATATCTTCTAGTAAATGAAAAGTAAAAATTCTTTGTTCATGGAAGCTTGATTTTAATCTTCTTTTGTCATTGACTGCCTTATGCAAGGGATTGTAACCCAGCACTTGCAGCATATCAATGGGTAGCTCCATATGTCCTTTTGTTATTTTATCATGAAAATGATGTTTATGAATGTGGAAACTGGAAACATCGTTTCATCTGAAGAAAAATAATAGTTATTTGTGAAGAAAAAAAGAAGCTTATCAGGAATATTTCCTACCTTATTGCTCTCACTTCATAACCTAAAATTTTGACTTTTTAGGCATTCAAAGAATTGATATGGTTTGGGCCGTAATACATTGTTCATACTCGGAGAGGTTAAGTTGCTATAAGCATGATCGTTACCATCTGCCATGAATATGGTTGTGTACATGGCCTATGAGCCTCTCTTGTTTGTCATATGCGTCTATTGAGGAAATCACCCTGAAATACATGTAGAGGAAATGAGTAGCTTTATGGTGTTAGTTACCTTGTCTATTTCTCGGGGTTTTAAAACACGGACCGCACTGGCCGGTTCGTCCCAGAAATCGGCAAACTGATCTAGGCATCAACCCAGTTCACTATTTTTTATTTTTTTTAAATTGATTTTTTCCCTTTACAATTTTATATTAATAGCCCTGAAATCTTCAATTTCTTACCAATTTGACGCCGGGTTAACTCTGGTCTAACCCATTAACCCTTGACCCAATACCTTGACTAGTTCAGTGGCTAGTCCGAGTTTAATAATCTTACTATTTCTTTAACCATTTTAGGCTGGCACATTGTCCTTCGCCTTATTTGAATGCACTTTTTACCCCATAAAGTGTCTCTTTTCCTTGGTAAGAAATAGAATAAGATCATTTACTGCATCATTCATTGTTTTATTCCCATGGTTACTCTGGCTGGATTTTATATTTAATGCCATAATTTCATAGGTGTCACCGTAAAAGAAAAAGATTCAAACTCTGGAGGAACACTAGTTGATGTGGGTTTGAGTAAGGTATGGGCATATTATCTCAAAGTTTACTTAACCTGGAGCTAAACATTTTGCTTGGCAACAACCAACGAGTCTCTTTCATTTTGTTGCACACTCCTTCGTTTCCTTTTCTACTATCTTTCAACCATTCTCTTTCTGTGTTTCTCTTCTGATGCTTTTCAGTAGTGAATGCCTTGAAGTATTATCCTGACATTCACCACTTGCTAGCTCTGGAAGACATTTGATCTGATATAATCTGAATGTTGTTTTGTTGACTGTTAACTACTGTGTTTGGATGGAAACACTTCTGACCATCTGTTTGTTTATTATTTCTTTTTTTTCAAAAGTCGTGGTCATTGGAAAGTATTTAAGTGTATTTGTGTATGTTCTAATTTAGTACTCAACCTATGCAGCATGTTATAGTTGACCAAGAACTTGAGCCACAAAGAAGAGTTACTGTGGCAATGGGTGCCAACCGCAATTTGGATTCTGGTAATAAATTGATCTTTGTTTATCTGCTATATTTTGGTCTGCTTAACCTGTTTTGCAATCATTTTTTGTGTAAATTGTGTCACATGATATTCGCCATAAACCATGCCATCCTTATAGGATTATGCAGACTATATTTTCATCCTTCTTGCTGTTATGTTATATGTCTCAGCTTCTTCAAAACCTCCCCACTTCCAACTGTGAGTCCGTCAAATCCAATCCCATTTTCTTTTGATCTTGTCTCCTCAACAAAAGGGATGGCTTATTTGTTTTGTATTTAGATAAATTAAGTTGGCTACCCTTTCTGTGCAACCTTTCAGTATCAGCTTGGGGTCTTCATTTGGTTCTCTTGCAAACTCACTATGACAAATTTTAACTTCTAAAATGTAATTCTGATATGCCATTTCTATAGAGTGATGTTCCTTTTTGTTCTATCCCAGATTTTCTGTAAATTCCTTTTCCTTTCAAAATTTTTTGGGGCAGGGTTGGTGGAGTTTTCTTACATATTTATTTCATGCCCCTATGAATGATAAGAGATCGTTGCAGAGGTCTACTAAACATAATTTCCAAAATGGGAAAACACAGTTTTCTCAGTCATATACTTAATTTGCAAGTGGGAACAATGTTTCGCAGATGTTCTAACTAAAGTTCTATCATTCTTCTCTTGAAACGAGTCATCTGCCCTGCTTACATATGAAGCTCTGATAGAAAAAGAAAAAAAATGCATGTAATGTAAGAGAAAGTTAGGGCTAAGGTGATTATTGAGGAAGTGTAGTTCTGAAGGAGCTTCGGTTAAAGACCAGGGCTTGCTGATACTTCTAATTTGGCTATTTTGTTGCTTGTGTCATCTCTCTGGTTTGAAACCAAGTTTGATGTTTATGGACCTTATTTACGATGATCTGCTTCATTCATCTAGATTTACCACATCAGATTGTCTCATCCTCCAAGCCTAGGGAAGAAGGACAATACTGGGGATATCAAGTGCGTTATGCACATAATCTGAGTTCAGTGTTTAAGGATTGCACGTACAAGGTATCCCTTCTCTCCTTTTCTCTTTCCATCTTGGACTTTTCCTTCCAACATCTATATACCATAATTTTTTGTTTTGCTCTAATTCATATGCCTTTTCTCCTGTTAACTTATGCTATTATGACAGGGTGGCTATGATCATATAATCGGTACCTCTGAGCATGGTCAGATTATCAAGTCATCTGATCTTAAAATTCCTTCCTTTAGGTATTTGGCTGTATTATCAATTATACAATTCTTTATACTAGATAGATTATTTATGTCCTAACTCTTCACTTTTTTAGATTACTTCTTTTTAGTGTTCTTTTTCTTTTTCTTCAAGACCCACTGGTGAAATCCTTCTACTTAGTTTAGGCTTCACAGACTGAATACTAGTATATCTGAAGTAGTGGAGTGTGAAAGTTTAGTAAAATTTTATGTTTGTGATGATTCAAAGTCGTCTCCATTCCAAATTAATTTATGGTTTGCTCTTGCCTCTAATTGGTAGACACTTACTGATTGCCTTTGGTGGACTTGCTGGGTTAGAAGAATGCATTGAAGAAGATGATCGCTTAAAGGTACTCCATTGTTCAATAATTTCTCAAAACAGCTGCCAATCACAGATTCCCTTGGAATTCCAAAAATCACTCTTGTGAGATGCCCTTTTCAGTTCATGAAATATGTTTTCTGTGCTTTTGGGTTGATTTTTTTTTTGGGTCTGTTGTGAGCTCGTCTTCATTCTTATAAATTTCGCCAAGCTACATGCACACAATCTCATAGTTTCATAAATAGTGACATTGAGCAGCCTTGGATGTCTTTGCAAGATGCGTGTAATTGTTTATCATAGATGTAGAATTTGCATTTGGAAAAGGACAACAGTGCTGAATAAAGTTTCCTTGCCGCTCCCCGCCCCTTATAACAATTTTGAAAAAGGGGAAAAATGCAGGTGATGTATTCCATTCATACTTGAACACGTGTCCTCATCAAGGGAGCCGAACCATCCGGACTGAGGTACTGTCAACCTAACCTTTTTCGTCCTTCTGCTAGTTAAAAGTGTTAAAAAAAAAAAGGTTTTTACCTGTTAAGAATATTGTCACTGTTAATTTCCATCTATTTGAATAGGAGGCTATCTTTATCTCTCTCCAGTACCTCCAAGAACCAATCAGCCGTGCATTGCAGAGTTGAAAGTTTAGTTAGTGGGGAATACCCATGGTCATGAAACATTCATGGATTCCTCTGTTTTTGTTCAGGCGACAATTCTCCAGACTACGGTTAAAAGTAGGACGGGGTCCATAGATTTTCTGTTCTTTGCCAAGGGAAAAGGTCAAGTTTGAATCTTTCCCCATACATAGTTACATTCTAAAGGGAACACTGTGTTGCCCTCTTGTACTATTTTTTTCAGGACCTTTGTGAAATTGTAAACGTACATTGTTTACCTTAATTAACAGCTTTCATGTTGGGCCCATCTGTATATGTCATTTATGGTAATTGCTTGCTTATGGGTTATGCTGGATTTTTTGCTGGGTCATCGGAAAAGTAGATGCAGAAAGTGGCTGTGCATGACAGATGTAACTAGGATTTTCCATGAACGTATTACAATTTTAGGCCATGTTTGACATGGCGTTTGACAGCCTTAAAAGCCTAGTGGCCATGAGTAAAAGCCCAATGGGAGAAAATTAAAGTGTTTTTTTGGTGTTTGAGGTAGCTTTGTTAGTGATGAACTTAGCTTAAAAAAGTGACTTCTGAGAGAAGCCACCATTTGCAGCGTGTGGCATTGACTTTCGATCGTTTGCATAGTGCTTGTGTCATTTTAGCTTCCATAGTGCCCTTTTCTTCAATCTATGCACAATCCTCTTCTTCATTATGCGAGCTGCCTCCTACCATAGGCGAGCGACCTCCTCTTCTCCTGTACCGGGTCTCATTAAGCATTGAATGGAAAATTGATTCCCAAACCTTCAATTGTCCGGATCTTGCCATACAAGCTACTTCCACTGCGCTTCTTCAATTCTGGTTCTCAGTGGGCATTGAATGGAAAATTAATTCCCACACCTACATTGCACAGTCCGTTTTGTGCTATATACGAGTCTCACCTCCGGATATATTCTTCACCTACGTTGTGTGGCTGTTGAAACTCGTTGGCAAAAGCTTGTCTGATCCTGAAACTCATCAGATCTTCATTTCGATTTGCCTCTCTAGTGATTTCTTCTTCCGATTTGTTCGTTACCCAGAAAAGCATGCTTCTCTGGCCCGATTTGTGGTTCGATTTGCTTCTCTGGTGATTTGTTCTTGTGATTTCTTTGCCTCTCTTCTAGTTTGAGTTGCTTCTTTGGTTATTTCTTCCGCTGGTTATTTGTTCTGTTTCGATTTCATATTTCTTTGTTCTGCAATTTGTTTTCAAATGGAAAACAAAGACGAAAGTAGAGACTGAGATCTCACTGCCGCGATGTTCGGGGTGGTCAATTTATCTCTCTTTTCTTTCGAGTTGCTCATTATTCTGACTCATATCCAACGATTCACAAACCAACCCTACAGCTTCATCCCTCTGATTCCTCTAAGGCTTGAAGCTACTCTCTTGACGCCAGTCTGAGCTCCATTACACTCCTCTTGTCGCATTCAAGCTCAATCTTTATTTTCTTTCGGATCTTAGTCCCAAAATTTTAGCAATCTTTATTTTCTTTACCGGTTAGTGCTTGAGTTGGCGGGATTGATGAAGTTTGGGATCCGTTTTTTTAGATGGTGACACACTTCCTTAGTTCTGCGATTTCTTGATTTCTTTTTGCTTCGATATACTTAGAACCAATTTTTTTTAAATTAAATTTACCGACTTTCTTTAAATGATAATATACATTTGTGTTAACTTGCTCATTCTTGACATAGAAATATGAAGATCGACAAAGGTAAAATAACTTGGGATGTAAGTTCCATTGGGATTTTCATTGAACAACGCGTTGAACAAATATATAAGAAAGAACAGCAAGGCCCAACATTTACGAAGCAAGGGTGGAAGAACATCTTGTTTGGATTTAATGAAAGAGTAGAAAAATCATATGACAAGTTTGAAATATGGGTATGTGGATTTTTTTTTTTCAAGCTAAACAAGGAAATATAGGTGATGAAAACAATAATGATAAAATTGATTTAGCATCCTCATCAAATATTCATATATTATCTTCAACCAAAAAAAAAAATGAAACATGTTCGTGATAGAATCAAAGATTAACTTGTCAGAGATAGGTGATCTAATAAGTAATGTAATATTAAATATGCATTCTAATTTATATACGATTTTATCCATTAAATATACTTAATTAAGCACTTTAGTGTTTTTTAATTTCTTAAATAATAATTTAATTTTTTTATTAAATTTAAATTTTTATAACATATACAACTAATATATATATATATATATATATATATATATATATATATTATTTAATAAAATTCATGTCTTTTTCAATCATTTTTCGTCTCAATTGAGTTTTCAAATAATTATCCAAACAAAAAGTCATTGGAAAAATGTCACCTCTTCCACCGTCATTCTAAACCCAGATTGTTGGGATCCGTACACGCAGCGGATTAGGTGCATTTAAATCAAGGTTAGGGAACCCGAATCATACCTTATAGAGAACTTGGAATCATCCGGAGCCAAAGGTTTTCCTTTGATTTTAACGAACTAGTAGCTCAAGAATCTACATAAACTTTTGAGCAAATTTTCTCGTGATCAAGAAAACCCAAACTGTAGTGAATTCGTTCGCGTTTCGTTCTCTTTGAACTGGTGGACTACCTTCTCGATCAGCAGAAGACGACTCTTAGAATCGGCTTCCTCTACTGGTATCCACACGAACAATCTCCGAACACGGACACAGCAGCGTGCTAGCGCCTCGAACTGTGCGTCTCTCTCTTTTTTTCGCTCTAGGTTTCTCGCGGCTTTCTAATACGCTCGACTAAAAGTGCCGTAGGTTTTTCTAAACCCATCGGCGTATTATATAAAATTAATCCTCATTAATTTTGAAATTCAAATTTTAGATCTGGATTAAAATATATTAATTAAATCTATAGATCTAATATAATAATATTTATTTAATCCGAATTAAAAGCCAGATCTAAAAATTCAAATTTTGAATCTGGATTAAAAAAATATAGTAATTAAATCTATCTGATAGATTTAATCCAATCTATTTATTTAATCCAAATTTAAAAGCCTTCTGATTTTATTTATCTCTATAAATTAAATCCGAGAAATGATATCTATCTATTTAATTAAATCTGAGATACAATATCTCAATTTAAATTAAATAGATAATGATATCTTTATTCGAAAATTAAATGAAATAAAATATCTTGATTTGTTTTAGATATTTAATTTACCAAATAAATTAAATATAAAACAAATATTATATAATAATATTATAATCTCCATTAAATAATATTATTATATTATTTTCGAATTTAAACATATATACACATATATATACTTACCCCAGATTAAATCCAGTATCCATTAAATCTCAGATTAATCTGAAATTCAATGAACCTGGACACTTTTACCCGTGTTGGATTATTCTTGTGTGCAACCCTGCAGGCCCACATGAGATTGGCAGTGGGCCAAGACTGTATCAGCCCACAAGTCGTAAGCGGCCTCTAGCAAAACATTGCAACTACCCAATTCACATGGGGATCGATGACACAATACAACCTATCGTACAACCATGTCACGTCCCTTTTGTCACGCGATAATTTGGTCAAGAATGAGGCATGGATAATGTCAACTTCCTGTTCTTGACCATTACTTTCTCGATTCTCGAGCAGTCTAATAAGTGAAATGGAAACTCCTTTCCATCACAGTATGACCATACATTTCTTAGACTCACTCATCGAGGGGCCCAGTATTATCTCTCTACAAATGTAAGGGACAAATTCCATCTTGACCATTCACATTCCTCCGCATAAAAACCACTGATCCCGATCCTAGCCTTTATCATCACCCGGTCAAAGGTGACTTTTGACTAGGTCAAAGACCAGTGACTCATCATGTAGGAATCCATGATGATCTCAAGTCATAGGGCGTTGTGACGCGGTTATACATGAGATAAGCTTATGACTTAATCCATGCAGCTTTCTCATAGTGGGTCGGTCCAGCACCTTGTACTCTTACAAGTGCCAATGACTTTGATTCGTATCTCCATACCTCATCAAAGTCATACTGGTCTTAACTCATCTTCGCTCCCACGTAGATGATTGACCAGGGACATTTAGGATAATCTATAAGATATATCCAAGGATGCAGTTATCACCATAAACATGCGAATGAAGTGATAACTTAATGGAGAATAATGATTTGCCCCTAGGGCATAATTTCCAACACAGATTACATTTACAGTCTGACTTTTTTCCTATCTTACGTTTGCAACAGTCAAATTAAAAATAAGTCACTTCTGCCACTACTATTTTAAACAAGCTCTCTTGTGCTGTTGGCTTTTGTTTATTGTCTAGGCCTTGAAAAGATATCACAACTATAAGCCCTATCGATAAATCACTTTGCTCGTATTTATAAATCACTTTATAAAAACTAAGAAAGATTTTAAATCACATTAACACGCCTTAAAATGTAATATTTTTTAGGGTTAAGGTGCAATATTACCAACGAACTATTGGTCCAGGTGCAACCAACACAATAAACTATCAAGTGGACCTTAAATACCAACAAACTTTTTAAAAGGTAAACTTAACACAAAACCGTTAAATTCATGATAACGTCCGTTACTATCATAACCCAGAGACATAACAGACCTGAAATGAGGAAAAGACTAGATAAATAAACTTCCAGATACAGCGCACAGCTCATACCTAACATTGAGAACAACAATTTCAGGGGAGAGGGAAAAAACTTCATCAGACCGTTGAGAATTGTTATCTCTAGAAGCAGCGGAGGGGGAAACACATAGGAAAAGACAACGTTTTGGAACGGTTCACCACACCGTCGGGAATTGTCATCTCCAGAAGCAGCGAACCCTCATATTCTTTTTCTTCTTCTTCTTCTTCTAATCTGCTCCAGAAACAGCATTAAAGATCAAAGATTTAAGCATGGTGAATCAATGTGTTTGAATGGAAAAAAAATAGGGGAATATGAAGGTTAATTACCTGAGGTAGGGAAGACCTTGACACAAATCTTTTGGGGGGCCACTTGTTACTGTTCATTTATCTTCTTCGAAGAGGCAGCCACCATTACTTAACGCAGAAAATAGGAAGCAGCAGAATACAATCGGAAAACAAAAAAGAAAAAAGTCAAGATGACCCAGAAATAATAAACATGAGGAAGAAATCAGAAATAATTTGAGTTTTGAAATTAAAACAAAATCGCGATTTATGGGTTCTTCGTCTCACCGATGAAGAACCGACAATTGATTTCTGTCAATCCATACACAGATCGAAGAGCACAGATCAACAATCACAGATCGAAGAACACAAGCACAGACCGAAGAACATTGATTGCCGAAAAACGAAGAAGAGTCGAAGAAATCAGAGACCAACACTCGATGAAGCCAAGATCAGAGACAAAAGGAGAAGAATTGAGCACAGATAAGATGCTCGAAGAACTCAGATTAAAGCCAGAAATCGAAGAGAAAAATAGGGCAAGATTCTCAGATCGAAGCCGGAAATCAAAACCTGAAAATCAGATCAGAGATGAAGGCTCAAAGAACTCAGTGGAAGGGGCTCGAAGCAGAGAAACAAGGTGGAAGAAAAATTTGGTGAGATTGAAGAATTTGGTGAGATAGAGGAAGACGAAGCGAATGAAGAAATAAGCGTACGGACAAATGGTGGAATTGTCATCTCCAGAAGCTAGCTAGGGTAGTAACGGCGTTATAATGAATTTAACGGTTTTGTGTTAAGTTTACCTTTTAAAAAGTTTGTTGGTATTTAAGGTCCACTTGATAGTTTATTGTGTTGGCTGCACCTGGACCAATAGTTCGTTGGTAATATTGCACCTTAACCCTATTTTTTAATTTTATTCCTATTTAATATGTTTTTTTTTAAAAAATAACAATAATCTGTGCAATAAAAATAAAGGAAGGGTACAGTAGTACATTCACGTCGAAAATTTTGAATTTGGCTTTGGTCCTTTCATCGGCTTCCATCCTCTTTGGTGCATTTTGCACCACAATTGTTTTTTCCCCCCTCTTAAATAGCATTCACCATCATGAAGTATCTTTTTAATACCTATCAATATTCTGAAATATTGTTTCAAGATCCTAAAATTATTTTTTAAGATCAAAAATTATTTTTCAAAACCTGTCAGTATCTTAAATTATCTTCTTAGTACCTTTCAGTACCCTGAAATATTTTTTTAAGACCCGTCAATACTTTAAAATATTTTTTCAGGAATATAATAAAATTATTTTATGATCCTGGAAAAATATTTTAGGGTGGTGATTGGTCTTAAAAAAATATTTTAGGTACTGATGGGTACTAAAAAGATATTTCAGGATACTGACTGATACTGAAAAATAATTTGTGATACTAACTGTTACTGAAAAAATAGCTAGTGATCTTGAAAAATTATTTTATGATTTTGGAAAAATATTTTAGGGTATTGACTGGTCTTAAAAAAAATACTTCGTATACTAATGAGTACTAAAAAGATACTTTAGGATACTAATTGGTACTGAAAACATAATTTGTGATACTGACTGGTACTGAAAAATACTTTGTGATCATGAAAAATTATTTTATGATCTTGGAAAAATATTTTAGGGTATTGATTGGTCTTTAAAAAATTTTTAGGGTATTGTTGGGTACTAAAAAGATACTTTAAAATATTGAATTATTTTTAAAAAATAATTTGTGATCTTAAAAAATTATTTTAGAATCTTCAAATAATATTTTAGGATAGTGATTGGTACTAAAAAGATATTTGAGGATGGTGAATATGATTTTTTTTTTTAAACGATTGTGGTGCAAAATGCACCTGAACGCTACCGTTGAAATGCATAGGATGGCAGCGGATGATAAGCTAAAAGGACCAATAATTTAGAATTAAGTAATAATTTAGAATAGGTTAATACTATGAAATGATTTTTTTTAAAAAAAATAAAAAATCAATATTGATGTATAGGAAAATAAGTACTGAAGGTTGAACTTAAGTTGTGAAATAATAAAATTATTAAATTTGACATAATAATATCTTAAAATAATAAAATTACAATAAGCACTGTGAAATAATTTAATGTTATATATTTTAAATTATTTACTTGTAAGACAGAAAGACAATAATTTTTCCCATAATATTTATAAATAGTAATGAAAAAAAAATCTATTTAGCACATGTTTATATTTTTTAAATTTTAGTGTATTTTTTTTTTAATTTCAATTTTTTCTTACTAAAATGGCCTCTAAAGAAGTATGAGAGAGCATCTTAGTAAAAAAAAAAAAAAAGATGTATACATCTAAACAAATAGAAGATGTTTCAAACAAAATATGTTTAAGATTTGACTTAAGATAAGTTTACCTTAAAAAATTATATATTTAAAAGGAAAAGTCTATATCATGTGATAAAAGGAAAAAGTATACAATTTAAACACAAAATAATGAATTCTAAACATAAAACCTACTTTTTCAATAATAATAATAATAAGGGATAAGATATTGTTACTACCACTTTTCTACCGTTAGATCAGAATTTTTATCAGTTCTCTCTCCTATTAAGATTCTCTGATCTAACAGTGGAAAAGTGGTAGTGACCAAAATTGATAGTGACAATATCCTATCCCTAATAATAATAATAGGTTATAATTATTTTGAGGCTTGTTTTTTATTGGGTGAGTAGAATTTATGGGTAGTGATTTGTTTCCGTTTCCTCACAAACAAAATTATAAGTTTTCAAGAAATTGAAAGTTCAACTTCTCAAAGCATTTGGATTGGAAGGTAACTTTCAGAGTCAAAACCAATAAAGTTGTGTTTTTTAAGTGTTTTAGGTTAATGTTTTGAAAAATCCCTCATAATTAAATAATTTAGACCTAAAATAGGTACCTATGTTTTAAATATTAAAAATAAGTATTTTTATTTTAAAAAATATACATAAATTTTATAAAACTGTTCGAAAAGTTAACTTTAATAATTATTTGGACTAAGATAAAGTAAGTTTAAATAGAAAACGGGATTTGATATAAAGTAAGGGGCATAAATGTCTCACCATGTAAACTTAGAGCCGTGTTTGGATTAAACAAATAGAAGGGGCTTCGGTAACAAGACCCTCAAAGCATCCCCGTTTATATGCGAAGAGAGAGAAAGCGGCGAAGAGAGGGTTTTGGGCGAAGTAGTGAAACGTTGAAACGATAATAGGAGGGGCGTGGGCGGGCGTAAGTTTGTATTGTCTTTGTGAGAAGAGCGTGTTTTTGTTTGTCACTCGAAACTCTAAAGGCATAGCAAGCACAGATTAATTCCCTCTTTCAAATATTCGTTAAATAAGCGAACCGTTGCTTCGCTCCCGCCACGCTCATGGCTCAGCTGCAGAGCCAAGAGCAGCAACAGCCACCTATTGATCATGCCCAGAAGACCAAGACTCTCATTTCTGCTCTCAACCTTGTCTCCCGTAACCTCCCTCTGCCTCCTGATCTTTTCAACACCGTTTCTTCCATCTATCACGGTGCTGATGATGCTTTCAGTGATGACCGCGAATGCGAGGTCCCTGATGGGAGTGGGGGTGGAGCCGGATCTGAGGAGAAACAGGGGGATGCCCATGCTGATAAGGTTTTGGTAGGTTTTTTACCTTCAATTTTTGTTTGATTTTGTGTTGTGGTATCTGATTTTTGGGGTTATTGGTGGAGTTTGTGTGTCTAGGGATGTTTCGGTGTAATGGGTTCTCGTCAAGTTTTGGTTTTTTCCAGGATTTCTCTGTGAATTTGGGAAAATTTATGAGTTCTTGGTGCTTTGAATTGTTTGTGGGCATGCTATTTGCAGCTTAGGTAGAACTTTTTAGGCTTAATTTGTGCGAAATTAGCCTATATTTCACAATTTTGTTATCTAGACTAATTTTCTGTTACAGTTCTTGTTCAGTTATACCCCACGGCTTTCCTTTTTATTCTTCTTCTTCTTTTTTGGGATAAAGCTTCTATCTTTTATCAAATGTGTGCTATTGTTTTGGTATTGTGCAGGATGATACCGGAAATTCTAAAGAAGATTTGTTGAGGGATCTTGAAGATGCACTAGTGAAACAACGACCAAGTTGTGTGTCAGGTTACAAATTGAAGGAAGAAAGGGAAAGCCGTTATAAAAGTCGGATTCAGCATCGGTTAAATGAACTAGAAGGTTAACAATTATAGTGAAAAAAAAGCATCACCTCTCTTGCAAATTTTGCACCTGTTTATTTCTTAGCACTGTTTTCAGTATGTGAATTCATTCAAACAATAATTTAATGAATCCTTTCAATTTTTTGTACCATTGATAGATTAATCAATCTGTTTTAATAACGCTGTTATACTACTAATGACCTTTAGAACTATAGCTTCCATAGTACCATCAATCTTGGCCAAGGATTTGGTTGTAAGTGGTGATTGTTGGTTTAGACTTAATCTTTTCCTTGTTGATAAGCTTGCTTGAGATCTGATAGATGGAAGACCAAACTAAGTTATCATGCTCAAAGTATAAACAATGTGTTGGCTGTCCTTGTGCATTGGCTGAGATTGGCTTAAGTTATATCAACAATTTTAGAAGAAGTTTACTCAGATACAGTATTGTTTTGAACCAGGATTGCCTTCAAGTAGGGGAGAGGACTTGCAGACAAAGTGCCTGCTTGAACTGTATGGACTGAAGGTAAATTTGATTATTGAAATCTTTCTTGGACACTTGGTGTATTGTGGCTCATGTCTATCTTAGAAGATAGATACACACATACAGTATAGGTGGGCTTTTGCCTATCTTAGATGCTAGGCAGACTTGCTTTCTATTTATGTGAAGTAGGAAGCTTCTGTTTCTGTGGCTTTTGAAATGTTATTGATTTTGGCCAAGTTGCGCCTTTGTTAGAAGCTAGTCAGCACTTTTTTCTTTTGACAAGTTTTAAACTAGAACACTCTTGTGGTTGTGTCACCCTTCTGTGTGGCTTAGTTTATCCAATGTATCAAGTCAAACATTTAGCAGATGCAACATCTAACTTTCTCTTCATTGTAATAAAATGTGTAGCTAATTGTCTTTTCTGTTGAGGATGATTAGTATATATACAAATATTTGTTTGTTCCTGCTAGGGCCGAGAAATGACATGAATCGTGTCCTTGTTGGCAAGGACCTTTTTTTGGCAGCTAGCAGAGTTGCAGAGGAAGGTTCGATCTGATGTGAGTGCTGAATACTGGCTCAATGTTAAATGTGCATATCCTGACAGGCAGTTATTTGATTGGGGAATGATGCGGTTGCGTCGTCCTCTGTATGGTGTTGGAGATCCCTTTTCCATGGAT
Source organism: Acacia crassicarpa (assembly GCA_034222035.1). Lineage (NCBI taxonomy): Eukaryota > Viridiplantae > Streptophyta > Magnoliopsida > Fabales > Fabaceae > Acacia > Acacia crassicarpa. Next base: position 45,841,218 of record JAWXYG010000008.1, on the reverse strand, counting down.
GCCGATGATCAATTAAGGAAGAAAAGAGATGCTGAGGTGATTATACATATTTCCATATAATGTGCATCATATGTTATCGCTCATCTCTCTGGATGATGAGGCTTTATTGATGCAATGAGAATGTGCCAGCTTTTTGTTGAATTCCTCCAATTGCTCGTTGGCTTCTATGATGGTTTATGGCTAAGTCCATTGACACTTGACTGTTAGTCTGGAGCTATCTGGGTTGCGTTGTCACTAAAACTGGCATTGAAAATATAATGGTCTTATTTCAATTAGATAGTTCATAGTTCTTATGCTTTTAGAAGCCATGCTGAAAACATCATATGGGGATTCACACTCAATCACACAAACACACGCTTTTACAAAAGTTGAAAAATAGTTATTAATAGTCTCACTTTTAGCACTAAGGGCTCCAAAAGTCCAAAATGCTTTCTGAAGATGTAGGGATGGCCTTAAAGTAATCAAGAGTTAATTGGTAATGATCAATATAATGATATTTAAAGAATTCTCATGATGTATATAGGTGAATCACTACCTCAAGCACTTGAATCATAAAACACATCAATGTTTGACAAAGTTTCTAAGCTTTATTTTAAGATATATAAACCAACTCTTCATGAAGTTCAACATCATTATATTGATGTTCATTTAGTAATCCTAAAGGTTTTGTGCGTCTTTGTGGTCTATTATACGGAAAGAATTATAAATCAACTAGGGTTTTCTCGTTTGTGCACCCTTTTTATCTACAATATGATATGTACTAGTAAAAGTAACAAGACATGTAGCGTACTCATCTGGAGTTATTTGTTCTATGCTTATTTCCTGTGTCTGAAATGAACTTAAATTTGCTTTTTTTTACTTCTCTTGTCTCTAAAACCTCCAATGCAGAGATTGTCAAAATTAGAAGAGGAGGAAAAGAATCAAATTGAGACCAGAAAAAGAAAATTTTTTGCAGAAATACTTAATGCTGTTCGTGAGTTCCAATTACAAATTCAAGCTTCTTTGAAACGAAGAAAACAGAGAAATGATGGAGTCCAGGTACAAAATTCCTTCTCCAGCCTTTCATGTGTTGCAAAGCATTTCTTGTATGGAAGAAAATATGATATCCAAATTTGACATATCAGTTACATATTAGATTTGAAATTACTTGTGACTTCTCTTGCCATGAGAATTAGGTATACTGACTTTTCGTAGTTTTTTGGATCTGTAATTGAATGAGCGATAGTTTCTTATTTGATGTCTTTCTTCTTTTCTTTGTTCCATCTTTATTCTTTCTCCCTGCCTCACCCTCTTCCTTTTTGTTGTTAATTTTTCTGTTGTCACATTTAATGCAATTCTGAACAAAATGGACATTGAAGATTTTTTAACTCCAAGTCATCCAGCTTAATATTTCATATTAAACTATTTCATTAGTGGTAGAATGGAATTTGATTTAATTGGTCTACGGTGCTTATAGCTTTGTGAGACAAACTCCTTTGATTTATTTACCTCACAAAGTGCAAAAGCACTTAAAATTTAACTTGTATGTATATTGAGTTTGAAAGGGGCCTTGAAGAGGAGAGGAGGGACACAAAGAACATTAAAAGCAAGTTATTGTTTGGATGTCACAAAATGAATTCAAGATGCTACTGAAAAATTGGGGGATACTTTAAAAAATAGGAATTAAGAAATGGGAACAGAGCAAGATGTGTGGTTGCAGAAGTATTCCCTCAAGTCCTAATGGTTGTAGACTCATTGTAACTCAGTATATAAAGTTGCTGGAGTGTGTTGATACTTTCTGTACAATTGATGCTTGTACTTCTTTTTATCTGCAAGAATTTTGTTTATTTCCGAAAACTGTTAAAAAAATTTGGGCATATCACTGCTTTTCTGTGGTAAATTTACTGGATTTGTTGCTCTTCTTGATTTGTTGAATCTTTCACTTATCATTGATTGAAGATGGCTTATGAATTCTCATAAGTAATTTTCAGGCATGGCACGGAAGGCAAAGACAACGCGCAACACGGGCTGAGAAATTGAGGTTTCAAGCCTTAAAGGCTGATGATCAAGAAGCTTATATGAGAATGGTCAAAGAGAGTAAGAATGAAAGATTGACTTTGCTTCTTGAAGAAACAAATAAGTTGCTTGTGAATTTGGGAGCGGCTGTTCAACGTCAAAAGGACTCAAAACAAACAGATGGCATCGAACCTTTGGAAGACTCAGAAGCTGAACTACCAGAGTCAGATGGTTCAAAGAAGGAATCACCTGCTGAGGAATATGCTGATACAGTAGATTCTGATCATAATGGTGACACTAGTGATTTACTTGAAGGTCAACGGCAATACAACTCTGCCATACATTCAATTCAAGAAAAGGTAGGCGTCGGCTTATTATTTTAATGCACTAAAATTCTTTAAAATAAATAGCTGACTCAGTGAGAGACGTATTGTGTTTGTCATAATCAGTTTGACTTTATTTCTCATGTTTATTGGATACTGGGTATAGTGAATGCTTTTGTTTGGATAAGTAATGACCTTTTATACTAAGGACCAATCTATAACTTGTTGCCGAACAATATATGGATAGTAACATTCCTTTTGATGCAAGAGAGAAACTATATTTGTTTGATTCTCCATGGCTAGCACCAACCCCCCCCCCCCCCCCTAAAAAAAAGAAAAAGAAAAAGAAAAAAGGAATAAAGAAATCATTATGTGCCATCTCAATATGTTGTCCGAGTTGGGACAAATCACTATGGTTTGATTTGCCTGAGATTTATATTGATTCTAGAACGGGGGGGTATTTTATATACTTTTTCTAGAATTAATTCCAATTGTCTGAGTTTCACTTTTTATGGATGCCTTGAACAGTGGTCAGTCCGGTTCTGTTCATGTCAAACACTTGGAATTTTGTTCCTTCTATGTAGGAGAATGATTGTAAGAAGTTCTTGTTTTACAATGTTCTCATAAACTATATGGGTTTAACATTTGTATTGAAATTAATGCAAAAGTTGAGTGTAGACTGAAACCCAATCTCATTTTATTTATCACAGTTTTTAATAGTGGAAAAGTTGCACAGGTACTCATAATAGTATGCCTTATATAGCTGCTTCTCTATAACAGTTAAATGTGATATTCTAACAATTTATATATTTGTAGGTAACTGAGCAACCTTCTATTCTTCAAGGTGGAGAGTTAAGATCATATCAGTTAGAAGGGCTTCAGTGGATGCTTTCTTTGTTCAATAACAACCTAAATGGAATTTTGGCGGACGAAATGGGCCTGGGGAAGACAATACAAACAATTTCTTTGATAGCATATCTTATGGAGAACAAGGGTGTGACTGGGCCCCACTTGATTGTGGCTCCAAAGGCTGTTCTGCCAAATTGGATCAATGAATTCTCGACATGGGTTCCAAGGTATGTCCGTTGGAGTTTGTAAAGTTTCAACCTCCCCTGCTCTCCTGGTGGGAAGAGGGAGGAGTGTTGTGTTTGTTGGGTTTATGTAAATATTAGTCACTTGATATGTAGGGTGTAGAGAATATATTAGTTAGTTAGTTAGGAGGGTTAGTTAGAGTTAGTTAGTTAGTTGTTAATAACCATTTTGGGTTAATGGGTTGAGGGATTGCCTATATAAGGCATATGACTCTTCATTGTATACTATGCTTTTATGTTGAATGATGAATATGTGAATGAATGAAGATACACAGTGATGTGATTCTGTGTATTCTCCCTCTCCTTCCTCTCTTCTCTTCTCAAATCCTCTAATCTTCTACAACTATTGTATCATCACTTGTGGATTTTTCTTGTATTCAGTATTACAACTGTTCTTTATGATGGACGGCTGGAAGAGCGAAAAGCAATTAAGGAGGAATTGTCAGGAGAGGGGAAGTTTAATGTTCTGATAACACACTATGATCTTATAATGAGAGATAAGGCGTTTCTCAAGAAAATTCATTGGTACTACTTGATTGTGGATGAAGGGCATCGGTTGAAGAATCATGAGTGTGCTCTAGCTAGAACTCTTGACTCTGGGTATGTTTCAATATGGCCAGTATTTTCCTTACAATAATTTTTGTTAATGTGTACCCTGGATTCTAGCGATCTGTTGAGGTGATGTTGTTTCCATTTTGGGTAATTTTGAGTTGACTTGATGTGCCCTCTTATTTTATTTTATATTTTCAATAAATGCATGTTTACTGTTTCTATTTTGGGCTGTGTTATAGATTGGGAAAAAAACTTACGAGCTACCTCTCATGTGGGGCCTAACAATACTTGAATTTGGATTAGCTCATACTATTGGATACACGATACTTGTCCAAATTAAAATAATATTTTTGTGCTGTATATCATCTTGACTTTCTTTGGTCATGCAGCAAAGTTTCATTTCTCATACAGATCTCTCTGACTTTAAGTAGAATGAGATTGTATGACTTCTCTAAGTGAAATTGTACTTGCATGCAGCTATCAAATCCAACGTAGACTCCTGCTGACTGGAACCCCTATTCAGAACAGTTTGCAGGAATTGTGGTCCCTTCTTAATTTTCTCCTTCCAAGCATTTTCAACTCAGTTCAACACTTTGAGGACTGGTTTAATGCTCCCTTTGCGGACCGAGTTGATGTCTCTCTAACAGATGAAGAACAGCTACTGATCATTCGTCGTCTTCATCAAGTGGGTTCTCCTTCTAGTTTCTTGTTTACTGGCCCTTTTCAACTTCTTTCTGATGTATCTTTTTCACTCTTAGGTAATAAGACCCTTCATATTAAGAAGGAAGAAAGATGAGGTGGAAAAATATCTTCCAGGGAAATCTCAGGTCATACTCAAATGTGATATGTCATCATGGCAGAAAGTATATTATCAACAAGTTACTGACCTGGGCAGAGTTGGCTTGGACAATGGTTTGTTTGTTTGTTTTTTTATTTTTTTGCCCATGCTCTCCATTTATCTCCTAGGCCGATTCTCTTTTTCAACAGCATAATCCTCCCCCCTCCCCCCCACCCCCCCCCCCCCCCCCCAAAAAAAAAAACACACACACACACACAAAATCCCTTTCTTTGATTGGTTTAAAAAACCCTTAGCTTGTTATTTTCAATACATGCTTATGATTCAGATAAGCCTACCCTCAAAAACTCGAGCTATGAACCTTGTCTGTGCTATATTTAGTTGCCTGTCATTTCTCTAGTGATGTTTGGGTTGTTGGACCCTCTGATCACCAAAATAAGAAATATCCTGTTGATATTACCGGTTGCAACTTTGTTCTGGATAGGTGAATCCGGAAAAGGCCTTCCATGGTAGTTGAATAAGAAAATGGTTTCTGATCACCCGGTTTGTCGATTTTCTTTTACAAGTTTACGTGTTTTAATCTTTTTCTTTTAATCAATGTAATTGAGATTTTAAATATTCTACCCCCTGTAATATTTTAGGTTGTTTTCAAAGCTCTTTGTTGTTACGTAAGATCTATGACTAGTATTAGACCAACAACCCAAACATCGGCATATTTAAAATTCTGTAGACAATCTCATAAACTTTTCTCTAATTGGAGAACAACTTGTAGGCACTGGGAAATCGAAGAGTCTACAGAATTTAACAATGCAACTCAGAAAGTGTTGTAACCATCCCTACCTCTTTGTGGGAGAACATAATATGTGGAACAAGGATGAAATTGTCCGAGCATCAGGGAAGTTTGAACTTCTTGACCGTTTGCTACCAAAACTTCGTAGAACTGGGCACAGAGTCCTTATGTTCTCACAAATGACTCGTCTCATGGATATTCTTGAAATTTATCTGCGACTTCATGATTTCAAGTTTCTTAGACTTGATGGCTCAACAAAAACTGAGGAAAGAGGGACTCTGCTGCGGCAGTTCAATGCTCCTGACTCTCCATACTTTATGTTTCTTTTGAGCACCCGTGCTGGAGGCCTCGGTCTAAACTTGCAAACAGCAGATACTGTTATAATTTTTGATAGTGATTGGAACCCTCAAATGGATCAACAAGCTGAGGATCGAGCTCATCGCATTGGACAAAAGAAAGAAGTTAGGGTTTTTGTGTTGGTTAGTGTGGGATCAATCGAAGAGGTGATTTTGGAGCGTGCAAAACAAAAGATGGGCATTGATGCTAAAGTCATCCAGGCCGGACTTTTTAACACAACTTCAACAGGTTTGTTGTATTCCGGATATATCATGACATTAGAATATCTTTGCTCACATTTTCTTAATCAAGTAGAGGATTTGATTTGAATTTTAAAGGAAAAAGGTGAGAAAGTAGCCTTTGGTTCACTGATTCAGCAGAAGCACTGAACCATTCCCCATCTGACATTGCTGCTTATGCTGTTTTTAACCATGGCTGGACCTATATCATGTATTGTGTCGAGTTGCACTTGCAAAGAAAAAATCTTTGAGATTGAAACAAATAGTTTTGAGTCATTGAAGTCTGTCATATAGTCAAACTTTGTGTTTGTGCTTGCAGCTCAGGACAGGAGAGAAATGTTGGAGGAGATTATGCGCAGAGGCACAAGCTCACTTGGGACTGATGTGCCAAGTGAGAGAGAAATCAACCGCCTTGCAGCTCGATCAGATGAAGAATTTTGGTTGTTTGAGAGAATGGATGAGGAGAGAAGGCAAAAGGAGAACTACAGATCTCGTCTCATGGAAGAACATGAAGTGCCAGATTGGGTATATGCTGCAACGGTTAACAAGGATGACAAGGTCAAAAGTTCTGCTTTTGGTAGTGTTACTGGGAAGCGGAAAAGAAAAGAAGTGGTATATGCCGATACGTTAAGTGATCTCCAATGGATGAAAGCTGTGGAGAATGGGGAAGATGTGTCAAGGTTTTCAGTTAAAGGGAGAAGAAGAGACCACCTGCCATCAGACAGCAACACAACTGCCGGTGATAATGTTGGGGTGGAAGAAAGTTTTTCTGAAATACAAAATGAAAGCTTCTCCATGGGGAAAGAGAGATCAAGTGAAGACTCTTTCCATGGGACCCCTGGCCCTGCCCCAAAAAGACTCAGGCAGGAAGGAATAACCACCCCAAAACATGAATACGAGGGCTTCAGAGGAAGTGGTTTGAATGAGCATATGTTTTCATGGAATACCATTAGAAAGAAAAGAACAAGCAGTCTCACTCAGAGCTTGTCGTTTTCTGATTCTAGAGGGCAGAGTTCTAATGGAAGAGGAAATTGGAGCTGATGTGCCATGGCTGCCAAACTTTACTGTAGCAATGAAGCTGTGATTCTGCTTTTAGCCCTTAGGAATTTTTCAGTATCTTTTGCTAGATGACGCTCAATCAAAAAAATGAACATTTCCAGCAAATTCATTCTGGTATTTGTAATTTGCTTTTCAACCTTAATGAAAAATCAATCAATTCTGGTCCATGCTCTCAGGCTCAAGCTTTGGAATTGGTCTCTTTTAACACCGGTGATCTGGCCTAACTTTTTTGCCTCTTGAAACGAGTGAATTGAGACTTAAGTGTTGTATAAAATAAAAGCTTTGAAATTGAGCGGGGGAAGGAATGCAAGAAAGTCATTTAATAAATCTTCTAATCAGGTTAAAACGGTGCAGCTTATTAAAATTATTTATAACAGTATATATCTTCATTTCAGCTTTTTAAGGTGCATCTCTATCTTGTTAGAGCTCCTTATGTTTCTGAATTTTCAAAGCCGTCAGTAATTGTCTGTAGACGTTCTTCTGTAAAAGTTTTGTTACCTATCAGGCCTTATGAAATTGCTCAACTTTAGTCTTCAAGCCTGATGAACTAGTCTCAAAGCGCTGGTAGTTTCCAAAGAAGCCTTAAGAAACTGGCAGAAGTTGGCGCATTTCTGTTATGGTTCCTTTGGGGAGTGATATCACTGTTAAAAACCGTAATGAAGAAGACTTCTTATCAACAATGTCCAGTGAACCCAGGCTCAGTATTAAGGTTGCAGCACATATTTCAACGACGATATGCTCCGGTTACTTTCCAATTTGTAACCAAAGGAAATTTAAATTACATATATTCAGTTGTTTAGACATTTCGGTACAAGTGACAGGATGATAACTATATTCTAATTCATCAAGGGCATCCGGAAAAGATTGGCAAAATGAGGCTTGAATTGATCATTTAGTCAAGAGTTCGTTAGACTAATCACTAATGACCTGACCAGGAAAAGATTAAACGGCAAGTAATACAATCACAAAAAAGAAAGGAAACACAGAACGAGATCACCTTAGTTAATCTGCAGACTTTTCATACGCTCAATGACTAAATGATGTCCCACTAATATGTAGTATAAACTGTTATAGAAACCAAAGAAGATAGTAGATGAGTAGTGCAGCAGATCATTTGTACCACTTACACCTCGAAGGCTCTTCATTCATTGTTCCAATCGGTCCTCATCGAGTCATCGATCATCACCTTCTCTCTTTCACGCACACTTGGACCTTATTAATTATCATCCTAAGGACCAAATATGTGAGGATATTTTGAAACGTATCCTTCGGTCATAAGAGAAAACCCAAACTGCTCTGCTACTGCTACTAGTGAGTCAGGAGCAGCTTCAGCTGTAATGTCATCTCCGAAACTCCAAGGTTGGCATCTGATTCCTTAAGGCCTTTGACTGGCTCAACTGTACCATCATCTTCAAACTTAGAACGTTAAAAACAGAAACTTTTGTTGGGAAAAGATTGGGTGGGAGTTGTTTTGGAGTGATGAATGTGGATCATTTTGTGGCGTCAAGCTCAGAAGGCACAAGATTTTAATAGATGATGAAATGGAAGGACAAGGAAGCCCCACAATTATTTGAGTGGGGCGCATGTGGAGGGAAAGAAAGATATTATTAATTTGGGTGTGAATGGGAGGCGGCAACAACAACAACAAGAAGGAAAGTGGGACAAGCCATCACGGAAAATGGGGTTATTTAATTCCAAAGGCAACATCTCCTTCATTCAAGTCCACTTTTTGGGCGTACAGTGCACTCCATTTATGGTTGACGAGTTAGATTTGATTTGTGGTTGGAACTGAAGAACAGGGCCGCCCCCACTAGATAGGTACCAGAGGGGCAAAAGCAAAAGCATGAATTTTTGTTTTTTTTTTAGAGGGGGTAAAAAGGTACAGTAAGTTGGGAAAGAGTAAAATTAAATGACAGTGGGGCCCTGGGGAAGGAAACCGATGGGAATCGGTGGACCGCATTGTAAAGGGACAGCACTGTCACGGTCCCACGTCCATGGCGCACGAAGAACGCGGGAACTGGTGGGCCCCATCAACATCGTAATCGGGGCATTCGCCACCTTCATAGGTACTGCTGGTGGGGACCACCATTCCCTGCTCTAATCTCATCATTTATTTATTCATTTTTATGTATTAGTATGATCACTGGCGATAACGACGTTTTTGTAGTATCCGTGGGTATTCATGTGGGCCCCGCTCCCCAAACTAACAAACACGTGCAGATCCATCTTGTGAGGGTTGGTGCTGGATGGGCCCCACACCCGCTCTCTTTGATGCCTTCCCTTCTTCTTTATGAACAGTACGAGGGATGAGAAGGCGATGAACGGAAAAAGGTTCATCGCATCAAATCAGCTTTTGAGAAGATAATAGATATCAAATAGGTTAGTCTTTCCTCTCTTTTCTGTCCTTTTGCTCCTGACTCTGTCCCTTCTGTTCTCTCTGTTGAATCTCCTTCTCCCCTGTTTATTCTGTTCCCATTGGTGCTTGAGGGCGATCGACACCGTTTAAAGGTACCTCTTCTCGATTAAGTTTCTCATTCATGGTTTTGCGTTTTTTCCTTCCGAATAATCTCAAGCCCTAGAGTGGAAGGCCCACTTCTGGGGTGCAAATTTGGCCTTCTCTGTTCACCTTCAGCGCTCAATTTTGTCATTACTCAGTATTCTGCAAGCTCTTCATCAAAATTTCCAGATGATATGATCCAACCATCTGATGCATGAAATCGATCCGGTCTTTTCCTTTGGAGATAAATGGGCTCTCTGTTAATCCCATTTTACAGAGAGCATCTTGGCTCTGCAAAGTCCGTCATTGTTGGGCAATTTGCAAGTTGTTATATAAAAAAGGGGAAACAGTAAACAGAGAGAAGAAAGAAGGAAAATGAGTGGGAAAGTTAAAAGTCACAACTCCGTGGAGTAAAGCTCAATTTCAGTTCAGTTGACAAAAAGTATCATATACTACTCAATTGCCATTCCTTTCTTCTTTTCTCTGGTTGATTCAATGGTTTGCTCACATCAGAAAAGGAGAAATGAGCTTCTCTCCTCCTTCCCCTCCATCTTAGGATCACAGTTTTTGACTGAATGCAGGATTCAATTGAGTAGTTTAATTAAAGTGTTTAAAATATAATTTTTAATATAAAAATTGAAAGAGAGAGAAGTCCAATCAGAAAGATTTCTTTTGTTAAATAAGGAGGGAAAAGGACGGTTGAAGTCAAAGATAAGCAATAAGTACATGCTTTCCTCTGGGACAGTGATTGTTGCCTTATTAAATACTAACAGATTTACCTACCCAATTTATGACAGCGTGTTGAATGATAGGATAGGAGTATTATTATTAGTGAGAATTTATATAAAAGAATAATAGTAGTAGTAGTAGTAATATGGCAATTTGGAAATCCGAGCAAAAAAAATATGGCAATTTGGAACCAACCGTGAATTAAAGAGGAGGAACCCACACCTACTAACACATTTTCATATAATAAATAATATTATGACAATTTTACTTATATTAGTTGTACTTATAAGGATAGAAAGAGAATAAATAGTTAAAAAAATACTGAATCATAAACGAGACGAGGATAAAGTTAATTATTAATAGGATCAGAGTGGTAACTTATTTAATTTCTTTAATCTCAAAAAAAATCTACTATTTATGTTTAGGACCTAGGACTTAGTGGTAATATTTAGGTTCTTGCTTAATGTCTCTCTCACGTACCCAAAAACTGTTATTCACCAACAATCCTCTGTTCACTCTCGGCCACATATCATACTTACCTTCCTCTGTTAGATACCTTTCATCTTCTTCATTCATTTAAATATCTCTCTATTTATAAATTTTTATTGTGAATTAATTGGATCCTTTGTTTTTTCTTTTGCCTTGGTTTACTTCTGGTGTTTCTCATCAGAGGAGTTAATTATGAAATGACAAAGTGATTAGTATTTTTAAGATGTAGAGTGTGTGTGATATTTTCTTGGAAGATTCTCAGACAAGTTCTTTTAAATTGAATATGCTGTAAAAGAGTCAAAAAGACAATGGAAAGAAAAAATAAAAAATAGTGAGTAATTATTAATTACATAATAGGAGTGGAGATAACAGAAGGTGGAGGTGGCTGTGAGGACCCCCATTAAACAATTTTTTTTAATAAAGCATTTATTATTAATTTTTATCAAATTTTTTAATTTATTATATCTTATAATATTGCAGAATAAACATATAGTACCGTGGAGAGGAAGGCAAAGGCTTGAGTAGAGTGTAGAGGTAACGGAGACAAGGGAGGCTTGGGTGGTCCATAAATAGATGGGTCCCTCCCTCGGTGAGGGGCAGAACAAGAACACACAAAAATAATAATATCCTTTTCAGCTCATGAAGAGTGAATAAGATCTAATCTATGTTGCTTCCTTTATTTTGGCCCCTCAAAAAAAGAAACCCATCAAAAGTGAATAATTCAATCACTTCTAATTTTATATTCCCCCCTTTTTTTAAAAAAAAAAATAATTTTCACTTTATGGTTATACCGCTCCAAAAAGCATGCTTGTATCACATATATGTCACTTTCCATTCCTCACAGATTTTTTTTTTTAATTAATCTCAAATGAGAGGGGTAGGGTTGAAATGTTGGGGAAATTACGCATATTATCTCGGATAAGACAAATTAAATATTAACGGCTCTCAAAAATTCATTTTTTAAAAAAGTTTTGATTTATAAATAAAAATTATTAAAATTGACTAATTTTTAAAACCATGCTTTATTGTTTAATTTGCGATAATTTTTCCTAAAACGTCTCGCAACCTCACACGGGATTTCAGGACCCACCACCATGCTTGGATGCTAATGCTACTACTTTTCTTTTGATTGGGCTCTCAGAGACCCAGTTCACCGTGGGGCCCACCCACGTGTTTTATTCTCCCTATCAAGGGCAAGAACGGACTTTCCGTTCCGCCTTATCAGCTGGATGAAACCAGAGACGGTCAGCCCGGGTTAGGTTTCTCTCCTAATCCTTTTTCTCATTATCCCTCATCATCTTTAAATCATATCCATCCAATCAATCACAATACTACTATAACTTCTCTCTCCTCTTTCCAATCAACGGCTCAGATGCGCTAATGAGAAGAAAAGGAGAAAAATGCTAATGAGAAGATCTTCTTCCGGTCAGCCCATACATGAATAGTGAATACCATTTTGGTTTTAAGACTATTTTGGTCAATTTTCAACTTTGTCCTAATTTATAATTGGGTATTGTTCAACTATTTCTTCGTACAATTACTAAGGATAGGATATTGTCACTACTAATTTTGGTTACTATCAATATCACTACTATTTTTCCATTGTTAAATCAAAATCTCAATAAGAGATAAAAATAATAAAAATAGATAAGATTCTAATCTAATGGTGAAAAAATGGTAGTGGCCTAAATTGATAGTGTTAATATCTATCCTCAATTAATATAGGTAAAATTGTTACACTCTCATTTATTACATGAAACTGGACTTATAAATAGAATCAAATTTTTCCAATCAAAATGGACTTATAAATAAAATCAAATTTTTTCAATCAAAATGGACTTATAAATAACATCCACTAGTTTGTTTAAACTGATTTAAAACATGATAGATATAAGAGCTTAAGATAATAATCATAGAAAAGATAAAGGTATGATATTTACAGAATAGACTTATGCCACGTGTAAGATACTGGCAATGAAAGCGAAGCTCACTTTTCGGACAACCACTTTCAAGTTGCCGTTGCTATTGAACTACCCAGGAATTGAGTCCACGTATACAAGATTTCACTATTGCTTGCTTGGAAAGAAATTGGAATGCCTGCAGTCACAAGAACCAAGAATTTTGTGGAATTCCATTGTATTCTGCTAATCTCATACATATTTTCCTGCTCCTCCTTACAGATATGTCGAAAGATATTCACTGATCCTCTTTTCAGTCTACGTGACAAATAAAAATTAATGATGATGATGATGACGACAAAATAAAAAGAGGACAACCAAGAGGAGAAAGAAAATGTAGGAAGACTTCCATCAAATCCCCAAAAGGAAGGAAGGGCAGTTCTTGCCCTTCCTCCCCGCCTTCATTCTTTCATCCCCTCGTATCCTTGCCAAAAGAATGTGTCCAAAGCAACTTCCCCCAACACCAACCACCTCTAAAAAGAACAAATTGAATTTTGATCGGACTTCAAGATCAACTTGGTCAGATTATGTATGAACACGAGTATACAAAGATTACTACACACTTCAGACACATCCCATAAATTTCTTTCTTCCGTCCAAAACTTCGAGAAATCCCTTCCCCAACGCCATTTGAATCTTTTGGCTGTGGTTTTGCTGAGTTTGCCCAACGCCCAAAGGCAAAATAGCAAGAAATCTTTTGCTTCCACTGGAAGGATCCATCTTTCTCGGCAAGAACTTTCTTCCAATTCATAACTCCTTTATTCAGATGGGTTTCCCTCCTCGTTTGCTGTCAGCACAATGTTTGCTCGGTGCACAACAGAGAGTTGCCATTTTACTCGCCTGCGGGTTGTTTCTGCTCTGCTGGCTTCACTTGAACCGCAGCAGGTACAGCATAAGAGAAGCTGGTATGAGCAAACTGATGGTGGTTGCCAGCCGACTGTGCTGCAGCAAAGTGTGCGGGATTGAAGAAACCATGGCTTGGTAGGCCACCACCTTTCATATTGTTTGCAGTAGCAGCAGCAACCTTGGAAGAATCAGTAGAGCTGGTATTAATAATTGTAACTGCAGGACACAAGGACAGCATGCCACTTGAGGTAGAGCCTGAAGAGCTATGTCGCTGTATATGAGGATCAAGGCCACGCCTCTGAAGATAGTAGCCACTTGCAGCTGAAGTTGTAGACGTAGAACTATTTGATTGTGATCCTCGAGGATGGATATAAGAATTTGGGAAGAACAGCTGTGCCTGCTGTGATGTTTGTTTGGATATTTGCTGAGGCTGTTGCTGTTGTGGTAATTGAGGTTTCATCCCAGAACTAGAAGATGTAGTCAGCTGAGGGCCACTGACCATTGATGGTACATTCCTCCCACCAACAGGGGAGGACTTCCGACTTGGCACAGCCTGTGAATTCTTGGTTTGCTGAGTTGATACCTGGCCAACCTTATTGCCAGTTGATGTTGCAGTCGTCCTTGGGCTACCGGCACTTTTGGACATTGAGGAAGTTGTGGATGAAGCGACCATAACTGGAGGAGACGAAGAATGGGTAGAACCTGAAGGTTGCCCCTGGGTTGCAGTGGAAGATTTTGCATTCACTGCAAAAGAGATGTGTGTGTGCGCCTGCTGAGAACGAGCTTGCTGCTGAGGAACAGTTTTGACAGATGGTGTTGGTGCCAAAGATGGAAGAGACTGGGAAGCCGTAGTCCTCACAGAATTCTTCCACTGAGGTGACTGAGGAGCAGTGCAGCTGCTTTGTGAGAGGTTTTGAGGATATGCAGATACAGAGTTAGTAAACTTGTTGGCTACTGAAGTTGCTGCAGGAAGGTGATCAGAGTAGACGCTGCCATTGCTAGGAGACGGCGTCTTACTATGACCTGCTGCGGCAGGTGCTGCGGCAAATTGATGGTGCTTTTGAATCTGGATTATTTGCTGCTGCTGTTGCTGGCTTCGTTGCATCTGCTGCTGAGAAGCAGCAGCACTGGTGCTGATGGCAGCAGGCATGACGGACGCTGTAGTCCAGGATGGAGCAGAACCAAGGTTCAGACTTCGTGCAGAGCTATCAAGAACATTGTTACCAGTTATTGCAGACATAGAGGGATCAGATGCATCCTGCCTTGAGAATGCAATGGATTGCCCCACAGTTGCAGGAACTTTTCCTACTACCGCTTTTCTGTCATCATCTAGGTTTGAAGAATCACCGGTTTTCCCTTCCTCAGATCCACGATAATTTTTCTTCTGCTGAGCAGCTTGAGCTGCCATTATCTGAAAGTTATGATTCTGTAAAATTGGATGATTCTGGGCTATTGATGAGAAGTCATGGCCAGTGGCAGCAGTAGCACCATTAACAGATGCAAATGACATGGCAAATGCCTGAGAAGCTTCAATTCCAGCCTTTGCACCAGTATACTGTTGTTGCTTCTTTTCACTGTGACTACCATTAGCAACGGTAGCAGCACCGACACCCCCCATTGCGGCAGGTGTCATCATAGCAAAGTTAGGTGGCTGCATCGGCATTGTGAAATTGTGGCCATATATGCTCATAGTAGCACGAGGCAGCCGACTATCTGCAGTAGAAGGGCTATCTTCACCACACATCTCAGATTCAAGTCGTGATGGATGAGAAACATGGTGGTTAGATAAATGCTGCCTCTGCTGTTGCTGCTGCTGTTGCAACTGCAGTGACTGTGATGGCTGGTTATTAGATGAGGCAGGAAAACCTTGCAAGCCGACACCACCATTTGAACCACTAGCATTGGGCTTTTGTTGCTGATTCTGTAAGTGCTTTTGGGAAGAAGAGGATCCACTAGACATACTAGCATTTTGATGCCCCTGTTGATTCTTCTGTGATTGAGCAGGAAGCTGCTGTTGCTGCAGCTGTGAAGGATGGATCATTTGAGAAGAGTAGAAAGAACCATTGAAGAATGGCAAAGCCTGGGCATGTGTTCCTCGGTATGCAGGTGAACCCCCAACATGTGCCGGTATTGAAAATGGGTATGCATTATTCTGCAAAATAGCCAAGTACTGAGTTTCATTGCCAGGCATATTTGGGTAGCTGAAACTCATTGTCGGTGCAGCGGCGGGCCCAGTGGCAGAGACACTGGCTGGGATTGCATTAGACGTGCCTGTTGGTGATACTACATTGCCTGTAGGAGTCAAAGACTTCGTAGATCCAGGTCGAACAGATGCAGCAGCAGCAGCAGCAGCAGCCTGCTGCTGGTTCAGTGGGAAGATAAAAGCAGGTCCATGCTGGAAGTTACGAAAAAACATCAATTGGCAAAATTTTAATCATAAAAGAAGAGTAAGGCATCCATTAAAATTAGAAATAACTTAGATAACTACCGCTGGAAAAGAAAAGAATTCATACCAGGATATTACTAGGTGCTCCTGGCGGCAGAGCTTGCTGAAGCAACATTTGCTTTCTCTGTGCATTCTCCATGCTAACAGCCTGACCAGCTTTTTCCTTCCCAATAGAACCTGGAAACATTGCAAGACCATGCCCCTTGTCCGGTACAGTGTTTGAAGCCCTGCTGACAACATTGCCTTGCAACTCAGTAGATGACACAACATTGAGATTGCAGGGCTTAGCCCCATATACTGATGCAGAACCTGCTGCTGCTGGCCAAAATGGATTCATCCTTGCAATTTGCTGATGATACGATATAGTACGAGCAATGTAGCAATGGGTTGCACATCTTTTAGGTCGGGGCTGATTAAAAAGCAGATGGGGTGGCTGAAAATGTCAAAAAACTACATTTACTGGGAATGGTTTCAAAAATTTTAAGAACCTATCAAATTATTAATTATTAAGTAGTATTATATAGCATCTACAGAAAATGCACTCACCGGTATAGCTGCAGAAGATACAGCAGTCCCGTCCTTGGATACAACTCCTTGCAGAGAGGTCATGTATCTGCTGATGAGAAGAAGATCATACTCCGATAGAAATAAAAGTGGAATACATAGAAACATGCCACAAACACGGCTAAAAAGTGTTCAAACAAGAAAGAGATGATAGTCAGATCATACCCCATGGGAGAAAGTCCACCCGGCCAGCTCGGAACAGACAGTGGTATAGGCACAGAGCTGGATTGAACTACAAGAGGAGAAAAATATTGCGTAAGATGACCCGGATGAGAAAAAACTGTAGAGATTACGATGGGCATAACTTAGACATACCAGCTATCTCTACGCTCGGCTGCTGCTGCTGCCTCTGTGAATGTTGTTGATGCCTCTTCCCAACCATATTGCCATTACCAATATCTTTATCAACCTTCTCTGAATCAAGTTGTAGGCTCGTACTCGTATCCTTTTGAATTTTAGCAGGTTTCTGGGTATCAGCTTCTTCTGCCACTGCTCTAAGCCTCTCACTTTCCTCAGCCACGGCCTCATCCTTGGTCTTTTTCAGTGATTTATCGTCTTCCTTTACCACTGCCTTGGCATCCTGCACGCACCGAAAGAAAATATAAATATATTCCTCCTTCAGCCACACAATGGGCGCGTCGACGAAAGAGTTCTATTATAGGCCCGATCCACATACCAGTTCAGCGTCTACAGCCAAAGGCTTAGGATTTCCAGCATTAATGTCCACGTCTCTTTCTGGAGAGGATCTCAATGAAGGAGGTGGCGCCTGAAAACCCACCAGAAAAAAAAAATATAAAAATATAAAAGAAAGCAGAGCGCAAGTTGGGATGAGGAAAGAGAAAGATCTTGCAGCAAGGGAAACAAACCCACCATCAAATCTATCTTCAACTTCTCTTCTTGCAGGTTCCCACCTCCGGATATGATTGAATTCCTGAAGAACCAAGCAAAATCAAGATTCAACAAAAATTTAATAGCGGAACAAAAAACATCTAAAGCTTATTCTGCTCACGCTTTAGTCGCATTCATATCCTCACGGTCATCATCAAATTTTGGCACAGTAAATTCATTCTTGGGAGATTCAGGCTCCTCCTTACTCAATCCCGCATCTTGCCTCTCTGATTCTTCTGTCACCGGCTTAGAATCCGAGGGAATGTTGCTTTCAAACTTAATTGCCTCCGGTTGAGGCTCCGATGAAGCCGGAACCACTTCAGAATTGGCCAAATCGAATGATGATACACCACCGCTATCAGGTGCAGATCCAGCGTTTTTATCGAAATTCGGCGAACAAGTTTCGACTTTTAAAGGCTGGTCAGTTTCCGCCTTCGTCGTTGATGGCATGGGGCTATTACGGGCGGTAAAATTCTGCGGATTCTCGTCCTCATACTTGAAATGACGCGGTCTTTTCCTCTTTGGTGCTGCTGCAATCAAAAAGTGCATATGAGTTTCATCAGGACAGAAAAAGCAAGTATAACGGATTTTCTTCCTTCCCCCAAGTTTCTTGCTGACCAAATGAAAGCATAAAATCTAGAAGAATACTATAGACTATTTGAGCTTCCAAAGATCAGAATACCCACCAACAGTGGATAAGATAGTGATAGAAGTGCGAGAATTTTGGGGAGGAACCGATGACGACAGAGATGGTGCGGATTGTGAGTTTGAGATCGGTGAAGATACCCAGGACTTGACATCGCCGTGAGATTTATTCATCTCTTTAGAATCGGACTTCAATAAATCGTTCGCCGTCGTTTCTTGCTTGGAAGTCCCTTGAGGCTGTCTCATCATGCCGTACAACACCTCGGCTATCTCTATTTCAATGGCATCTTGAGCTGAAGAAGATTTAGATGACGACTTTGGGGGTCGAAGCTTAGGTCCACTGGGCTTCTGCAGCAGCATAAGAATTAGTTAGTAGAGCCATCGCAAGACCGAGAAATTGCAGAGCAACGGGAGGAAGTGAAGAAAGGCAAGAATCCTGAAGCATTAGATGAAGATGGCGAAGCCGGAGACGGAGAAGGCCCCATCACCATTGCTACTGCGCTTGTTCTCACCGGGGAAGTTGAAGCTTGCCGGTGAAATTGCTCTCCATTCAAAGCCCAGCATTCATGCAATCTCTTCGTGGACGCTGAGAAGAGCAACAAACGGGGAAGGAACATGTTGAAATCCCAAATTTTGATAATCAATTTCAATACAGATAATTTGATTACTCCAAATCCGAAGCACTCTACCTGACCGTGCCTTCCTCGGAACCGACACCCCAATCATCTCGTCAGCGGCCTTCCATGTCGGCGGTGCTCTAAAATCTTTCGCCGAAGGAAAGCTCTTTCGATGATTGGACAAGGACGGCGACGAGTTGAGCGGAAGCATTCTTACTGAACCACCGCCAACATCATCGTCCTCGTCTTCTTCATCATCGTTAACACTCTCCTCTGAGCTATCATCTCCACCATCTTCTCTATTGTTGCTGTGCACCAACCTATCCCCTCTCCTCCTCTTGCTGCGACTCGATCGATCCCTGTCGCGTTCCCTATCTCTGTCTCGGTCCCTTTCACGATCTCGATCCTTTTTCCCACTCCCTCGATCTCTTAGCCTGGACGGCTCCTGAAGCTCCATCGGTCCATCTTCCTCTACAACCCCAAAATAAAAGAAGGCAGAAAAAAACAAAAGCCATCACAAAATCATCGAATAACAAAACGGTTTCCCTTTGAAATTAAGGGTATGGATAGATATTGAGGGAGTTTAGATCTGGTAGAATTGAGAACCTGGAGAGTCTCTGACATTGTTATTTCTGTGTCTTCTTCTGGACAAACCATTCGCAGCCATAGTCGTTCTCCTTGCTTCTCTGCTTCTATCCATTCGAAGCCTCGATTCTCAACCACCACCAAATCAACCACAACCAGAAGTTTCACCTCATCTTTCATGAGGAAGAAAAAAACACCATAACCACCGGTAGAAGAGATTCACGGCCACCGAAACTCACAGGTGAATTTATTGGGTTGCAGAAAGATCTTTCTTTGAGAGAAGTATCAATAAGAATTCTGAGAGATCTCACGCCTTCTACTCTTTCTTCTTATCTTCTCTTTTGCGAGTCGCTGCTGCTCCAGTCCTCGCTCTCTCCCCTTTCTCTTCCCTTCTCTCTCTCTGTCTCTCTCTCTCTCTGAGCCCTCTTTTTGTGCTCCAATCTCATCTTCTTTCCGCTATTTCACTCTCCGCCAAACCCACTCCCACCCCTCGTGGACGGTCACGATTCTCCCTCTCTTTACACGTTCTCGTCCCCACAGTTTCCTTCAATCGTTGATGCCAACTTGGCAACATCACCACCGTTGAAAGCCCCACTTGGAGAAAACTCTTTCTTTTTTCCCTTAACCTTTTCTGCTCACTACCTCCACGTGTCGCCCTCATTTCTTTCTCCATAAGCTTCTCTATTCCCATTTGTCTCAGCCTTTTTGCAATTTCAATTAATAAGCATAATAATGGTCATCAAGTGAGTACCAGTAAGTTCTAAGATCTAAGAATTAATTAATTAAAATTAAATACCATCAATTAAAAAAACGAAATTGTATTTCCCAAAGAAGTTCATGACCGGCTATAAGCGGTTGCCCTAGCCTCGGTAAAAGCAGACATGACGATCACCACTCACAAGGAATCTGGGGTGACCACAGAATATATCGCTCCATCCGGTCAAATTCATAATTTGGTTTCTATTTTCAGATGTATAAACTAAACGAGTACTGGGATTTGGACAAGGATGTTAAATTACTGTTAGAATTGCTGGGAGCACGAGTCAATTTTGTACAGGTAAATGATACTATCATCGGTCGATAAATTAGAATCTTTGGGATGAGGGGTGTGCCACGTCAGAGTGGGCCTACCCCTGGATCCTTTTACCCTCGTTCCTGAGGGACGAGTCTCTTATCTTGTTGTTTAGGGGACCCTTTCATTCTCTCGCTATCGTGAAGCCACGTGTACCATGCCCTGCCATGTCAGCTCAGGTGGCCTTCTCTTCTGCATGAGCCGGCACAGCAACAAACCCTAGCCGCCATCTCAGGTAACACCTTCTCTTGCTTCCCTTTTTTAAATATTTTATTAATATTACATCATCATTGTAAAAATATTACTATATTGTATATTTTTGTGGTACAATTATATCTAACTCCAACGTAAGTTAAACTTTGACTGTTAAAATGTTTATCAAGCAAACATTTGACAAAAAAATTATGCGGGTGGTTAAAATGCTAATAAGCATTATATTTTAAATAAGGGTAAAGGTACAGAAATACATATGTGTTTTACCTTCGGGAGCGCTCAACATCATATATTTTTTTTAGAATAAAAATATATAAATGGTTACATTTTAAGAGTAAAAGTCACACTACCGTTAAAATCTAACTTAATTTTGGAATTGGGTTCACATACTATTTTTATAAAAATACCAAAATAGCCCTAATTACTCCCTATATTCTCCATTCTCTAATGACTTTACGGAAACCATCCATCAGATTTTACAACTCGTGATAAAAAATTTAATTTCACAGCCTGAAAAGTCTTCTATAGCTCTTGAGGTGAAGAACCATCGACTTATATGCGTCGAGGTTGTTGAAATATGGATATTTCCCCAGTTTCTGCTGTATCCTTCACTCTTTAATTTTTGTATCCAATCTTTCTTGACACGTATTGAGTGTTAACCGTTCTGCTGAAGAATCAATAGGAGCAAAAGTAAAAAAATCAATGGACATAGATGCTCTGTTAAAAAATTATGTACCCTTAATTGATTTAGTTTAACGAGTTGGGGATTTTTGCATAAAATGCAAACCTGTCAAAGTGAAACCACTGCTTCACTTCAAAAGTACCCAATTGCAAGACACACAGCACTGAGCATTGTCTATTCAATTCATGCATACACCGCAGAGGATCTAATTATAAAAAGCTAATTTCATCACAGCAGAGATATAGGACCTGTAGATATATATATATAAAAGCCACACACGTAGACGTACACATATATAAAAGCATACAACAGCTAGGAACACTATTATGGAATTCTTATTCGTGTCTGTCTACACACACACAGACATTGTGGAGCATGCATATTTATATATATTTGTGGGGGTTTCTGGAGGCGTAGTTGAGAATTATGACGCTTCAATCTTTGTGAGTAGCTTCATAATTATCGATGACAGGTCCTCCTGGTTGATGAGTCACAGAGTGATACTGATATAGTGGTGAACAAGTGAACGCCTGAGGGTTGGGGCCATCCTCTCCTCCACAAACGCAAATCCTTCCATTCGTACCTTCACGCTTGATGATGAAGCTATTGCCACGTACCTAACTCACTCTCTGCACAACAACCCTCACACTCTGCTTCCATTTTTATACTAAAAGTTGAAAGTGGTGCACATATCTGTTTGGAACCCATAATTTCACACCAACACATTGTCATACATCTTGATGTAAAACAAAAATTAAAGGCAATAACAGACAAGGCGATGAAAGATACTCTGTTTTATAGATCAAAAAACAGAGGTGAACTGAGCTCATTTGACTCTGTCTACGTCCCTAGTTTTCTCTTCTTCTTTTTTTTTTTTTATTAGAGGCATTTTAGTATTTTCATAAAAATAGTATGGACCCCACCCCAAAATTAACATCGTTAAATTATGTTTTAATGGTAATGTAACTTTTGTTTCTAAAATGTAAACGCTGTACTTTTACTCTAAAAAATATATATAGTACTGGGCGTTCTCGAAAGTAAAACATATATTTTCTTTTTTGCACCTTTATCCTTTAAATATGTGCGTGGGAAAGTTACTCGGCATTATTTCCCTGCATTTGGAAGGGCAATGGTTAATATAAATAATAATATTATTATTAGTAACTAAGATGGGGTATTGTTCGGAATTAGGAAAGTGAATTAAATTGATTACCATTCCACTCATATATTATATTTATGATTCATATTAATTTTATATTAAGATTATGTTAAAAATATTTATTTCCAGTAATTATGTTAAACATAATATCTACGTGTTACATAAACATCGAATTATATGCATATATGAAGGTATGTCTTACAGTTTTCTTTTACTTCCATTATAAGCTCTTCCAACTTGGAAAGTTCTTGTAGGAGCCTTTTTGGTCAATTGACATTTAACCCCTCCTTAAATTTTAAACACCAAGTTCCGTGTTTGATTCTGTGCAGATATAATAGGTGTAAGTATTGTTATTAAATTCGTGAGATGACCGTATTTACTTTCTACATTATAAAATCGAGTAGAGTGGTTAGTAAACTTGTGATCGTTGTAAACTTGATTAAATCATAAATCTGTATACCGAGTTTATTGTTTTTACATTTCTAACTTATAAAACCATGTTTACTCACACTTAAACTCATATTAACTTCTTAAATTTGATCATGCTCAATGACTTTATATATAGATTTTATAGAAATTTTTTTATTAAATATAATAAATTATGAATGTTGATGGATTTAATTTCAATTACTTGGATTTAAAATACATTTAAATCAATTTGTTGTATTTTTTTTATTTTAATTATTTAACTATACACCATTAATACCTATTTAATGATAAAAATATACTTTTATAAATTTACGATTTGAGTTTACAGGACTGTCATAAATTTATTTAAACCCGTGAGTTTCACAACCTTATATATGTAAGTATTTTCTATGACGAAATTGTTTTAAAAAATAGGACGGTTCCTAAAAAGTTTCACGAGCTCATTGATTTTAGTAAGAGTTTTGCTTTAGACAATGATTAAACTCGGGGATTATTGGTAATTTTTACGGTGCCGTACAAGATGTTAAATTTAAAAGATTTCCTTAAATTTTAATTTATCACACCACTCGTGGCACGCACTGGATGAAATGTGTTATTCATAATTAATGTAACAAAATAATAATAATAATAATAATAAAAGGAATCAATTACTCAGGTTGGAGCCACCTTAAAACATGGGATGCT
Organism: Acacia crassicarpa; assembly: GCA_034222035.1. NCBI lineage: Eukaryota > Viridiplantae > Streptophyta > Magnoliopsida > Fabales > Fabaceae > Acacia > Acacia crassicarpa. The sequence continues at coordinate 45,817,534 of JAWXYG010000008.1, read as the reverse complement.
TGTCGAGATCACAATTTGTTTATATCGAATCCCATTTAGATGTGTATTATAAGTATTCATCTGTATCTATTCTTGTTCGTAATATAAAATGATCCAGTTGTATTAATTTAAAATAATGTCACACATAAATATTATTTGGAACATACAACAAAACCCTGATCGATGCGCAATTTTATTATTTTTTTATAGCAATACAGTACTGTATTAGAAGTTAATTAATTGTTATTATTTCTTGGCTCAGAATTTATTTTTATTTGATTGATTACGAATATTAAATACTTCACAGATAAATTTCCTGCACTTCGTCTTAGAATTTTGCTCCATCACACCCAGCCACACGCACGCTATCGAATAATTATTTGGTAAAATGACAAATTAACCCTTGATATGAGAGATATTATATTAACATCTCCAACTTATGAATCTGGTAAATAACAGATAAGTCTATTAGAAGTGAAAAATCAAATTTACAATTTGGCAAATTAATGGACCATAAATGATAATGCTCAAACCACAAACAAAGAACACATAATAAATATCATAATAAGACTTCCACCAGGCCACTAGCTCATTAAATTAAAGATGGCTAGTCACTTTTGATTTCCAGCTTAACTAACATCCATTAATTAACCTTTTAGCCTATACTTTATTTTAAACGTCACTTTTTATAATTGACGTGAATATGTGTCAGTTTCATAATTTATGACAATTTAAATTAAATGTTTGACCAAACTAATGTGAAAAATAGTAACTTTTCTCATCTAGTCATTTTGTCAAACCTAGTTACTTGAATTATTTCTCACGACTACTCGTAATTCACTACTTGAATTTTAATTAATGATGGAAGGGTCCACTATACCATATTGAACTTATAGTATATATACGGTGAAACTAGACTAAACTATACTTTATTAAAATAGGTTTGGGCCTGCAATTGAAATTGAAAGCCTGAACATGAACTTGAGCTTATACATAGACTTTCATTAAGACTTGACAAAGCTTGAAGCTTTTCTTAAATGCCTATTTAAAATGTAAGCCTTTAAAGAGACTTAACAACATATTCCCCCAAATACATATATAATATGACATTTCAAGTCTATTTATAATTATACATTATGTCTTAAAAGCATATAATTCATTTTCATCGTTATATAAGGGTTTTAGCAAGGAAAATAAATAAATGCCTAGTGATAATGGTTGCCCGAACAAACATGAATAAGAAAAAATCAATTATTTGTTGATTAATGAGATACATTTTCTAAATCGACATAACCCAACAAACAACATGTAAAACTGTATTTTAACTCTTTTCATTTTTCCACATAAAATGGGATAAACCCTTCTTATTAAGATTATAATATTTTATTTGGCATTAAGATAAAGTCAAAATAATTATTATTTTTAGTGAATGATGTTTTTTTTTTTTTTTGGGAGGGGGGGGGAGGAATGTGAGGTAGCATTGTCATTTTGAACGATTAAAGAGAAAAGAGATAGGGGGTGAATGTTTATTGAATGCAAGGCTTGATATCTAGACTAATACTCACAATTTACAATAAATCCTAATCCCTAGGATCAAGTCGGATTCCTTTCAAGAGAGATAATAGGGAAAATATTTAAAAATTACTTTCAGCAGGAAGGAAGTTAGTAATTTTATAAACAATTTATACCATATAATATAGGATTATATAATAGTATAAATTAAAAGTGGAAAGTTGCATTTAGGTCCTGACAAGATAAAATACGAATAGTCTCTTAAAATCTCAAAATTGCATTCAAGTTCGTGAGATTTTTTCACAATAAATTTTACTCCTTCTGGTCTTTATTATAAGGCATAAACTAACAAGTTTATTTGGTCATTTTTATAAGGCGCTTGCTTATTCTCAATGAGCATTAATTACTTGTATTCATGTCTGCCCCTAATTAATGAGGGTAATGAGTGAGAGTAATAATTAATATAATATTAGAGTTTAGTGCAATTAGTATATGTAATATTAGAAGTTACTTAAATTATAGCGCAACTTTATTGACTTTAACTACTTTTATTGGTTTGTGAGAAAAGTTAGTTAGTGCCTTATAACAAGGATCAGAGGGAGTAATTATCAAATGCACATGGACTTGTCAATAGATACCCATAGACTTGTCAACGTAAGTGCCCATGGACTTGTTAGGGAATCAGAATTTATTACAAAAAAGTCTCACAAACTTAAATGCAATTTTGAAATTTTAAGGGATTATTTTATTGTATTTTTTCTTATCTCATACCTAAATACAATTTTCTCAATTAAAAAACTTAAATAAGCCATGCTTATAGGCTTGCAGATTAGACTTTATAAAAATAGGTCTGACTTGTTTATCTAAATACGCCTAAAAACATACCCGAGTCTCAGTTTTATATAGGTTAGGTCATAGCTCCGCATATAGACTTAACCTATTTCTACTCCTAAGACATCATAGCCTTTATATTTCTAGGTGATAAGAAAAAAATATTTGATATGAAAAAATGCTTATTTAGTCTATCTGTTTTTAATTTCCTAACCAATTCTATCATGACTTTTAATTTCCTTACAAATTATATCGTAACGTAACCAAAAAGCTATCAATTCAATGGTACTATATGTACCCTTTGTAGCACCAAATCTAAAATTCAATCATCACACTATTTAGGGCATGAGTCTGTCGTCCAAATCTAAAAAATATATATCTCATACCGTAAATAGAAAAGGGTCTTATTCATGGATCCATCGAACATATAAAAGTCTGTAAACATTCGCATTTTGTGAGTTTATAGCTAAATATAAAGCAACAATAATGAGTAAACATAAACCTTGGTGTGGATATTTTACTTTAATGGTTTAGTTTTGGGGAAATTAAAATAATGGAACTAGAGAAAATAATATTCGGTGTGAAGAACCATGCAATTTGTAATTACTTGGAAGGATCAGATATCATAATATAAATTCATAATTACTAAATCGCCTCTAATCAAACGTTTATATTATTTATTGTATTCATAATAAAAATATAATTAAAGCTAAAACTGCCCATTATTCACGGGTGATATGATAATATTTTTTTATTTTTCACCAAACTCTATATTCATATTATCAATAGTACAATATACAATACTTATCAAGTTGCATGATTTATATTTGATATTAATTAACATCATTTTATTAAAATAAAAATTAAATTCTTTCGTGTTTTTTCAAGATATTATAGATTATTTATTTATTTATTTTACTTTTATTAGCGTTAGATATTTTTTCACCCACATAAATTTCTTTTGAAATAAAAATAAATCATATAAAATTTCTTGATTTAACTGATAGTAAAAGTCCTTCATTTTTATTAAAATCATATAATTTATTTTAATTATTTTTTCTAAAAAAATACTCGCATAATTTTTTTAACAAAATTGAAGAATGGATGATTTTTTCTATAGACATTTATGCAATTTGTGAAAATTAAAATTGAGAAAAGTTTTCTTTAATTTAGTGAAATTTAAAATTCTATATTAGTTTTAAAAATAAATTGTATGAGAGAATATAAGAGGAAGTGCAAAAAATTTCATTAGGTGCATTTTATTATTTTACGTTTTTATTATTTAGTCCTTCTAAATAATTATAATTTTTATGGTCATTTTTTTAATAAATATATTTCCTCCAACTTCCTCGTTTTAATTTCCCCTTTAGTTTAAGACTTTGAGCCTGAATAATAATTAAATATTTTCATTGCCATCCATAATATTCCATATCAGCGATATACCGAACAATATTGAAAATAAACCCCAAGAATGAGCGATATTCTCATTTCTTTTAAAAAATGCAGTGCTTAATACAAGCGCTATATATATACACATACATACATACGTAAATTAGTTTAAAGACCCGTACAAGAGGAAATATGAACTCATAATTAATTTTTGTTTGGCTAAAGTATATTTTTAATTTTTTAAGTTTTGTATAAAATATACTTTTAGTCCTAAAATTTTAATATCATTAATATTGCTAATAGAAAAAGTTGACACAACGAACTTAAGTGATGACTAATAACATTTAATTACATAAATTTTATATATTCTTCAATTTATGCATATTTTAAATTTAAGCCTAATAGCATTTAATTACACAGTTATCATTTAAATCTATACCGTTACCACTTGAATTTACATTTTCTGTTAGCAAAATTAACAGTGTTAAAATTATAAAACTAAAGTATACTTTATAAAATTAAGACATAAAAAAATATCTCATATAAATTTAGAGGACTGAAAATATACTTTAGGATTTGTTTAATTTCGTACTGTATCATTTGTTGGGATATTAGATGGTTAGAGAAAAACGAAACGTATTTCTGACCCATTGTAGGGCCACGTAAGCACATAATGTGTGTGTTGCTTTAAAAAGTCAAAAACAGATGTCATTCGCGCTTGATTGCATATAAAATTGGGCATCTCAATTCACAATGATGGGTGGATAGAGAGACACGTGAATATTCTAGTTAATTATTTGGCATCTATCTATATTATATACAGGGTAGGTGTGAAAAATATTAATAATGTTTTAGACATTCAACACAAAGTATAATAAATATTTAATAGATGTAAAAAGTAGTAATAACCAATTTTTAATATAGCTAAATTGAGAACGCGGTTAAGTTTGATCACGTTAACGGTTTGTTGTGGGTATTTTCCCTCAAATGAGGCCCAATAAATGTTTATAACGGTTTAGGTGGTTATACTTAACACTGTTCTCAATTTAGTTATCTTTAAAATTGTTTATTATGCCTATGTGAGTTGGCATAGATGGTAAGGAATCTAGGACTAGACTCTTGGGTCATGGGTTCGATCCCCTCTGCCGTTGCTGGGACTCCTTTGGTAGGCAATATCGTAAGTCCCCAGTAAGTGCTCATAGAGCCCATGGCCGTGCCCTGGCCTTGGTGGGGGACTGATACCGAACCCTCCAAAACTTTTTTATATTAAAAAAAAGTATTTATTATTACTTTTACACCCATCATTTTTTTTAAAAAAAAATGAGACCTAATGGTCCAGGCAGGGTTCGAACCCTGATTGAGGCTGGCAAACGCCAGCGAGCATGCTATCGCGCTACACTAGGCGCAGGCATACCCATCAAATTTTAATCCTAATAGATGCTCAAGCTGCAAAATATTATTACTATTGCCATGCTAGTATTTTATATATATATATAAATTATAATATGCTAAATATAATTGCGCCATGGAGTGTTGTGATCGGTTAAAACTTAAAACCACAAAAAGAGCCTCTTCTGCTGTTCCTAAGGCCACAGCAACACAATATTCTAATTAATCTCTGAAACTTTGTGATCCCGTGTATAAATATATTCTGTTCAAATTAAAGAAGGCCATTCAAGTAATGATCTTGAGCTCATCAAAGAGACTTCGACCAAAAAAAAAAAGAGCTCATCAAAGAGACGCACAGTTGCCCATTATAATTAATCAAATACGCACTAATCTTATGTCGAAAACCCAGAGTGGCTGTGTCACAAACCATACATTAAAAAATAAGTAGACGCAAACCCATAACTTCTATTAGCTCATGTTCTCACCTTATTGTCTCTGTGTCTATCAATGATTCTTTTTAACTAAAAAAAATTCTAATTCCAGTAAACTCACCATGCAAAGCAATGAGCGAGAGGAGTATATATGGAAGAGGGACTTCAAACAGTCATCTCCTTTTTTAAGGATATGATAAGCAGGTTCAAACCAGCAACCTCTAGTTATTGAAAGCATCCATATTAATAGGTTACAAAACTATGGTCGATCTTTTTTTTTTTTTTTTTGATATAATATGGTCGATCTTTTTGTTTGTGTTTACAGTGGAGCTGAACTTTATTGTGAGCCTAATTTTCTTTCTTCCAATAAAAGGGGCTAAACTTGCGCTCTTTTCTGTGGGATCTTAGCTTTTGGGCCCAATTAGTAAATGTCATAGCATCACCTTTTTTTTTTTTTAGGAGTGACATGGCATAGCTTTATTAATGGTGAGTTGCGTTTCTCTCTTAATCTTTTTTATTATTATTTTTCATCATCTCTAATTCATATTCATTCAATCAATCACAACTACTTTAACCTCTCTCTCATGTTCTCAATCAACCGTCTAAATAAGCTAATGAGAGAAAATGAGAAAAAGGATAAGGATCGGAGAAGATCTTCTCCCATATTAATGATCATACTCTCTATAGTTCCAAATATAAGATCTAATTATTTTTTAAGTTAAATAAGTTATTAAATTATATCATATATTATATTTCATTAGGTTATATATCAGTTTATAAGCTTGATAAATTATTTGGAGAAAAACAAAAAATATAAATATTCTAAAGTCATTTAATTAGTTTTTTTAATCTTTATAAAAAAAATCTAACAAGGTTTTATATTTAAGACTAGTAATAAACTGCATATAACCCTCCTCCATATTATCTTTCTTTCTTATTCCAACAATACCATCCACGCGCCCGTAAACAATAGGTCACAACATGAAATTTGCTCATTTCTATTTTCTTCATTCACATTAGGAAAGAGCCAAAAAAAAAAAAAAAAGTGATTCAGGTAACCGGATTTGGTGAAGAAAAAATTGACTCTGAAGCAATATTAGACAAACCAGACCAAACTGGTCTTATCAGGTTAGACTAGACTGCGGACCGAGGCCTTAGACCTATTGGTTTGATCTAGTCTAACCCGACCCTAGCCTAATTTTCATAATACACCACACATTATGTCGTTTCTTCACTTAGCACTCAGAAGAGAACCTTAGCAGCTAACTCTCACTCTCACTCTTATAGTCCAACACTCTCGTCTCCCCCCATCCACTCAACCTCGAGTCCTCGACGGCGTGACTCGCAGACCTCTTCAGCTCTTCCCATTGCTGCCTCTCCTCCTAGCCTCATCAGTCAAGTCTTAGTCCATTCCGCGGCCACCGCGAGGTTTCAGTGTTGAGGTAAGTTTTCTTCCCTTTCTTATTCTTTTTTCCTCTAGTTGATAGTTATTAATATAAACCAAATGAACCGGGGTATAAATGCTTGCCCATCAAGATCGGAAGTCCAACGGGTCTAAAGCATGAGTTGTGGCAAGCCATTAATCTGTTTGCTTCATGAATTGGGTAATAGTGGTAGACAGTGTTTGAATTTCTTACTCAATGCGGTTCTCGAATCTTTATTGGCTTTCTTTGCTTCGATCACGCAACAAAATGAGTTTGCAAAATCAATTTCTGAAATAAGGGTTTGTTTCTTGCACAAAATTTATTTCTCTATGATTTTGAAAGAAATTACAATATTTAAACTAGATATATACTCAACTTTTAACTAGACAAGCGCCTGAGAAAAATTTGTTTCTCATATATGTGTGTGTCATAATTAAAGGTGCTCTATATATAATACAGTATATCTATATTACTATACATGGTTTCGACCAAAAAAAAATATATTACTATACATGGCCATAATCATAGTGATTAGGGGAAGTTGTGTTTGGAAGGAAAGTTTAATTTGTCCAAAAATTACTATATACAGTGACTTTTTTTTTTGGGGGGGGGGGGTGTGATTATAGAAATGGTGTTTTAATGTAGATATCTAACTAAGATAATCATCATTGAATTTTGAATTTTGAAGACGATGATCAACTTATTGAGATAGCAAAACTCAAGTTTGTTTATCTTAACTCAAATTGTTGACTTGAGTTTGGTTTACATAACTTAACTTTTGTTCTCAAAACAAATACTGTTACAATATGAGTCAAGTTTGCAAATAGGATTTCAAAAAGGGAACTTGAGTTTGGATTTCCAATTCTAATGTGGAACTCGAGTTGCTCAATTATTACTCAAATTTTAGTATCTTTGAAAGTTTGGTAGAAGAGACCCTATGATATAACTTTAGTTTCATCTGTTCAAACTTGAGTTTCACAAAATGACACTTAAATTTGACAAAGTATTCATCGAGTAAATATAAGATCAGAGAAAGGTTGAAGCATTACTTTAGAACTTGAGTTTTACTAAGGGAACTCGAGTTTTTACCAAGAACTCGAGTTGTAACGCCAAAACTCGAGTGTTTACCTGATTGATCCAGAATGAGTAGGAGTAAGCATTGGAGCACTTTTGACTTTAAGATGAGAAATTGAGTTACCTTTAGAAACAAACTTTTGATTTAAGTTGGTTTCAAGAACTGTTTTTAACTCAAGTTATGATTAATATAAACTCAAGTTACTTGAATTATTAAGTCCACATTTCTGACAAGTGGTTGCTATGATCAAAATTTAAAATCGAGAAATAACAGCAACTTCTTTGAAGAGACACTTAAAATAATGTGAGAAAAGTCCACATAGGGCTGCTGAAATATCAAAATAATCCATGTTGAGTAATGTTTCACAAAGTGGGTAAGGGGGAAGCTTATCACCTCATCTGTTCAATAAAAAATGATATCATGGGGCTCTAACAGAGTTCATCATATGTGATGAGATGCCATTTAGACCAGTTGAAAAGCAGTGTTTTAAATCATTTGTGAAAGAGTTAGAGCCACAATTTTAGATCCATTCTAGGCATACTGTTGCTAGGGATTGTTGGCAATTATATCTAAGTAAAATAATGATCTTGAAGAATCAATAAGCATTGTACGTCAATTCAAAACTTTCAATCACTTATGTCTCACAACTAGTTACATTGACAAAGTTTGGAAGCTACAGAAAAGGATTCTTAATTTTTGTTTGATTGAAAATCATAAGAGCGATCAATTGGAAAGATTATTGATAGGTGCATATTAGAATGTGGCATTAAAAATGTGTTCACCATCATTGTTGATAATACAACACCCAATGACACAACCTTGTCATATTTGAAAAAGTGACTTATGAATTGGAAGAGTCTTGTTGTGGTGGTGATTTTCTTTAACTATAGTGTTTCGCACATATTCTCAATTTGATTATGATTGACGGATTGAAGGAATTGAAAGATGCATTTGAATCAATTCAAAATGATAGAAGGTATGCTTTTTCTTCCCCTGCTTTTCTAAAAAGTTTTAACAATTTATGTCAATTGGAAATGTTGGATGCAAAAAATGTATGTCTTAAACGTTAGCACTAGATAAAATTCTACATATTTAATGTTGGATGTCGCTTTGAAATACCAAAAAGCATTTGAAAGATTGGGGGATAAAGATAAAGATTATGTGGCATACTTCAAAAAAATTTTAAAGCGTGATAACACACATATGGATGCTTATTCTACCCCAAATATTGATGACAACATGGATGCTCCTAATGACCCTCTTGGCAAATAAGCTTGAAATAAGGCAAATGTCTTTCTTAGATTCTTTAAAGTGTTTTATGATGTGACTTTGCAATCTTCTAACTCAATAATAGTTAGTGAAAACACATGTTTCCATCAAATTGCATTGATTCATGAGTTGTTGAATGAGACTATTGTGTTTGAGGACCATTTTCTTAAGGAGATGTCCTCTAGCATGGAGATGAAGTTTGGTAAATATTGGAAGGCAGTAGAAAATATGAATCATTTGTTGATTATTGTTGTGATTCTAGATCCTCGATACAAGTTTGCTTACATCAATGATGTATTTGAACAACTTTTTCCTAATTACAAACTTTGTATGACCATGAAAAAAAAAGGCAAGAAACATTTTGTATTGCATGTTTAAAGAGTATTCTAAAAAAATTGATGTTGAAACAAGTAGGTCTAATAGTGCCAACACTTTAAAGTTTAAACTCTTTTGATAGTGCCAACACTTTATAGTGTGGTGCTAACACTTTGAATTCTTCTAGGAGTGTCATCACTTCCACCGCATCCTTCCACACCATCTTTTAATCTTATTTAGGAAAACTCTCATATTCTTTCATACTCCTCCGGTTCTTATTAATATAAATATATTTTGAGAGTTAATATTTGACCTAAACATAAAATATAATTTTCATATTTATTAATTTTTTCTTAATTTACCATTTTGGTGCTCTCTCAACAATAATAAATGATAAGAGAAAATTAAGGAAAATGACTAGAGTGTTTTAGAAATTACATGTCATATAACCACCTTAACCAACTTCCTTAAACTAATCAAATTAAGTAAATATATTTTGTATTAAGAACAGAAGAAATACTATTCAATCATTTAATTCAACTATTATTTACACAATCAATCAGGATTCAAACCATTCTTTGAACCCATTATTTGCATTAATGGAAACTAGTGTGACACATCAAAAATGTGAAGGTCAAAATCAACACACACACACACTAATCAATGAATAATAAAAAAGTTTGAAAAATTAGTTTCCACTCAACAAAACTCCTGGCCATTACTCCTTCCAAAAGAATTTTCTTGTTTGTGATATAAGTCACTTGGAATGTAATTATTGCTTATACATTAGTTTTACTCATAGAATTAAAATCTCAACGTAACTCCTAGTAATTTTTTCCCTCTCATTTAAAACCCCATTAATATGGGTAAAAGTGAAATTGAATAGAATTTAAATAATTTAATGAAATAACTATATCTTTTTTAAATCATATAATAGTTAGAAGCAACTTGTATTTTGGACAGAATGAAATATAGGTTTATTCAACTTTGAGACACCCCTAGCATAAATAAAATTACATAAATGACCTGCTTATATAATTCTCATGTTGGAGGATGCAATTACGATCATTTTCATTTCCCCCCATTTCTCATGCCTACTCTGGAATATATATAGAAACATTAACAAAGTCCGAGTTCAGATTAAATATTATTAGATGAAATTAAACACACAGACGTACGTATGATCCCACATATCCAATTTTAGAGAAAAGGAGAAAAAGAATGACATGCACGTATGGCAAAATCCATCACCAACAGAGAAACTCAATTATTCAACAGACGCCAAACGAAAAAGCGAGTATATCACAATAAACAAGCTTCAACGGGTTCAAACGAGGAGAGAAGCAAACCGATCGAAAACTCTCTTAGCATTATCAGTTTCAGGAGTGAAGATGTGGAAGCAATGATCTTCTCCTTCCACTTCACCGTTCCAACCACTATTCTTCACAGCTTCGTAGTACAAAGCTCCTCTGTCTCTAAGCTGATCTTTTCCACAAACAAAAACAAGCAACTTCGAGCATCCAATGCTGGCCAAGCTAGGAGCCCCCTCCGCCGTCGGATTGATCGTCGGGTTATCGACCCCGCCCGGAGCCGATGGGTACACAAAGTTCCACAGCAAAAGCGGCAGGCTCTGTTCGTGTCCTTCCTCTGTTTCAGATCCGACGGGTTTCGATCCCCAAAAGTATGGACACGAAAGAAAGCCACCCGCTAACTTCACACAGCCAGGCAAATCTTCTGTCCCGCTTCGCATAGCAATGTTGTGTACGATGGTTCCTCCGGCGCTGTCGCCGCCAAGGTAAATTCTGTTAAAATCGCCGTGGTTGATGAGCCATGGTTCACCGGCGTTGGTGGGGGTTGAATGGGAAGACACCCATTTAAGAGATTCCCAGCAATCTTCCAAGGCAGCCGGAAGATGGTGCTCTGGGGCGAGCCGGTACTCGACGGAGACGGCGATGACATTAGCCTTTGAGGCGATGAGATTGAGGTAGCGTTGGTCGAGGAAGGAGAAGGCGGATTCCAGGCAGAATCCACCGCCGTGAAAGTAGACCAAGATGGGAAGCTTTTTTTGTTCCTCGGACTGGGCGAATTTAGGGAGGTAAAGGCGAGCTGAGATGGAAGGGTGGTCGGAGATGACGACGTCTTTGGATGAAACCCCGGTATCGGAGTCATGGAGAGATGGTGGCACAATTGGGGACCCAAAGAGGCGTTCCACGGTGCCATCCTTGTAGACTCTGATAAGATTAGGAAACTCTGTTTCTATCTCTTTCGTTGCAGTTGATGTGGCAGAGTTAGTGGAAGTCATTGAAAGTACAGAGATAACAGCGTATCAGGAACAGCAAGAGCGATTCTATAGAACTGAGAAGAGGGCCAAGTGAGATGTTTCAAGTTTCACCACAGATTTATGGACACAGCAATCATGCAAGACATTATTTTTATTTTTAAAAAAACTGTCTTAAAATGGGAACGCTTTCGCTGCGCGCGCCTGACATATCTATATCTTATCTATATCATTTAGATGTGATTTGGACTGCTTATATTTTATTTTTTTTTAAAAAAATTAATTTTAATAAATAAAAAATTTAAAATAAAAATAATATCTTCACTTATATTTTTTAAAAAATAGTATAACAATTAAGAAATTAAATTTAAACGTCGAGATATATTATGCGCGTGGTGCTTATCCAAACGCGTTCCCTCAAAATGTGTGCTACAATAATTGAGACCCGAGATAGGAAAGGGGGTTTCCCAATGAATTTAATACTATATTTTTGTTGAAGAGGGGCAATGATGACTAATATCATAAGGAGAGAATGCAATAAGTTTGGTCAAAAGACGGCTCCTGTGGAAAATGATGATAGCATTGCCTGATTTCATTGAATAAATCTAAATACTATTCACCTTCTATTTATATCATTCTGGTTCTATTTATAAGTTCATTTTGACCAAATCTCACATATCAAAGAGAGATAGTTAATTCAATGATTGTGAGGATAAATTTTCAACTTTGTCCTCATTTATGATTGGGTATTTTTCAATTGTTTCTTCTTTCTCTTACTTTATGAGAACAATTAATATGGGTAAAATTGTCACAATCTCATTTTTTACATGAAACTGAACTTATAAATAAGACTAAATTGTTTGGTCAATGTGGACTTATAAATAGGACCAGAGTGGTAAGTCTTTTCAACTAAATCGTACATATCAAAAAGATATAGTTAGTTTAATGATTATGGAGTAAATTTTTAACTTTATCCTCATTATTGATCAAAAAAACCTTATCTTCATTTATGAATGAATATGTTTCAATTATTTCTTTTATTTCTATTTTCATTAGTACAATTAATATTGACAAAATTATCACAATATCATTTATTACTCTAAAAGAGGAGTACATAGAACCAAATTTTTTAGTCAAAAGAGACTTATAAATAGGACTATATAATGATAGTATGGTAGTACTAGCTGAAAAAAAATACGCAAAACCCTTTTAAGGTTCTAAGTGACCCAAAAATGTCAAAAAAGTCCCATATAAAATTTTAATGTCAAAAAATCTCATTAACAACTCCTCCAGTAGGTGATTAACAATTTCATCTGTGGGTTTTTACAACTCTTTAGGATCTTTTTGACATCAGAATTTTTTTTTGACATTTTCTTGATCTCTTGGAACCTTAAAGGGATTTTGCCCAAAAAGTATCTAAATATGAGTACTACTTTGGTCCTAATTATAAGTCCATTTTTACAAAAAAATTTGGTCTTACTTATAAGTCCTCTTTCAAGTAATAAATGGGATGCCTATATTAATTGTACTGATGAAAAAAAGAGAGAAGAAAGTGTTGAAAGATACTCATTCATAAATGAGGGGCAAAGTTAAAAATTTACCCATAATCATTGAGCTAACTATCTCTTTTTGACATGTGTGATTTGCAGTATGTTTGGTTTGATGGCAGGGGAGGAAGGATATTGACCAAAATACCATTAATGAGAAGATTTTTTTTTTTTGAAAGTCTATCTTTGAAATATTGAAAATTTTCATGGGCAATTTGGTCAATATGAGGTAAAAAATTTCTTTACCCTCAAACCAAGCACACTCTTAGTTAAAAAGGGCTTATGAATAGGATTATAGTAGTATGCCAATAAGTAATGTTATCTCCCAACAAAGAATTTGACATGTTTTGTTGAAATCCCATGGGCTTGGCCTTGAACTCTTTAGTGCCCGTTTGGAATAGCAATGACAGAAATGACTTTTTTTTCTGCTAAGCTTTTCTATAAGAGTTTTTTCTCCTAAAAATTATATTGTAGATGTGATTTGTGTTTGGAATAGTGGTGATAGAAGTGACTTTTTTTCCCCCATATGGGCTCTTATTTGTCATAACATTTGAAAAGTCAGCTCAGATGAAAAATAACTGAAAAGCGCATAAATCTTATTAAATACTACCTACATATATTATATATGTATAGATGTGTGTGTGTATAAAAATAATGGGATAATTTGGGATAATTAAATTTAAATGTAACTTTGCTAAAAAAAATTAGTAAAATTATCATTAAAAAATTACAATACAATAAAGTGCTTAAATAAATATATCCCCTACAAGTTGGTTTCTGATTCTATCATGAACACAATTCGTTTTTGTTGAAAATAATGTATAGATATTTGATGAGGATGCTTCATCAAGTGGATCATCATTATCTTCATCACTCATATTTCCTTGTTCAGTTTGACCAAAATCCACAACAGTTTGGGAATATCTCCGAAAAAGATTATGTATCGTTATTGTTGCACAAACCATGCGGATTTCTGTTTTAAAGCTATATGAGTGAATATTTTGCAAGATGTGAAACCTATTCTTCCAGACTCCAAACGGTCTTTCTATCGTGCACCTCAAACTTGCATGATAAAAATTGAAGGACTTGTCGGGATTTCAAAATCCCGACTATTGCTTGAATTATGGAAAGTGATGACACTCATATCTATACATACCAATATATCAAATTGGTGTTGGATATCTAGCGTCGACCAAGTAATATTTTCCTCGTAAATGATGAAATTTATTTGACATAGTGAAATTATAGAAAATGTGAAATAAAGACCGAAATTAATGTAATTGAAGTGAGGGTGTCGTAGATATACCTTCAGGTGGATGGGGAAATTCACAGTTGGAGTAAAGATCGCAGTCTATAAGACACAAGCATCATGTACAGTATCCTCCTATCCTATCAACACAAAAGTAAAGCGCATATCTTAATCACATACGACAATAATATTCTGTGTTGGATATTCATTTCTTCTAATATAGTTGTCTTGCTTAGATTGGGTGACCACACAACTAATGTGAGTTCCCTCAATTGCCCCTATTGCATCTTAAAATATGGGTAATATCGTGGATCATTACCTATTTTTTGGGTGACACTGACAGTCAGATATTTTATATTGATAGATGGACACAAGCTTTTAGAACCCTGTCAAAAAATCCTACTAATAGTTTCGCTTGAATGTTGAAATCGTTCCTAAATGATTCTATTTCCTTGTCCATGTCCAATTGTACCAACTGTACATAAGAACATAGCAGCCATTTCTTCAACGCTGATGTTCTAAGTGTGTTGTAACTTGTAATCCATCTTCACTTAGTTTAGAACATAAGTGAATGAATACGTGTTTTTCCACTCGAAAATTTTCATACATACTACATCATGGCCTTGCAAAGCCTCTTGCACTCACATTGCTCATGTTTGCTTACTAGTTCTACGTGGCTCTTTGGAAACATATAAGGCGTGATATATTCAGCCATCAAATTACCAAAATTGTGCATACTTTGTCATTTGTTCGTTTATAATAGCAATTTATAGGATCTTTTTTGTTCATGAGACAATCCTTCTTCCTCCATTCCGTTTGAAATAGCCTCATTACTCAAACTTGCCGTGGATAATTAAACATGTATGAAGGCCAAGACTTAACCGAATCAATACTAAGTATATGTATTGCAAGCAAATTTACACTTATATAGCAAAACATGCTATCAATCATAAGTGCCATTAAATAAAGTTGCATCATGTAATATACAAAAGCACTAATGTGGATAAAATAGTTTATAATGAAAATTTATAGTTTAGCTCTTCGGTCCAGCCTGCTAGTATGGGCTACGGCTGTTGTAGCCTTGTAGCCATCTTTGTGCAACCATTCTATCAAGCCACATTTATCTCCTTTTAGTGATCATGGTCTTTTATTACGACAGCGGGATTCTCAGTTCTAGAATTAGATGGCAAGACTATAGGCAATAGTTGCAAAATATTTTTATATATTTTATCATAAATTTAGCAGAATATTGTTTTACATTGTAATATTGGATAATTATTAATTCTTGAATCCTTTTCGTTAGATCTTAGTTTCAAGACCTGCATCGATTGAGTCGATGGGGAATCCAATCATCAAATCCATCTTGATCTTTTCAACTGAGATGAATCTTACTCGAGGGTCAGAATATCCAACTGCTGAGTGCTGACAGAACGGAAAATGAATCAAATTAAAATTTTTAGAATAAAATGATACTAAAATAGACTTTGCGTGAATTATCAGCAAAAACACAATTGAAGGCTTGGAGCGGCCATTCTTTGACTTTACTAGTAATACTTTGATGGCTCGACCGGTTTTGGTTTTATGTTTCTAATTTCATATAGTAAATATAGTTAAGAGTGACCTGCACGCATATGAACAAAACGCCTAAAACATGAGGTTTTAATTCTCCTCGGGGTCAACAATTGCACATCGACATCACAATCACAAGGCCCTACAACGTCTGATCATCGGTCAAACAAATTGTCTCCACTTGATAGATTAGCCATGAAGCAAGCATTCAGAATGCTCTAATCCCCCTTTGTCTTTGATAATGTCCTCACTAGAAATACTAATCTCTGATTCTGACAGAAGAAAGTAGGGGAGAACAGGGACAATCAATTAGCTCGAACGCCACGTCCTTCTTGTGCTCTGCAATCTCAGTCCAACTACCTCTGGCCACAATTTTATTTTCGCGTAAATTTGGAGGGAATGATGATGAGTGGTTGCTTATAATTACAACCACAACGAGGATGGGCTTGATTGGTGTTGGAAAAATGGAGTCTTTTTACTATACACGCCATTGCAGCATTTTGGAGCCGCAGTTATTTCACTGAACTAAGGCAAAGTAATGATGGACATAAAGTAATCAATCCTAGTAGTTAATCACTTTAGAGAATTGGAACGAGGTTACATGAATTTGGGTAAAACAGAACACAGATAGCTCCGGCTTGAAAATGCATTTGCCCATCACTTTGAGCCAAATACAATTGATTGCAGTAACTCTCTTGATAGCAAGTCAGATAGTTTAATGACAAAGACCCCCACAGGCCTTTGGATTTTTTTCCTGGAAGCTTCACAACCCCCTTCCCCCCCCCCCCCCCCCCCCCCCCCAAAAAAAAAAAGAAAGAAAGAAAGAATATGCATTAAGAACATGAAATTACATAAAGTCGCGCTTAGACACCACCCGTCTATTTGTTTGTTTGGACAAGCGGCAAAACTATTTTTCTAACCTAATTTACTGTATATAAAATAAGTTTATAAGGAAAGTTTTAAACAGATCTTATGTCAGCAAAATCATTGGCAAGTATTATGAAGTATGTCCAAATGTTGCATTATTGAATGAGAAGTACTTCCTCCAGCCGCTAAGTCAGAGAAAAAGATTTATTTTGATTCTAAATATAACAAGTCAATCTAATCTACGTCTCAATTTTATAATTTTTATGCTAAAGCATGAGGAGGTTTTCATTGGGTCTGTTTGGGTTGGCGGTAGGAGCGGTGACTTAAAAGCTATCTGACTTTTTTTAAGCCCGGTAGGAAAAAAGTCAAGTTGTAAATGGTGAGTTGTGTTTGGATTGTTAGTGACTCAGTGTGGCTTTTTGCAGAAGTAGCTTTTTTCTTAACTGATGAGTGTTTGAATTATTATTTGAAAAGTCAGTTAAGATAGAAAATGATTGAAAAGGACATAAATCATATTGAGGACTACTATACATATTAATTGTATATATTAGGATAATAAAAATTTTAATTTTAACTTAACAGATGGTCCCCAAAAAAAAAAAAATTTAAAAAATTTTAGTGGAAATTTTTTTATATTAATGAAACTTTGACCATTTGTTTTGCATTGTCCGTAAAAACAGGTATGTTGCACTCATAATAGTTCCTATGCACTTTTGACAACTTTTTCTTCTTTTTGTTTTAACTACTTTTTCGTTTTTAGTGTAATAATGCAAACTTTTCTCTGCATATCTATTTCGACAATCATCCAATGCGTTAGGGACGACGCTTGGAATTGGGGCGTTCTAAAAGCCCAGCTACGTTGAGATTAATGGATTAAGCCCAGCTACCGTACTGGGTCTGCCAAACATGAGTGTAATGGATTTTTTTTTCTCTGGTCCAGTAGCTTAAAAGCTACTGGATTTTTTTGCCTAAAAAGCTGAAAAATAAGTGCCGCCAAACGGACCCCATTAAAAGGTTTCAATCAATAATATATGGCTATATCTGTCAGCAAAATAATATATATGACTATATCTAAGATTCGACCAACCCATGAAGGTAGGTTTGCTAACTAGATTAAATATGAAATCCAATTTAAATAATCAATCTAGATTTAGAACATTTCTTAACCAATTGAACCATTCTTTTTGGGGGGGGGGGGGGGGGGGTCTTCCTAAAGTTTGCTCCATTGTTTTATACAAGATTTGTGAATCTGGACCGACCGGTTCAGACCAAAAACCGACTAACCGGTCGGGTTCAGGCGACCAAACCAAATGAAGGTAGGTTTGCTAACTAGATTAAATATGAAATCCAATTTAAATAATCAATCTAGATTTAGAACATTTCTTAACCAATTGAACCATTCTTTTTTGGGGGGGGGGGGGGTCTTCCTAAAGTTTGCTCCATTGTTTTATATAAGATTTGTGAATCCGGACCGACCGGTTCAGACCAAAAACCGACTAACCGGTGGGGTTCAGGCGACCAAACCAAATGAAGGTAGGTTTGCTAACTAGATTAAATATTAAATCCAATTTAAATAATCAATCTAGATTTAGAACATTTCTTAACCCATTGAACCATTCTTTTTTGGGGGGGGGGGGGTTTAGACCGGAAATTGACTAACCGGTCGGTCGGGTTCAGGGGGAAAACGGGTTGACTCAGTGACCCCGAGTCAACTCGACCGGTTCGGTCACCAAGTCAGCCCCATATTAAAAAAAAAAAAAGGGTGGAAGATAGAGATCGCCATCTGGGTTCGTCGCCGGTCGAAGGTCAAAGCTTCTTTTGTCCAAAGAGGGAAGACAGAGAAAGGTCGGAGCATTTTTGGGTGAAAGTCGGAGATCACGATCCGGGTTCATCTCTCATTTGCAGAAAAGATGTAGATAATTGCAGAGATCGACGACGTGAAGATCGGAATATTGTTGGTGTGCGACGTGGGGAGACGCTGGGCGAGTGACCATCTACGAGACTACGAGGATGCGACTTGAGAGAGATGGAGTAGAGATGTTCATCAACTCGGTTCATTGCATCAGCTTGGAATAAACTCAAAAAAGTCTATTGCCTGACACTCAACTTTGAATAAAGAGTATTTGGGCCAAAAAAAAAAACTTTGAATAAAGAATCTGACGTTTTTCCCTTCCCTCCATTCAATAAACCCGTGAATCTTGAATAAAGAGAAAAAATCTCTGACATTTTTCAACCCCAAGGCTGTGATATCTTTTTTATTTTTTTTAAAATCAATATAATAATTAGTTGTACAACATTATTTATAACATTTTATAATTAACCATATAAGATGATGGGATAGACATCTGTATCATGATTGGTGGGAGAATGTGTAATTCACTAATTTGCTTTAAGAAATTTGAAAAACAAACCGTCTTTTTGTTACCAATTTTATATGATTTTTGATTAAAAGTACAATCTCAAAAAACTACTCTCTCTCTTTGTATCTGCAGAAAGGTGAATTGGCAAATCTATGTCCTTTAACCAATGTGATCTCCCACACCTTCCTACTACTCTCGCTCTCTCTGAGATTTAATCTCTGTATATTTAGTACACATCCTCCCATATTTACATAAAGTATTTTATTATTAATATAAATATTTTTATCATATTTAATTAATACCGGTTTGACTCTAATCTGACTCACTGACCTTTAATCCAGTATCCCTACTGGTTCAGTAGCCGGTCCGATTTTCAAAACCTTGATTTTTTACGTGTGAATTAAATGATGCTGCTCTTTCATCTACCTCCCAAGTTATCGGAGAAGGAGAGAGAGGGATCCTGCCGGATCCAAATATATGCTCCGAATTACAAAGTTTAATTTTTTTTATACATAGGTGATAGGGGGAAGAGGGATCGAACCCAGTACAGGAGGTGGAGAGACTATTCTCAATACCACTACACTACTAGTAGTGCTGGTATTTACAGAGTTTAATTGAACAGAAGTTTCAGGAGATATCCCCCTCCAATTTCTGGCCCAAATAACAAACATAGCTGAAAAAAATGCTAAATGAACTTGATCATGATCCATTGGTTCCTTTCTTTTCCTTTTCTCCCAACAAATGGACAAAAATGCTGAAGATTTTGATGGGTTCAAAGGAGAAAAGAAGCTAAACGATTGAAAACTTTGTTGGCGTTATCAGTTTCGGGATTCAAGATGTGGAAGCAATGATCCTCTCCTTCCACTTCAAATAATTCCACTTCACCGTTCCAACCACTATTCTTCAAAGCTTCGTAGTACAAAGCTCCTCTGTCTCTAACCTGATCTTTTCCATAAACACAAACCAGCAGCTTCGAGCATCCCATTCCAGCCAAGCTAGGAGCCCCCTCCGCTGTGGGATTGATCGCCGGGTTATCGATCCCACCCGGAGCTGATGGGTACACAAAGTTCCACAGCAAAGCCGCCGGGCTCTGTTCGTGCCCTTCCTTTGGTTCAGATCCGATGGGCTTCGACCCCCAGAAGTATGGGCACGAAAGAAAGCAACCCGCTGACTTCACACCACCAGGCAAGTCCTCCGCCCCACATCGCATAGCGATGTTGTGTGCGATGGTTGCTCCGGCACTGTCGCCACCGAGGTAAATTCGGTTGAAATCGCCGTGATTGATTAGCCATGGTTCGCCGGCGTTGGAGAGAGTTGAATGGGAAGAGACCCATTTGAGAGAGTCCCAGCAATCTTCGAAGGCTGCCGGCAGATGGTGCTCTGGTGCCAGCCTGTACTCGACGGAGACGGCGATGACATTAGCCTTTGAGGCGATGAGGTTGAGGTAGCGTTGGTCGAGGAAGGAGAAGGCGGATTCCAGGCAGAATCCACTGGCGTGGAAGTAAACCAGTATGGGAAGCTTTTGGGCGTCGGATTGGGCGGATTTAGGGAGGTAAAGGCGAGCTGAGATGGAAGGGTCGTCGGAGATGACGACATCTTTGGATGAAACCCCGGTATCGGAGTCATGGAGAGACGGTGGCACAATTGGGGACCCAAAGAGGCGCTCCACGGTGCCATCCTTGTAGACTCTGATATGATTGGGAAACTCTGTTTCTATCTCTTTTGTTGCACTTGATGTGGCAGTGTCAGTGGAAGCCATTGAAAGTACAGAGATAACAGGGTATCGGGAACAGCAAGAGCGATTCTATAGAACAGAGGAGAGGGTCAACAAGGGGTTGACATTAGGTGCTTCTGTGCTTCTTACATGCTTCTCCTTCTTTCTAATTAGAAGGATAAAAAAATTTTAAATTTTTTTTAAATTTTTTATATATTCTATATATTTAGATTAAATTATATGTTGCTTTTTGGAAAAAAATTTGGCACCTAGTATTTTAAATTAATTAGTTTCCAGTTCTACATTCAGAAATATGTCTTGCAACACCAGTATACTGGAAACTAATTAATTTGAGATATTGGGTGCCAAATTTTTTTCCAAAAAGCAACATATAATTTAATATAAATATATAGAATATATAAAAAATTTAAAAAAAATTTAAAAAAATTGTTTGTCCCTCTAATTAAAAAGAGAAGCATGTAAGAAGCACATAAAAGAAAAGCACCTAATGTGAACCCGTGAACAAGTGGGATGGTTCACATTTCACGGTAGATTGATATCCATAAGAGTCATCAAGATAGGTACTACTATGATTTTAAAAATGATGTCTTAAAATGCGCGTACTTTGAACTCCGGATGGGAATTTTTCCAGTCAATTTATATTTTTCAATTGTTTTTTGTGCCTGTAAGTCAGCCGAGTTGTTGTAGATGGGCAATCACTCCCTCCGCACTGGAGTTTTTTTTTAATGGACTTGTACTAAAATGTAAGAAATGTAAGAATTTTTTTTATAATTTATTTTAATAACAAATACACTTTTTTTTCATTTTATCTTCAATTAATTATTATAATACATGCATTCTCTTTCATCATTTTTTTATTATTTCTCTCTCTCTCCCATTCATAAATAAATAAGCACATTTTTAAGGAAAAAAATTAAATTCCTATATAATTATTACATTTAACTATTTTAAAAATCTATTGGTTGAAAGTCTTGTATATATAAGCACAGTGTAAATTTATGATAAAGGAGAACATGCAATTAGAGGATATAACTGGGACGGAGGGTCCCTAGTTGTAGTTGAGATAATAATGTCTTTAGATGAGACTCCAGTCTTAGGGTCTTGTGGGGATGGAGGCACAATGGGGCATTGATGTAGTCGAAAAACTCTCTGACAACCTGTTTGGCGCAACTGTTGGAAATAGAGGATATAACTGGGACGGAGGGTCCCTAGTTGTAGTTTTGAATATTTGATTGATTGTAGTGTTACGGAAATAGGGGCTATGGTTTGTTCTTTTTTTTGGCCAAAGAGGATTTTGATTTGTTCACTCGCTCAATTGATTATTTGTCATTTAAGATTTTAATACAGATTGAAAAATAGAGTTACACCTTCTATTACTTTTTTTAGAATGTGTCATTTGAATCCCTTTCTTTTTTAAAAAATTAAAGAGATCAACACTTACGATATGAGACTATACACAATCTCCCACTTATTGGATAAGTCTCATACTACTAGGCGACAACCACCGTCTAAATCGCACATTAAAAGGTTGGTTCAAGAAGAATTTGAATGACAAGAAAGGAGTAATTTGCAAAGGACGCACGGGGTTTGTATAATTGGAATTTGGAAAAGAAAGGAGATTAATTATTAAAAACTGTCTCAAACCTCAAAAAGGGTTGATCTATTGGAATGGGAATTGAAGAGCATTGACTCAGATTACCACAATCAAAACAATTTTCAGAGCTGAGGAATGCGACCATGCACTAACCATCTAATAATGGGACATGGCATGTTCAAAATTTGTTACTTAGATCTGCAACAAAATTCCTGTTTTTTGTGGGAGTCTCAACTACATCACTCCATCATTTTAGAAAAGTTAAACTACACACGATACATCCACCAAAATACTCACCGATGCAAATTATTTAATCAACCTCATAACATGGGAATGGCTTGTCTCCGCTGACATCCTTTTCTCTGCAGTGTCGTTGTTTTGCGTGTACAGTAACTTTCGGAACTTGCCTCATGTCCCCACAATCTGACCGAGATCCACTTTAATGTTTCTAAAGTTTCTTTTCCATCCAATGCTGAAGATATTATTATTTTAATGTTTTAATAGCCAATAGTAATAAATTTATATTTTGAATTTATATTTATATTTTTCAATTTAATGATAGGGTAAAACATTTCATATTTTTCTAAAATTTTCAATTTTTATGCTTCTTTAATAGATTTACAAAGTTATTTACTTAAACAAATCAAATTAGATATAATATCCTTAATATAAGACATATTTAGGAATTTGATTTAGGTTCTAATATAAGCCATGATTTTCATATTTTTCAATTATTTTCTAACATGCCTCCATTGATGCTCCCTCTACAATAATTACAGAGGAGAGGGAATGAAGAAATTAGGGAAGATGAGTAAGATATTTTAAAAAATACACGCCAACCTAAGAAATTAGTTGAATTAGTTAGTATGACGTATATTTTCTAAAATATCTTACTTATTTTCCTTAATTTCCTCATTCTCTATCCTCTATAATTATTGTAAAAAGAGCATCAACAGAGGCATATTACGAAATAATTGAAAAATATGAAAATCATGTCTTATACTTCCTTTGGTCTTTATTATAAGGCACAAACTAACATTTCTTACAAATCAATAAAAACCGTTAAAGTCAATAAAGTTGTCTTAAAATTTAAGTTATTTACAATATAACCTTTACCAATTGTATTAAACTCTGATGTCATATTAATTATTACTCTCATCCACAACCCTTATTAATTATGGGCATATAATGGAAAAAGATAATTAATGTCTAAGTACCTTATAAAAAAATCAAATACACTTATTAATTGGTGACTTATAAGAACCAGAGGGAGTATTAGAACCCACATCAAATTCCCAAATATGTCTTATATTGAGGACCGGAGAGTATCATATCTAATTGTATTTTTTAAGTAAATAACTTTGTAAATTTATTAAAGAAGCATAAAGATTGAAAATTTTAGAAAAATATGAAATGTTTGACCCTATCATTAAATTGAAAAATATAAACATAAGTTCAAAATATAAATTAATTACTATTGGCTATTAAAACATAAAAATAATATCTTCATTGGAAGGAAAAAAACTCTGAAAACATTAAAGTAGATCTCTTCAAATTGTGGGGACAACCGGACAAGTTTCAAATGTTACTGTACACGCAAAACGACAAGCCTGCAAGAAAAGGATGGCAGCGGAGACCAGCCATTCCCCAAAATATTAGCCTCTTGTCCTATACTTACTCCGCTACACTTTAATCTCTTTTTTTTTCTGCCGAAGTGATATGTAAGGTGTAGAAAATATTAGAGTTAGTGAGTTAGTTAGGGAATTAGGAATTGGTTAATTGTTATTACTGTTGGAAATTAGTTAGGAACTGCCTATGGAAGTCTAAGGCCATATCTAAATTTCTACAACCTATCTAACACGAATACTCCGCTACACTTTAATCACCCATCAATTAAATTATACAGTTTCTTTCGGCCGAAATTCAAAATGTAACCACTCTTCAATAAGTATTTTTGAGAGCTTCTTGAAAGAGTTCAATACACTTTTAAAAAATATACAACAATATCAAGTCAAAAAATTTCCCAGTTCATACTAAAAAGGCAACATTGTACCTTAAAAAAAAAAAAAAAAAAAATTGCATCGCAACACTCCATAATTTCTCAGGATACTAGGAATATACTTTTAAGTTTTCATCAAATATATGCTTATATAGCTATATTCTTAACAGAAGGGCCAAGTCAAACTGAAACAACTCCATAGTGAACAGGATTGAACGTACGAGTGCAAAAATAACAATGAATACTATCACAAAATCTAATATCTGTCACATGGCTCAACTGCGTTATGGAAAAACCCAAACAGCACTTAGCGGCTTTTCGACAAGTCAAGACAAAACATTTCTTTCAAGTACTTACTTCTTACACCTTTAAATCACTTCCAAAAAACTAATTCAAACACACACACTAACCCTCACTCTGGCTTTACGTAATGTTGTTTCTTGACTGCATTACATGGGCGGTTAGCATATAAATGACGTATTAGTAGCAGCAACACTAACAATAAATTTCCAAATCAGGGGACAGGATCTAATGGGTTTGGCATAAATGACCTAACAAAATAAATTTTCTTTCTGACAACTACTTAATAGTCATATATACATTACATATACGTGCCTGAAGAAACACCAAACCTATCAGCACAAACTCAGTAATTCGTCATCCCCTATGAGCTCCACATCATACAACCATCACAATATTGCAGGAGAGAAAAATCAATGTTCGTGAAGGTCATATTTGTCATAAATGCGACAATCAGGTTACAGAAAGAAGGGACTTACGCTGCATGAGTGCAACATGCATAGCTCGTCAGATACTTCTTTCAGCCTTGCTATACTCAGTAAAGCAGACTCCCTCCCCGGATTCAACAGGAAGAACATCCACCATGTTCTGTACATCACAATAGGTTAGATGTCAAGAATAGGATGGCCACATGCTACAGCCGGATGTCACGGGAGTTAGCTTTTGTGAGAGCTTTGGCAAAGTAGTTGCGGATCTCTGGTATTATACGCTGAACCATACAGGAGTGCCTGCAACCATTTGACATATAGAAATTAAGAAGGTGAAATAAATACTTCCAAGACATATAATTGATTCAATAATAGGCATGGGTAATTTAATAGCCTAAGATTAAAATCTAAACAGCATTCCACAGGAAAGGAAATATCAGAGAAGCAAAGACAAGGTTGAAGAGATCAGTTATACCCTGGCCTGGCACTCAATTTATCAAAGTGCTCCATGATAAATAGGATGCATGTGTGCCTCAATGAGATGGCATTGAAAGCTTCTGAGAGTTCATACATACTAGAAACATTCTCCAGTGATATATCCTGAGCCAAAAACTTATTAACATAAGGAATACATCTGTAGATCTATCATTACAGCACATTGGAATTTTATAAAAGTATATCAGCAGGTTTCCGCAGCTCACCTGTGCTATCGTGTACTCACAAAGTCTCTTAAGTCCTTCTAAGAGATATTGATCAGCTGCACTGAGGAGATCTTGGGCAATATCAAGAGTGACATCAACTGATCCGGTATATATGAATCTGAACAAAAAGCATGCGAGTTAAAACATAAGAGTTGTTTGAAATCATTAAAAGATTTCACTGAACATATTTAATCAAACATAAGTGCAGAATTTATCAGACCTCATCATCAACTCAAAAACTTCCCATCTAATATTTGGAATCTCTATGTCTCTTGCATCCTTCTCCTGCCATACAACACATTCAATTTAGGCTTATGGTGTACATTGACGGACATACATCTATGGCATCATTTTTTAAATCAATTTTAAAAAAAGCTTTGGTTTTTATCAATTAAATCAAAATTCACCAATCAATTTTCCAGTCAAGGCTCAAATAACCAGATTCATGAGATGTTGAAATAGAATAAACACTAAACTCATATGTAGTGCTTCAAGTAGCTCGTAAACTAGAGTAAACAACAATTCCTGGCTAGCTTCATTTCATTAAGAAAAAAGAGGAGTTTGTTATGGTATTACTTTTTCCTTCTGGTTTGTGGGGTAGAAGAGAAGGAGGGCAGTTAAGATACTCACCCTATAACCACCATCAAACATGGCACGAAATGCATCTGAAGATGCAAGTAGGCATATTCTGTGAGCATAAAATCGTTTCCCTACAATGATGAATAAAGATTACTTAGCTAACTATATATGCAAACTGAGAGTACAACCAACAAACTTTAAAAAAATTAATACTACTCAAAAACATAACCAAGAAACAATGAATCTGAAAAGGACCAACCTTCAACCAAAAATGTTACGTCAGACAATGTAGCATTGTTCACATACTGTTCCCCCAAATAAACCTGCAAGAAAAAAACAGTATAGCGTCACAGAAATTCCAACTTAATGAGACATCTTACTTTTTAATGTTCTAGATTGGTGAGATAGCACAGGTGGAAGCTATGCGATAGTTATCATGCAACTAGCAGGCATATAAAGGAAATAAACAATGATTATCAACTGATATAGGATTAGTATTTACTAACCAACCAAATGGTTGTGTTTGTTAATTACTAATCT
Organism: Acacia crassicarpa; assembly: GCA_034222035.1. Classification (NCBI taxonomy): domain Eukaryota; kingdom Viridiplantae; phylum Streptophyta; class Magnoliopsida; order Fabales; family Fabaceae; genus Acacia; species Acacia crassicarpa. The sequence goes on along the minus strand of JAWXYG010000008.1, from coordinate 45,790,174 downwards.
TCAATAAGATATCCACGCCAACTTCAAGTCTAGAAGGCATCATGACATCACACCGAATACAAATACTTGCAAAGATGATAAAGGCTGTCCTTGGCCAATTAATACCATAAAAGCCTTGAGATTGAAAACAAAATTAAATTTGTAATAACTGGTAACCAGATACAAGAACCCATGAATAAGCAAGCAGACAGCCTAACAGCCCACAGCTTTCAAATTTTGGTCTCTTCGTCGCATGAAGGCATGTCAACATATAAAGGAGAAAATCTAATGGAGGATATGAAATTATCTAAACCCTCATTTAAAAGAAAAAGTTTGAACTTTGTGAACAAACAACATCTAGGTACAGGTAGCCTGTTTAGATCATATCTAATCCAACCTGGGGCGTTGGGGAAGGAGGAGCAGCGTCTATTGGTGATAGAGTCGTGGCTTTGTTGGCCAACTTGCATAAAGCAACAGCACCATCAAGTTGCTGTTTAGGACTAGTAGACCCAAGGAGCCCAATAAGAAATTCCAAACCTACAAAAACAGAAAATCAGTGCAATAAAACAGAATGACCATAAAATCAATTTTATGCAGAAATAACCAACAGGAATATATATATATATATATGTATGTATAAATAATGTGTAAGACGTCTACCATTGTTATCAATGAATATGGTTCTCTGATCATCTGCAGAACAAAGATGAGCAAGAGCCAAAGCAACTCGTCTTTGGACTTGTTTTTCTGAAACTCGCATGAGATATAATAGATGGTTCAAGACCTACATGAAGGTGAAAAATTACAAACTTTAGGAATTAATCAAGTAGTAACACACTCAAAGAACTAAAAGTAAAATAGTCTAACCACCCTTTTTTTTTGCCTTAATTACACAAACCTCTCTTCTATTTTGAAACTCATATAAACCTCCATTTAAATAAAAAACGTGTTACACAAACCTCCCCTGAATTTTGAAGATTTCATTTCCATCTATCCAATCATTAGTTGACCGTTAACTTTGACTTATAAACAATTTTTTTGACAAAAATACCCTTATTTAACATAAGAATTATTTAAACATTTATATTGACTAAAAACATTATACAAACCAAGAAATAATTCTAATATGTTTTTTCCCCAAAATATCTACTATATTATAGAATTTATTAATTATTAATTTTTATTATATATATATATATTTTTTTGTATATCAAAAGTTTATAATTTTAATTTTTTATCATATTTGTATGAGATGATAAAGAATAATTTAGTCGATAAAAATTATCATCATATAAATTATAATTAAAAAATATACTTTTGGAATCATTTGAGAATATTCTTGACAGGGTTAACAGGTTGAACTTAAGTGTAGGCTTTGAAAATAGAGGAGAGGTCTATGTAATTAAAGTAAAACGCAAGGGTGGTGAGAGTATTTTATTCAAGAATTAATCAAATTACTCCATAAAGTAAGATGTGCATATTATGTGACATTGCTTACACGGCCATGAATCTTCTCCTCTAATCTTTTCAATGTCTTTGCAACACAATCTTTTGTTGCCTGCAATAGAAGACAATCAAAAGATGTATTGTTTCCCAATTTTTACAAAAATAGAAATGTATTCCCATTCACAAAAGCATGAAAGGGAAGAAGAAACTAAGCCAGAAGTCAAAACTAATGTCTAGAATCAAACAAGCACACTTACTTGAACAATAAACTCTCCATCCTGAAGTCTCTGAACACCACCTACCTTAATGAAATCAGACACATTATCCTATAGGACAGCAGAAACAATAAAGCACAATTAATTAACATTTTTCTTTGATAAGGTGATTTAAAACCAATAAAAAGATGATTTCAATTTTATAAAAACATTTAAATCACACCGTACCTCATTATCTGCAAGGCCATAAAGAGCAAAAGCAGCATTGTGCTGCAAAGACCCATTTTTCGAGTCAAGAAGCTTGAGTAATGGCGCTAAGCCACCATTGTGTGCTATGCCAGCTTGGTTATGAGTGTCCTGGGTCAAAATAATTATTTTTCAAGCCAAAGGAAGTCACACTCAAAATAACTTGAGCCAACGTGCAAATGAAAAAATTACACAGCATTGTACTGGAAAATCTATAATTAGATTACTGGAACAAATTCTGCACTTTTAACTATAATCACTATATATATAATAATTACAGAGGGAAAGACTAGAATATGAAACATACTATTTATAGAGGCATTTTCAACAGCAACATATTGTTTTGTATTAGGAAACTTAACCTAATCAACTTACACAAAACTGCAAGTTGGAAAGAGAAGGGGTAAAAGATAACCTGTGCGAGTCTCCCCAAAGCAAAGGCAGACATTTCTCTGAGCTGTAGATCAGGGGACTGGAGCATCTCTATCAGAGGTCTGACAGCACCTCTCTGAACAATATGAACCTGCAAAAACCAAGTAAAACAGATTATATGAATGGGAGCAGGAGAAATGAGAATTTTATCATTGTCAAGTATTATCACAGGAGTTTTGATTTTATCTCGACCCTAATCAATATTCTAGGAGCAAAGTATCGCTATTGAATTAACATAACTAGTAGGATATAGTCCCATTCCCATAATTAAAAGTTGAAACCATAAAACAAATTCTACCGGCCATTTATTTTCATTTCCTACCACCATCATCCAAGAAAAAAGAAAAGAGTTATAGAGGTAACAGGTCTAAAAAGAAAAGAAAAGAGTTAAAAAGGTAACGGATCTTTCATCATCCATCCCAAATTCTCTTTCAATACAAACCAGAAAGATTGGATCAACGCAGTAAATTGTTTGCTTACCTTACAATCTGAATCAGTTGCTGCAAACTGTCCAAGTAACAAGGCAGCTTCCCTTTGGCTCTCAGAGCAGGGGGAGCTGTTACATTAAAAACTAATATTAAAAAAATTATAAAAGAATACACTTTAGAGCAAAATACATTGGATTAACACTATTACCTGTAGAAAAAGATCATTAATGATTTACAATCTTAATATGGAAGATTTTGGGTTAGGGGGCTCAGAGGAAACAATATTGCAAATTGCTCAAATCCTAAACTGAATGCATACCCAAGTAATCCAATAACAGGTTGTAAAGCCCCAGCATGAAGAACTTCTTTCTTTATATTAGGTGATGAGTGTACTAGATTTCCTATTACACCAACCTGTTATAGAATACAGACACATTACATGCAGAAAGTATGAGATGTGCAACAACTGAGTGAAAACCATACTAATCAAAATCAAAATCTAATCTAAATTATAATAAAAATAAATTGCAAAAGCCATACCGCTTCATAATGAATAGCAGCATCTTCAGAACGGAGCATTAAAATTAGAGTTGGAAGAGCATTGCATTCAACAATCTGCCAAGTTATGACATTGTGACGTCTAATTGTATTTTACATGCATTTCAAATACACAACCTTAAGGTCAGACCAGTTACCTGATTTTTATTTTCATCATTTTTAAATGCCAGAGTTCGCAGTGCACCCGCAGCTGCTCTTTGCACCTTTGTGTCAGTAAATTCAAGCAATTCAACAAGTGGTGGAATTCCACCTTCCATCCTACATAAGGTTCCAGATATAAATAGCAAGAAAATCATTCCAAATCATTAATTCAATGTAACATAATCGTGAAAAAAGCAAACCTGACACGTGTTTTAATGCTGCTGTTCTCATGAGCAAGATTAGTGATTGCATCTGCAGCCCTGCGAATGACACTATTCACAGCACGAGAAGTAGAGCAATTCTTATGTCTCTTTAACAGATCAACAAGATGTTTTAAAGCACCATTGTCAACAATTAGCTGTTGATGTTCTGGCTGTTTGAAGAAATTTCAAATAAAAAGGCAATTTTAGCACTTAAACACATGCATTATACATGGTAACATAGTATTAAATCTTACAAGATTGCACTCAACACATATTAGCATGCAATGACAAAAATAAGATAGGATCCACGCTATAAAATATTACCAACATCCTATAAGGCCTATATTTATCCACTTCTCTCAAAAGGTAGGAAGTAATCGTCGAATAAAAACCAAACAAAACCGTAACTGATGGTTGCTGATGATACAAATAGTTGTCAAAGTCCATTTCTCATCACAACGTAAGTAAAATGTCAAGCAGGAAGCGCGTGGGTAATGAAGACCACTCACAACATTGCACGTAATTAAGCGTTTACTTAGTATTTATTTGAGGGTCTAAATTTTTTCACGGATCAAAAAACTAAAATAAGTAGCATAGTTAACTCTCCAGATGCTAAATACATGAAATATGATGGACGTCATCATGGAAGTGACAGCGTAACCTCAGTTTGCAGTACCATCGTCATATACTCGAAAACTTGCAGAATTATAGGTGAGATAAGTAAGAGCAACAGGCATAGCGTGCTTTTCCCCCCGTAAATTCTTGAACTATAGTTGAAAGCACAGAATTGAAGTTACCTTAACGGCAAGAAGTCCTAAAGCGAAAGCACTCCCTTTCTCGACCTCGTGCTCGAATGGCTTTGGACCAGTATCGCCTTCGATTGAAGCCGGCGCTTGAAGATGCTTAACCAAAGATGGAATAGCGCCTCCTTCAACAATAATGTTGACTACTTCCTCTTCAAACACCAAACATCAATCTCAAACCATTAGACAGTCAAACAAGCATGCAAAAGATACAGAGAAAATGAAAAGCATCGCAATTCATGAAACTGAAATAAAACTATAAAATGCAAGGCAGGACGAGACGAGATCGGAGAGCAAGCTCCGAGCGGAATCTACTCACCATTCTTAGCAAGCTCGGCGAGAACGTGAGCGGCACGCTTAGCCGCGGCGCGATCGGCTTCACGCCATGAAAAATTAGATTCGAGGATTTCAACCTGCGCTGTGACCTCAGAGAGAAGGGCATCTCGGGCGTCGCCGGTAGGAGGCGCCGAGATCTCCCGCTCGTCTTCGAAATCTTCCTCCAGCTTCCGCTTCTGGCCTTTCCTCTCAGGGTGGCTCTGATCTTGGCGCTTAAGAAGCTCCATGGAAAGGAAAGGCGAGAGGTCTCCCGCAGAGAGGGTGTGGGCTGGAAATGGATTCAGAGAGAGACAAAGGCTGATCCAAAACGGAAGTTGGGATTTGAATAGAGGGCAGATCAGAGGGGTATTTCGGGAATTCCAGGACTAACAGAATGAATAAAAGAGGGTTTGCAGGATGGGAAGCACTGCGCACCCCTCCGTCCTCACGATATCCATTGCTAACCTGCGCGGGCTCATAAACTTGATCCGCGGGAAAAATTGGAAGCCCATGCAGCGATTTAGGCCCAAAAATAACATGTTTCGGCTCGCCCACTGCCCTATTATTTTGGTAAGAAAATTTCAAGAGACTTCACTTAAATATGGAGCTTTACACTCAACTAGTAAAGATGTCGGATACTCTCATTAAAGGGAAGGGATTTGATCCTGGAATCGGATACTCTTACCAAAGGGAAGGAATTTGATCCTAGAATTGGTAAAGACGCTGGGAGAGACATCTTAGCTTATAGTTACTTAGGTAAACGCCTGAAGATAATAGATGGCTAGCCCTGCCCAATGTCGATATCATCTAAGAAAAAAGGAGATTTCATTCTGCCTTTGTATTGTGGGTGAACTCAACCTCTTTTCTAAAATTTTAGTATCAAAATAAAAATCACTTAAATACGGTGTTGATAGGTTTCACAGTGAATTCACCTGCAACTCAGTCTTCTAGAAGTTCCACTCAACTTGTCTATAACTAACCATGTGGGGTTTTTCAAGGCTCACACGAAATTATTGCAGGTATATGATCAATCAAGTCTCGTTTTGGTTGCTCCCAGTTAATTAAATAAGTAGTGAACATAACAAGCTGGTAAGTTATCATGACAGAGTTTACCTTGCTGTGTAATTCCTTCATTCTTTTTGTGCTTTAATTTTCTTTAGATCTTTTCCCTTTTGCCCGATCTTATATTCGCCTGTAAAGCGAACAGATTGATGAAGCACTAGAATAAAGCATCTACCCAAACTCCCTGTTTTTTTAGTAGTGTCCTGGAGTCACTTGTTCGGTTTCATTTTTTGACCATGTCTCTGGAAGTTGTTGAACCACTCAAAACATTTGACCTCTCTCGTGCTATCTCTGCTCCTTCTCCATCACACTAAAAAATCTCTAACCCGTTTTGTAACTTATAAGAGTTAGTTCAGAAGTCAGATTTGATCTGTATAATACTCCCTCCGGTCCTAATTATAAGAGCTAGTTGACTTTTTTGGAGAGATTAAGGAAGTTAATTAAATTACTTTAAAATATTTTTATTTTTATTTTTTCCTTCAAACTTATTAGTTTGATTAATAAACTAATATATAATCTAAGAATATTTAACGTATGAAATGATTAAGTAACTTATTTAGCTTCCTTAATCTCTCAAAAAAAAGTCAACTAACTCTTATAATTAGGACCGAAGGTAGTATATCAGGAAATAGAGAATACTTTGTCTATTTTGCCTGTTAATTCTTAACTTCAACCAACAAATGAAGATGTTTATTACTAAGGTGATATAAAATAAGTCTCCATTTTTTTTATGCACGATCAAACATAAATTTGATTTCAATATGACGAGATTATTGCTAATTTCATTTTTCTTAACATTATCCTCATAATAGTATTCTCTAGTTCTAGTTCAAATTATAAGGCAATTATTACAAATCAATAAAAATCGTTAAAGTTATCAAATTTGTCATAAAATTTAAGTAATTTTTAATATTATCCTTACTAATTATATTAAACTCTGTTCTGTATGAAGAACACAGAGATTGGACTTGACTAGGTTGTCAAGCCTAGAGCCTACGTACCCTCGAAGGGATCAAAGTCCACGTAGTTCGTAACACACTTGAAGGCACGTAGCCAGGGGAGTGGGGTGTGTGCTCTGTGTGGCAGGAAGTAACAAGAGCATAAGATAGAACGTGTGCACTTGTTTAGGGTTCCCTTCTATTTATAGAGGGGTTTGGTGCGCGTATCTTTGCCTTAATGAGCAATATCTTAGATTGAGCTGATTGGCTGCTGCTATGATTGTCGGAGAATCTCTATTAATAAGATCCTATATTTGTGGGATCTCGGATTCCTTCCTATTCTGGCGTGGATTCTATCCCTAGCGGGAATGGGCCGAGGTCCGGACTTGGGCCTGTTGGGCCGGTCCGTAACAGTTGCCCCCCAGCTTGGTTGTTCAGGCTTCTGGACGGCCGAGGTGCTTATTGTCCCCGGTCCCTTGTATGGCCGAGGTCCTTTGCCTAGACCAGGTCGGCTCTTAGCTGCCGTGACCTCTGCCCGGCCTGGGGAAGTGGTCGGCTTATAATGACCTTGTTCTGCCTAGATCGCTGAGTCCGTCTTGCCCCTGCGTTGGCTTTTAAATAGCCTTCTTTCTGTTCATTTGCACTTTTTCCCGCTACTTCACTCTGTTGTCCAGAAATTTCTCTGATTTCGCTAGAGCTTGAGTGGGGATTCCTCTTTTCTTGAGGTTTTCGCCGTCTTCCAGCGTTCCGGTTTCTTCTATTTTACTTACACAGGTATTGCGCTTGTTCCCTTGTGCATCCATTCGGTAGTTTTCCGTATTTTTCCGTTTGTACTAGGAATCGCTGTCTCTGTTTCTGTTCTTCTGGGTTTTTCTGGGTTTCCGTTAGCGTCACTGTACCCAAAGTTCTTCCCAAATCTTCCTCAAACACCGGTTCCTAATACCGTAGGTCTTTGATGATGGCGGGAGATAGAGATGCCGAGGCTTCGTCTATTTTGGGCTCCTGCCGGCATTGGTCTGCCCCGGCTATTCCTTCTCGTGCTTCCCTTCGTCCAAGTCCACGGCCTTTTTTGCCTTCTGTTATGCCTGTGCCAGGTACTTCTGCTTCTTTGCTAATACCGGCTTTGTTTATTTTCATATAGGCTTATTTATGGCTCCAAAGTCTGGATCGTCTAAAAAGCCATCGGAGGCCGGTGGTTCGGACTCTTCCAATCCACCCGAAGCCTTGGTTCGTCGGTACGGCTGGGTATCGCACGATGTGCTGGCTACGCCGTCGCTGATGTCTGAGGCGGATCTGGTCCGTTTGAAGTTGCCGGCCATGCCTGGGTCGTGCTTAGGTGTCCGGAGCCGGAGGAGCCTGTCTGCGCGGCCCCGTCTGAGGGTCGGCCGGACTTCTTCTTCTTCTTCCGGGACTATTTGTCGCGGCTCCAAGTTTCTTTCCCTTTCTCCCCCTTCCAAATGGAGGCGTTGCGGCATCTTCGCCTTGCCCCGTCCCAGCTCCATCCGAATGGGTGGGCTTATCTGGTAGCCTTCGAGAGGCTTTGTGGCCATTTCTCGCCCCCTTTAGATTGCTCGGCCAACCTTTTCTTTTACTATTTCGGGCCTTTCACACCCAGCCCGCCGAAGGGAGGCTATAAGCGGAGGGGGTTGGTATCCCTTCGCATTAATCCGGAACGCCAACTGATGACGCCCTTCTCGGATTCCTTCAAACGCTTTAAGGGATCGTTTTTTAAGGTTGAGGCCGTGCCAGGGGAGCTGCCCTGGTTTTTGGAAGGGGGCGGTCGTTTCCCTCTGTATTGGGAGGAGGGTCATTACAAGGCCAAGGCCCTGTCCTTTCAAGTTCCGCGCACCAACCTCCTGCCGGAATCAGCTTCTGCAGTGGCCCGGATTGAGGCCTTGGTGGCCGAATACGGTGTGCAGCCGGCTGGCTTCTACATATCCGCCGAGCCGCTGCCTTCTTCCTGTAGGATTTTTAGCAGTTGTGTTTGTTTTTGCTTCAGTGTTGGTCTTTTGAATTGGTGGATTCTGACTTACTCAGTTTGTCTTTGTTTGCAGCTAGGACTATGGATGGTCTGCCGTTGTACGCTCGCCTGTCTAGAGCGGCCGCTGCACCTTCGAATCACCAGAAGAAACGGGCGGCTTCTTCTGCTGCCGGTGCTCCAGCTGCGTCAGCTTCTAAGAAGGCTAAGGGTCCTGCTGCTGTCGGCCCTTCTTCCGCCATGGATCCGCCAGCCGTTCCTGTGGTAGAGGCTCCGGCTCTGGAGGGCCAGGAGGTTGCTGCTGTTGGTCCTATCCCGGAACCTGAGTCCCAGGTTTCTGAGGGGCGAGAGGCCTCGATTTCTGATGAAGAGATTGATGTTGAGTTTTTCGCCGATGAGCCCCCTGCCTCACTACCGGATCTGCCTTCCTCTTCGTCGCGTCCGCCGCTTCCGAAGTCCCTTCTCCCCCGTGGCCGTCTGTGGCGCGATGGGGTAGTTCCTGAGGTTTCTACCGCTTTCTTGCCTCCCCGACACTTCACTGGCTGCGCCACACTGACTCGACCGGCCCTGGATGAGCTGCACAGGAACCAGGCGGAGCTTTGCCGGGCAGTGGGATACAACCAAGCCTTGATTCTGGTCCGGGAGCAATATGCTCGTTCCCACGCTGACGTCCAGCGGCTGCGGGCGTAGGTCGAGGAGCTCGCCAAGGGTTTGTTGGCGGCGGAGGCCAAGGCCGCCTCTGCTGGGGACCTGAGGGAGGAGCTGGAGGTGGCGAAGGCCAAGGCTAGGTCGGCAGGGGAGGAGCTCGCCAAGGTTGAGGCCGAGCGGGATGCTGCCCTGGGGGAGCTGGATGAGGTCCGGGCGGAACTGGCTGCCGCTCAAATGGAACGGGATGCCGCGAAGGCTGCGGCTGTAAAAGCTGACCAAGAGTTTCAACTCGCCCGAGTGGAGGCCGATAGGGTTGGTGAGGAGCATGCCCGGGCTCTGAAGGAGGGGACCGAAAGCCGGGCTGCGGTCAAGGCGCTGGAGGAGCGGTTGGCTATCCTGGCCGGGGAGAAGAAGGCGGTGGAAGAAGCCCTTGCTGCAGAGAAGGTGACTTCCCAGGAGCTTACTGATGCCCTGGTGCAGACTGCCGAGGCGTGCTTTAAGCAGGCCCTGCTCCAGATCCGGCATTTCAATCCCGGGGTCGAACTTCAGGTGGGGGGGTACGATCATCGTGCCTTTGTGCAGGAAGACGGGTCCTTCCTTCCTTTTGATTCGCCAGCTGCCGAGGATCTTGCCGAGGGCGAGGAGGAAGATGCCGCCGACACTGAGGGCCTTGAGGCGGAGAATGCCGACATCGGACCTGACTCCCAGTCCTAGCTTCATTTTTTGTTGTTGTAAGTTTTGGGGCGTTGGTGCCCTTGTAACTTTGAATGATTCTGGCCTTGGTGCCATTCTTGTGCAAACTTTAACGATTGATGCCGATAGTTTTTCTGTCTTTACTGTGGTGAATGATTTTGATTTTTATCGTCCCTTTTGTCTTTATTCGACAATGAACGGTTTAAATTCGCTTCATCCTTCTTCTGCGCGGCCGAGCTTGTGTAGCTACCTGGGGCCGAAGGTGGTTTATTTTCTGCCATCATTCCGTGGCCTTGGTTTGTGTATGCGTCGGCCGCGTGGATGCTTTTAAACAATGGATGACTTACACCTCTGTCGTCCTTTTGTCTAAGCTCAAGTGTTGGTCGGCCGTATGGGTACGAGCCGTAGGCACTCTACCACATTTGCTGTGTGGGAGGTTGGGGCAAGGTTGTCTTATTTCAGCCTCGTCAGGCATAACTAACCGTACTGCCTCGGTCCAGCTTTCAAGTAGCCGGATTCCAACTTTCACCTAGTCGGATTACTTTTGAACCGACGTAAGGGATAGACTACCACGTGTCTAACTGAGGCTTCGCTCGCCTGGAGTCGGACATTTTGACCTGATCAGGGTCGGCATGATAGTCCGCTTGCTTAGTCGGACGAGCGTTGACGCGTCAATTTCGCGAAGGGCCATGTATGGCGCCTTCGCCGAGCTCTAACCAATGCCTGTCGGAGTACGACAGCCGGTTTTCGTACATCTAGATGTTTTTTGATTTGGGCCGGGTTTGTGACCTCGGGGCTTTTTACCGGTGTCGGGCTAAGAAGCCTCGGCTTTCGGTTTCTCGACCGGGCTTCTTTGCCTCGGTCTGTTTGTTATTGGCCGAGCTTCATGGCTTCGGGTTCATGCTTTAAGCTTTGTGCGCATTCGTAAATCCCCTCAGTGGGATCTTTTATTGATAGAAAGAAATAGCCCTACGGGGCTTTACAAAGCATCGTAATTAGAAATGACATAACTTGGACTTTAAACGAAAAGAAAACAAATGCAGGAAAAGGGAAAATTGCTAAGCAAACAAACACTGCCAAGGAAGGATCTAGCTGTAGTAGATCTTCAGCTTGTCGGCATTCCACGTCCTTTTGATTGGCTTTCTTGCCAAAGTCTCGAGGGTATATGCTCCTCCGTCGAACTTTTCCTTAATCCGGTAGGGCCCTTCCCAGTTTGCCGCCAGCTTCCCGTCCTTGGCATTCTTGTTGCCTATGTCCGCCCGTCGGAGTACTAGGTTGCCTCGGTTGAAAGACCGGGGCCGGACCTTTCTATTGTACTTAGCCGCGAGTAGTTGCTTGGCGGCTAGTTCCCGGCAGTGCGCCGTAACCCGGATTTCATCAATGAGGTCCAAGTCAGTCTTCAAGGCGTCGTCGTTCGATTCCTGCCCCTCCTGTCTGGCTCTGACCTTTCTCCAGGATGGCTGTCCGATTTCAACCGGGATCATTGCCTCACATCCATAGGTTAGCCTGTACGGGGTTTCTTGAGTCGAAGACTGTACGCTAGTGCGATATCCCCACAGGACGCTGTGGAGCTGCTCGGCCCAACTGGTCTCGGCCTGCAACATCCGCCTCTTGAGTCCGTCCAGGACTACTTTGTTGGCGGCTTCGGCCTGGCCATTTGTCTGGGGATGTTCCACGGATGAAAAGTGCTGCTTGATGTTCAGGTTGGACATCAGCGCTTGGAAACGATGGTCCATGAATTGGGTGCCATTGTCCGTGACGACCTCGGCTGGTATCCCGAAGCGGGAGATGATGTTGTGCCGGAAGAACTTAATCACTCTAGCCGAGGTTATTGTGGCGAGTGGCTCTGCTTCTATCCACTTGGTGAAGTAATCTACCGCGACTATTAACCATCTGCATTGCCCCTGCGCCGGTCGGAATGGACCGAGGATGTCCATGCCCCATTTGTAAAAGGGCCACGGGGCTGGCATTCCTTTCAACTCTGAGGGTGGCGGCCATATTATCCTTGCATGCTTTTGACAACTGTCGCATGTCTTGGCTTTTTCCATGGCGTCATGACTCATAGTGGGCCAGTAATAGCCGGCGCGTAATGCTTTCCGGGCGAGTGCCTTGCCCCCCATGTGGTGACCGTTGGTGCCTTCGTGTAGCTCGGCCAGCACGTATGTCGCTTCAAAGTCTCCAAGGCAACGCATCATGGGGCAATGGAGTCCCTTTCTGTATAGTTGGTCGTCTACCATGGCGTAGAGGGCGGCTTCACGGATCAGTTTCTTTGCCTCGGTCGGGTCCATTGGGATAATTCCCCTCTCGAGGTAGTCTTCAATTGGCTTCCTCCAATCGGCCCCGGCCGAGATGGCCATGATACAACTCGGCTCGGTCAGATTCTGCTGGATCACGGTCCTATGGTTATCCGGCCCCTTCATACTAGCGAGCTTGGAGAGGATGTCAGCTCGAGCGTTCTCTTCTCTGGGTATATGAGAAACTATGACCTCTTCGAACTCGGCCATGAGTTCTTTGGCTTTGGTCAGGTACTTTGCCATTAGTGGGCCTTTTGCCTGATAGGTGCCGTCTACCTGAGCCGCGACGAGCTGCGAGTCGGTTAAAACCTTTACTCGCTGGACGCCATTATCCTTGGCCTGAAGCAGTCCGGCCAAAAAGGCCTCGTATTCGGCCTGGTTATTGGAGGTCTGGAACTTCAACTGCAGAGAATGTTCGGTGGCTACCCCCTGTGGGCTTTCTACGATGACTCCCGCGTCGTTGCCCTTTGCGTTGGATGAGCCATCAACATAGACCTTCCAAATCCCATCGTCTGTAGTGGCCGGTGTGAGTTCTCGGATGAAGTCCGCAAGCGCTTGGGACTTGATTGCCTGGCGGGCTTCGAACGTGATGTCGAACTCAGAGAGTTCAATGGCCCAGTTGGTCATTCTCCCGGCTAAGTCGGGTTTGTGGAGAACCTGTCTGATCGGCTGGCTGGTTCGGACCACGATCCGGTGTCCCTGGAAGTAGGGCCGGAGTTGTCGTGCCGCGGTAAGGAGGGAGAAAGCCACTTTTTCCAGTTTCTGATACCGTAGTTCAGAGTTCTGCAGTGCCTTGCTGACGAAGTATATCGGCTTTTGCTCGGTCTCGGACTCCTTTACTAGGGCGGCACTTACGGCTTCGTTGCCGATTGAGAGGTAGAGGAATAAGGTCTCTCCGGGGTCCGGCTTTGTGAGTACCGGCGGGGTTGCCAAGCATTGCTTAATTTCTGAGAAGGCGGCATCGCAGTCCGGGTTCCAACCGCCTCGGGTCTCCTTCTTGAGCAATTTGAAGAGAGGTAGGGCTTTCTCGGCCGACTTTGGTAGGAACCGCGTCAGGGCGGCTAGTCGGCCTGTTAGCTGCTGTACCTCCTTCTTGGTTCTCGGGCACTGCATGTCAAGCACGGCCTTACACTTGTCCGGGTTGGCTTCGATCCCTCGATTTGTCAGCATGAAGCCTAGGAATTTCCCAGCCGGGACTCCGAAGGCACATTTGGCCGGGTTCAACATGATTCGATGTCTTCTTAACTTTTCAAACGTCTGTTCTAGGTCCCGGATGTGGTCTTCTGGGAGTTTCGACTTGACGATCATGTCGTCTATGTAGACCTCTATGTTGCGCCCGATCTGATCCTCAAAAACCCGGTTCATCATCCTCTAGTAGGTTGCCCTGGCATTCTTGAGTCTGAAAGGCATGACGTTGTAGCAGTAATTCACCTTATCAGTCATAAAGGCGGTCTTCTCTTGGTCGTCCGGATGCATGGCGATCTGGTTATAACCGGAGTAGGCATCCATGAAGGAGAGGAGGTGATATCCGGCCGAGTTGTCCACCAGTTTATCAATGTTTGGCATCGGGTACGAGTCCTTTGGACAGGCCTTGTTGAGGCTGGTGTAGTCGACACATACTCTCCATTTGCCGCTGGGTTTGAGGACCATGACTACGTTGGAGAGCCAGGTGGTATACTGCACCTCCCGGATGAAACCGGCCTCTAGGAGTTCTTCAACGTGATTCTCTAGGGCCTTTTGCCTATTATCTGCGATGTTCCTCTTCTTCTGGGCCACGGGTCTTGACCCCGGCCATATGCCGAGCTTGTGGCAGCAGAAGTGGGGGTCGATGCCAGGTATTTCGGCTGAGGTCCATGCAAAGACGTCTTGGTTCCGCCTTAGGAAGCGGATCATGAGAGCCTTTAGTTCGTCCTCCATATCCCGGCCTATTTTGGCGGTCTTGGATGGGTCTTCGCCTAGCACAATTTCTTCCAACTCTCCTTCCGGCTCGGGCCTCGGATTGTCAAGCTCTCGAAGGTCGAGCTCCACCATGTTGACTTGCTGCCGCGGGCGCTCGCCAGAGCCGGCTTGGGCTACTTGCTCGTTGTATTCGAGCCGGGGTGGAGACGAGGGTCCTCCTTCCTCGACATGGAGAGCTTCGAAGTAGCATTGCCTGGATTCTTTCTGGTCTCCGGACACCACAACTATCTGGTTCGTACTATTTATCATCTTCAGCTTCTGATGCTTCGTGGATACCAGTATATCCCAGTTGTGGATTGTGGGTCGGCCCAGAATGATGTTGTAAGGGGACCGGAAGTTGGCGACTACGAATCGTACCCGTTCCGATTTGAAGGCTTCCTTGGTGCCAAGAGTTAACCGGAGGTCGATGTAGCCTTTTGGGAAGGACTGCTCGCCATTGAAGCCGACCAAGGTGGTCTTGCAAGGCTTGAGGTCCTCTTTGTCGAGGTGCATCCTCTTGTAGGCGTCCCAGCTTATAATGTCGGCCGGACTCCCTGCATCCACAAAGATCCTCTTAACTCGACAATTTATTAGAGTTCCAGTAATTACCAGTCCGTCCAGGTGTCCGGGTATGACGTCTTCCAGCTCTTCGTCGGTGAAGGTCAGGGTAGGCGGCCGAGGCTTCCTTGAGTCTTCCTTAAACTTAGGGGGGTCTCGGACGGCCAGCACTTCGCGGAGATATTTCTTCCGCTGGCTTACGGTGTCTCCTCCTCCATCGAATCCTCCGCTGACGACGTTGCACTAGAAATCGACGTCGGGAAATTCGTCGTCCGAGGCCGCCTTCTGCTTTTTTCCCGGATTTCAGTATTCCTTGGGCGGACTTCTAGAGCGGGCGCGGTCGTTACGTTTCCCGTTCGTCCTTCCCTGAGTCTTGATCACGTACTGACGCAGTTTCCCATCCCTCACGAACTTCTCGATGGCGTCGCGGAGGTCATAGCACTCGTCAGTAGTGTGGCCGTTGCAGTCGTGGAACTTGCAGAACTTGGAACGGTCCGTGTTGGAGCGTCCTCTGATCGGCTTTGGCCTGTCCACCCGCTTCATCTCGGTCTGGGATACCTCCTTCCATACCTGGGACCGAGGGACATTCAACGGGGTGTAGCTGTCGTACTTGTTCTTCTGGTCGGCCCGGTCGGGCTTTGTTCGGCTGTCCCGGCTGCGTCGTCTCGGGTCGGTCTTCGTCCTTCTTGGGCGTTCCTCGTCGCTAGGCGGGCTCTTCTTAGTCCGTTCGGGTTCGTCGGCATTGGCAGCCTCCATCTGCTCCATTTCCAGGTACTTCTTCGCCTCGGTATAGAATTCGGTCAAGGTGTATGCTGGGTTCTTGCATAGGTGACGAGCCAGCCGGGATGATGGGTCCAGTCCATTGACCAGGCAGTGTACATGGACGTCCTCGGGCAATGACCGTACTTGCATGGCCACGTCGCGGAACCGATCCAGATACTTCTGCAAGGCCTCACCCTTCTTCTGACGCACTTTGCTCAAGGTGAACGTCGTCTTCGGCTGCTTTTTGCTGGTGGCGAAGTGCAGCTCGAATTTTCGTCCGAGGTCTTCATAGTCTCGGATAGAGTTGTCCGGAAGGGACGTCAGCCACCGGTGCGCCGGCCCGTCCAGCGTAGCCGCAAAAAGGCGCTGAATGACCGGGCCGCTTATCTACCGGACCCACATGAGCTTCTCAAAGGTGACCAAGTGGTTCCGGGGGTCTTGGCTCCCATCGTACTTCGGCAGGCTGGTTAAATCAAAGCGTTTTGGGAAACGGGCTGTTGCCGCCTCCCTCGAGAACGGGGATCTTCCCGTCTCTGATAAGTACGTCACACGATATTCCCGAGGCGATCCATGTCGAGGCCGGGGAGTTCTTTCCTCCGCACGGGTTTCTTCTTGATCTCGGTATTCCCTTGCATGCCGATCGGTGCGGTTAGGACCGACACCGTGGTTTTCTCTGTCTCCCGGGGACCGTGGTCTGCAATCGGGCGCCGCCTCGGCTCGCCGTTGTCGCGGCGTGGGTTCCTCGGCTCAGAGTTGCTCGAGGAGCTGCTGTCGCCTGCCAAGGCTCTCCTTGTACGACCGTGACCCCTGAGGCGGCCTCTCTCGCGGCGGTCCTTCTCGAGCGCTTCTTTGATCATCTTTCCGATAGCTTCGAAGTCAGCCCGCCTCTGCAGGTCATCGTGTTTTTCCTTGTTCTCCAGGCGCCGCATGAACGATTCCTGAGTCCTCCGCATCATGCGGACGTCGGCATCAACTGCCCGGACATCACGCGTCGGAGACGGCGCGAGTGCTCCTTGTGGTCGCTGGTCTTCCTGCTGCGGCTGTTCCCTGTCAGGGGAGGAAGTCACCGTATCTGTAACATGTCCTTCTGGGGTGTTTCCTCTCCGAGGTGGTGCCGGCGGCTGGCCTGGCAGCGGGCGGCTGGCTTGTGGGTCTCCTCCCACCGGTTGGGGATTTCTGCTGTGGCTTCTAGTGCTCACCATTAGTAGTCACGGGGATTGAAGTTTACAGTCCCCACGGTCGGCGCCAATGTTCTGTATGAAGAACACAGAGATTGGACTTGACTAGGTTGTCAAGCCTAGAGCCTACGTACCCTCGAAGGGATCAAAGTCCACGTAGTTCGTAACACACTTGAAGGCACGTAGCCAGGGGAGTGGGGTGTGTTCTCTGTGTGGCAGAAAGTAACAAAAGCATAAGATAGAACGTGTACACCTGTTTAGGGTTCCCTTCTATTTATAGAGGGGTTTGGTGCGCGTATCTCTGCCTTAATGAGCAATATCTTAGATTGAGCCGATTGGCTGCTGCCATGATTGTCGGAGAATCTCTATTAATAAGATCCTATATTTGTGGGATCTCGGATTCCTTCCTATTCTGGCGTGGATTCTATCCCTAGCGGGATTGGGCCGAGGTCCGGACTTGGGCCTGTTGGGCCGGTCCGTAACAAACTCCAATATCATATTAATTATTACTCTCACATATTACCTTTATTAATTATAGATATATATGAAAAAAAAAATATTCTTTAAAAATAAATAAGTGCCACCAAATATATATTATTAATTAATGCTGGAGAGAGTATATAACTTTTCTATATCCCGTACATGTATTTATAGTTATTACTCGTCAGCATTTGTTACCCTAGTCACCATCACATTATCATCTCGATGATAACTCTTGGACTGTCGTCCCTGGTCCCCAGCATGGGGTGTTTATGGATAGGGCTAGATAAGGCAAGATCCTTACCTAAAAGATCATTGGGCAATAAAATATAGCCCAATGTCCGATCTTACCCGATAAAAGTCCTAATATTTTTGGGTTGAGTGGTCCTTCCATGTCTAAGTGGTGATACCCTGTCACACTCTATGTGGGAAAAAAAGTTTAAGTAACTGAAAAATTAACTAACATCCATAATTATACACTTTTAAATATTTCAATATAAGTCTACAAATTACATCTTAAAATTTAAAAAACAACCATATGTCTTTACAAGGCATCAAAAAATAGAAATTAAAGTCTCATAGACATCCAAAACTCCTAGAAAGGTTGCATCAAGGCCCCAAAATGTCAAATAGGTTATATAATTTATAAGTTATATATATATATTGATACAAATAAGTTATATAATTTATGACAAATATATAATATTATATTGTAAAAAAAATAAATAATATATACTACTTGGCAGGGCTAAATGGGCAGGGCTGTATACCCTACCCGCAAAAGTGCCTAACCCAGTTGAGCTCATTTTTGTTTGGGCGGCCTTTCCTTAGATAGGGCAAGGCAAATTTTTAGTGGGTGCGGACAAACATATAAGGCCGTGGGCATCATGAACAACCCTACAGTCGAGTTTTAAATTAAAAGCTAAAAACACCTTAGAACAATAAAAGTATTCTTTACATTTATTCCTATCTTAACTTTAGTTCCTCAAATTTTTAAATAATGGCTTTTAACCCCTCAAAGATGAAATTGGTCTAAATATTTATTAAACTTCATGGACTACTATTTAATAGAATTAAACTTGAGGGACCAAAATATATAATTTCAAATTTTGAGGGATCCAAATAAAAATTAAGGTAAATTTGAGGAGAAAAGTAATAGAAGTACTAACTCAAGTTAACCATAGTTTAGATTTGAGACTCCATCCTATAAATAATAACTTTAATGTTTTTTTTTAATAAGAAACAACCTTCATATATACCCCTTCCTATCTATTAGAAGAGATAAGATATTATCTCTACCAATGTCACTACCACATTTTTACCGTCGGATGAGAATCTCATCTGCTTTATCGTTTCTCTCTCATGATGAGATTATATATGATTTAACGATAAAAAAGTAATATTGACATTCATAATAACAAATTGACAATATCCTATCCCTTACTAAAAAATATTCAGATAATTTCTTAATTTTGATCTATTTAACTACATATATTTCTCACTTTCTCCACCATACATTTTCTCTCTTACACAATTATCTTTATTATTACCCTTACAATATTAATTTTCTTATTATCTCTCTTCTACATTATTTTTTATTATAATATTTTATTTATTCTCTCCCTTATCCCTATATTTTTCGTAAATAAAGGTATTCTTGGAAAAAAAAAAAAAACGTGGCAATCTTTACGTATTTGTACTCGTAAAGGCCATATCTGGTAACTAGCTTTTGCTACCAAACAAAAGCCACTTGCCGCCTTAGGGTATGTTTGGGGGAGGGAGGGGAGAGAAAAGAGGTTTGTGGTAAGGTACACAAAAATTTTCTCTCATTTTAACATTTTCCCTCCATTTTCCTTTCCCTCCCCTCTCCTTCCCCCAACCAAACACACCTTTAGAATCTGACTGGCCTAACCGCCTCTGAGCTTTTTCCCGCGTCGCCTGGTCAAAGTCTCTTCTTTTCCTCACTCCTTCCTCCAACTCCACTGCCTCTTGACTCGCCCACCTAGACAGCTATCGCAACGCATCTAATATCTCATAAGAATATACAATACTTACATTCTACCCACTCATACTCACTCTGTTTCAAGTTTAACCTGAATCATTTCATCATGCATTTTCGCTTCCTTCTTCTCTTCCTGTCCTTCTTCCTCACCCTCGCTTACTCCCAGGCACCCCTAAAAGGTGTGATCACAAGAATGGTTCTTTTTAGTCGTATTCGGCTTCGAATTTAACTCAATGAAAAATTTATGTGATTCGCAGGTCTTCTGATTGATTGTGGAGCGACATCGCCGTCCAACATCGGCGGTCTTGTATGGCGGCCGGACGGGGAGTTTATATCAACTGGGACGCCCAAGAACGTTACTACCTCTCTTCAGGATCCTACTCTACTCTCCGTTCGATCTTTCCCTCTTCGAGTCAAGAAGCATTGCTACAATTTTCCTGTGTTTCCCGGAAAACGATACATGGTTCGCACGACGTATTTCTACGGTGGTGTCAACGGCCACGAGCATCCTTCCCCACCGGTGTTTGATCAGATCGTGGATGGGACTTTATGGAGCGTGGTTAACACCACAGAAGACTATGCAAATGGGAATTTCACTTTCTACGAAGGGGTTTTCTCAGCTCAGGTGAAAACCATGAGTCTGTGTATCGGGTCAAATACTTATACAGATTCCAACCCCTTTATATCGGCTTTAGAGCTTGTGATTTTGAGTGATTCACTTTACAATGGCACCAATTTTAACAACTTTGGGCTCAATTTGGCTGCTAGGCACAGTTTTGGCTACTCTGGACCTACCATTCGGTCAGTACGTGATGTATTCTTGCTGTCTTTACAATGCAATTAGCATTGAAGTTGAATTGTCTCTATCAAATTGTGCCTGTTTGATTTTTTTTTCCCCACGTGCCTGTGGAGTTTACTAGATTTCAAGCGGTTAATCTACCTGGTCTTCGTTAAAACTGCCACCTTAACCTAAGTGCATAAAGTTTCTTTGCAATCATGCAATGCCACAATGTTTTGGAAATTAAGTGGTCTCTGTCAAGGATTTTCTTCCCTCTCAACAGTTTTGTTGGACAGTACAATAATCTTTGATAGAAACTGTACTGAAAGTAGGTGAAAAGGGCAAAGATTTCAAGGTAGTGGAAGAAACTCTCGAGTAAATTTGCAGCTCAGAAATCATAATTTTATGGTCAAGTTATCGCCAGCTATAAATT